>CM060914.1:140775000-142007500 GCA_030737875.1 Allium sativum | reverse complement strand
AACAAGCAGAACTGGCTTTTTGTTGGGTGGAGTGCTCCAGAGACAATGTGTGTGTGTGTGTGTGTATATATATATATAATTAAAATTTCTGGCCGTTGGAATTTTAAACGTTGTAAATATGACCGTTGCTCTTAATGACCGTTTGACTGAAGGCTTTATATACAGCAAACCTATATACATCATAACACGCAACATTTCTACATCAAAATACACTTCTCTTCCTTCATTAACTGCTCAATTTATTTGCAATGTCAAACCATGGTAAAAGGAAGAAAGGTGTCTCCAATTCTGCACAATAATCATTCCGACAACAATCAGTTTCCTATCCATCCGTCGTTCCAGCAGAATCAACATTCTAGTTATGGTAACTTTCTGGATGTTCCAAACTGTAATTATCCTGAATAGAACCCGAATTTCTATCAATCCAAGCAAAACTCCAATCATTATCAGACTACTCAAAATTCTGGTTTCGGACAGAATGCGTATTTTCAGCAAAACTACAGTGATGATCACTACCCTTCTCCAAGCAGCCAACAACGGTTAGTCTCGCCTGAAACTTCTCCACATCTGTCAAGAAATTTGAATTGTTTGTTTGGAGATAAAAGCGGCTTGAACGAAGAAACATAAGTCGATGATACTGAAAATCCAGATGTTATTGCCACCACGCAATTGAGAAGATCGAACAAAATAGTGAAACGGTCTCCAGAAGAACAAGCAGAACTGGCTTTTTGTTGGGTGGAGTGCTCCAGAGACAATGTGTGTGTGTGTGTGTGTGTGTGTGTGTATATAATTAAAATTTCTGGCCGTTGGAATTTTAAACGTTGTAAATATGACCGTTGCTCTTAATGACCGTTTGACTGAAGGCTTTATATACAACAAACCTATATACATCATAACACGCAACATTTCTACATCAAAATACACTTCTCTTCCTTCTTCATTAACTGCTCAATTTATTTGCAATGTCAAACCATGGTAAAAGGAAGAAAGGTGTCTCCAATTCTGCACAATAATCATTCCGACAACAATCAGTTTCCTATCCATCCGTCGTTCCAGCAGAATCAACATTCTAGTTATGGTAACTTTCCGGATGTTCCAAACTGTAATTATCCTGAACAGAACCCGAATTTCTATCAACCCTAGCAAAACTCCAATCATTATTAGACTACTCAAAATTTTGGTTTCGGACAGAACGCGTATTTTCAGCAAAACTACAGTGATCATCACTACCCTTCTCCAAGCAGCCAACAACGGTTAGTCTCGCCTGAAACTTCTCCACATCTGTCAAGAAATTTGAATTGTTTGTTTGGAGATAAATGCGGCTTGAACGAAGAAACAGAAGTCAATGATACTGAAAATCCAGATGTTATTGCCACCACACAATTGAGAAGATCGAACAAAATAGTGAAACAGTCTCCAGAAGAACAAGAAGAACTAGCTTTTTGTTGGGTGGAGTGATCCAGAGACAATGTAAAAGGGACTAGTCGGACTGATAATTCATTTTGGAGTTCTGCTTCGAGATTATTCAACGGTCGTAGTCCCAAAAACCCATCGAGAACAGTCGACTCTTTGAAACAGTCCTAGAAGAGAATCAATGCTAACTGTCAAAGGAATCAGATTATGGCTGGACTACAAAGTAGACAGCAAAGCGGTGCCAACGATATGGACTTGGTAATTTTTATTTATTTAAATTATTATTATATATTTTTAATGTATAATTGTAGCAACTTACATTTGTTCAACACACACAACTCAAGAGTGCGAATGAAGCTTATATGACAGATCAACAAAACCAACCATTCAATTTTCATAATTGTTACGCCATTCTATCTAGAGAAGAAAAATGGAGCAACATACGCCAAGAACATTCTGCAGCTTGATTTATGCCAAGAAGGTCAATGGAGGAATCAAGCCCGGGTAGTCCTGATCCTCAAGAAAACACCCCATTTTCTACAAGTTCCGGTGGTAGGTCTCTTGGTAAATATAAAGGTAAGAGAAAACAGTCGCAGATTACAATCCGTACTACGAACAACTACATAGTTGAATGGTAGCTTCTAAAGAATCTAATCGACTTTTGACGGAAGCAAGGTAAGCTAAGAGAGATGAGAGAGCCCAGGAGAAACAACGAAGACATGAAGAACTTCAAATATCAAGAGAGCGTGAGTTGGCTGTTAGGGAGCGTGAATAGCTCGACTCGAACGAATTGATGATAGGGCACTTATGACTGTCAACTTGGATATATTAAACTCAATGCAACGATTATTAATGGAGCAGGAACTAGAAGCATGCCGTAGAAGACGCATGGGATAGGACGTATTTATGTTTTGATCATTTCATTGTAGTTGTTTGTTGCTATGTCGTTACCTAGTTTTTAATTATTAAGTTCCATTGTTGTAGGAGTCATTAAGGTAAGTGTCTTTAGTTCGATATTAGGTGTCAGTGTTGTAATAGCTCCTCAGTTAAATTTGCCTTTTTAATTGTTACTAGCAATATTGCAAGTATGAACATGTAATAATAGAACATTAACGTAATATTTCATAACTCTAGCAATAAACGATACATAAAAGCATTAACGCATACATATAAATAAACAAACGAAAGTAATTTAACTTAAACCTTCAGATACAGTAAACCACTTCCTATTGATTGCCGGTATGCTCCCAATAATGTTCGACTAATTCGTCCCTTAATTGTAGATGTGCCTGGGGATCTCTAATGTCCTGGATACGTAGCAAGTACTCGGCAAAAATATTCGGATCCTTGTACGGCTTACTTGTAAATGCCACTGCTATATCCGGATAGTTTTTAAGTTGCAGTTCGAATCCTCCCCTTTCTTCTTCAACTATCATATTATGTAGTATAGTACAACAGTACATAATATCTGATATAACTGCTTGTTCGTGATAGTGCACCTCATTTCACAAAATATGAAACCGTCCTTGTAGAACTCCAAATTCTCTTCTACGTCTTTTCTCAGACTCTCTTGTTGTTGCGTAAATTTCGCCTCTTTGTCATTTTTTGGCTTTTTAAATGCCTGCACAAGGGTTTTCCATTTCGGATATATTCCATCAACCAAATAATAACCAACAAAATGGTCAGTATCACCAATTTTATAGTTGCATGGCGGTGACTGATCGTTGTACAAATCATTAAACAAGTATGATTAACGAAGGACATTAATATCGTTTAATGATCTAGGAACACCAAAAAAAGCGTGCCATATGTACAAATCGAAAGAAGCGACCGCTTCTAACACCAACATTGCCTTTTTTGTGTGGACTCTGTATCGGCATTGTAGTGCTACTGGACAGTTTTCCACGTCCAATGCATACAATCTAAGTATCCCAACATACCCGGGAAACCACGTTGATCTCGCTTTTTAACAATCGTTCAACATCGCGTGCAGTGGGGGATCGTAGATACTCTTCACCGAAGACATGAACAACTGTTTTGCAGAACTATTTCAAGCACGGAACCGAGGTTGATTCACCAATTTGTAATTTATTATCTAACGAATCAGCTGAACTTCCGTACGAAATCATACGAAGTGCCGCAGTTACTTTCTGTACTGGTGAAACTCCTAGTTATTTTATAGCATTTTATCTATGGGTAAAAAAATATATTGGATTCAGAAACCTTGTTCAGAACTCGATCAAAGACTGTCCTCAACATACGAAATCTACGACGAAAGTAAACGTCGCCATATACTGGATTTGTCACAAAGTAGTCCTTCATCAACTGATTGTGCCCTCCCTGATAGTCACGTCCATAGCGTATATCTCTTCTACCCACTTGGCTTCCTCCTTGGGTTGATCTGGAGCTCTCTGCGATATCATGTTGCATCGCGTCTAAAGCTTCTCGTTGATACATTAGCTGTTGTTTGTTGTAGTTTTCTTCGACTTCATCTGAACTAGAAGACGAAGATGATGAGGAATTTGTGAGGCACCATAATCGCTTTAAAGCATTCATGGTGTTAACGCTGATTTCTAAGCAACGAAAAATGGCTGAGTTGGAAGAACAACACTATGGTTACTTTAAAGCAATCATAGGGTCCTAGCAAATTACAAATTGGATTAAGTATACGTTATAGGAGTTTTGGATAATTTGTTATCTTTTAAGAAGTCACGGGTGAAGAAGAAATATTCAAGGAAGGGGGCTTACGGAGGGTGGTTGAAAAAGTAATAATGTTTAGTAGAAGACGAAACATTGATTTGTTTATTATGCCAGTGTATAGTGTGTAGTGTGGATTCCTTCAATATGAAATATGGCTGAACTTTATCTTTCTGTCACTTTATTACAAAGTTAGGTTGTATCACTATCATAAAGGTAGCGTAGGTCTCCATAGATTAGACAATTCTTTACTGGAAATTGCAGCAAATCCTTTAACATGAAGTAAGACCTTTTAATGTCCAAAATTATACAGTGAACACTGCTGTCTACTGTAACTGTATAGTGTGGATTCCATCAACATGAAATATGGCTTCATTTCACCTTTCTGTCACTTTATCACGTTTCTCCAGAGATTGGACCAGTCTTTATTGGAAATTGAAACGAAACCTTTTACAAATTTAACCCTACACCGTTGAATTGCAACGAATTCCCATAGTAGACAAGTCCTTGTAAAGAATTACAACATTTCATTTTACAAATTTAACCCTACCTAGTGCGCAAATGCAGCAATATATATGCATCTTATTTATTTCTCTAACATAACAAAAATTTCATACATTTTGTAGTCATTTCATTTTGTGTACGTCTATGTTTTCAGTTCTAGCTATGAACAACTTGGCGAGTGACGATGAAACAATGAATAACTATTACGAAGCGTTTGAACAGTCAAGGAATAGTCTACAACACAACAAGGCTATGGTGAAATTCGGTGAAGGAGTACAAGTTCAGTCTAAATCAGTGAAGCCGAAAGCAAAATCTTTGAATGCTCAATTGTTCGAAGTTGTAGCAAATCAACGACTAGGCAAAAAGATCGTATATGAAGGGCAAGTAATTGAGCCCCTACATCCTATCGGTCCAACACTGCCTAGTGGAGCTTACCCCATTTGTCGTTGTGGAAATGAATCGGTTGTTGTTGTTGCCAAAACTGAAAAAAATGTTGGGCGTCGATTTTTCCAATGTACTGCCTTCCAGGACCATCGGTATTACCCTAATGATGTTCAATGTTGTAATTTTATGCAGTGGATAGACCCCCCGATGTGTCAATGTGGACTTTAGTATGTACTGGAAGTGCAAGCGGAAATAAGGCGGTTGAACAAGATTGTTGCTGAGGCAATTAGAGCTGGATATCTCAGAAATCAGTAGTATTTGGTTTTTCTTGGAACGTTGTTTTTTTATTGTGCTTTGAAGTTGATGTTGGTATGTTTTGTTGTTCTATTTCCTGTAAGTGTAGTTTGGAATGTCTTGACGTTTGTTATTGCCCTATTCAGTTCCATATTCTAAGTATTCAACGTGCAAACATCAATTAAATAGACGTTCAAACAACAATAAAATCATAATACCCTAAGCCTACTCAGTTCCATAGCGGGTCAACCAACTGTAGCGGAGTTTATACGCTTTGTAGCCAACAAATTCCTCACCATACACGAAAAGGTAACAAGAATCATATGTTGCTTAGTTTTTTTAAATATGTTTTCATCTTCAACAGTTTCGATAATCTTTGGGTACCGATCACAAGCGTCTGCAAAATGACGATTAGCCATTTGGAATTCAACCGATGTTCGTCTAGTCGGCCGGGAACGATGGTTGTTGTATAGCCTCATGATCATTTCCCATCTTTCTTCATATGTTAAACCCCCTCCACCTTGCATTAGTAACTCATCTCTTTTTCCAACCTTAATATAGGCTTTTACGAGGGCCAGCAAATCCTTGGAAGAAAATTCTCAAGTTGCAGAATTCAATGTTTGAACACTATTACTAGGTCGTTGATTTACTGGAGATGGACGCAGATATGTAACCGCTTGATGCTGAATCGCTGCAGGCACCTCTTCAATTTGTGTATCATGAAGTACTCCGACATCATTATCGTTGACTAGGTTCCGTTCATACTCATCAAAAATTCTTCCTATTTGTTCAACACTTATTTCGAAATCGTCCATGTAACCTATGCATCAGTAATATAACCAGAGTTACTAGAAGTACGAAGTATGTTGATAATAAACGTTACCTTTAAGCAAAGAAGGAAATAAATTTCTCACTTAAGTCTGGAACGGTGCTGCTTGAAGATATAAAAGGTATAAGAAGGATTATCAAATATGCATTACTTATAAGGATAATGTACTACCAACAACTACAGTTCAACAGAGCAGATTACTCATTACTGCGTTCTCGTGATATTATGTTAGATTCCCTGCAGTGACCATTCACATCAATGCAGTATGAAAAATGTTGCCATCACAAGAATTGTTGGCATTTACTATTAATCTCGTGCTATTATGTTAGATTCCCTATAGTGACCATTCACATCACAATAACTTTTGGTTTTTACTATTAACTTCTTATACTGTTGTCAATTATTTTGGAAATGACTACTCAATGAAGTCTGTGAATGATGGAGAAGTTTACTGGAATCCTAGCTATGAATGATGGAGACGAATACGACCAAACAACAAATATTATGATATTTATTTACTCATTACACGTCAACGTTTACGATTTTTATCAACAACGGTCGAACTTCTATAACAACTGTACACACGGACATCAAATTCAAAGTACAACAACAATGAGGCTTAGAAGCTTACAACAACAACAACAATTATACAAACTACAACAACAATCATACGCACTACAACAACAACAACAACTTAGAAGCTTACGACCAAACTTTCCTGAGCATCCGCCTTTAAATCCAAGAACATATATTGATTGGAATATCGAATACCAAGAGCAGCACTATGAGGACCTGTGTCGTGACTACCCGGAGTTGGCCCGTCGGACGATTCGACCACCAATTGCTCATGTTCCAGATGTAGGTCATCAAGTAGTCCAAACTGTAAATGAAGAACGCTTACGAGCGGCTACAGTCCCTCGTCTTCCGACTGTTCCAGATGTAGGTCATCAAGAGGTACGACAAGTTTCAGTTAACTAGTCTCCTAACGAGCAGGAACGTTTGTTGCCACTATGGTTACATGGTGGAGGTGGTAGTCCGGGCGGACGGAGAGAATATTGGTCGTATGATCCAGTTATGCTCGTTGTGGCCTAACGGATGCAATTATTTTGAGTGGATAGACGGCCGTTTATGTCTAAGGGCTATTTCTTACGCCAAAGAGTTAGAACAAGAGAATAGGCGAGAACCTCTTTAGAATCCCTTCAGATTGAACATAACAATTAATGTGCTTGTGTACTGAATCTACTATCGTAAGCTGTTGTATCTTTACAAGCTTTTGTATCTTTATGCTTATTGTTGGATCTATTGGTGCTATAGTTGTATCCTTAAGTTTATTGTTGGATCTATTGGTGCTATTGTTAAACATCAATAGTACGAGTATTAACAATAATAAGATAAGTTACAAGGTACAAAAGAAAGAGACAGAAAGATAACTATACAATACAACCATTACAAGATGATACCCAAAATGCATGCTTCTTACACACATACATCTTACATATCAGATTACAGTCTAACAAATAAGATAACAATAAGATAGTACATACTACATAAAATTACTAGTACAACAAATTTATATGATAACGTACGAATACAAACAGCTACACTAACATACCACATAAACGAGTCTAAGGTATATCATCAAAGAACCACGAATCATCCCCAAGAGGTGCTGCTGGTCCATTATCGACATGGTCATCATCATCGTCATCTACTCGTCGTGTCGGGTGATACCGCTCGTCATCCTCAGCAGTTAGCTCGTTAATACGAGCCATCAACTGATCAGTTGCACGCTTATGCTCTCTATACATTGTATCACAAAGGCCAATATGCATAAGATATAGTTCCTCGTAAGGAAGAACAACGAGATCTGGAAACTGTGTAACAATAGGCCGTGAAATATCAATGTACGTATCCGGACCGGATGTGCCAGGAGTGCCCACAGTCCAACTGTAACTCGTCGTCATAGTCGAATGAGGTGGCTGGGCATGCTGTTGCGACTGAGGAGTCGGACGAGGCTAGTCCGAATAAGGAGACTGGCGAGGCTGCTGCGAATGAATGGACTGACAAGGCTGCCGAGGAGGCTGAGGAGGCTGATGACGAGGAGGCCTATGCCAAGTAAGCGTACTCTGAGACATGTCGCGTAATACAGATGAAGCACCAAACGAAGTGTAGGTAGAAGGACAAACTATATCAACTGCGGTGGCTTGAACAAACGTTGCTGTATTAGAAGGCGTATAAAACGATATCCAAAAAGAAATGTAATATCTACCGGTAATGATAAATCTATCAGCTGGCTACCACTCACCGGCATGCTGCTATAAATCAACACTGGAATAAACCCGCAAATGACCTGTATCAGGAACAACGCTCGTCCAAGTACTAATAATATCCTAAAGCAGGTGGTGACGATACCAATAGAAATTGTCTACCTGACAGAAACTGAGCATGCTACTGGGCTAGGCCTAACAAGAAAGAGAAATCAGCAAATGGACGCCACAGAACTGACTCTCGTGTGGTCCTCATCTCTATCTGAGTATGAGCCACTGCAAATACATGACGACATTCACCTCCTAGTACAACCCGCCGGTTTTCCGGCGCCCAAGCTTTCATACGAGGGTAGAAATGTTATAGTGTATGATCCAATGTCGGAAAGGCCATATATTATGAAAGTACTCAAAATACCAATACTGTAGAACCTCCCAAAAACCAGTAATCGACGACCCACGAGCCCTAATAGTGCACTGCTGGTCCAAACCCCTATACAAATGAGCTACAATCTGCGTACCCCAGTCATATGTAATAGGAGTACTATCGAGCGACATGCCCGCAACAACAGCTACATATCCACATGGCAATGTGTTTGATGAATTCGTAAAGAATAAATTACCCATCATATATAATATAAACAATCTAAGAATATCTAAGTGGTGAACTATAGGCCGAGGTACCACTAATTTCATTATGGCTTGCTTCATGAACGAGGATCTGATATGATGATTGTTTGTTAAGCCTCCCCCTCGTAAGTCCAAATGTGGAAATAAACTAGCCAATAAATCACACTGCTGATATAGCTCATCATAAGGTAAAGTCGCACCCTGACCAACTGGTATGCCAGTAAGCATGGTAAAATCTAGTGGTGTAAAATCCATCTATCCAAAATTAAAGTGAAATGCATGTCTAGTTTTCCACCAATACACGGCTAATGCACCATATAACTGAACATCATTATTGTGCAGGTTTTCAATACCTAAGATGCAAATTAAAAATATTAAAATCAAATAAATATATTATGTTTTCTAACATACGTATTATGTAAGTGGGTTCATCAAAATTACGTACTCAAGAAATCTTCAAATCCAATACTTCTAAGGTATCTTGCAATAATGCGCCTGTGTCGTACGCACGAATCGTCCAATACAAATGGACGATACTAACCCATGATTCTCGTGTACGATCAATACGAGCCTAAAACATACAAAACAATAACTAATTTTTGTATGACACATTTCTTTTTCAACTACCGACTAGTACACTAACCAGTTTAAGATGTTATACCTCTAACGACGACCTCAAAGAATCGGTAAGGTGTCTTTCGCCTTCAGGTAGTTCGCGAAAATCAGCCAACACTTTGTCTCTAGTCAAATTAACATCGATGTGTGGATCCAGCGTAGCATAAACACTGGCTTTAGCAACCCGTCTTCTCTGAACGGGCCTTGAACGACAAGCGTCGGTTGGAGAAGTGTCTTCAACCGCTTCATTCTTCTCTTCTGCATTATTGTTGGAGGCATTACTAGTCCCAGAACCAAAAATATCTTTACCTAATCTTCTCATTTTTAGGGGTTTGGAGCTTACAGCGGAAGAAGAAGGGAGGAAAGGGGTGGCAGCTACGAGAGGGTTTGAGAATGAAGGGTATGGGGAGCCGAAGCAGTGGCTAAAAGGGTAAAACCCTTAGCCGATGTTGGGAAACCGGTCAATCTTTATTGGTTTTCCCAACACCGGTCAAAGGTTTTAAACCTTGACCACGTTGGGGGGTTACTCGGGTCATCCTCCTCGAATTGACCACGAGCAACCCCCCTGTTGGGGATGCTCTTAAGGTTGGGGCGACTTTCAATGCTCTATGCTACCAACACATAAAAATATGATAGATAGAAAGCCCATAAAAAAAAATTACAACTGGTACATTACCATAATATATAGGAGGAGCCAATACAACACTATTAGGGTGATTGTACTTTGTATTAACTCAGCTCTACTGACTATAGTTAAAAAAATTAAAATCTAACTTTCAAATTTACTGATAATTTTGTTTAACAGTGGCCTTCCAATGTTACTACAATTGAAATCCTAACTGACAAGCTTAGCTCGATGTACACCTGGTACAAATATGCCGATTCGGGAACAGGTCAAACTAGATAATATCCCTGATGACCAATTCTTCTGCATCGTGACCAAGCCCACGATATGTTGATCTCCCGAATCGACTGTCACAAGTTCCAACCAAACCGGACCTGAACATTTTCTATAAATAGCCTCATGAAGCTATAGTAAAAGGACCTATGATTTATGTTGGTATTTTTACTGTCTGTAATCACTGTGTATTCGAGATTTCTTAATCTCATAGCCTTATAACCTCCTTTTTATTAATAGTTATAAAGTGGGCATAGGCAACTCATAGCCAAACAACTATAAATTGCTTGTTTGTTTTTTCATTTAGATTTATTCATTTTGTTCTTTTCATTACAATTTTTGCGTATTTGCAGAAACTTTTTCTGTTTGGTGTTTGCACTTAGAACCGAATTCTCAGAGTTTAGGACTTTTTAATCTACAGTTTGGATCACGAAGTATAAAAAGAAAATCCTTTATTTCATCGCTTTCAACTAAAATGGTGTCAAAGCATGTTACCGTATCCACCAAGCCCTCCAATAGCCGTTTGCAAGAAGAAGCTACTCAAATTGATGCTACCCACGAATCCAGTTCGACGTCGTCGAATCGCTGGAAACCTCCCTACTGCCACCATCGCCCCTGCTGATCGAGCTCCAACCACTACATATGTTACTCGTGATGATTTCATCAAGCTCATTGCAAGATTGAATGAGGCGGTGATAACATTGAATGAATAGATGCATGCAAACATCGTCCTCAGGCAGGATATGAATCGCATGGCGGGGCAATGTGATGAATTCACGATACAGAAAGCTCCTACTCCATTATGTCATCAAATAGAAGCCTCATCTTCTTCTAGAAGGAGCGAAGAGGTAGAACAACAACACGACAGTTCATTAGGCCTCAAAACCTGCAAGAGATCTGGTTTGGTAAACATCCGGCTCGACCTGTCGAACTGGCTCGACTCGACAATGTCGAATCGGATCCTGTCCACCTGGATAATACCGAACCGGCTACATCACCGACTCGAATTCCCCCAAGAGCCCGCGAAGCCCTCTAGCATCTATCACGCTCTCGTGCTTCCTCCCTCACATCCTATGATCGACCGGGTTTGTTTTCAGTATCCCCGATTCGACTGTCATAGTGAGATTGATCATGGATGACAACCGATGATATAAAAATGAAGACAGGAGGATTAACCACAATCACACGCCATTTAGTGACGTTATCCTACAGGTCGAGTTTTCTCGAAGATTCAATTTGCCACGGATGAATCATTACTCAAGCAAGATTAATCCTCGCCAGCACCCCATTATATACAATTAGTGTATAGATTCGGTTGTAGCCCCATATCCCATCAAGTGCAAACCATTCCCTATATATCTAAATGAAGTTGCATTGATGTGGTTTATTCGACTGCCACCTAGATCTGTCTCGAATTTTGAAAATTCGAGTAAGAAGTTTATTAACCAATTCTGACTTCATACCTCTAAATAGAAACATGTAATGATCCCCTCCAGTGTGAACCAATCCCACGGGGAGACGCTCAATGACTACCTCGACCTCTTTAATATTACCGTCATCGAGATCAGTAATTCTAATCCGGAGGTAATGCTGATGGCTTTGGTCGATGGTGTTGATCCAAAGACTGAATTTAGAAAGTATTTGAACAAAAAGCATCCTTCGACCTTAAACCAATACTATGAGAAGGACAATGTGTATTTGTGGATTGAAGAGGCTGACAGGTACCAAAAGAGGAGTGCAAGTGACATAGTGAATGAAGGTTTTCAAAGTAATGTAGCAGCAAAACAGTCGGGAGAGAATTCTGGGAAAGCTGAAGTTAATGCTGGGAATTGGAACAAATGGAGCAAATCAACTTAAAAACAGTAGTGGAGGAGGCCGTAACCAAAAGGGGGATGCTAAGAAGTGGCTCTTGTTCCAACCTTTCGATAAGTACACTCCCTTGAATGATAGATTGGAGAATGTGTATCTGGACACATGCAACATGATGCAATATAAGAAGTCACCTTCGCATGAGTCTACGAAGAAGGAAATTCAGATTGGAAAGTTTTGTATATTCCACGAAATATATGGCCATACGACTAATGAGTGTTGTCGTCTCTGGGACATCATGGAGAAATTTATTCATGAAGGAAAATTGAATGAATACAAGGTTGCCTCTTAGGACGAAGCGGGGGACTTCGGCCACAAATGACAAGGTCAAGCAGCCCCTAGTCTCACAAAAATGCACAAGAGTTTTTATAGTGGTTCAGCATTGAAACACCCTACCTCCGTTAAGGTCACTCACAAAGGGAATGCCTTAACTTTGGTTGAGCATTATAGGTAAAAGACATAGATAATTTACAAGACAGACATATATAAGCAGCGGAAAAAACCAAATTTTATTTCAAACGTGGTTCATAACAAAACATTACAGCAAAATGTCTCAAAACAACTTCCAAATCACTATATCAAAATCTCTGTCTTGTTTATTACATAAAGAAGCATAAAACACAAATAAAACTGCATAAATCCCCAAGTGGTAGTGTGTCCAAAGCCATAGCCATAGGTAAGAGGTTCCAAACTATACATCACAGAGTCTTCAAGCTTGGAAAGATGAACGGTCTAAATTAAGCTGAGCTATCCCCTCCCTGGCTACCTTGGGGGGGGGCATAAGAAAAGAGAGCGAAAGAAAAATGGGTCAGACATAAGTCTGGTAAGTCCAGTGATTATTCAGCATGAAACTGGTAAGAGAACCATGACATGAATAAATTGGACGCTGGACAATAACAAAGAAATAAGGTAACATAGGATAAGGCAAGATAAAAAAGGCAAGGTAAACTAATCATACTATCGCACTCATATCCATATTCTCTGCACTTACTAGATATTTCAACCATGATCATGAGTTCAAACCCAATGATCCCTTTTTATCGATCGGCTCCTACCGCATGCATTTACTACTTGTGTCATACGGCCCCGCTCGATTATAGATACCAGTGCTGGTCCGACCATGGGGTGTATCAAATCCTATAGTGACAACCCGACATGATTCATGATACACAGTGTATAACTATTGATGCCCAGTGCCTGCTTTTTCCACTCCAGAGTATGTGCACATCCGTACTCCGTCGGAACCTACACTGACGTACCAACCGTCGTCGTTTTGACTGCTTATAATCAGCCCAGTAATCGTTCCCCACCCTGCCTAGTTCAGGGTACCATGATACATCTATGTGCGTTACTGCTGAAATGGGTCCCCATTACTTGGATTTTTTAATCAACATGTTAAATTGGTTAAGTGTCCAAGTTAACCTAACCCCACCCATCAGTTTAGTTAACATGTTGTATTGGTTAAGTGTTGCCTTAATTAACTTAACCCTACCATTCCTGACTTAGCTTTAATTCATTTATTAAAGCACCAACCACTCACATTAGATAGGTATTATTGCGGTTACTGGATGTGTCGGTTGGGTCCGGGCAGTTTTACACAACAACTCAGTCTAACCTCGGGTTCTTTTGGGCTTGATGCACTAACCTCTCACATTAGATGTATATTGTTACGGTTGCTGGATGTGTCGGGCAGTTCCGGGTAGTCTTACACCGTAACTCAATCTAGCCTCGGGTTAGGTATATTCGTCTTTTCTAAATTTACATGTTTACCTCTTTATGTTTATATGTAAATTATTGTCATTCAAGTCAAGCCCCCCTTTCCCTTTAAATCAAGTTCATAATTTTAGGTATGAAAATTTATACCACTTTTATGCCATAAACCATTTACATGTTTATAAGCCAAATATGCCAATTATATGTAATTTCATGTTTTCCCCCAACGTTACCCCCGTTAAACATTCGCATAAGTCACATAAAATGTTAAGCTCACTACATAGCCTAACTCATACACAAAAGGGGAAAAAGAGGAACATGTAATAATTCCAACATTATAAAAATATGGATCTAACTACACATGTGGCATAAAACAATATACATTTAATTATGAACTTGCAAATTTAGATCTACTCATCATGAATCGTAAAATAGGGGTTTTACATAGAACTACATAAACTTAAAATTAGACATGTAGTTGTGAACTTGCTAATTTAGTTAGATCAAATTTAACAAGAACCTAATCATATTAGCATGTAGTTTTGGTCATATATGTGATCATGGTTGAACTTGCATAAACATAGCAAAATTTCCAAATTGACATACAACATATAGGTGTCATTACCAAATCATACAACATGAAATGTCATCACCAAATTATACAACGTGATATGTCATCGCCAAATTACACAACATGATATGCCATTGCCAAATTATACAACATAATATGTCATCGCCAAATTATTCAACATGATATGTCATCGCCAAAGTATACAACATAATATGTCATCATTAAATTACACAACATATATGTCATTGCCAAATTATACAACATATGGATTCATTGCCAAGCATTTAACATTTATCATCAAATTACATACAACATGATCACAAACTTAAAATAATAAGAGTCATAGTCTTAATCAATTCAGTTTTAACAAAAGGATAGGCATAAATTTACATTAGGCGTTGGTCTACATTCAGTTATTTAGTCGCAATTCTAATATCGTTTAGGTCTAAATGATAACTGGACTTACAAAAAGGAGACTAGTCTTGTGTTCTGGGATCTGTATTCTGAAATTGAATAGCTCTCCTTTGTTGTAGACATTGAATTCTCTTAGTTGAATTAGATTTGATTTTTAATTCCAAACTTCCTTTCTAGTTGAAGGAGAATGGTGGCTACTCTAGGTTGAGTTCTGATAGCATGACGGTCTTAGGAATATTTTTGTGTGGCTTAGGGTTTAGATTTAGGTTGCTTATATAGAAGTTTGATTTAATAGGAACCGTCAGATCAACCTGGGGAAAATCAAATCCATACAAACCTAAGAGAACCAATCAGAACTTGCCACACAAGCCCTAATGACACATCAAATCGTCACACTAAGAAACACGTAAGTTTTCAGATCTGTCCAGAGGGGGAGGACGACCCCCAGGTCGACCTGTATGGGGGGAGGTCGACCCCCTGGTCGACCTCCTGGGTTACTTGGCCATGGGCAGGAAAAATTCCCATCTAGCCCGCTTTTGCTTCTAACTTCAAATTTTGAATTTTCTGAACTTTAATCTGAGCTGTTTATTTAAATTCTTGAATCTTCTGAAAGTCATAACTCCTTCATACGGAGTCTGATTTATGGAAACTCGGACTCTGTCTCAAGCAGAATTCCGAGACGAACGCAATGGCGCAACCCGTTTCCCTTAATTCTCACATTTGTAATTAATTATTATTTAATTTGTTACTTTATTGTTTACAGAAAATACGGGGTGTTACATTCTCCCCTCGTTAAAGGATTTCGTCCTCGAAATTTTCAAGTCAAGAAGAACGTATATCCTTCCATCCAATCGTCCATCTACTCATCCATCAAACACAGGCGTCCATTGTCCTTAAAAACCTTCTAATGCATCATGATCATATGCATAGTGTGTGTACATGTCCTTATCTAATGCAAAATCAGGCGGTCTACTGATTCAGTTGACCTCCTTAATGCAGGTCATGTCGGTGCCATGAGTCCATTATGTGTGCAACCATCCCTAATCATACCTTCTACATGAGTGCACAATCATTCATACAAACGCAACATCCACATGATAACACATCAAGTTTCAATCATATACAAGTACATATATGCATATGCGATATGAAAGTGACTGAGCCGATCTAACACCTAATGTGTGTGTATATGCATCCACGAGCAACTACTAGCAATCACTTGCAACCACTTGCAACCATCAATCATAACATGTTTACATCCATTGGTTTCTTCCTAAGGATAAAGGATAGGACCGAGGAGATATACTAGAAAGATAGATATTAGCATGGACAAACTTAAGGAAAAAGAGAATAAAGATGTACCCAAAATAAGAAAATGGTAGGTTGCGCGTATCTTGGCCTCAGTCTCCCAAGTCGCATCTTCCTCAGCATCACTCCATTGAACTTTTACAAGTTTGACTTCACGGTTGCGTAGCTTTTTGACTTCTGTACCTAAGATACGAGTTGGAACTCTTCTCACAATCACCTCTCGTTCTACTTCTGCTTCCTCCTATATGCTTGGTTCCACCACTTCTGCAGACTCATGTAAGCACTTTCGTATGTGAGAAACATGAAAGACATTATGAACTCCAGCCAATCTTTCGGGCAACTCAACTCTGTAAGCCATTTTTCCAACCCTTTCAATGATAGGTAACGACCCTACAAATATTGGTGCCAAATTTCCTGCGGATCCAAAGCGAACGTCGTTCCTTAAAGGAGATACTTTAAGGAAAACCCTGTCTCCAATCTCAAACTCAAGGCCGGTCCTTCTTTTATCTGCATAGGACTTCTATCTATCTTGGGCAGCCTTCATTCTTCTTCGTATCAAGTCCAATTTCTCCGAAATTTCTCTAATCATATCTGGTCCAAGTATGAGCTTGTCTGTAGACTCCTACCAACAAGTTGGTGATCGACATGGTCTTCCATATAAAGCTTCGAAGGGTGCTATGCCTATGGTGGCTTGGTAGCTATTGTTGTAGGTAAACTCCACCAAAGGAAGATGATCCTCCCATGTTCCTCCAAAGTCAAGAATGCATAATCTCAAGAGGTCTTCTAATACTATGTTCACCCTTTCCGTCTGACCATCAGTTTGGGGGTGATAGGCCCTGCTTAAGCATAGCTGTGTGCCTACAGCCTCTTGTAAGATTTTCCAAAACTCGCTCGTAAAGATAGGATCTCGGTCACTCACAATGCTGGAGGATATCGCATGGAGTCGAACTATCTCTTTAAGATAAATGGATGCTAAAGATGAGGCAGTCCTTCTACTTTGACGGGTATAAAGTGAGCGCTTTTTGTGAGCCTGTCCACTATTACCCAAATACTGGTATTGCCCCTTCTTGACCTAGGCAGCCAATCAATAAAGTCCATTGAAATGCTATCTCATTTCCACTATGGGACCTCTAGAGGGTAAAGCAAACCACCAGACTTCTTTTGCTCCACCTTGACTTGCTGGCATATTAAGCACTTAGAGACGAATTCAGCTACATCCCTCTTCATGCCATTCTAGAAGAAAACGCTTTTTACGTCTTTATACATCTTTTCTCCACCTGGGTGTATGGTCAACTTAGAATGGTGTGCCTCTTCGAGAACTTCTTCACCAAATCCCTTGCTTGTGGGACGCATAACCTTCCGTCCCGCCTCAACCAACCTTTATCATCGATGGAGTAACTATTGAGGTGACTAGAAGTCTCACCTCTAATTAGCTTATCCATCACATCAACTAGCTGAGGGTCTTCACATTGCGCGGTTCTTATTGAGTCCAAAAGAGTAAGCCGCACTTCTAGCGATGCTAACAAACCAGTCACATGATCGATGGAGGGTCTAAAGTCAAAGTTGGCTATGTATTCCAAGCTCTGCCTTTCGACAAAGAGAGGGCTTAAGGTCAGCTTCTTTCTACTCAAGACATTTGCTACTACATTGCCCTTGCCAGGGGTATAGGAAATCACGAAATTGTAGGATGCCAAGAACACCATCCACTTTTGTTGCCTCAAGTTAAGATCTTTCTGTGAGAAAAGGTACTTCAACGATTTATGGTCAGTATACAATTCAAACTTCTCACCTAGGAGATAATGACGCCAAAACTTAAGCGCAAAGACGATGGCAGCCAACTCTACATCATGGGTTGGGTAGTTTTTCTCATGTACTTTCAACTGTCTGCCTCCATAAGCTACTACCTTCCCTTCTTGCATCAAGGCAGCACCTTGTCCCATACCATATGCATTCGTGTATACGGTAAACATCTTGCTCCCATCCGACAATGTCAAAACTAGGACTGTTATTAGAGCCCTCTTTAATCGTTAGAAAGCAACATCGCAATCCAAATCCCAATTGAACGTTAGGTTCTTCTTGGCCAACCTTGTAAGTGGAGCTGAGATTTTCGCAAAATCTTTGATGATCTTTTGGTAAAAGCCCACTAGCCCGAGGAAGCTTCAAAATTTGGTCGCATTTCGTGGAACCTTCCAATCTTGCACCACAACAACATTTGCGGGGTCCACAGCTAACCCTTCCTTGGATACCACATGTCCAAGAAACCTAACTTCCTCTCTCCAGAAGTGGCATTTGGAGAATTTGGCTTTCAACTGATGTGCTCGAAGAGTATCCGTGACTTCTTTTAAATGTTGAGCATGCTCTTCCTCACTCTTTGAGAAAATCAAAATGTCATCTGCGTAGACCTCTACAAACTTATTGAGGAACTCCCTGAACACCCTGCTCATCAAGTCAACGAAGTAAGCGGGTGTGTTTTTCAGGCCGAAAGGCATGAAAAGCCACTCGAAGAAACCATCTGGAGTTCTGAACGCGATTTTATCAATGCTGTCTTCAACCACTCTTAGCTGATGAAACCCGGTAGCCAGATTTAGTTGGGAGAAAACCGATGT
This sequence comes from Allium sativum, assembly GCA_030737875.1. NCBI lineage: Eukaryota > Viridiplantae > Streptophyta > Magnoliopsida > Asparagales > Amaryllidaceae > Allium > Allium sativum. The sequence goes on along the minus strand of CM060914.1, from coordinate 141,988,491 downwards.
ACCTACATGCTGATCGAACAAGTCATCTATTCTTGGGAGTAGGTGCCTATTCTTCTTGATCAGCTTGTTTAGCTCCTTATAATAAACACATAGGCAAAGCGAACCATCTGCTTTGGTTGCGAATACTACTGGAGCACCCCATTCAGAAATACTCCTCCTTATAAACCACTTCTCAAGCAACTCTTTAACTTGCTTGCTGAGTTCTTTCCTCTCCCTTATAGCCATGTGTCTAACGGGTATAGCAACGGGTTTTGCATTATCAACGAGGTATATGCGGAAGTCTATCTCCCACTTCGGAGGTAACCCGTTCACCTCTTCAAAGACATCCGAGTATTCACGGACTATTCTAACAGACTGCAAATTCTCAACAGACGCACAAAGACATTCTAGATAGCTGAGCATAACAGAGTTCATGGGATTATAAGAGATTTCGAGAGAGTTACCGAGGCGAGTCATGAGTCTAACCACTTTCTTTTCACAATCGAGGATGGCACTGTTACTGGATCACCAATCCATGCCTAGAATCAACCCATAGCCTGTGAAGCCCAAAACATAGGCATTACATCTAAACCCCACACCTAGTATAGAGATTTCCAAATCCAAACAAATCATTGACAAATAAGTTGAGCCCCCAACTGGATTTGAAACAACCAAGGGATCCTCTACTAAACTGGTGTCTAGGTGCAGAGATTTGACTAAAGTAGTAGATATAAAAGAGTGTGATGCGCCAGAATCAAAGAGTGTATGAACAGGATGATCAAAAAGATAAACTAAACTCTCAACAAAAACATTTCTACCTCGTTCTTGCGGAGGTGCCATGAGAGCGTGAATCTGCCCTCCAGAAGTAGATCTAACTCTCTGCCCTTGCCCTTGCTTCCTTAGGCAGTCCTTAGCCATATGTCCCGTCTTGCCGCAATGGAAACAGTCACCCATCATCCTCTTCTTCTTTCTGCAGTCCTTAACCAGATGTCCAGGAATGCCACAAAAATTACACTTCCTCTTGTCACGGGGTTTATTGTTCTTCCATCCCTTCTTGGAATATATATTCTTGCTCTGTGATCCCTCCACTTTCTTATCTTGAGATACTTCCACCTTTATCTCTTCCTTGCCAGCCTTATCTTCTTCTTATAATAGTGTCATGTCCACCAGCCTCTCATAAGTCGCACCCATAGGTATATGGGACATAGCTACGCTGTGCAGTGGCTCATTCAATCCTTGAACAAAATGGAGAGCCTTCTTATGTGGAGTGTTCACTAACTCCAATCCAAACCTAGCCAGCTGGTTGAATTGGTTAATGTATTCCTTGACCGACATACTTCCCTGTTTGAGAGCTAAGAACTTTTCCATCTGTAGGCTTCGTTCAGCTTGCGAGAGGAATTTAATTTCAAACCTCATTCTGAAATCCATCCAAGTTTCAACTGGTCTTTCAACATTAGTAACTTCCCACCAATAGGAGGCTTCGTCTTTAAACAACCATACGGTCAACTGTATCTTCTACCTATCATCCACTTCGAAGATATCAAACAAATCCTCAGTTTCTTTGAGCAAGTTTCTTGCTTCCATGAAGGATTCATTTCCATTGAAGTTCTTTCCACCCATGGCTCGAAAGTCCTGATTCATTTCCATTGAAGTTCTTTCCACCCATGGCTCGAAAGTCCCTACATATTTTTAGAAAGTATTTCCGTGCGGAGGAGGAGGAGGCGGAACCACTGCAGCTGGGGGAGGAGGAACGTCTGCTAGGACTGCAACATTAGCCATAGCCTTTAGGTACCTTCTGAACCAGCCAGGTACTAGCACGCCCTCTGGAAGGTTAATATCACTCACAAAGGGAATGCCTAAACTTTGGTGGAGCATTATGGGTTAAAGACACAGATAATTTACAAGACAGACATATATAAGCAGCGGAAAAAACCAAATTTTATTTCAAATGTGGTTCATAACAAAACATTATAGCAAAATGTCTCAAAACAACTTCCAAATCACTATATCAAAATCTCTGTCTTGATTATTACATAAAGAAGCGTAAAACACAAATAAAACTACATAAATCCCCAAGTGGTAATGTGTCCAAAGCCGTAGCCATAGGTAAGAGGTTCCAAGCTATACATCACAGAGTCTTCAAACTTGGAAAGATGAACGGTCCAAATTAAGTTGAGCTATTCCCTCCATGGCTACCCGGGGGAGGGGGGGAGGAAGAAAAGAGAGCGAAAGAAAAATGGGTCAGACATAAGTCTGGTAAGTCCAGTGTTTATTCAGCATGTAAACTGGTAAGAGAACCATGACATGAATAAACTGGGCGCAGGACAATAACAAAGAAATAAGGTAACATAGGATAAGGCAAGGTAAACTAATCATACAATCGCACTTATATGCATATTCTCTACACTTACTAGATATTTCAGCCATTATCATGAGTTCAAACCCAGTGATCCCTTTTTATAGATCGGCGCCTACCCGCATGCATTTACTACTTGTGTCATATGGCCCCCTTCGATTGTATATACCTGTGCTGGTCCCACCATGGGGTGTATCAAATCCTATAGTGGCGACCTGACACGATTCAAGATGCACAGTGTATATCTATTGATGCCCAATGCTTGCTTTTTCCACTCCAGAGTACGTGCACGCCCGTACTCCATCGGAACCTACGCTTACGCACCAACTACCGTCGTTTTGACCGCTTATAATCAGCCAGTAATCGTGCCCCTCCCTGCCTAGTTCAGGGTACCATGATACATCTATGTAGGTTACTGCTGAAATGGGTCCCCGTTACTAGGGTTTTCTAATCAACATGTTAAATTGGTTAAGTGTCCAAGTTAACCTAACCCCACTCATCAGTTTATTAAACATGTTGTATTGGTTAAGTGTTGCCTTAATTAACTTAACCCTGCCATTCCTGACTTAGCTTTAATTCATTCATTAAAGCACCAACCACTCACATTAGACAGGTATTGTTGCGGTTACTGGATGTACCGGTCGGGTCCGGGCAGTTTTACACTACAACTCAGTCTAACCTCGGGTTCTTTTGGGCTCGATGCACTAACCTCTCACATTAGATATATATTGTTACAGTTGCTGGATGTGCCGGGCGGTTCCGGCCAGTCTTACACCGTAACTCAATCTAACCTCGAGTTAGGCATATTCGTCTTTTCTAAGTTTACATATTTACCTCTTTATGTTTATATGTAAATTATTGGCATTCATGTCAAGCCCCACTTTTCCTTTAAATCAAGTTCATAATTTTAGGTATAAAAATTTATACCACTTTTATGCCATAAACCATTTACATGTTTTATAAGCCAACTAAGCCAATTATATGTAATTTCATGTTTTCCCCAACGTTACCCCCGTCAAACGTTCGCATAAGTCACATAAAATGTTAGGCTCGCTACATAGCCTAACTCATGCACAAAAGGGAAAAAAGAGGAACATGTAATGGTTCCAACATCATAAATATATGGATCTAACTACACATGTGGCATAAAACAATATACATTTAATTATGAACTTGCAAATTTAGATCTACTCATCATGAATCGTAAAATAGGGGTTTTACTTAGAACTACATAAACTTAAAATTAGGCATGTAGTTGTAAACTTGCTAATTTAGTTGGATCAAATTTAACATACCTAATCATATTAGAATGTAGTTTGGTCATATATGTGATCATGGTTGAACTTGCATAAACATAGCAAAATTCCCAAATTGACATACATCATATAGGTGTCATTACCAAATCATACAACATGAAATGTCATCACCAAATTATACAACATGGTATGTCATCGCCAAATTACACAACACGATATGCCATTGCCAAATTATACAACAGAATATGTCATTGCCAATTTATTCAACATGACATGTCATCGCCAAAGTATACAACATAATATGTCATCCCTAAATTACATAACATATATGTCATTGAAAAATTATACAACATATGGATTCATTGCCAAGCATATAACATTTATCATCGAATTACATACAACATGATCACAAACTTAACACGATAAAAGTCATAGTCTTAATCAATTCAGTTTTAACAAAAGGATAGGCATAGATTTGCATTAGGCATTGTTATACATCCAGTTATTTAGTCACAATTCTAATATCGTTTAGGTCTAAATGATAATTGGACTTACAAAAAGGAGACTAGTCTTGTGTTCTGGGATCTGTATTCTGAAATTGAATAGCTCTCCTTTGTTGTGGACGTTGAATTCTCTTAGTTGAATTAGATTTGATTTGTAATTCCTAACTTCCTTTCTAGTTGAAGGAGAATGGCGGCTACTCTTGGTTGAGTTCTGACAGCATGAAGGTCTTAGGAATATTTTTGTGTGCCTTTGGGTTTAGATTTAGGTTGCTTATATAGAAGTTTGATTTAATAGGAACCGTCAGATCAACCTAGGGCAAATAAAAGCCAGTCAAACCTAAGAGAACCAATCAGAACTTGCCACACAAGCCCTAATGACACAACAAATCATCACATAAAGAAACACGTCAGTTTTCAGATCTGGCCCGAGGGGGAGGTCGACCCCCTAGTCGACCTCCTGGTCGACCTGGCCTTAGGCGGGAAAATTCCCGCCCAGCCCTCTTCTGCTTCTCACTTCGAAATTTGAATTTTCTAAACTTTAATCTGAGCTGTTTATTTAAATTCTTGAATAAAGTCATAACTCCTTCATATAGGGCCCGATTTATGCAAACTCGGACTCTGTCTCAAGCAGAATTCAGAGACGAACGCAATGGTGTAACCCGTATCCCTTAGTTCTCAAATTTGTAATTAATTATTCTTTAATTCATTACTTTAATGTTTACAGAAAATACGCGGTATTACAACCATTAATGTGCCTACGTTCGCTTTATAATCTATTGTTTATATTGTCAAATTAAAAGATACAGTTGTTTGTATAAAATAATGTAGAGAAAAGAGTGCATGTTTCTCTTAGATGCAAAGTCCTTGCGTTAATGGTGAAGTTCAAATTCTTTTGTGTAATGCCCATGCACAGGAAGAAGTAATAAAGGGTATGATCCCTATTTAAGTCCCAAACTGATGTACTTACAGGGAGTCGCATGTCCCAGGTCGGTATGCCACGTGGTGGCTGATCCGGTCCTCCAAGAATTGTGGAGCTGTTCTTCAGATCGTGGGAGATGTCCTCTCCAGGTTGGCCTTAGACATGTGTAACCTGATCTGAGAAAGTAGGAGATAGTTGACCATATATGTTGCCAATGAAATAATTCAGAATGCAATGCTCTAGGGTCCAGTTTAGTATGACTCGGATCAGTATAGCTGACCCTAAAAGAATCACGCTGAAACCACTAGCACATGAAGAAGTTGAACAACTGACATCCACTCCAAACCGGGCATACTAAACTGAGCTTTACCAATCTAAAGCCCTTAGATTCGAACCAGTCCATATGATAGTGAAAAGGTGAAGTGTTCTTGCCAAGTTGGGAAAAGTCCCTTCATTTCTTTCCCTGCTTTATCCAAGCTTGATATGATTCGATTCGAACCATGTGTAATGAAGGGAGACGATGTAGTGCTTCACCGAGCTTGATGTTCCAACCCGAGGTGTAAACGTGTTAAACCAACATACTTGAGTTGTCAAGCGACTTCCATCTAGTAAATCCAAGTTTTCGTAAGCTCTTACTCAAGTCCTGAGTATTTTGATGATCAGAAACCCATATTGTGTTTGTCTTGCCAAAAAGCGGGTCAACATTTTTCCCTAAATCATATCTTATTGTGCGAGACGTGTTTTGTACTCTTGTCGACTCGATGTTTCGAATATGAGATCTTGCCGGATCGTTTAGAATTTCCATGCTTGCTGAAGCATTTCGCCCATAAATAGTTCATAGCTTCACCGAGCTCTTGCCGAGCACCAACCGTACCTAATAATCCTTGATTGAGCCGTACCTACGCCAAGTATCAACCATACTTAATAATTGAGGTTTTCTCTTATCAAGCATCATCCACACTTGATGATCCAAATCATTTCAGTTTCTTGCCATGCATTAGCCATACATAACGGTCCTGACTAAGCAATACTGTGTTAAGTAACCACCCAACCCTTGCCAAGCATCAACCATATTTGACAGTCTTAGCCTCACCGGGTTCTGGCCGAGCATAGACCGTACTAATCATTCTTGATTAGATTTACCCGTGTTCGGGATCATCTAACCCAAGCCAAGCGTGAAACATACTTGGCGTTCTTAGCATCACCGGGCTTTGGCCAAACATAAACCATACTTAACTTTACTGATTGAATGGATTCGTGCTCGAGTGTCACTCAATCCTGGTCAAGCATCAACCATACTTGACGTTCCCTCGTTTTATTAAGTTGAAGAAAGGAACACACTTGTCAGTGGTCTTGAAAATAAACATGCTTAATGCTGCGACCTTCCCTGCCAAGCTCTTCACATCTCTGATCTTTCATAGCTCACTAATGTTCCTGATTACTGCAATCTGATCGGGATTGATTTCAATTCCTCATGATCTAACGATCAAGCCGAGAAATTTTCCTGGCACGACCCTAAAAGAGCATTTCAATGAGTTAAGCTTCATTGACTTACGATTCACTAAGAGTTGGCATGTCACTCCGGCATTCTTTAATCCGAAAGGAATTACCATGTAACAATACAATCAGAGATCAGTGATAAAACTAGTATGTTATTGATCTGGCACGTGCATGGGATTCTGATTGTAACCCTAATACGCATTCATGAAAGAGAGAAGTTCCTATCCGGCATTTACTCCAGCAACTGATCGATTCTTGGCTATAGGAAGCCGTCCTTTGGGCAAGCTTTGTTCAGATCCGAAAAATCAATGCATGATCGCCATTTCCCATTAGCCTTCTTGACAAGTACTGGGTTCGGTATCCATTCAAAATATGTAGCATCTATGATAAACCCATTATCTCTCAACTTCTCTACTTCTTTCAAGGCAGCCGACCTCTTCGGACCCAGTATAGGCCTCTTTTGTTTTATGGGAGGATACTTCAGGTTTATGCTTAGTATATGACTCATAATTGACGGTGAAATTCCACACATATTGGTGTGGGTCCAAGTGAATACATCCAGGTTCTCCCATTGAAAATCAGCCAGCTCCCTCGCCCAGAGGGGGTCCAAGTGAGATCCGATCTTCAAGACCTTTGTTGGGTCGTCGTCAATGATCAGAATATCTACATTTTTTCATTAGGTGTCGCCCTTCTGTATCTTTAATATTCATCCTCTTTGGCTCCTCCAGCAATATCTTCCTTACTTGTAATGTCGATGCCTCCTTTGCAAGAGGGGAGGCATTCTTAGGCTCTATGCCATCTCCGTTGCGCAGCATCTTCCATTCTGCCAAGTAACATCTGGTAACTTGGTCAACGTGGACCATTCCCACTCTAGCTTTAGTTAGGAATTTTAGTAATAGGCGCCAAACACTACACCAGAAATGCCAATTAGGTAGTGCTCATGGTCGTACCTAATTCGATTTGGCAGTGCTATGGACCGTATCAGATTTTGGAATCTTTGTCAATTCAATACGGCCATTAGCCGTATCATATTGAGAATTTGTAATGGCTAATGGTCATATAAAATTGAGAATTTGATAAAGCTAATGGTCGTATCAAATTTAAAAATAGGTATGGCCATTAACCGTATCAAATTCCCAATTTGATACGGCCGATGGGTGCATCAAATTTAAAAAAGATACGGCTAACGGTCGTATGTTTATTTGAGTTAGATACAGCCATGAGCCATACCTAATTAAAAAAATATTAAAAAATACATTGCCTTACTAAAATATCAATGATCAATACAAGCATTTATTTTAGAATATCAGTGATCAGTACAAATACGTTTATACATTTAACTTCATAATTGGGAATATATTAAAAAAAATTCCTCTTTCTATGTAACATCCTGAATTTTCCGTGACTATTAAAAGAATGAATTAAAGAATACTTAATTTCTAAACTGAGAATTAAGGGAAATAAGTTATGCCGTTGCGTTCGCCTCGAAATTCTTCTTAGAATAGAGTCCAAGTTTTCGTAAATCGGACTCCGTATGAGGAAGTTATGGCCCTCAGAAATTTCCTGAATTTAAATAAATTAAAACATCTCAGATTTAAAATCAAAAATTCAAACGAAAACAAAGAAGCGGGCTGGGCGGGATTCATCCTGCCCCAGGCCAGGTCGACCAAGGGGTCGACCTCCCCTATACAGGTCGACCAGGTGGTCGACCTACCCCCTCGCCCAGATCCAAAACAGTGACGATTCTGACTTGTTACTGAGTCTTTTCTAACCTGTTGTCGAGTCACTAGGGCATAGGTGGCAATTCTGGAGAACTCTATCTAATCTGGGCGGTTGTGATTGCTCCTAGAATGATCTAACGGCTCACATCCTATTCCTCAACCCTAAATCACACAAATTCATTCCAAGAGCCACCATGCTGTCCATGATCGTCCTAGCCTAGCCACCATTTCTTCTTCAACTAGAAAGCAAGTTAAAAGCTACGAATCTAAACTAACTTAGAGAATTGATAGTCTTTGTCAAGGGATTGCTTTTCAGTTTTAGAAAACAGATCCAAGAAAACAAGACTTTCTTTTGTTTGTAAGTCCTGTTGTTGTTTAAATGTGAACGATTATAAGTTATGATTTGTAATAAAGTGAAAACTAGAGTTATTCCTAGTTGTAAGATAATGATGATGCTGATTCATGTCTATTCTTGTAATGATTCTATTGTATATGTTATAAAACTATGTGGTTATTATGTTGATGTTAAAACAATCATGTATTATGTAAATTTGGTGACTTTTTCATGTTATGTTACATGCAAGTTGTTAGGCTAAGACATGTATTATGTTTTGATCTACACATAGATCTATGAAAATTGGATCCAAAATAAAAGTTTACATTTACATGCCTAGTCGGATTTGTGTAATTCCATATGCTTAAGATTCATGTTTATTCGATCCAAAATAAAAGTTCACATTCACATGCCTAGTTGAACTTGTGTAATTCCATATGCTTAAGATTCATGTTTATTGGATCCAAAATAAAAGTTCACATTTACATGCCTAGTTGAACTTATGTAATTCCATATGCTTAAGATTCATGTTTATTAGATCCAAAATAAAAGTTCACATTCACATGATTAGTTGAACTTATGTAATTCTATATGCTTAATATTCATATTTATTGGATCCAAATTGCAAACATGACTAGTTGGATTTGGATAATTTCATATGCTTAAGACTCATGTAAATTGGATCCAAAAATGCAAGTTCATTGTTTATGCCAAATTTACATGACACATGTTTAGTCAGATCCTTATTACTTTATGTTGTAGAAATGGTATATGCTCCCTTCTTTCCCCTTCTGTATATAAGTTAGGCTAAGTTACGAGCCTAACATTGTATGTGAATTTTGCGAACGTTTGACGTGGGTAACGTTTGGAAAATCTTAATTTTTTTATTATTGGCATAATTTGGCCCATAAATATATGAATGATTAGAGGCTTAAAAATGGTATAATTTATATACCAAATTTTTTGAATATGATTTAGAGGGTAAATGGGGCATGACTTGAATGGCAGTAATTGTGGATAATTTACATATAAATATAAAAGGTAAATATGTAAATAAGTAAAAGACGAATATGCCTAACCCGAGGTTAGATTGAGTTACGGTGCAAGACTGCCCGGAACTGCCCGACACATCCAGCAACCGTAACAATATATATCTAATGTGAGAGTGCATCAAGCCCAAACGAACCCGAGGTTAGATTGAGTTGCGGTGTAAGACTGCCTGGAACCGACCGACACATCTTGCAACTGCAACAATACATATCTAATGTTAGTGGTTGGTGCTTTAATGAATGAACTAAAGCTAAGACAAGAATGGTAGGGTTATTTAATTAAGGCAACACTTAACCAATACAACATGTTAACTTAACTAATGAGTGGGGTTAGGTTAATTTGAGAACACTTAACCATTTTAACATGTTGATTAGGAAACCCTAGTAACGGGGACCCATTTCAGCAGTAACCCACATAGATGTATCATGGTACCCTGAACTAGGCAGGGTGGGGCACGATTACAGGGCTGATTATAAGCGGTCAAAACAACAGCAGGTGGTGCGTCAGTGTAGGTTCCGACGGAGTGCAGGTGTGCACGTACTCCGGAGTGGAAAAAGCAGGCACTAGGCATCAGTTGTTATACACTGTTTATCTTTAATTATGTCGGGCTGCCACCATAGGACTCGATACACCCCATGGTGGGACCATCACAGGTATCTACAATCATGCGAGGCCGAATGACACAAGTGGTAAACGTATACGAGTAGAAGCCGATCGATAAAAAAGGGATCATTTATCTTGAACACATGGTGCTAGTTGAAACATTTGTAAGGGGGTGCAGAGAAGTTGAAATGAGTACGACAGCATATTCATGCTTATTTTCTTATTTCTAGGGTGCTATCCTAGATTCAGTTTATTCAAGTCATAATCCTTTTTCTTGTTTACATGCTAAATAATCACTGGACTTACCAGACTCATGTCTGACCCATTTTTCTTTCATTTTCTTTTCTTCCGTTCCCCTGGTCCACAAGGATGGAATACTTCAACTTAGATCGGATCATTTCCAACTTGAAAGGAGTAGATGTATTGCTTGGAATCTTTTTCCTTGGGCTATGGCTTTGGATACTCTCTTTTTGGGGATTTATGATGCCTTACAGTTGTTTTAATGCTTCTTTATGTTTTAATTCAAGACAGAAATTTTGTTGTAATAATTTTGGAAGTTGATTTGAGACAGTTGTTGTAATGTTTTAACTGAACCACATACTTATGAAATAAATTTAGTTTTTCTGCTGTTTATATGTCTGTCTTGTAAATTATCTGTATCTTTTACCTATAATGCTCCACCGAAGTTAAGGCATTCCCTTTGTGGGTGACCTTAACGGAGGTGGGGTGTTTCACTTGGTATCAGAGCTGATGGTTGCCAGATCAGATTAAATTTTTTTTTTGGAAACTAATTTTCAAAAAGAAGTTTGAAGAAGCATTTTCAAGATAAAGTGTTGTTTTAAAAAGGCATAATTTACCCCAAATCCATATGCATTGTCTTCCTATCATTTGTTTTGAATTTTTTCTTTTTCGTTTCAGCATGTCTGGGATCTTAACCTTCCATAGGGTATACCGGTACCTGGCTGGTTCAGAAGGTACCTAGAGGCTAGGACTAATGATACAGGCTCAGCAGACTTTACTCCTCCCCCAGTTACAGCTGTTCCTTCTCCTCCTCCTCCTCCTCGTGCAAATGCTTTCTCAAAGATACGTAGGGATTTTCGAGCCATGGGTGGAAAGAACTTTAATGGGACTGAGTCATTTGTAGAAGCAAGAAACTGGCTCAAAGAAACCGAGGACATGTTTGTTATCTTCGAAGTAGATGATAGGCAGAAGATACAGTTGGCTGTATGGTTGCTTAACGATGAAGCCTCTTATTGGTGGGAAGTTACTAATGCTGAGAGACCAGTTGAAACTTGGGAGGATTTCAAAATGAGGTTTGAAATGAAATTCCTCTCACAAGATGAACGTAGCCTGCAGATGGAGAAATTCTTAGCTCTCAAGCAGGGAAGTATGTCGGTCAAGGAATACGTCAACCAATTCAACCAGATGGCTAGATTCAGACTGGAGTTAGTGAACACTCCCCATAAGAAGGCTCTCCGTTTTGTTAAAGGGTTGAATGAGCCACTGCACAGCCTAGCTATTTCCCATAAACCTATGGGTGTAACTTATGAGAGACTGGTGGACATGACACTGCTACAGGAGGAAGACAAGGATAGCAAGAAAGAGGCAAAGGTGGAAGTACCTCAAAATAAGAAAGTGGTGGGATCGCAGAATAAGAAGACAGACTCAAAGAAGGATGGGAAGAACAACAAACCCCATGACAAGAGGAAGTGTAATTTTTGTGGCATTCCTAGACATCTGATTAAGGACTACAGAAAGAAAAAGAGGAAGATGGGTGGTTGTTTTCACTGCGGAGAGACATTACATATGGCTAAGGACTACCCAAGAAAGCAAAGGCAAGGGTAGAGGACTGGATCTACTTCTTGAGGGCAGGTTCACGCTCTCATGGCACCTCCGCAAGAACGAGGTAGAAATATTTCTGTTGAGAGTTTAGTTTATCTTTTTGATCACCTCATTCGTACACTCTTTGATTCTGGCGCATCACACTCTTTTATATCCACTGCTTTAGTTGAATCTCTACACCAAGACACCAGTATAGTAGAGGATCTCTTGGTTATTTCAAATCCAATTGGGGGTTCGACCTATTTGTCAGTGATTTGTTTGGATTTGGAAATTTCTATACTAAGCGTTGGGTTTAGATGTAATGCCTATGTTTTGGGCTTCACGGGCTATGGATTGATTCTAGGCATGGATCGGTTATCTAGTAATGGTGCCATCCTCGATTGTGAAAAGAGAGTGGTTTGACTTATGACTCGCCTTAGCAACACTCTCGAAGTCTCTTGTAATCCTATACATTCTGTTATGCTTATCTACCTAGAATCTCTTGATGCATCTACTGAAAACTTGCAGTCTGTTAGAGTAGTCTGTGAATACTCAGATGTATTTGAAGAGGTGAAGGGCTTACCTCCGAAGCGAGAGATAGACTTCCACATATACCTTGTTGATAAAGCAAAACCCGTAGCTCTACCCATCAGACACATGGCTCTAAGGGAGAGAAAACAGCTCAGTAAGCAAGTCAAAGAGCTACTCAAAAAAGGGTTTATAAGGCGGAGTATTCTGAATGGGGTACTCCAGTAGTATTCACAGCCAAAGTAGATGGTTCACTTCGCCTATGCGTTGATTAAAGGGAGCTAAATAAGATGATCAAGAAGAATAGGCACCCACTTCCAAGAATAGACAACTTGTTTGATCAGTTTGTAGGTGTGTTGGTTTTTTCCCGATTAGATCTGGAAACTGGGTTTCATCAGCTAAGAGTGGATGAAGACAGCATTGATAAGACCCCCAGATGATTTCTTCGAATGGCTTGTCATGCCTTTTGGCTTGACAAACGCACCCGCTTATTTCATTGACTTGATGTGTAGGGTGTTCAGGGCGTTCCTTAATAAGTTTGTGGTGGTCTTCGTGGACGACATTTTGATTTTCTCGAAGAATGAAGAAGAGCATGCTTTGCATTTAAGGGAAGTCATGGATACTCTTCGTGCAAATCAGCTAAAAGTGAAATTCTCTAAATGCCATTTCTGGAGAGAAGAAGTGAGATTTCTTGGACATGCGGTGTCCAAAGAGGGGACAACTGTGGACCCCGCAAAAGTAGTTGCGGTGCAAGATTGGAAGGTTCCACGGAATGCAACCGAAGTCCGAAGTTTTCTCTGGCTAGCAGGCTTTTACCGAAAGTTCTTAAAGACTTTACGAAAATCTTAGCTCCACTCACAAGATTGACAAATAAGAACCTAACTTTTGTTTGGGATTTGGATTGCGATATTGCTTTCCAACGTTTGAAAATGGCTCTAACAACAGTCCTAGTTCTGACATTGCCTGATGGGAGCAAAATGTTTACCGTATACACAGACGCATGCGGTACAGGATTAGGCGCTGTCTTGATGCAAGAAGGTAAGGTAGTTTGTTGTCGGGGAAGGTAATTGAAGGCACATGAGAAAAACTACCTAACTCATGATTTGGAGCTAGCCGCCATTGTTTTCGCTCTTAAGTCATGGCGTCATTATCTATTAGGAGAAAGGTTTGAATTGTTTACTAACCATAAATCATTAAAGTACCTTTTCTCATAGAAAGATCCTAACTTAAGACAACAAAGGTGGATGGAATTTCTGGCCTCATATGATTTTGAGATTACCTATACCCCTGGCAAGGGAAATGTAGTAGCAAATGCCTTGAGAAGAAAGAAGCTGACTTTAAGTCCTCTCTTTGTAGAAAGGCAAAGCTTGGAGTACATAGCAAACTTCAACTTTAGACCCTCCTCTGAAATTGTACCTGGTCTGTTAGCATCGCTAGAGGTGCGGCCTACTCTTTTGGACTCAATAGGAACCACGCAACGAGAAGACCCTCAGCTAGTTGATATGATGGATAAGCTAATTAGGCGTGAGACTTCTAGTCACCTCAATAGATAATCCATCGATGATAAGGGTTGGTTGAGACGGGATGGAAGGCTATGCATCCCACAAGCAAGGGATTTAGTGAAGACGGTTCTCGAAGAAGCACGCTATTCTAAGACGACCATACACCCAGGTGGGGACAAGATGTATAAAGACATAAAAAGGGTTTTCTTTTGGAATGGCATGAAATGGGATGTAGCTGAGTTCGTTGCTAGATATGCCAGCAAGTCAAAGCATAGCAGAAGAAGCCTGGTGGTCTGCTTCATCCTCTAGAGGTCCCACAGTGGAAATGGGATAACATTTCAATGGAATTTGTTGATGGGTTGCCTAGGTCAAGAAAGGGCAATACTAGTATTTGGGTAATAGTGGACATGCTCACTAAAAGCCCTCACTTTATACCTATTAAGAGTAGAAGGACTACCTCGTCCCTCACATCCATTTATCTTAAAGAGATAGTTCGACTCCATGGGATACCCTCCGGCATAGTGAGTGATCGAGATCCTAACTTTACGAGCGAGTTTTGGAAGAGTTTTCAGGAGGCTGTAGGCACACGATTATGATTAAGCATGACCTATCACCCCCAAACCGATGGTCAGACGGAAAAGGTGAACAGAGTATTGGAAGACCTCTTGAGATTGTGAATTCTTGACTTTGGAGGAACATGGGAGGATCATCTTCCTTTGGTGGAATTCTCTTACAACAATAGCTACCAAGCCACCATAGGCATGGCACCCTTCAAGGCTTTATATGGAAGACCATGTCGTTCACCAACTTGTTGGTGGGAGTCTACAGACAAGCTTGTATTTGGGCAAGACATGATTAGAGAAACCTCATAGAAGGTGGACTTGATAAGAAGACGAATGAAGACTGCACAAAATAGACAGAAGTCCTACGCAGACAAAGGATGGACCGACCTTGAGTTTGAGGTTGGAGATAAGGTGTTCATTAAGGTATCTCCTTTGAGGAATGTCATTCGCTTTGGGTCTGCAGAAAAGTTGGCACCAAGATTTGTAGGACCATTTCCTATCATTGAAAGGATTGGGACGATGTCTTATAGAGTAGAGCTACCCAAAGACTGGCTAGAGTTCATAATGTTTTTCATGTTTCTCAACTACGAAAGTGCTTACATGAGTCTGCGGAAGTTGTGGAGCCAAGTATGCTAGAGGAAGTAGAAGTGGAACGAGATCGACTGTGAGAAGAGTTCCAACTCGTATCTTGGGTACGAAAGTCAAAAAGCTACACAACTGTGAAGTCAAGCTTGTTAAAGTTCAATGGAGTGACACTGAGGAAGACGCAACTTGGGAAACCGAGAGAGAAATACGCGCAGCCTACCCTTTTCTTTTTGAGGATACCTCCTTGATTTCTGTTTCCATAAGTTTATTAATGCTTATATCTATCTTTTAAGTATATCTCCTCGGCCCTATTCTTTATCCTTAGGCAGAAACCAATAGATGTAAATATGTATTTGAAACATGTTATGATTGATGGTTGCAAGTGGTTGCTAGTGGTTGCTCGTGGATGCATATACACACACATTAGGTGTTAGATCGGCTCAGTCACTTTCATATTGCATATGCATATATGTATTGGTGTATGGATTGAAACTTGAAATGTTATCATATGGACGTTGCATTTGTATGAATGATTGTGCACTCATGTAGAAAGTATGATTAGGAATAATTGCATGCATAATGGACTCATGGAACTAACATAATTTGCATTAAGGAGGTCAACTGAATCAGTAGACTGCCTGATTTTGCATTCGATAAGGACATGTACACACACTATGCATATGATCATGAAAGCATTAGAAGTCTTTTAAGGACAATGGACGCCTGTGTTTGATGGTTGAGTAGATGGACGATTGGATGGTAAGATATACATTCTTCTTGACTTGAAGATTTCGGGTATGAAATCCTTTAAGAAGGGGAGAATGTAACACCCTGAATTTTCTGTGACTATTAAAAGAACGAATTAAAGAATACTTAATTTTTAAAAGTGAGAATTAAGGGAAACGGGTTATGCCTTTGCGTTCGTCTTGAAATTCTGCTTGGAATAAAGTCCAAGTTTTCGTAAATCGGACTTCGTATGAGGAAGTTATGGCCCTCAGAAGTTTCAGGAATTTAAATAAATTAAAACAGCTCAGATTTAAATTCAAAAATTCAAACAAAAACAAAGAAGCAGGCTGGGCGGGATTTTTCCTGCCCCAGGCCAGGTCGACCAGGGGGTCGACCTACCTCCTCGCCCAGATCCAAAAAAGTGACGATTCTGACTTATTGCTGAGTCTTTTCTGACCTGTTGCTGTGTCACTAGGGCATAGGTGGCAATTCTGGATAACTCTATCTAGTCTGGACGGTTGTGATTGCTCCTAGAATGATCTAACGGCTCACATAAGTTTAAATCTCTATAAAAGCAACCCTATTCCTCAACCCTAAATTACACAAATTCATTCCAATGAGCCACCATGCTGTCCATGATCATCCTAGCCTAGCCACCATATCTCCTTTAACTAGAAAGTGAGTTAAAAGCTATGAATCTAAACTAACTTAGAGAATTGATAGTGTTCGTCAAGGGATTGCTTTTTAGTTTCAGAAAACAGATCCCAGAAAACAAGACTTTCTTTTGTTTGTAAGTCCTGTTATTGTTTAGTTGTGAACGAATAAAAGTTATGATTCATAATAAAGTGAAAACTAGAGTTATTCCTAGTTGTAAGATAATGATGATGCTGATTCATGTCTATTTTTGTAACGATTCTATCGTATATGCTTATGAGACTATTGTGGTTATTATGTTGATGTTAAACTAATCGTGTATTATGTAAATTTGGTGACTTTTTCATGTTATGTTACATGCAAGTTGTTAGGCTAATATATGTATTATGTTTAGATCTACACTTAGATCTATGAAAACTGGATCCAAAATAAAAGTTTACATTTACATGCCTAGTTGTATTTGTGTAATTCCATATGCTTAAGATTCTTGTTTATTGGATCCAAAATAAAAGTTCACATTCACATGCCTAGTTGAACTTGTGTAATTCCATATGCTTAAGATTCATGTTTATTGGATCCAAAATAAAAGTTAACATTCACATGCCTAATTGAACTTGTGTAATTCTATATGCTTAAGATTCATGTTTATTGGATCCAAAATAAAAATTCACATTCACATGCTTAGTTGAACTTGTGTAATTCTATATGCTTAAGATTCATATTTATTAGATGCAAATTGCAAGTTTACATTTACATGACTAGTTGAATTTGATTAATTTCATATGCTTAAGACTCATGCAAATTGGATCCAAAAATGCAAGTTCATTGTTTATGCAAAATTTACAAGACACATGTTTAGTTAGATCCTTATTACTATGTTGTAGAAATGGTACATGCTCCCTTCTTCCCCCTTTTGTATATAAGTTAGGCTAAGTTACGAGCCTAACATTCTATGTGAATTTTGCGAACGTATGACGGGGGTAACATTGGGAAAACCTTAAAAATTTTATTATTGGCATAATTTGGCCCATAAATATATAAATGATTAGTGGCTTAAAAATGGTATAATTTATATACCAATTTTTTTGAATATGATTTAGAGGGTAAATGGGGCATGACTTGAATGGCAATAATTGAGGATAATTTACATATAAAAGGTAAATATGTAAATTAAGTAAATAACGAATATGCCTAACCCGAGGTTAGATTGAGTTACGGTGTAAGACTACCCAGAACTGCCCGACACATCCATCAACCGTAACAATATATATATATATATATATATATATATAATGTGAGAGGTTAGTGCATCATGCCCAAAAGAACCCGAGGTTAGATTGAGTTGCAGTGTAAGACTCTCCGGAACCGACCGGCACATCCAGCAACCGCAACAATACATATCTAATGTGAGTGGTTGGTGCTTTAATGAATGAATTAAAGCTAAGACATGAATGGTAGGGTTAAGTTAATTAAGGCAACACTTAACTTATACAACATGTTAACTAAACTGATGAGTGGGGTTAGGTTAATTTGAGAACACTTAACCATTTTAACATGTTGATTAGGAAACCCTAGTTACGAGGACCAATTTCAGCAGTAACCCACATAGATGTATCATGGTACCCTGAACTAGGCAGGGTAGGGCATGATTACTGGGCTTATTATAAGCGATCAAAACAACGGCGGGTGGTTCGTCAGTGTAGGTTCCGATGGAGTGTGGGCGTGCACGTACTCCGAAGTGGAAAAAGCAGACACTGGGCATATGTAGTTATACACTTAGCATCTTGAATTATGTCGGGTTGCCACCATTTGACTTGATACATCCCATGGTGGGACCAGCACATGTGTCTACAATCATGCGGGGCCGAATGATACAAGTGGTAATCGTATACGATTAGGAGCCGATCGATAAAAAGGGGATCATTTATCATGAACACATGGTGCTAGTTAAAACACTTGTAAGGGGGTGCAGAGAAGTTGAAATGAGTGCGATAGCATATTAATTCTTATTATCTTATTTCTAAGGTGTTGTCCTAGATTCAGTTTATTCAAGTCATAATCCTTTTTCTTGTTTACATGCTAAATAATCACTGGACTTACTAGACTTATGTCTGACCCATTTTTCTTTCGTCTTCTTTTCTTTCGTTTCCCCCTCCCCCAAGGTTCGTAGAGAGGGAATACTTCAGCTTAGATCGGATCATTTCCAGCTTGAAGAGAGTAGATGTATTGCTTGGAATCTTTTTCCTTGGGCTATGGCTTTGGATACTCTCTTATTGGGGATTTATGCTGCCTTACTGTTATTTTAATGCTTCTTTATGCTTTAATTCAAGACAAAAATTTTGTAGTAATAATTTTGGAAGTTGGTTTGAGATAGTTGTTGTAATGTTTTAACTGAACCACGTACTTATGAAATAAATTTATTTTTTTCGTTGTTTATATGTCTGTGTTGTAAATTATCTGTATCTTTTACCTATAATGCTCCACCGAAGTTAAGGCATTCCCTTTGTGAGTGACCTTAACGGAGGTGGGGTGTTTCATTCTAACTAGTTAAACTTCCGATTTAATCGGTTAATATGTTTCATAATTCGTATACATAGGTGCCCACCCCTAGCTGCACCTGTGCTCCTCATCTATAAAAGCTCTAGTGCTCCAATGCCGAAACCCTGAAAGCTCACTACCCTCGTCCAACTAAAATTTGAAATAGTGAACAAACATCAACATAAAGCCTAACCATACTCTATTGTACTGAAAGTAGAAATGCAATCAGGTTCAAAACCATGTCAAACACATCCACAAAGTTACAGCAGTGAAAAAATATAACATTAAGCATGCATTTCATACTTTCGGTGATTTCGGGCTCAAAGTTATTTTAGTAACATGATATAATTTTGCAAATGTGTTCAGAAGTCAGAACTGCACCAGTATAGAAGAGCAAAAAGCAAGAGATAGGAAATAATGCAGTAGAAGATACCTATTTTGACGATTGTATTTCATATGCTGAGTTGCTATGAGAAATACAAACTGTTGTGAGAAATATTGCCACAAAGGATAACCTATTATCAGGTTGTATTGGATGACAATTTCATTGTAACACCCATAATTTCATAACAAACTAAAATGATAAGTTAAAGAATACATAATTAAATATTGGAAATTAAGTAAACGGACTGTGCCATTGCGTTCGTCTTGGAATTCTGCTTAAGATAGGCTCCAAGTTTGCATAACAAGGACATCTATGAAGAAGATATAAAGGTTTTAAGTTTATATACGCACAAGAGAATTATATAAATATAAAACCAAACAAAAAAGTTCAAAATAATTCAAAATCAAACAACGGAAGGGGAGAATGAAATTTCCCGTTATGGGTGTTGACCCATGAGTCGAACTCATCAAGGTGGTGTCGGCCCTTGTGTTAACTCATGGGTCGACACACTATGGGGGGTTGACCCCCAAACGGATCTGGGAAGATTCCCGATTCTGAACGTGGATAGAATTCTTGACTTGGTTTGTTGACATTAGGCTATAAATAGGACCATATACCCATTGTCTTATTCATCTAAATTAATGGCAACAACGAGGTGCTGCCCCAACTCAATCTGATCTAGCCAATTCTTCTTCAGCAATGAAGTTATTCATATTCAGAGATTTGTGCTACGACATCTACGATTAATTCTCTATTCTTTTCGATCCAATCACAGTGAGTCTACGTTATTTTTAGATATAAATGCTTAAAAGTTATCTTGACTTGTCTATAAAGTGGATCTAAGCCTGTGACTATTTGCATCATATCAGATCTACTATAACTTGTGTATCTAATTTACTATTTAGATCTCATCATGCATGTTTATGATATCCCTATTATGTTAGGTTGCCTAATCATATAGTTATGCATATTCTGTTAATATGATCAATTATGTCACCCTATGCCTATTATATTAGTTTTCCTAATTATGTCATTATGCCCAATTCTGTAACAATATGCCTATTCAGTTGCTAGGCCTATTTCTTCCATCATATGTCTATCTTTTTAAAATGCTTATTTCTGTTCTTTTCCCTTCTTCTTTTCCCCTCTTATTTTATAGCCAGGCTACCTTCTAGCCTAGGCATACCGCTGAAATATGCGAACGCGTGAAATTGGGAATGAGGGGAAAACGTTAAAATTGGAGCATAACTTGTATTGGGTAATTTCGGCATAACTTGAATTGAATACATGAATATGGATTTGGGGCATAAGCCAAACTGTGATTAAAGACATTAATTTGGGGCATATGGTACATGATGAGTATGACTTGGTAAAGGGGCATGAAAATCTATAATGAAATAGGAATAATTAGTTAATAACGAAAATGCCTAGATTTACAGTAATTTGAAATTATAACCATCCTTAGACACGAGGTTAGATTACACTTATGGTAGAAGTCAGCCCAGAACCAACTGGCATATCCAGCAACCACAAGTGGTGAATTTAATGTGAGGGGTCTAAGAATATAAACACGTAACATGCTAAGACACATGGTTAAGTCCGCCTTATGGAAGAAGTCTGTCCGGAACCGCCCGACATATCCAACATCCACAAGTTTTAGGCTTAATATGGGAGGTCTAGCGCATTATAACCATAAATGAATGGTAATGAACTTGAATTCTTAACCTATTTTTATCCATAGGGATGATATGAACATGTTAACTTGAATAGGGGTTAAGTTAACTTGCTTGAAACAGTGAAAGGGTTAAGTATATCTTGGGGTGGTGGTTAATATTTATATATATAGGCCCACAAACTTAACCTGTTGGGGTTATGCAATCTTTTTACTCCGGTAGGCATAACCTGTGGAAATCCTAGTAGTGGGGATGCAAGCCTAGGGGGAAGCTTGTATCATCTTATGTGTGGGACCCATTTCAGTCAGCAATCCATATAGGTATCAAACGAGTACCCCGAACTAGGTCGGATTCGGGGCACGCTTACTGAGCTGATTATAAGAGATCCAAAAGAGGGGACAGTGTGGGCGGCGCATTCCGACGAGGTAATATGCTTGCATGGGTCTGAACTAGGGAGGCTAAGACGTTGTGACATTGGTAGATATGGTTGTGCACATCCCAAAAATAAAGGGTTGCCACTTAGGAAGTGATATATCCTACTGTGGGGCCAACACATCATATCTACGGAGTAGGTAGCTGATAGATTGGGGTAGTAATTAGGGTATATCTAGTCTCGCTTGTTTAGGAGCCCGTTATTATCCTTAGGGGTAACACCAGTATGTTCAATTGGGTTGCCTGTTATCGTATGGGGTAAAACCTCTCACTAGAAGTACACCTAAGTCTACCATCCTTTACTTGTTGGGGATCATCTTGTCTAGTGTACTTGTAATGGTGCAGAGAAAGAAAACTGTTAGTGAAGCGCTATTTATTCTATCATGTTTATCTTGTCATACCTGCCTTGTATGCTGTATTCCTCTTTTACCTAGTTTATATGTTTATCATGATACTTTTGCTTATTTGTATGCTAAAAGTAACTGGGCTTGCTAGACTTATTCCTGACCTATTTTGTTTCCTCTTCTTTCTCTTCCGTCCCTCCCCCCTCCCCCCAAGGTTCTCAGGGTGGGAATACTTAGTCTTGATCAGGATTCTTCTTTAATTCTGCTTGGAGCTGGTTAGATGTACTGCTTGATTTCGTAGCTTTTCTACTTTTTTTTTTTGGGGATTATGCTCTTTTCATGTTTATTGTACTCTGATGATTTCAGTACAAGACATAAATTTTAAGTTGATGTACTAGGTTTTATGCATTTCAGACTTAAAATGTAATTTTGTTTTGAACCACGATGTTTTCTGTTTAATAAATTTTTTAAATTCCGCTGCTATTTTATATCTGTCTAGTAATGTTTCTATTTTAGTTTACCTACAATGCTTTACGTAACTTAATGCGTTCTGATAAAGAGTGACATTAACGGACATGGGGTGTCACAATTGGTATCAAACCTGAAGGTTACCAGATCGGATAAAAGATTTTGAAAGTTGTTTTCAAAAAGGTTTTAAAAGAAAGCATTTTTAAAAGATAAGTCTGTTTTGAAACCCCAAAGCCATAGGAAATATTTTCGATTCTCTATTTGAATCCTATTTTCCTTTTCTTTTCAACTTGTCTGGGGAACCTAATATTCCTGAGGGCGTTAAGATAATATGTCGGTTCCATATGTATCTTGATGCCACGACGCCTTCCGTAGTCAAGCAGACGTTCCTCCTCCATCTGCACCCATTGTTCCTCCTTCTCCTCTGCCACGTGTTGAAAATTTCTCTAAAATATGCAAAGATTTCTGTGCTATGGGTGGAAAGCCATTCCGAGGAACCGAAACCTTCATGGAGGCAAGGGATTGTCTTAAAGTGACAGAGGATTTACTTGGAATTTCTAAAGTTGACGGTCATAGAAAGATTCAGTTGACCGCTTGGTTTCTGAAAAATGAGGCTTCATTCTGGTGGGAAGTGACGCAAGCAGAGCATCCAGTGGAGACTTGGGATGATTTTCGACAGAGATTCAAGATGAAGTTTCTTTCTCAAGCTGAGAAAAGTATGCAAATGGAAAGGTTTTTGATGCTTAGTCAAGGAGGTATGACTGTCAAAGAGTATGTTAACAAGTTCAATCAACTGGCATAAGAAAGCTTTGAGGTTTTGAAACACCTTACCTTCGTTAAGGTCATTCACAAAGGGAATTCCTTAACTTTGGTGGAGGGTTATAGGTACAAGACACAGAAAGCTTTACAAGACAGATAAATATAAGCAGCGAAATTCAAATATTTATTGCATACGTGGTTCAATACAAAAGCATTACATTAAATTGTCTCAAAACAACTTCCAAAACATTACAACATAATTTCTGTCTTGATTATTTAATAAAGAAGCATAAACCATAAATAAAACTGCATAAATCCCCAAGGATAATGTCCAAGAGCCATAGCCAAGGTGAGAGAGAGTCCAAATCATACATCTACTTTCTTGAAGCTTGCAAAGAGTCTGACTAAGTTGCAGTATTCCCTCCCTGTGGACCTAGGGGGAAACGAAAGAAAAGAGGATGAAAGAAAAGGGTCAGACAATAAGTCTGGTAAGTTCGGTGATTACTAGCATTTAAACAAGGAAAGGGGTCATGACAGTAATAACAGAACATAGGGCAATACCCTAATATAAGATAAGAGGAACATGTGATCGCACCCATTACTATAGTCTCTGCACCTACTTAACCATTGGTTCAACCAGGCCTACGTGTTCATAACAAACGATCCCCTTATTGATCGGCTCCAACTCGTATGTATTCATATCCTGTGTCATTCGGCCCCGCTTGACTGTAGATACTTGTGCTGGTCCCACCATGGGGTGTACCAGTCCCTCTGGTGGCAACCCGACACGAATCAAGATGCACAGTGTATACTATTGATGCCCAGTGCCTGATCTTTCCACTTCGGAGCACGTGCACGCCCATACTCCATCGGAACCTACACTGGCCCACCAACCACCGACATTTTTACCGCTTATAATCAGCTCAACAATCATGTCCCACCCTGCCTAGTTCCAGGGTACAATGATACATCGATGTGGGTTACTGCTGAAATGGGTCCCCGCTACTAGGGTTTTCTAATCAACATGTTTATTTGGTTAAGTGTCCAAGTTTACCTAACCCCACCCATTCGTTTAGTTAACATGTTGAATCGGTTAAATGTCTCCCTAATTGACTTAACCCTACCAATCCTAACTTAGATTTAATTTATTAAAGCACCAACCACTCACATTAGACCTGTATTGTTGGGGTCACTGGATGTGCCGGTCGGTTCCGGGCAGATTTACACCATAACTCAGTCTAACCTCGGGTTTCTTTTGTGCTTGATGCACTAACCACCCACATTAAACAGGTCTTGTTGTGGTCAATGGATATGCTGGTCAGTTCCGGGCAGATTTACACTACAACTCAGTCTAACCTCGGGTTAGGCATGTTCGTCTTTTTTATAAATTCACATTTTTCAATATATGTCTAATTTCTTTATGTAAATTTAATTTAATTTAATTATGCCATAATTATCCTTTGATTATGCTCACCATAAATGGTATATCAAATATACCATTTTATGAACAAATCTATGCCATGAATTTTCATATTTTCCCATCGCTACCCCCATGGAACGTAAGCATGAATCACATAAAATGTTGGGCTAGTAAATTAGCCCAACCCATAAACAAGAAAGGGGTAATAAACAAGGGACATGAAATAAACATAAAATATCATACATTTCAACTTGTCATGTGTAACTTGGCATAGAGGTATCATTTAACTTTAATTAAATGGGTAAAGGTGAACTTGTGACTAAGTTGGGTCTAATTGTCATGTAAACTTGACAAAGGTCTAGCATGGAGGTTTAACATATAATCACAATTTCAACCCACAACTTAGCATATTAACGTATGTATGTCAAAACATAAGAAAGTTACTATAATCATTTTTAAATTACAACTTAGCATGATAACTTATGTGTGTTAAACATAAGAGGGCTGTTATAAACATATTCGAATCACAAGTTAGCATGATACTTATGTGTTAAAACATAAGAGGACTACAATTCCAAATTTTACAACATAAATAGATTCAACCTAACATGAATATACATGAGTGTTGATCTAACAAATAAGCATGTGTTTTAGATCATAAACTTGCAAATAACCACTAATTTATAGCATGACATGTTTCACCAATTAAAAATAAATCCATTACCCAATCATAATAGATTCCAATAACATAAAATATGTTCATCACCACAAGCATATATACATGATTAATATACAACATGTTCATCACCACAAGCATATAGACATGATTAATTACAACGATACTTTAAGATAAACGAGAATCAAATCTTATACATAAGCATCATTCTATATCCGAATTACAACATGTCATGATTCATTTGAAAGAACGTTTAAATCTGCGTAATAACCAACTTACAAACTAAAAAGGAATTCTTTTGTTCTGAAATCTGAATTTTGAAATTGGTAAGCTCGCCTTTGATGTAGATTGTTGAATTTCATAACTTTTAATTTGATTTTTGATTTAGGTTTTTATCTTGTCTTTAAATTGGTGACGACTACCCCAAGTTTTCTATTGAAAGCATGATAGTTCTAGGATTATTTTTGTGTGATTTTTAGGTTTGAGCATTGGGTTGTTTATATAGAATTTCAATTCAATTTGAGTCGTCGGATGATTCTAGGGTTAACCACAACCATCCAATCAAGATAGAGTGACACCTTAGCCCTAGTGACTCAGCATTTAGTCACAAAATCGTTACCTTTCAGTGTGGGGGGAGGGGGGAGGGGAGGGGGAGGTCGACCCCCAGGTCGACTTGTAGGGGGGAGGTCGACACTAGGGTCGACCCCCTGGTCGACCTGGGTCCTGGGAGGGAATTTTCCCGCCCAACCCGCTTCTGACTTCTGATTTGAATTTGAATTTGTTTTCGAGCAGTTTGAATTTATTTGAATTTTCTAGAAACTTTCGACAGCCATAACTTCTTCATACGAAGTTCAATTTACGCAAACTCGGACTCTGTCTCAACCAGAATTCCAAGACGAACACAATGGCATAACCCGTTTCCCTTAATTCTCACATTTTGAATTAAGTATTGTTTAATTCGTTACTATACCATTAACAAAAAATACGGGGTGTTACATTCTCCCCTCCTTTTAGGATTTTGTCCCCGAAATCTTCAAGTCGAGAAGAACTTATATCCTACCATTCAATCACCCATCTACTCAACCATCAAACACAGGTGTATATTGTCCTTAAAAGATTTCTAATGCTTCATGATTATATGCATTGTGTGTATACATGTCCTTATCTAATGCAAAATCAGGCGGTCTACTGATTCAGTTGACCTCCTTAATGCAAATTATGTCAGTGCCATGAGTCCATTATGAATGCAATTTTTTTCCTACTCAAAATTTCCTATATGAGTGCACAATCATTCATACAAATGCAACATCCATATGATAACACATCAAGTTTCAATCCATATACCAATACATATATGCATATGCAATATGGAAGTGACTGAGCCGATCTAATACCTAATGTGTGTGTATATGCATCCACTAGCAACCACTTGCAACCATCAATCATAACATGTCTCAATTGCATGTTTACATCCAAATGGGTTCCTACCTAAGGATAAAGGATAAAGGAGATATACCTAAAAAGATAGATACGAGCATAAACTTAAGGAAAAAGAGATTAAGGATGTACCCTCAAAAAGAAAAGGGTAGGCTGCGCGTATTCTATCCTCAGTTCCCAAGTCGCGTCTTCCTCAGTGTCGCTCCATTGAACTTTGACAAGCTTAACTTCACGGTTGCGTAGTTTTTTGACTTCTGTTCCCAAGATACGGGTTGGTACTTTCCTAATAGTTGCTTCTCGTTCAACTTCAACTTCCTCTAGCATACTTGGTTCGACCACCTCTGCAGACTCGTGTAAGCATTTCCGTAGGTGAGAGACATGAAAGACATTATGAACCCCGACCAACCTTTCAGGGAACTGTTCCCTATAAGCCATCTCCCCAATCTTCTCGATGATATGGAACGGCTCTACAAATCTTGGTGCTAACTTTCCTGTGGATCCAAAGCGAACGACGTTCCTCAAAGGAGATACTTTAAGGAACACCTTGTCCCTAACTTCGAACTCAAGGTCAGTTCTTCTTTTGTCTACATAGGACTTCTATCTATCTTGGGCACTCTTCATTCTTCTTTGTATCAAATCTACTTTCTCTGAAGTTTCCCTAATCATGTCTGGTCCAAGTATGAGCTTTTCTGTGGACACCCACCAGCAAGTTGGTGACCTGCAGGGTCTTCCATATAAAGCTTCGAAAGGCGCCATGCCTATGGTGGCTTGGTAGCTATTGTTGTAAGCGAATTCCACCAAAGGTAGATGATCCTCCCAATTACCTCTGAAGTCAATAATGCATAATCTCAAGAGGACTTCTAATACTCTGCTGACTCTTTCCATCTGGCCATCGGTTTGAGGGTGATAGGCCATGCTTAAGCATAACTGTGTGCCTATAGCCTCTTGTAAACTCTTCCAAAACTCACTCGTGAAGATAGGGTCTCGATCACTCACTATGCTGGAGGGTATCCCATGGAGTCGAACTATCTCTTTAAGATATATGGATGCTAGAGATGAGGCAGTCCTTGTGATGGCCCGCCCCGCACCAACCGACATTTACTCCAAAAGTGCGCTGTACACATGTCCAGTTAGCACGGAAAGGGTCGTCAGAAGGAAAAGGAACAAGGAAATGGACATACAAAGAACCTGTAGAATGTCTCACAGCGCATAGAACAAAATATAATAATAACATACTTGACATAAAACAGGAGAGACAGTGCATAAGCTGAAAATCGGAACTAAACATCATAGCAACGGAAATCCAAAATACAGCTTATTACAACTTTTCAACTGTCTCAAAGCAAAGTAAGATAAACGAGGTACACTACTAATGCCCAAGTAGCGACCACCAACGACGCAGGGAGAATGTGTATACATGTATAATACGTGGAAGCCTCCTGCCCGCCTCCGAATCAGCTACTCGCGCATCACCAGCTAACCTGTCTTTAGTCTGCTCGTGTGAGCACCCAGAGTAATAAGAGGAGACATAAAACTCTGGGTCAGACATAAAGCCTGGTATGAGCGATAAGCATCTAAAGTGAACAATAACAGGTAGACTAAAACATACCTGAACCTGGACCTGCAACCAAAGAGTTAGCACTACATACTGTACAACACTCTAAGGTACCATATCAGTGTAAAGATACAGAGGTGGGGGAGATGTGCATGTCATAATGATAGAAAACAATCAAGCATAGCATCTATCCTCACATCTCTCACTCAGTGCGTAAAGCATACGATATTCACCACTTCGATCACCCAACATTCCTTGCTACGATCACTTTGCCCCATGAAGTCATAAATTGCTTCACTGCACTGATAACGTAGCCACAAATCCTTCGCTATGTCCACTTTGCCCCATGGAGTCTCAAGAACCCCACTGCACTGGCTCATAGCCTCACTAATCCTTACTATGTCCACTCTGCCCCATGGAGTCACAAGAACCCCACTGCACTGGCTCATAGTCTTACTACGCATCACCTTGCCCCTCGGGTCATAATGACCCTACTGCACTGATAACGTAGTCTTGCTACCATCACTTTGCCCCTCAGGTCATAATGACCCTACTGCACTGATAAGTAGCCCATCATTCCTTTTTAGTGGTGAATCGAAGTTATGAACGTCGACAACTCCTTAGCACACGTCCCGCAGCAAAGCCCAACTCATGAAGTGAACTCCTTGGTTCCCAACTGGTTCCGGGATCCTGAGTTCTAACTTTCCCTATTGGACTACCTTTGCATCTCAGGTTATTGGTCAATACTGGGTCGGGTCGGGTTCTTCCTCAAGTTATCGGTTCGGGTCGGTGTTCTTCATTCGTTCGGGTCGGGTCCCCCTTCTGGTGCGGTTCGGGTCGGCATTCCTCTGGGTTCGAGTCAGATGCTTCTCTTCAGGTCAGGTCGGGTGCTTCCCTTCGGGTCGGGTCGGGTGGATTCGTCTTCACGCTCCCTTCATATGCTCCTATCTGATCCGCTTCCGTGTTCCTGCTCTGATTCGTCTTCGTGCTTCCGATCCGATCCGTCCTCCTCGATCCGATCCGTCTTCCTATATCCGATCCGATCCCAGTTCAGCTAGCGTGGCCTTCCTTTTTGCCACTTTTCCCAAGTGTTGGGTTCCGATCCGATCAGATT
Organism: Allium sativum; assembly: GCA_030737875.1. Taxonomy (NCBI): domain Eukaryota; kingdom Viridiplantae; phylum Streptophyta; class Magnoliopsida; order Asparagales; family Amaryllidaceae; genus Allium; species Allium sativum. The sequence continues at coordinate 141,959,090 of CM060914.1, read as the reverse complement.
CTTTGCTCAGTTCTACATATCCGATCCGAGCCCCCTTATCCGATCCGATCCGAACCCTGCACTGTTTTCTGAAACTGTTCCAGCAAGTGTTTACGCCATTCGACGACGTTTTCGACCATTCTAACTATTGAAATCAATCACAAAGCATTTCATACAGTCATAGCAACATGCATAATCAACCACAAACATCATTCACATCAATATCATAGGTTAAAATGGATCAAACATACCCAAAATCTCATATTTCCCCTTAAGCATGTTTAAGTGAAACTAATGATAGGATTAGCAAAACTTAACCAAATTAACCCAAATTCATATCAGAGGTCTAAAACATCATTTAGAAATTTATGAACATTTTTCCCGAATTTTATCATGCTTAAATTCGCTAATTAGCACTAATCACCCCTAATTAGCCATAATTAGTGTAAAACTATGCAAATCACTCACCTTAGCCACAAAATAAACTAAGATCTAAAATAATTCTCTGATTTGATGTGAATCTCAATGCCAACAACAGCTCCTATGTTGATTTGGTGAAGATCTTCCTTGATTAGGGGTTGCTGAGCTTAATCCTTGACCAAAAGATGATTTGGAGGTGATTTAGAGGTTGGAGGCCATTTTTAGGGATCCTTGGTGATAAGTGGAGGCTAGAAAACTGAAATGGAATGATCCTCTATCTCATTTCAGCCTCCCCATAACCCTAATCCCGAAATGGGTTATGGGCCTACTCACTAATCACCCGATTTGGCCCGGTTAAGCAGTTTTTCGCCCTCCAAACCTTGTTTTAGCCATATCTCCCAAACGGTAAGTCCGTTTGGCTATTATGACCACTCTACGGAAAGGTAAACCATCAAACGAATCTAATAGAAGTGGTTTCAGGTCAAAATTCCTTTCCAATCAAAAGTTATGGCCAAAACAGTACCAACTAGGGGCAAAATGGTCATTTAAAAATCGACAAAAATCATAAGCATGGGAAATGACTCTAATGGATGTTTCCCAAAGTTATACGACTTCATACGGGAAAGAAATAAATATTCTACGATCCTATAATGTGTAGAATACGGGTCATTACACTCTCCCCCCTTAAGAAATTTCTCCCCCGAAATTTCCTAATCCAAACATACACAAAGGTCCCGCATGCCTATTAACCATTAAACAACCATCAAACATGCAAAACAAGTAAAATAAGTCTATCATAGCATGCGGAATAACTAAATCGCAAAGTAAATCTTACCAGGCAAAGAGTTCTGGATATGCCTTCCTAATGCTCTCCTCTGTCTCCCAAGTACAATCATTCTCGTCCTCGCCCCACTGAACCTTGACTAGCTTCACCGCCTTCCTTCGAAGTTGCTTCGTATCGTGCCCCACAATACGAATCGGCTTGCGGTTCTCAACCGCCTCGGGTTCTACTTCGAAGTCCTCTAACTGATCAGGTGAAATAGTCACATTTGAGTCGTGAACGAACTTCCTTAGTTGGGAAACATGAAATACATTGTGAACTCCCGCCATCTTCTCTGGTAAGCCAACTCTATATGCCAAATTCCCGACTAATTCAAGAACAGGGAATGGGCCAACAAATCTTGGTGCCAACTTGCCTCTCCTGCCAAATCGTATCACGCTCTTCAACGGAGAGATCTTGACAAACACCAAGTCACCAACGGAGAATTTCAAGTCTCTTCTCCTCTTATCAGCATAACTTTTCTGCCTATCTTGAGCAGCTTTAATTCGTTGCTGAATGACCTTAATCTTATCTGAAGTTTCCCTCACCACATCTGGTCCAAGCACAAACTTCTCGCCAGTCTCTATCCAACATGATGGTGAGTTGCACGGTCTTCCGTACAAAGCTTCATATGGAGCCATACCGATACTGGATTGGTAGCTATTATTATATGCAAACTCTACTAGATGCAAATGGTCATCCCATGATCCACCAAAATCCAATATACAAGCTCTCAAGAGATCTTCCAATGTACGATTCACCCTCTCCGTCTGACCGTCGGTCTGAGGATGATATGCGGTACTGAGATGTAATCTTGACCCTAGAGCCTCTTGTAAGCTTTTCCAAAACCCACTAGTGAACAACGGGTCTCGGTCACTCACAATGCTTTTGGGTACTCCATGAAATCTCACTACCCATTTCATATTCAATTCTGCCAACTTGGCTGCCGTTCTGGTCGATTTGACTGGTATAAATCTTGCGCTCTTAGTCAATCGATCCACAATTACCCAAATGCTATATCATATCCCGATCTAGTCCTTGGTAGGCCATCGATGAAATCCATCGAGACTTGCTCCCATTTCCATTCGAGAATTTCTAATGGTTGCAATAACCCACTAGGCTTCTTTTGCTCGGCTTTAACTAGCTGGCAATTCATGCATTTGGATATAAACTTCCCAACGTCTCTTTTCATCCCTTCCCAGTAGTAAGTCTGTCTCATGTCTCGATACATCTTATTACCACTGGGATGTATAGTCAGTTTTGAGTGATGACATTCTCTAAGCACTTCATCTCTCAAACCATTCACGTTGGGCACAACTAACCTTCCATTCTTTCGAAGCCATCCGTCCCGATCAAGCCCGTACACATTCATCTCCTCACCGATACCCATCTCTAGCTTGGAGATGATTTCCAATAGATTAGGATCGTCCCTCTGGCTAGAACCAATCCGCTCTATCAAAGTGGGTCTGATCGTCAAACTAGCTAGCATAACTGGATCCAATTCTTACTTTGGTCTGAAATCAAACCCCGCGATATACTCCAGTTGCTTCCATTCAAGAAACATTGCCCCTAAGCTGGCATGTCTCCTGCTCAAGGCATCGGCTACTGCATTACCTTTCCCAGGTGTGTATGCGATATCAAAATCATACGAAGCCAAGAACTCCAACCATCTCTGCTGACGGAGATTCAGATCTTTCTGAGAGAAGAGATACTTTAACGATTTATGATCGGTAAACAACTCAAATCTTTCTCCCAAGAGATAATGTCTCCACATCTTCAGCGCAAATACAATCGCTGCTAATTCCAAATCATGGGTAGGATACTTCTTCTCATGCGGCTTTAGCTGTCGACTAGCATAAGCTACAACCCTACCTCCTTGCATCAATACTGCACCTAGTCCGGTACCACAAGCATCCGTGTATACCGTCATCTCTTCATTCCCTTTAGGAATGACTAACACTGGCGCACGCGTCAACCTCTCTTTTAGACTCTTGAAGGCATCCTCACACACTCCGTCCCAGACGAAGGACTGATTCTTCTTAGTCAACTGAGTCAACGGTGCTGCTATCTTGGAGAAGTCTTGGATAAACTTACGATAATATCCAGCTAATCCCAAGAAACTTCTTATATCTGTTGCATTCTTAGGCGTAGGCCAATCCTGTACCTTAGCCACCTTCGCAGGGTCCACGACAATACCACTTTCTGAAACAACATGACCCAAGAATCTTACTTCCCTTCTCCAAAAATGACACTTAGAGAATTTCACTTTCAATTGGTGTTTCCTCAACACCTCCATCACTACCCTAAAGTGTCCCTTGTGTTCCTCCTCTGTCCTTGAGTAAACAAGGATATCATCTACGAGCACAAGAACAAACTTATTCAATTGATCCCTGAATACTCGATTCATAAGATCCACAAAATAGGCTGGTGCATTGGTCAACCCAAATGGCATGACCAACCACTCATAGAATCCAGACGGCATCCTAAATGCCGTTTTCGGAACACTCTCATCCGCTACTCGAAGCTGATGAAATCCTGTCGCGAGGTCCAACTGGGAGAACACTCTAGCTCCTTCCAGCTGATCAAACAAATCATCTATCCACGGTAGAGGATACTTATTCTTCCTCGTCACCTTATTCAACTCGCGATAGTCTACACACAAACGAAGGGAACCATCTGCCTTAGTGGCAAACACAACTGGTGCTCCCCACTCGGAGACACTCCTTCTAATAAATCCCTTCTTCAAAAGATTGCTGACTTGCACCCCGAGCTCTCGCTGCTCCCTTGGTGCCATACGACGGAGTGGCATCACTATAGGTCTGGCATCTTTCACTAAATCAATACGGAACTCAATCTCTCGGTGTGGTGGAAGCCCGGTCACCTCCTCAAAGACGTCCGGATACTGGCCAACCACGGGCACATCTGACAACTCATCCTGCGGGATGTCGAGGGAATTTACAAAACTAGCCATAACCCCATCACTAGGTAGACTACCAAACACTACGCTCCGCCCATCATCCGCCCTCACTGTCACCAAAAAGCCCTCATAGTCTACCACCACCCCGTATCTTTGGAGCCAATCGACTCCCAATATAATGCCATACCCAGTAACGCCCAAAACAAAGCAATCACAAACAAACATACATCCATGACTCGATAAGACCAAATTCCTGCAAATCATACTAAGGCTAGTCGAACCACCAATCGGGTTTGTCACTATCAATGGTCTATCGACTATCTCGAGTTCCAGTCCCAACCTATCTACCAGGTCACTAGATATGAAGGAACGGGAAGCCCCAGTATCAAATAAAACTCGAACTGGTATATCATAAATAGAAAGCATACCTTGAATAACAACATTCTTTCCTTTCTCCGCCGCAGTTGGGGCATTCGACGAAGAAGGAACAACATCAATAGCATATGCTTTCACAATCTGCATCTCCTTAAGAGGTTGCGGACACTTATCCTTATGATGTCCCACTTGGCCACAGTTGTAGCACTTCCTTTCCGCTGGCTTGGCCCGACATTCCTTAGCATAATGGCCCTTCTTTCCACAGTTGAAGCACTCAACATCCTTCTTGCTCTTTTTCTGGCCACCCTTAGATTGGTCCTGCTTCCTCTTATTCTGAGAATTATTCTTACCTCCACCGCCTGCTTGCGGCTTTGGCCCTTCTGCAGATGCAGCCTCAGTCTTTGACTTAGGGTAAAGACTCTCTGATCTCAAAGCTTTCTCCACAATCGATTCAAAAGTCTCATCGATGTGGTTAATAAGCCTTTCCCCCAAGTATCCATCCAACCTAGTGATGAACTTCTCATTCTTCTTTTCAGGAGTATCGATGAGAGATAGTCCATACTTCGACAAAGTGTCGAACTCAGCAATATAATCAGAAACTGCCTTTCCGTTCTGCTTGAGTTCCAAGAACCTCTTAAACAACACTGACTTCTGGGCAGCTGGAATAAACTTCTCACTAAAGCGAGCCTTGAACTGATCCCAAGTAACTTGATCCTCTGGAGTAGCTGTTCTGATAGCATTCCACCAATTCATCGCTCGCCCTTGCAGCTGACGAGACGCTAGCCTTCTCTTCATCGCATCCTCAAGACCCAAGTCATCAAAGATACGGTCACAGCTATCCATCCAGTCCTGAACATTCGTGGCTGACTCCGTTCCATGGAACGGCTTTCCACCAAGATTAGTGTAATCCTTGCACAACTTGGCGAAATCGACCCTAGGCGCCTGCACTACTGGGCCAACACCAACTCCGGGATTGGGAATTGCCCCTTGCACTTCTCTAAGCATGTCTCTCATGAGGTTAGTAAACATTGCCCTCATGTCAGCGGCATTCCCTTGGTTTGTCCCTCTACCAGCACCCCTCGTGTCTCGGCTCATCGTCAATCTGAAAAAGGGAAACGATTAACGACCCCATAGTGGTGCTAGTGCAGTGCGACTTCATTCTTATACTACTAATAGTATATATATAGCTTTTGAAGACCAAAGTAATCACAAATACGCGCTCTCATATACGTAATATCTCTCCCTAGTGTCTTTCCCTAGGTTAACTACGCAACCTAGAGCTCTGATACCAAGTGTGACGGCCCGCCCCGCACCAACCGACATTTACTCCAAAAGTGCGCTGTACACATGTCCAGTTAGCACGGAACGGGTCGTCAGAAGGAAAAGGAAGAAGGAAATGGACATACAAAGAACCTGTAGAATGTCTCACAGCGCATAGAACAAAATATAATAATAACATACTTGACATAAAACAGGAGAGACAGTGCATAAGCTGAAAATCGGAACTAAACATCATTGCAGCGGAAATCCAAAATACAGCTTATTACAACTTTTCAACTGTCTCAAAGCAAAGTAAGATAAATGAGGTACACTACTAATGCCCAAGTAGCGACCACCAACGACGCAGGGAGAATGTGTATACATGTATAATACGTGGAAGCCTCCTGCCCGCCTCTGAATCAGCTACTCGCGCATCACCAGCTAACCTGTCTCTAGTCTGCTCGTGTGAGCACCCAGAGTAATAAGAGGAGACATAAAACTCTAGGTCAGACATAAAGCCTGGTATGAGCGATAAGCATCTAAAGTGAACAATAACAGGTATACTAAAACATACCTGAACCTGGACCTACAACCAAAGAGTTAGCACTACATACTGTACAACACTCTAAGGTACCATATCAAACAGTGTAAAGATACGGAGGTGAGGGAGGTGTGCATGTCATAATGATAACAAACAATCAAGCATAGCATCTATCCTCACATCTCTCACTCAGTGCGTAAAGCATACGATATTCACCACTTCGATCACCCAACATTCCTTGCTACGATCACTTTGCCCCATGAAGTCATAAATGGCTTCACTGCACTGATAACGTAGCCACAAATCCTTCGCTATGTCCACTTTGCCCCATGGAGTCTCAAGAACCCCACTGCACTAGCTCATAGCCTCACTAATCCTTACTATGTCCACTCTGCCCCATGGAGTCACAAGAACCCCACTGCACTGGCTCATAGTCTTACTACGCATCACCTTGCCACTCGGGTCATAATGACCCTACTTCACTGATAACGTAGTCTTGCTACCATCACTTTGCCCCTCAGGTCATAATGACCCTACTGCACTGATAAGTAGCCCATCATTCCTTTTTAGTGGTGAATCGAAGTTATGAACGTCGACAACTCCTTAGCACACGTCCCGCAGCAAAGCCCAACTCATGAAGTGAACTCCTTGGTTCCCAACTGGTTCCGGGATCCTGAGTTCTAACTTTCCCTATTGGACTACCTTTGCATCTCGGGTTATTGGTCAATACTGGGTCGGGTCGGGTTCTTCCTCAAGTTATCGGTTCGGGTCAGTATTCTTCATTCGTTCGGGTCAGGTCCCCCTTTTGGTGCGGTTCGGGTCGGCATTCCTCTGGGTTCGAGTCAGATGCTTCTCTTCAGGTCAGGTCGGGTGCTTCCCTTCGGGTCGGGTCGGGTGGATTCGTCTTCACGCTCCCTTCATATGCTCCTATCTGATCCACTTCCGTGTTCCTGCTCTGATTCGTCTTCGTGCTTCCGATCCGATCCGTGCTCCTCGATCCGATCCGTCCTTCTCGATCCGATCCGTCTTCCTCTATCCGATCTGATCCCAGTTCAGCTAGCATGGCCTTCCTTTTTTCCACTTTTCCCAAGTGTTGGGTTCTGATCCGATCAGATTCTTTGCTCAGTTCTACATATCCGATCCGAGCCCCCTTATCCGATCCGATCCGAACCCTGCACTGTTTTCTGAAACTGTTCCAGCAAGCGTTTACGCCATTCGACGACGTTTTCGACCATTCTAACTATTGAAATCAATCACAAAGCATTTCATACAGTCATAGCAACATGCATAATCAACCACAAACATCATTCACATCAATATCATAGGTTAAAATGGATCAAACATACCCAAAATCCAATATTTCCCCTTAAGCATGTTTAAGTGAAACTAATGATAGGATTAGCAAAACTTAACCAAATTAACCCAAATTCATATCAGAGGTCTAAAACATCATTTTGAAATTTATGAACATTTTTCCCGAATTTTATCATGCTTAAATTCGCTAATTAGCACTAATCACCCCTAATTAGCCATAATTAGTGTAAAACTATGCAAATCACTCACCTTAGCCACAAAATAAACTAAGATCTGAAATAATTCTCTAATTTGATGTGAATCTCAATGCCAACAACAACTCCTATGTTGATTTGGTGAAGATCTTCCTTGATTAGGGGTTGCTGAGCTTAATCCTTGACCAAAAGATGATTTGGAGGTGATTTAGAGGTTGGAGGCCATTTTTAGAGATCCCTGGTGATAAGTGGAGGCTAGAAAACTGAAATGGAATGATCCTCTATCTCATTTCAGCCTCCCCATAACCCTAATCCCGAAATGGGTTATGGGCCTACTCATTAATCACCCGATTTGGCCCGGTTAAGCAGTTTTTCACCCTCCAAACCTTGTTTCAGCCATATCTCCCAAACGGTAAGTCCGTTTGGCTATTATGACCACTCTACGGAAAGGTAAACCATCTAACGAATCTAATATAAGTGGTTTCAGGTCAAAATTCCTTTCCAATCAAAAGTTATGGCCAAAACAGCACCAACTATGGGCAAAATGGTCATTTAAAAATCGACAAAAATCATAAGCATGGGAAATGACTCTAATGGATGTTTCCCAAAGTTACATGACCATATGACTTCATACGGGAAAGAAATAAATATTCTACGATCCTATAATGTGTAGAATACGGGTCATTACAGTCCTTCTACTCTTGACGGGTATAAAGTGGGCGCTTTTTGTGAGCCTGTCCATTATTACCCAAATGCTGATATTGCCCCTTCTTGTCCTAGGCAACCCATCAATAAAGTCCATCGAGATGCTATCCCATTTCCACTATGGGACTTCTAGATGATGGAGCGGGCCACCAGGCTTCTTCTGCTCCACCTTGACTTGTTGGCATATTAAACACTTAGAAACAAATTCAGCTACGTCTTTCTTTATGCCATTCCAAAAGAAAACTCTCTTGATGTCTTTATACATTTTGTCTCCGCCTGGGTGTATGGTCAGCTTGGAATGGTGTGCCTCTTCTAGAACCGCCTTTACCAAATCCCTTACTTGTGGGACACATAGTCTCCCATCTCGTCTCAACCAGCCCTTGGCATCAACGGAGTATCTATTGAGGTGACTGGAAGTCTCACCCCTAATTAACTTGTCCATCACAACGGCTAGCTGAGGGTCTTCTCTTTGCGCGGATCCAATTGAGTCAAATAGAGTTGGTCGCACTTCTAACGTTGCTAGCAAGCCAGGTACAAAGTCAGAGGAGGGTCTGTAGTTAAAGCTTGCTATGAACTCCAAGCTTTGCCTTTCCACAAAGAGAGGGCTTAAGGCTAGCTTCTTTCTACTTAAGGCGTCTGCTACTGCATTTCCTTGCCACGAGTGTAGGAAATCTCAAAATCGAATGAGGCAAGAAACTCCATCCGTCTTTGCTGCCTTAAATTGAGATCTTTCTGCGAGAAAAGGTATTTCAACGATTTACGATCAATATACAGTTCAAATTTTTCACCTAGCAGATAATGGCACCAAGACTTAAGCGCAAAAACGATGGCTGCCAACTCTAGGTCGTGGGTTGGGTAGTTTTTCTCGTGTACTTTCAACTATCTTCCACCATAAGCCACTACCTTCCCTTCTTGCATCAGAACAGCGCCTAGTCCCGTCCCGCAAGCATCTGTGTATACTGTAAACTTCTTTCTTCCATCAGGCAATGTTAGAACTTGGGCTATTGTTAGAGCCCTTTTTAAACATTGGAAAGCAATATCGCAATTCGAATCCCAATTGAAAGCTAGGTTCTTCTTTGTCAATCTTGTCAGTGGAGCTGAGATTTTTGCAAAATCTTTGATAAATTTTCGATAAAAGCCTGCTAGCCTGAGAAAGCTTCGGACTTCGGTTGCGTTTCGAGGAACCTTCCAATCTTGCATAGCAACCACTTTCGCTGGGTCCACAGCTATCCCCTCTTTGGACACCACGTGTCCAAGGAACCTAACTTCTTCCCTCCAGAAATGGCATTTGGAGAATTTCGCCTTCAACTAATGTGCACGGAGAGTATCCATGACTTCTTTTAGATGTTGAGCATGCTCTTCCTCATTCTTTGAGAAGATCAAAATATCATCTACGAAGACCACCACAAACTTATTGAGAAACTCTCGGAACAGCAGGCTCATTAAATCAACGAAGTAAGCGGGTGCATTTGTCAAGCCGAAAGGCATGACAAACCATTCGAAGAAACCATCTGGAGTTTTGAACGCGTCTTATCAATGCTGTCTTAAGCCACTCTTAGCTGATGAAACCCGATAGCTAAATCTAATTGGGAGAAAACCGATGCACCTACAAGCTGATCGAACAAATCATCTATTCTCAAGAGTGGGTGCCTATTCCTCTTGATCAGCTTGTTTAGCTCCCTATAATCAAAGCACATGCGAAGCGAACCGTCCGCTTTAGTTGCGAACACAACTGGAGCACTCTATTTAGAAATACTCCGCCTTATTAAACCCCTTCTCAAGCAATTCTTTAAATTGCTTGCTAAGTTCTTTCCTCTCCCTCGGAGCCATGTGTCTAACGGGTAAAGAACCGGTTTTGCGTTGTCCACGAGGTATATGCGGAAGTCTATCTCCCGCTTCGGAGGTAAGCCCTTTACCTCTTCAAACACATCCGAGTATTCACGGACTACCCTTATAGACTGCAAGTTCTCAACAGATGCATCAAGAGATTCTAGATAACTAAGCATAACGGAGTTCATGGGATTACAAGAAATTTTGAGAGTGTTACCGAGGCGAGTCATGAGTCTAACCACTCCTTTTTCACAATCGAGGATGGCACCATTACTGGATAGCCAGTCCATGCCTCGAATAAACCCATAGCCCGTGAAGCTCAAAACAAAGGCGTTACATCTAAACCCAACGCTTAGTATAGACATTTTCAAGTCCAAACAAACCATTGACAAATAAGCTGAGCCCCTAATTGGATTTGAAACAACCAAGGGATCCTCTACTATACTGGTGTCTAGGTGCAGAGATTCCACTAAAGCAGTAGATATAAAAGAGTGCGATGCACCAGATTCAAATAGCATACGAACAGGATGATCAAAAAGATAGACTAAACTTTCGACATAAATATTTCTACCTCGTTCTTGCGGAGATGCCATGAGAGCGTGAACTTGTCCTCCAGAAGAAGGTCCAGCTCCCTGTCCTTTCTTCCTTGGGAAAGCCTTAATCATGTGTCTTGTCTCACAACAGTGGAAATAGCCACCCATCTTCCTTTACTTCTTCTTGCAGTCTTTGATCAGATGTCCGGGAATGCCACAGAAATTATTCTTTCTCTTGTCATGGGGTTTGTTGTTCTTCCCTCCTTTCTTTGAATCAGCCTTCTTGTTCTACGACCCCTCCCCCTTCTCATCTTGAGGCACTTCCGCTTTTGCCTCTTTCTTGTCCTTGTCTTCCTCATGTAAGAGTGTCATGTCCACTAACCTCTCGTAAGTAGCCCCCATAGGTATATGGGTCATAACCAAGATGTGAACTGGCTCATTCAATCCCTTGACAAAACGGAGAGCCTTCTTATGAGGAGTATTCACTAAGTCCAGTCCAAATCGGGCCAGCTGATTGAATTGATTGACGTACTCTTTGACCGTTATACTTCCTTTGTAATACCCCATGGCCATTAATGTCACTCACAAAGGGAATGCATTAATGACGTGAAGCGTTATAGTAGTATAGAATAGATAAATTACAAGAATAAATAAAACACAGCGGAAGATAAAACTTATTTCATAGCATCATAACTTCAAAACAAGCTTACATAAGTAGTCTCTAAAAACTATTACAACAGGATCAATTGTCTTTTCCAAAAACTTCAAAGTACATAAAGAAGCAAATACTTAAATAACATAAATGCATAAATCCCCACTGAGCATAAGCAAAGCCTTAAAGATGAGAGAGTCCAAAGCGATACATCTACTCTTTTCAAGCAACTGAAAGAAATCGGCACTAAGCTGTAGTATTCTCTCCTTGCAAACCTGAGGGGGGGGGGGGGGGGGAGGGGAGGTTGAAACAAAATGGGTCAGACATAAAGTCTGGCGAGTCTAGTAATTTTAATAAATAATAGGTAAGGTAAATGATCAAGATATAAACATGCATCATGATATGGTTGTAACATAGATAAGGTGGATAAAAAGGATGGATAAGATGACTCCGTTCCTAAGTACTAAGACAATCCTACACCTTGGCTAAGAGAACAACCCTCCAAGTACTAACCACGAAGACCGAAGTCAACATCAGACTAGCACCCAAAGGACCATCCAAATCAACCAACATGTATTTCGTTACACCGCACTTTTGCTAAGTTACACCACATTACTTAAATACACCACACATCTACTAGTCTCAATTTACTAAAGGTTGATCCCTTCCAACTAACATTACCTACATGACAAACTTGGTAGTTACTTGTACCTAGCTGCTATCGTAGGTGCCGGCTTGCTCCTACCACCGTAAGGTACCCTTACCATACCCATTCGATCGGCTCCCTAAGCCCCGTAGACACCCGTGCTGGCTCCACAATGGGATGTATCACTCCCCAAAGTGGCAACCCTGATACCAACATAAAATGCATGGCCATACCTACATGATGCAACAACTTCTTACCTACCAGCCCGAACCCATGCACGCACATGAACCCGTTGGACTCACGTTGCCACCGCTATTCTCGTTTTGACCTCTTACATTCAAGTCCATTAAGCGTGCCCCAACCCCGGCCTAGTACCGGGCCCAATTAGGTACTCAAACGGGTTACTGGTTGAAACCGGTCCCCCATCCAACACAATCTTCCCACCTATGCTTGGTCCCCACTAGGTTTTTCTCCCACTTAACCATTTTAATTTAAATGTCCATGTCTTACACATGATATTGTTAAGTCCATACTTACATGCCATAATTTACATGTCTTATCTTATACCGGTTAAGTCCATATTTACATGTCATAGTTTACTTGTCACCCTACTTAACCCTCTAACCATACCCATGTCTTATTATGGTTAGTATTCCCTAATTCATTCCTTATGAAGAACGGTGCATGACCTCCCACATTAGACCGAATGCTTTGTGGCCGTTGGATTTGCCAGGCGGTTCCAGGCAGTCTTACGCCACAAACCGGGTTTAACCTCATGTCATTAACCGTTGCGCCTACAATTCATTCCTTTGACCTCTCACATTAGACGTCCAATTGTGGCAGCTGGATTTGCCGGGCAGTTCCGTGCAGTCTTACGCCACAATTGCGCCTAACCTCGTGTCAAAAGGTTTATTAATAATTGCATTTCACCCATACCCAATTTTCATGTCATGTATATCCAATTAAACATATAATCATGTTTATAATATTGCCTATTGCAAATTGTCACTAATTACATATTAATTAGCCTCAATTACAAATTTACAATTATAGGCAATTTCATCAATTCCATGTAATTCATACCCAACTATGCCAATTTCACATATTATCCAATTATCCAAAATATCCAGTAATATCCAATTTTCCATATTTCACATATTCCCATCGTTCCCATGTATTTGCATTCGCGCGTATTTTTAACATAGGCTCAAAGGTAGCCTAGATTCAAAAATAAAAGGAATAGGGACAAGAAGAGAGAATCAAATCACAGAAAATTGGAATTACATCATGAAATAAAGCGGCACGTAAACTGGCATAGAGGCATAATGACAGATTCAACATGAATAAACTGATAAAGTTTTGAACTTTACATAGAAACATAGGCATATGATGACATGAATCAAAAACGTGAAGACTTGGATGAGATTTAAATTATATACATACATATAAATCCTCTTTACAACTTCATCATGTTACTTTTAATCCCTCTATATTGTGAAAATCACCGTACTCACCTTTCGTGGTTAAAGAATAGAATTATGCACTGAAATTGGTGTAGAAACGTTGCAGTCTTACTGGTTTATCTTCTTGAATTATTATAGAAGCTCTAATCTTTAATTTGAGTTGAAGTTGAACACTTGAGATTTGATTTAGAGGCGGCAGCTAGGGTTTAAGAGAGAATTTGACAGCATAATGCTGTCGTAGATAATATTTATGAATTAGGGTTAGGTCTTAGGGTGTATACATAGGTGTAGGAAGTTATTTAGGCCTTAGGATTAACTCTAGAACTGATCTGGACAACTCAGATGCCATATCAGCCCTTAGGGCGAATCGGGCCACGGGTTGGCAGCCAAACACCCTGGATTGACCTCTAGTCGACCCAGCGAGGCTTGGGTCGACTCCAAAAATGATGTGGTTCGGCTGTTCCCCCTCCTGATTCGCTGTTTTGAACTTTTTTTTGAATATTTACTTATTTAATTTTTATATATATCTATATATATTTCTCTCATATGCATACAAACTTCATGGCTTAATAACTTCTTCATAATTAACCATTTTCACACTAAACCACTTTTTGAATTGCGTTCGTACTAAGCCACTTTTCAGCCATTCCCCTAAAACAATAAGTTGGCGCTGGCGGGGATCGAACTCTGTACCTCTTGTATGCAAATCACATGTTCTAACCAAATGAGCTACTAAGTCTTTTACTTACAAACCTTAGAACAATGCTAAACATCATTCTTTTCACATTCCTCTTTTTCAAATAAATTATTCTTTAGTTTGTTATTTTAATATTCTCAGAAAATACGGGGTGTTATACTTTCCCCTACTTAAACGATTTCGTCCTCGAAATTTCTAAGTCCAGAAGAACGTATCCTACCATCCAATCATCCATCTACTCAACCATCAACCAGTAGCAACCGTGGTCCTTAAAAGATTTCTAATGCTTTTCATGTACATATGCATAGTGTGTGTATATGTCAATATACTAATGCAAAATTAGGCGGTCCACTGATTCAGTCGACCTCCTTAATGCAAATAATGATAGTGCCATGTATCCATCATGTATGCAAAGAACCCTATACATATCATTACTACATGTGTGCATAACCATTTATTTAAATGCAACATCCATATGATACACACATTCAACGTACATTCATTTTACTAAATACATCCATTTATATGCAATATGCAATATGAAAGTGACTGAGCCGATCTAGCGCCTAAAGTGGGTGTATATGCATCCACGAGCAACCACTAGCAAACACTTGCATCCACATGCATCCACCATACATAACATGTCTCAAACACATGTTTCAACCATAGGACTACCCTATCTAAAGGTCAAAGATACTAGTGATAGGACATACTAAAGATAGAACAAGTATAAGCTAAGCGATAAAGGAGAAATTAAAAGTCATACCCTCGAAAAGAAAAGAGTACAATGAACGCATCTTCTCTTCCGTCTCCCAAGTAGCGTCACTCTCATCATCTCCCCATTTCACTTTGACTAGCTTAACCTCTCGATTCCTCAACTTTTTAATCTCCGACCCAAGAATGCATGTAGGAGCTGGTCGAATCGTCACATCATGCTCTATTTCCACCTCTCTAAGACAGCTCTTCCAAAACTCGCTAGTAAATATAGGATCGCGATCGCTCACTATGCTAGAAGGAACACCATGCAAATGAACTATCTCTCGAATGTATACGGAGGCTAACCATGGAGCAGTCCTCTTACTCTTCACGGGAATGAAATGGGCACTCTTAGTAAGTCTGTCTATCACGACCCAAATCCCCATATTACCCTTCCTCGATCGTGGTAACCCATCAATAAAGTCCATCGAGACACTCTCCCACTTCCATTGTGGGACCTCCAATGGGTGAAGCAACCTAACGGGCTTCTTTTGCTCTGCTTTTACTTGTTGGCACAACAAGCATCTAGTGACAAACTCGGCCATATCCCTCTTCATACTGGCCCAAAAGTAAACTCGTCTCATGTCCATGTACATCTTGTCCCCGCCGGGATGAATGGTCATCTTCGAACGATATGCATCATCAAGAATGGCCTTCCTCAAGTTCTCGTCTTGTGGTACACAAAGTCTACCGTCCCTACGTAACCAACCCTTATCATCTAGGGTATACCTACTGAGATGGCTCGATGACTCCCCCTTATGGGATTCTCTACTAACTCAACCAACTGTGGGTCATTTCGCTGTGCCTCACCAATCCATCCCAAAAGCGTAGGTCTGACCTCTAAGGATGCTAGCAAATCGAGGACAAAGTCAATGGAATGTAAAAATTCAAACGTAGAGATAAACTCTAAGCTTCGCCGCTCAACAAACAACGGACTCAAGGACAACCTTTTCCTAATTAAGGCATCTTCCACCACGTTACCCTTGCCAGGGATATATGCTATCTCGAAATCGTAGGACGCTAAGAATTCCATCCACCTTTGCTGTCTTAATTTCAAGTCCTTCTGAGAGAACAAGTATTTTAGTGATTTGTGGTCTGTAAACAATTCGAATTTCTCGCCAAGAAGATAATGGCGCCAAGAATTAAGCGCGAAAACAATAGCGGCCAACTCTAGGTCATGTGTAGGGTAATTTTTCTCATGCACTTTCAACTGCCTTCCTCCATAGGCTATTACTTTCCCCTCTTGAATTAAGACTGCGCCTAGTCCTATCCCACAAGCATCGGTATAAACGGTAAATGACTTACTCCCATCTGGCAACATTAAGACTGGGGCTGTGGTCAAAGCTCTTTTTAAACGTTGGAACGCATCATCACAATCTACGCCCCACGTGAAAACTAGGTTCTTCTTGGTCAAGCGTGTCAATGGGACTGATATCTTTGCGAAGTCCTTGATAAACTTCCTATAGTAGCCAGCCAACCCCAAGAAACTCCTCACCTCGGTAGCATTTTTAGGGACCTTCCAATCTTGGATGGCCACTACCTTCGCGGGATCCACAACTATCCCTTCTTTGGAAACCACGTGCCCTAAGAATCGCACTTCCTTCCTCCAAAAGTGACATTTAGAAAATTTAGCTTTAAGGTTACGTGCTCGAAGGATCTCCAAAACTTCCCTAAGATGTAGGACATGCTCTTCCTCGTTCTTAGAAAAGATCAAGATGTCGTCCACCAGGACCACTACGAATTTATAAAGGTACTCCCTAAATACCCTACTCATTAAGTCAACAAATTATGCGGGGGCGTTTGTCAAACCGAAGGGCATCACAAGCCACTCATAGAAACCGTTCGGAGTCCTAAAGGCAGTCTTGTCTATGCTATCCTCAGCCACTCTCAATTAATGGAAACCAGTGGCTAAGTCCCACTGTGAAAACAATGAGGCGCTAACTAACTGATCGAAGATATCGTCAATCCTCGGCAGTGGATGCTTATTCTTCTTAGTAAGCTTATTAAGTTCTCTATAGTCCACACAAAGTCTAAGCGACCCATCTGCCTTTGTGGAAAATACTACTGGAGCACCCCACTCCGATATACTACGTCTTATGAACCCCTTCTCAAGCAACTCCCCTACTTTCTTATTGAGTTCCCTCCTCTCACGAGGAGCCATGTGGTGTACTGGCAGAGATACAGGTTTTGCATTGTCTACAAGATAAATACGAAAGTCTATCTCACATTTTGGGGGTAGACCCCTCACCTCATCGAAGACATCAACATATTCACAGACTATACAAACAGAATGTAAATCATCATTGGATGCGTCAAGTGACTCAAGATAACTAAGCATCACCAATCCTCTAGGGTCACAAGAAATATCAAGGGTCTTTCCACTACGAGTCAACAATTTTACTACCCTTCGTTCACAATCTAGGATGGCACCATGTCTGGTTAGCCAATCCATCCCTAGAATCAACCCATAGCCCATGAAACCAAGCACAAAAGCATTACATTCAAAACCAATGCCTAATATAGACAATCTCAAATCCCTACAAACCATTGATAAATGAGCCGACCCACCAAAAGGATTTGAGACTATAATAGGCTCCACAACGAGACTAGTATTTAAGTACAGTGTTTTAACTAATGATGTAGAGATAAACGAATGTGATGCGCCAGAATCGAATAAAGTACGGACAGGATGATCAAACAAGAAAATCAAACTTTCGACAGAAATTTTTCTACCTTCTTCCTGCCCCGGATCCATGAGAGCATGAACCTGCCCTCCCAAAGTAGAACCTGCCCTCTGACCTTGCTTCTTAGGACAGTCCTTGTCAGCATGACCTGGATCACCACAATGATAACAAGCGAACATCTTCTTCTTCCTACAGTCTTTCTTCAAAAGGCCGGGTATCCCACAGTTGTGACACTTCCTCTTTTCTTTACCACCTTTCTTTTGTTGTTGGGCTTTCTTTGGATCCTCCTTCTTATCTTGCGGCCTAAAAGTTCTTGCACCCTTCTCTTCTTCATGCATGTATGCCATATCAACAAGCTTTTCATACGTAGCCCCCATTGGAATGTGGGACATAGACAAACTGTGAAGCGGTTCATTTAGGCCCTTTGCGAATCTCAAGGCCTTCTTGTGAGGCGTATTCACCAACTCTAGCCGAAATCTCGCTAGCTTATTAAATTCGATCACATACTCCTTCACGATCAATTTTTTCTGCTTCAATGTCAAGAACCTCTCTATGTACATACTCTCCTCGGCTTGAGAAAGGAATTTCAACTCAAACCTTCCCCTAAAATCTGCCCATGTCTCTACAACACGCTCTCCATTAGTAACCTCCCACCAAAACGAAGCTTTGTCCTTCATCAACCAAGCAACCAATTGGACCTTCCTACAATCGTCCAAATCGAAAATGCCAAACAGATCCTCAACTTCTTTCAACCAATTTCTAGCTTCAACGAATGTTTCAAACCCACTAAAAGGTTTTCCACCCATTGAATGAAAGTCTTTACATATCTTGGAGAAAGCATCTCCACGCGAAGGAATGACTGGAGCTGGGGGAGGAGGAGAAGGAACGTCGGTCGGACCCGCGGCAGTGATCCTAGCCTCGAGATATTGACGAAATCAACTGGGTACATGAACACCCTCTGGTATCTTAGATGCTCCAGACATGCTGAAAAGAAAAAGAAAGAGTTTTAAAACAAGGGTAGCGAAAGAGAGATGTATGGCTTGCGCGGATTATGCTCTTTAAAGTAAACTTTCCTTGAAAATAGCTTCTTTAAAACAAGTTTTTGAAAATACTTTCTATGAAAATAATACTTTTGAAAAACACTTTTCAAAACTTTTTATCTATTCTTGTAACCATAGCTCTGATACCACGTGTAACACCCCATGGCCATTAATGTCACTCACAAAGGGAATGCATTAATGTCATGAAGCGATATAGTAGTATAGAGCAGATAAATTACAAGAATAAATAAATAAAACACAGCGGAAGATAAAACTTATTTCATAACATCATAATTTCAAAACAAGCTTACATAAGTAGTCTCCAAAAACAATTACAACAGGATCAATTGTCTTTTCCCAAAACTTCAAAGTACATAAAGAAGCAAATACTTAAATAACATAAATGCAGAAATCCCCTCCTTGCAAGCCTAAGAGGGGAGGGGGGGGGGAGGAAAGAAAAGAGGTCGAAACAAAACGGGTCAGACATAAAGTATGGCGAGTCCAGTAATTTTAATAAATAATCGGTAAGGTAAATGATCAAGACATAAATAGGCATCATGATATGGTTGTAACATAGATAAGGTAGATAAAAAGGATGTACAAGATGAGTCTGTTCCTAAGTACTAAGATAATCCTACACCTTGGCTAAGCGAACAACCCTCCAAGTACTAACCCCGAAGATCGAAGTCAACATCAGACTAGCACCCAAAGGACTATCCAACTCAACCAACATGTATTTCATTACACCACACTTTTGCTAAGTTACACCACATTACTTAATTACACCACACATCTACCAGTCTCTATTTACTAAAGGTTGATCCCTTCCCACTAACTGTACCCACATGACAAACTTGGTAGTTCCTTGTACCTAGCTGTTATTGTAGGTGCCGGCTTGCTCCTACCACTGCTAACGTACCCTTACCCTACCCATTCGATCGACTCCCTAAGCCCCGTAGGCACCCTGCTGGCCCCATAGTGGGGTGTATCACTCCCCAAAGTGGCAACCCTGATACCAACATAAAATGCACGGCCATACCTACACGATGCAACAACGTCTTACCTACCAGCCCGGACCCATACACGCACACGAACCCGTTGGACTCGCGTTGCCACCGCTATTCATGTTTTGACCTCTTACATTCAAGTCTAGTAAGCGTGCCCCAACCCGGCCTAGTATCGGGCCCAATTAAATACTCTAACGGGTTATTGGTTGAAACGGGTCCCCCATCCGACATAAGCCTCCCACCTGTGCTTGGTCCCCATTAGGTTTTTCTCCCACTTAACCATTTTAATTTAAATGTCCATGTCTTACACATGCTATGGTTAAGTCCATACTTACATGTCATGATTTACATGTTTTATCTTATACCGGTTAAGTCCATATTTACATGTCACCCCACTTAACCCTCTAACCATACCCATGTCTTATTATGGTTAGTATTGCTTAATTCATTCCTTATGACGACCGGTGCATGACCTCCTACATTAGACCGAACGCTTTGTGGCCGCTGGATTTGCCGGGCGGTTCCAGGCAGTCATACGCCACATACCGGGTCTAACCTAGTGTCATTAACCGTTGCGCCTATAATTCATTCCTTTGACCTCTCACATTAGACATCCAATTGTGGCAGCTGGATTTGCCGGGCGGTTCCAGGCATTCTTACGCCACAATTGCGCCTAATCTCGTGTCAAAGGTTTATTAATAATCGTATTTCACCCATACCCAATTTTCATGTCATGTATATCCAATTAAACATATAATCATGTTTATAATATTGCCTATTCCAAATTGTCACTAATTACATATTAATTAGCCTCAATTAAAAATTTACAATTATAGGCAATTTCATCAATTCCATGTAATTCGCACCCAAATATGCCAATTTCACATATTATCCAATTATCCAAAATATCCAATAATATCCAATTTTCCATATTTGACATATTCCCATCGTTCCCACGTATTTGCATTCGCGTGTATTTTTAACATAGGCCCGAAGGTAGCCTAGATCCAAAAATAATAGGAACAGGGATAAGAAGAGAGAATCAAATCATAGAAAATTGGAATTAATGCAGCATCATGAAATAAAGGGGCATGTAAACTGGCATAGAGGCATAATGACAGATTTAACATGAATAAACTGATAAAGGTATGAACTGTACATAGAAACATAGGCATATGATGGCATGAATTAAAAAGGTGAAGACTTGGATGAGATTTAAATTACATACATACATATGAATCCTCTTTACAACTTCATCATGTTACTTTTAATCCCATTATATTGTGAAAATCATCGTACTCACCTTTCGTGGTTAAAGAATATAATTATGCACGGAAATTGGTGTAGAAACGTTGCGGTGTTGCTTATTTATCCTCTTGAATTGTTGTAGAAGCTCTAATCTTTAATTTGAGTTGAAGTTGAACACTTGAGATTTGATTTAGAGGCGGCGGCTAGGGTTTAAGAGAGAATTTGACAGCATAATGGTGTCATAGATAATATTTATGAATTAGGGTTAGGTCTTAGGGTGTATATATAGGTGTAGGAAGTTATTTAGGCCTTAGGATTTACCCTAGAACTGATCTGGACCACTCAGATGCCATATTAGCCCTTAGGGCGAATCGGGCCACGGATTGGCAGCCAAACACCCTGAATTGACCTCTAGTCAACCCTGCCGGGCTCGGATCGACTCCAAAAATGGTGCGGTTCGACTATTCCCCCTCCCGATTAGCTGTTTTGAACTTTTTTTTTGAATATTTATTTATTTAATTTCTATATATATATATATATATATATATATATATATATATATATTTCTCTCATATGCATACAAACTTCATGGCTTAATAACTTCTTCATAATTAACCATTTTCACACTAAACCACTTTTTGAACTGCGTTCACACTAAGCCACTTTTTAGTCATTCCCCTAAAACAATATGGCACTGGCGGGGATCGAACTCTGTACCTCTTGTATGCAAGTCACATGTTCTAACCAAATGAGCTACTAAATCTTTTACTTACAAACCTTAGAACAATGCTAAACATCATTCTTTTCTCATTCCTCTTTTTCAAATAAATTATTCTTTAATTTGTTATTTTTATATTCTCAGAAAATAGGGGGTGTTACATCCTTACTTAAGAGATAAGAACTTTTTCAGCTGTAAACTTCGTTCAGCCTGTGAGAGGAATTTCATCTCAAACCTTATTCTAAAATCCATCCATGTATCAACTGGTCTTTCTGCGTTATTGACTTCCCACCAATAGGAAGCTTCATTTTTGAGCAACCATACAGCCAACCGTGTCTTCTTCCTATCGTCCATCTTGAAGATAACAAACAGATCCTGGGTTTCTTTGAGCTAGTTCCTTGCTTCTACGAATGATTCAGTTCCCTTGAAATCCTTTCCACCCATGGCCTTAAAGTCTCTACAAATCTTTGAGAAAGCATTTGCACGAGGAGGAGGAGGAACCGCTGCAGCTGGAGGAGGAGGAATATCTGCTAGGCCTGCATCGTTGGCCCTAGCCTCTAAGTACCTCCTAAACCAGCCAGGTATCGGTACACCCTCTGGAAGGTTATGATTCCCAGACATACTGAAATGAAAAAGAAAAGATTCAAAATGAAGGATAGAAAGATAGTTTATATGGCTTTGGTGATTTATGCCTTTTTAAATTTAAAACAACACTCTTTCATGTTAAATGCTTCTTTATATCCCTTTTGTAAATAATTTTCAAAAACTCTTATCTGATCTGGTAAACCTTTGTTCTGATACCAAGTGAAACACCCCACCTCCGTTAAGGTCACTCACAAAGGGAATGCCTTAACTTTGGTGGAGGGTTAAAGGTACAAGACACAGAAAACTTTACAAGACAGATAAATATCAGCAACAAAATTCAAATATTTATTGCATACATGGTTTAATAAAAAAGCATTACATTAAATTGTCTCAAAACAACTTCCAAAACATTACAACATAATTTATGTCTTGATTATTTAATAAAGAAGCATAAACCATAAATAAAACTGCATAAATCCCCAAGGATAATGTCCAAGAGCCATAGCCAAGGTGAGAGAGAGTCCAAATCATACATCTACTTTCTTGAAGCTTGCAAAGAGTCTGACTAAGCTGCAGTATTCCCTCCCTGTGGACCTGGGGGGGGGGGGGGAAACGGAAGAAAAGAGGACGAAAGGAAACAGGTTAGATAATAAGTCTGATAAGTTCAGTGATTACTAGCATTTAAACAAGGAAAGGGGTCATAACAATAATAACAGAACATAGGACAATACCCTAATATAAGATAAGAGGAACATGTGATCGCACCCATTACTATAGTCTCTGCACCTACTTAACCATTGGTTCAACCGGCCTTACGTGTTCATAACAAACGATCCCCTTAACGATCAGCTCCTACTCGTATGCATTCATATCCTGTGTCATTCGGCCCCGCTTGACTGTAGATACCTATGTTGGTCCCACCATGGGGTGTATCAGTCCCTCTGGTGGCAACCCGACACGATTCAAGATGCACAGTGTATACTACTAATGCCCAGTGCCTGATCTTTCCACTTCGGAGTACGTGCACGCCCATACTCCATCGGAACCTACACTGGCCTGCCAACCGTCGACGTTTTGACCGCTTATAATCAGCCCAGTAATCGTGCCCCACCCTTGCTAGTTCCAGGGTACCATGATACATCTATGTGGGTTACTGCTGGAATGGGTCCCCGCCACTAGGGTTTTCTAATCAACATGTTTATTTGGTTAAGTGTCCAAGTTTACCTAACCCCACCCATTCGTTTAGTTAACATGTTGAATCAGTTAAGTGTTTCCCTAATTGACTTAACCTTACCAATCCTGACTTAGCTTTAATGTATTAAAGCACCAACCACTCACATTAGACAGATATTGTTGTGGTCACTGGATGTGCCAGTCGGTTCCGGGCATATTTACACCATAACTCAGTCTAACTTCGGGTTTTTTTTTGTGCTTGATGCACTAACCACCCACATTAGACAGGTCTTGTTGTGGTCACTGGATATGCCGGTCAGTTCCGGGCAAATTTACACCACAACTCAGTCTAACCTCGGGTTAGGCATATTCGTCTTTTTTCTAAATTCACATTTTTCTATATATGTCTAATTTCTTTATGTAAATCAAATTTAATTTAATCATGCCATAATTATCCTTTGATTATGCTCACCATAAATGGTATATCAAATATACCATTTTATGAACAAATCTATGCCATGAATTTTCATATTTTCCCATTGCTGCCGACGTGGAACGTACGCATGAATCACATAAAATGGTGGGTAGTAAATTATCCCAACCGATAAACAAGAAAGGGATAATAAACAAGGGACATGAAATAAATATAAAATAGCATACATTTCAACTTGTCATGTGTAACTTGGCATAGAGGTATCATTTAACTTTAATTAAATGGGTAAAGGTGAACTTGTGACTAAGTTGGGTCTAATTGTCATGTAAACTTGACAAAGGTCTAGTATGGTGGTTTAACATATAATCATTGTTTCTACCCACAACTTAGCACATTAACTTATGTATGTCAAAACATAAGAAAGCTAATATAATCATTTTTAAATTGCAACTTAGCATGATAACTTATGTGTGTTAAACATAAGAGGGTTGTTATAACATATTCGAATCACAATTTAGCATGATACTTATGTGTTAAAACATAAGAGGACTACAATTCCAAATTTTACAACATAAATAGATTCAACCTAACATGAATATACATGAGTGTTGATCTAACATATAAGCATGTGTTTTAGATCATAGACTTGCAAATAACCACTAATTTATAACATGACATGTTTCATCATTTAATTGGCAAAATAAATCCATTACCCAATCATAATAGATTCCAATAACATACAATATGTTCATCACCACAACCATATGGACACGATTAATATACAACATGTTCATCACCACAAGCATATAGACATGATTAATTACAACGATACAATAAGATAAACGAGAATCAAATCTTATACATAAGCATCATTCTATATCCAAATTACAACATGTCATGATTCATTTGAAAGAACGTTTAAATCTGCATAATAACCAACTTACAAACTAAAAAGGAATTCTTGCATTCTGAAATCTGAATTCTGAAAATGATAAGCTCGCCTTTGATGTAGATCGTTGAATTTGATAACTTTTAATTTGATTTTTGATTCAGGTTCTTATGTTGTCTGTGAATTGGCGGTGGCTACTCCAAGTTTTCTATTGACAACATGATAGTTCTTGGATTATTTTTGTGTGATTTTTTAGGTTTGAGAATTGGGTTGTTTATATAGAACTTCAATTCAATTTGAGCCGTCGGATGATCCTAGGGTTAACCATAACTATCCAATCAAGATAGGGTGACACCTCAGTCCTAGTGACTCAGCACTGAGTCACAAAATCGTCACCTTTTAAATCTACCCGGTGGGGGGGGGCAGGTCGACCCCTAGGTCGACCTGTAGGGGGGAGGTCGACACTAGGGTCGTCCCCTTGGCCGACCTGAGTCCTGGGCGGGAATTTTCTTGCCCAGCCCGCTTCTGATTTGAATTTGAATTTGTTTTCGAGCTGTTAGAATTTATTTGAATTTTCTGAAAACTTTTGATAGTCCAACTTATGCAAACTTGTACTCTATCTCAACCAGAATTTCGAGACGAACACAATGGCATAACCTATTTCCCTTAATTCTCACATTTTTAATTAAGTATTGTTTAATTCGTTACTATACCGTTAACAGAAAATATGGGGTGTTACAGGTTTGCTAAAGGATTGAAAGAAACCCTCCATGGGTTGGCTATGTCCCATATTCCGATGGGAGCAACTTTTGAGAAACTCGTTGATAGGGCATTGATGAATGAGGAAGATAAAGGTGGAAAAAAGATGCTAAGGTTGAGGAAACACAGAACAAGAAAGTGTGGCCTAAGAAAGGACAACAACAACAACATAAGAAGGGAGGAAAGAACGACAAGGCTAAAGATAAGAGGAAATGTCATAATTATGGACGTGAGGATCATTTGATCAAGGACTGCAAAAGAAAGAAGAAAGCTTGTTTCAATTGTGGAGAGCTCGGACACTTTTCTAAGGAGGGCCTAAAGAAGCAAGGACAAGGTCAAAGGGCAGGATCTTCCAGACGGCAGGTGCTTGCTTTCGTGGCCAGTGCGCTAGACAGAGGTAGGAAAGTCTCCATTAAAGGTTTTATTTCTCTTTCCAATCACCCTATTAGAACTCTTTTTGATTATGGCGCTTCACGTTCGTTTATATCTGATTATGTAGTTGAGTCTTTACACCTTAGTACAGTATGGTTATGGATCCCGTTATTGTCTCAAACCCCATTGGCGGTACGACTCATCTGTCTATGATTTGTTGGGGTTTGAGAATATCTATGTTAGGCTTTGAGTTTGAGTGTGATGCATATGTGCTTGCGTTCATGGGCTATGGTTTGATTCTAGGGATGGATTGGCTATCCATGTATGGTGCCATTCTGGTTTGTGAGAGGAGGGTCATTAGACTTTTGACTTGCCAAGGGAGGACCCTCGAGATTTCTTATGACCCTAAGGGGCTGTCGTGCTTAGTTTCCTTGAGTCACTTGATGCATATATCAATGATCTGCGATCTGTACAAGTAGTCTGTGAGTATCCCAATGTTTTTGATGAGGTTCGGGGCTTAGCACTGAGGCGCGAGATTGATTTTTGTATATACTTGGTGGACAATGCAAAGCCAGTGTCATTGCCCGTGCACCATCTGGATCCAAGGGAAAGAAGTGAGCTCAGCAAACAAGTAGGGAAGCTACTTGAAAAAGGGTTTATTAGGTGAAGTATATCTGAATGGGGTGCTCCGGTAGTATTCACCACTAAGGCGGACGGATCGCTTTGCTTATGCGAGGATTATAGAGAGTTGAATAAACTCACTAAGAAAAATAGGCACCCACTTCCGAGGATAGATGATATGTTTGACCAGCTTGTTGGTACATCAGTTTACTCTCAGTTAGACTTGGCCATGGGGTTTCATCGCCGAGTACAGTATAGACAAGACTGCCTTTAGAACTCCAGATGGTTTCTTTGAGTGGCTCGTTATGCCTTTTGGGTTGACGAATGCACCCGCCTATTTTGTTGATATGATGAGTAGGGTGTTTCGGGAGTTTCTAAATAAGTTCATCGTGTTCTTTGTTGATGATATCTTTATTTTCTCGAAGAGTGAGGAAGAGCATGCTCGACATTTAAGGGAGGTTTTGAAAACTCTCTATGCGCACCAGCTTAAGGCGAAATTCTCCAAATTTCATTTTTGGAGAAAAGAAGTGAGATTTCTAGGGAATGTGGTCTCTAAAGATGGGATAGCAGTAGATCCCGCGAAGGTTGCTGTAGTTCAAGATTGGCATATCTAAAAAAATGCAACGGAGGTTAGAAATTTTCTGGGTTTAGCGGGCTATTACAGGAAGTTCATTATGGGCTTTGCAAAGATATCAGCTCCACTCACCAGACTGACGAAGAAATCTGACATTTTCTTGGGATATAAAATGTGACGATGCTTTTCTGCGATTGAAGAGGGATCTGACAACAGCCCCGGTCTTGACCTTGCCCGATGGGAACAAAGTTTTCACAGTATACACTGATGCATGTGGTACAGGGCTAGGTGCGGTTCTAAAGCAAGAGGGAAGGGTAGTATGTTATGGAGGTAGACAACTAAGAGTTCATGAGAAGAACTACCCTACCCATGACTTAGAATTAGCTGCCATAGTATCTGCGCTTAAGACTTGGCGCCATTATCTACTTGAAGAGAAATTTGAATTGTATACCGATCATAAATCTCCAAGTACTTGTTCTCGCAGAAGGATCCTAATTTAAGGCAACAAAGATGGATGGAGTTCCTAGCGTCCTATGACTTTGAGATTGCTTATACCCCTAGCAAGGGTAATGTGGTGGAAGACGCATTGAGTAGGCAGAGGATGACCTTAAGTCCTCTGTTTGTGGAGAGGAAAAGATTGGAGTTTATATCAACTTTTGATTTTAAATCCTGCACCGAGTTTATACCTGGTTTATTAGCATCACTGGAAGTATAACCTGCTCTTTTGGATCAGATAGGAACTTCACAGCGAGAGGATCCACAAATTTCAGACATCTTGGATAAATGCGGTAGGGGGAGACTTCTAGTTACCTCAGTATATATATTCCACAGATGATAGAGGGCGGTTGCGACGAGATGAAAGGCTTTTTGTTCCCCGAGTTGGATTTTTTTTTAAGATAATCCTTGAGGATGCCCACCATTCCTAGATGACTACACATCTAGGCGGTTATAAGATGTATTGAGATATGAAGAGGGTTTTCTTTTGGGTTTTGATGAAGAAGATGTGGTAGAGTTTGTTTCTCGATATTTAGTTGGCCAGCAATTCAAAGCTAAGCAAAGAAAGCTCGATGGTTTACTTCATCTTTTGGAGGTCCAACAGTGGAATTGGGAGAGTGTCTCGATGGATTTTATTGATGGTTTGCCTAGGTCGAGGAAAGGCAACACCAGTATTTGTGTTATAGCGGACAGACTTACTAAGAGCGCTCATTTCGTTCCTGTTAAGAGTAAGAGGACAGTAGCAAAGCTGGCATCAGTTTATCTTCATGAGATCGTCCATCTACATGGAGTATCTTCTAGTATTGTGAGTGATCGTGACCCCATATTCACCATTGAATTTTGGAAGAGCTTGCAAGAAGCATTAGGAACAAAGTTGTGTTTAAGCACCGCTTATCACCCTTAAACCGATGGACAGACGGAAAGGGTAAATAGAGTCATTGAGGATCTTTTAAGACTGTGTATCCTAGACTTAGGAGGGACTTGGGAAGAACATCTTCCTTTATTAGAGTTCGCCTACAATAACAGTTATCAAGCTAGTATTGGCATGGCACCTTCGAAGCATTGTATGGACGACCCTGTAGATCATCGACTTGTTGGTGGGAGTCTATAGAAAGGCTTCTACTTGGACCGGATATGGTTAGGGAAACTTCAGAAAAGATTGATCCTATTATAAGGCGCTTGAAGATAGCCTAGGATAGGCAGAAATCCTATGCAAATAGGAGAAGGACTTACATTGAGTTTGAGGTGGGAGACATGGTTTTCGTCAAGGTATCACCATTGTAGAATGTGTTTCGTTTAGGATCTGTAGGGAAATTAGCACCAAGGTTTGTAGGGCCATTTCCCATAACAGAAAGGATAGGCCAAATGGCTTATTAAGTAAAGCTACCAGAGAGACTGTTTAGCGTTCATGATGTTTTCCACATTTCTCATTTAAGAAAGTGCTTGCATGATACTGCAGAAGTAGTTGAGCCGGGTATGCTTGAGGAGGTAGAAGTGGAATGAGAGGCAACAGTTAGACGTGTTCCTAGCCGTATTCTTGGATCAGAAGTTAAGAAGCTACGCAACCGAGAAGTCAAATTGCTGAAAGTTCAGTGGAGAGATAACTAAGAGGATGCAACTTAGGGGACCAAAGACAAGATTCGAACTTCGTACCCATTTTTTTCGAGGCTATGTTCTTAACTTCCTTTCCAATGCTTTTATGCATGCTTGTTCCTATCATTTAAGTATATCCTATCGATCAAATCTTCGACCTTTAGGTAGGAAACCCGTGGATGTAAACATGTGTTTAAGACATGTTATGTTTGATAGATGCAAGTGGTTGCTCGTGTATGCATATACACACACATTAGGCACTAGATCGGCTCAAACACACTCATACTACATATGGATATTTGGGCATTTTTCTTCTTTTTATGGATGAAAATGGGTATATCATCATATGGATATTGCAATTGGATGAACGACTGCACACACATATAGAGCCTATATGTTATAATAGGATTATTTGCATACATATTAGATTCATGACACTAACATACATTGCGTTAAGGAGCTCGACTCAATCAGTAGACCACCTGATCTTTTGCATTAGCATAGGGACATATACACACACCTTTGCATATGTTCATATAAGCATTAGAAATCTTTTTAAGGACAATGGATGCCTGTGATTGGTGGATGAGTAGATGGATGTGGATGTTAGAATATACGTTCTTCTTAACTTGGAGATTTTGGGGACGAAATCCTTTAAGTAGGGGAGAATGTAACAATCCGTAATTTTATAACACACTAAAATGATAAGTTAAAAGAATACTTAACTAAATATTGGGAATTAAGAAAAATGGACTGCGCCATTGCGTTCGGCTCAGAATTTTACTTAAGATAGTGTCCGAGTTTGCGTAAAACGAACATTGCATGAAGAAGATAGTAAGGTTTGAAGTTTATATACACACAAGAGAATTATATAAATATAAAACCAAACAAAACAGTTCAAAATAATTCAAAATCAAATAGCAGAATGGGAGCGGGAAATTTTCCGCTATGGTGTCGAGCCAAGGGCCGACCCCATCAAGGGGGTGTCGGTCCCTGTGTCGACCCCTGGGTCAACACACTAAGGGGGTCGACCCCCATACGGATCTGGGCAGATTCCTGATTATGAACATGGACAGAATTCTTGGCTTGGTTCATTGACATTAGGCTATAAATAGGACCCTATACCCATTGTTTTATTCATCTAAATCAATGGCGACAATGAGGTGCTGCCCCAACTCAATCTGGTCTAGCCTATTCTTCTTCAGCAATGATGTTATTCATATTTAGAGATTTGTGCTACAACATCTACGATTGATTCTCTATTCTTTTAGATCCAATCAAAGTGAGTCTATGTTATTTTTAGATATAAACACTTAAAAGTTATCTTGACTTGTCTATGAATTGGATCTAAGCCTGTGGCTGTTTGAATCATATCAGATCTGCTATAACTTGTGTATCGAATTTACTGTTTAGATCTCATCATGCCTGTTTATGATATCCCTATTATGTTAGGTTGCCTAATCATGTCACTATGCCTATTCTGTTAATATAATCAATTCTGTTACCCTATGCCTATTATGCTAGTTTGCCTAATTATGTCATTATACCCAATTCTGTCACAATATGCCTATTCAGTTGCTAGGCCTATTTCTGCCATCATATGTCTTTTTTGTTACTATGCCAATTTCTCTTCTCTTCCCTTCTT
Source organism: Allium sativum (assembly GCA_030737875.1). Classification (NCBI taxonomy): domain Eukaryota; kingdom Viridiplantae; phylum Streptophyta; class Magnoliopsida; order Asparagales; family Amaryllidaceae; genus Allium; species Allium sativum. Next base: position 141,928,152 of record CM060914.1, on the reverse strand, counting down.
CTTTTCCCTTTTTATTTTATAACCAGGATAACTTTGAGCCTAGGCATACCACTAAAGTATGCGAGTGCATGATATTGGGAATGAGGGGAAAACATTAAAATTGGGGCATAACTTGTATTGGGAAATTTAGGCATAACTTGAACTGAATACATGAATATGGATATGTGGCATAAACCAAGCTGTGATTAAAGACCATAATTTGGTGTGTATGGGACATGATGAATATGACTAGGGAAAGTGGCATGAAAACCTATAATGAAATAGCAATAATTGGTTAATAACGAAAATGCATAGATTTATAGTAATTTGAAATTGTAACTGTGCTTAGACACGAGGTTAGATTACACTTGTGGTAGAAGTCTGCCCGGAACCGACCCGCATACCCAGTAACCACAAGTGGTGAATCTAATGTGAGGGGTCTAAGCACATAAACACGTAATGTGCTAAGACACAAGGTTAAGTCTGACTTATGGAAGAAGTCTACCCAAAACTGCCCGACATTGTGAGGGGTCTAAGCACATAAACACGTAATGTGCTAAGACACAAGGTTAAGTCTGACTTATGGAAGAAGTCTACCCAAAACTGCCCGACATATCCAGTGTCTACAAGTTGTAGGCTTAATGTGGGAGGTCTAGCGCATTATAATCATAAATAAATGAATGGTAATAAACTTGAATACTTAACCTGCTTGAATCCATAGGAATTATATGAACATGTTAACTTGAATACGGGTTAAGTAAACTTGCTTGAAACAGTGGGAGGGTTAAGTATATCTTGGGGTGGTGTGTAATATTTATATATATATAGGCCTACTAACTTAACCTGTTGGGGTTATGCAATCTTGTTACCCTGGTAGGCATAACCTGTGGAAATCTTAGTAGTGGGGATGCAAGCTTAGGGGAAGCTTGTATCATCTTGTGTGTAGGACTCGTTTCAATCAGCAACACATATAGGTATCAAACGAGTACTCCGAACTAGGTTGGGGAACTTGGTCGGAGTCGGGACACACTTACTGAGCTGATTATAAGAGATCCAAAAAAAGGGGAAGGTGTGTGCGACACATTCCAACGAGGTCATGTGCGTGCACAGGTCCGTAGTAAAGAGGCTAAGATGCCGTGACATCGGTAGATATGGTTGTGCACATCCTGAAAATAAAGGGTTTCCACTTGAGGAAGTGATACATCCTACTGTGGGACCAGCACAGGGTAATTATGGAGTAGGGAGATGATCGATTGGGATAGTAATTTGGGTACATCTAGTCTCGCTTGTTTAGGAGACCATTATTATCCTTAGGTGTAACACTGGTATTTTTAGTTGGGCTGCCTGTTATTATATGGGGGTAAAACCTCTCACTAGAAGTACACCTAAGTCTACAATCCTGTACTTGTTCGGGATTATCTTGTCCAGTATACTAGTAATGGTGCAGAGAAAGAAAAGTGATAGGGAAGCGCTATTTATTATATCATGTTTATCCTGTTTACCTTGTCATACCTACCTTGTATGTTGTATCCCTCTCTTACCCAGTTTATATGCTTGTCATGATGCTTTTACTTATTTATATGCTAAAAGTAACTGGACTTGCCAAACTTATGTATGACTATTTTGTTTCCTCTTCTTTCTCTTTCGTTCCCCCTCTAAGGTTCTCGGGGTGGGAATAATCAGGCTTGATCAAGATTCTTCTTTCATTCTTCTCGGAGCTGCTTAGATGTATTTCTTGATTTCGTACCTTCTCTACTATGTTTTAGGGGATTATGCTCTTTTCATGTTTATTGTACTCTGATGATTTTAGTACAAGACAAAAGTTTTAAGTTGATGTATTGGGTTTTATGAATTTCAGACTTATGATGTAACTATGTTTTGAACCATGATATTTTCTGCTTAATAGAAGTTTTAAATTCCGCTGCTATTTTATATCTCTCTTGTAATGTTTCTGTTTCTTTTTACCTATAACACTTCACAAAACTTAAAGCATTCTGATAAAGAGTGACATTAACGGACGTGGGGTGTCACATTCATCGCATAAATTTCTGTAGTATTCCAAATGAGCTGAGAGTTTTAGAAATGAACTGTTTTAAATAGAAATACCACACATTTTGTTTAGTTTGATTTCCAAATAATGCTAACTAAATCTTAAATATCGAGTTGTGTTTGACAGTGAAGCCCGCTTCAACTCTACATGCGACTAAAGGGTGGTTTACTAGCAAGTCCAACTCAAATAAATGATGAGCAAACCAAAAACTATCAACCTGATAATTAAACAAAAAATTCACTCAAAACATGCAAGGATAAAAGTGAAATCATGACGACAATTCAAGAAACAAATATAGCTTACTGTTGTTGAGATATGCGCATAGCAAAGTAATTTAAACCTACAAGAAACTAGTTCCCGCAAAACTGGCTTACATGTTGGGATCAGAATTACTTCAACCATACAACCTAGAGGCAACTGGAATAGTTTTCAATATGCATACTTCATATTTGTAATTATTGTGCCATTTTGGTTGTTCCAATTATCAATGATGCATACTTCATATTTGTAATTATTGTACCATTTTGACTCTAAGCAAAAAATGAAATCATTTGATTCAGGTCCAGAAAACATTATGAGATCCAAACATGACTGCTTTGCCTTTTGTTTAGCAGTGACACATGTGGCGATTTTAATTTGTTAACTACAAATCATGGCATCAAACTTTAATGATTTACCATGCAACACAATTAATCAGTAATAAAAAGTAAATACTTACCAATGAACAAAGGGTAGCAAGATAAACTCAGCGTTGTCCTATAGATGGCGATAGACAATGAAATTAGTCTATATCATGCAAGATAATAAGACAGATTTAAGTAAGCTAGGGTTAATACGATTTCATTTATTTGAAAATGAAAATGAAGCTTCTTTCGACCATTTAAGTAACATTTGAGCAGGAAGAACTTTATGTCCGATGCTTGATATTGCTCTGATCTTCTAATCCATTGATACAATTGTACGGAAAAAATACATGCTTAAAAGCTAGCACAAAATTGAACTGAAAAAACTACATGCTTAAAAAATATTTTTTTCCTCTATAATCAACCAATAATCAAAAATTAATGTGAAAAAAAAACTGAATTATGCAGGTTTCACAAGGGTCGATGATCCGATCATTTGATAATTAGCTTATGTTGATACATATATATTATGTTGCTAACTATTTTGCCTAAATAAATCAATAGTGAAGTACGAAAAGAAAAAAAAATTAATGATAAAAGCTTGTACAAAAAGTAGGATGAGAGGGGTGGAGAAAACATTGGCTATCTTGATGTAAGAACTATGTCATCCCCACTAGTATCGGACAAGCCACATCCCTGTCCCAATATCCAAACAAACTCCTCTAGTAAATACTATGCCAACTTTTCCATGGACAATAACTACCCTCAACAATAAATTCTGCAACAAAGAACCACCAATCATAGCAAGATGCAAAAGATTTATATGAAAAATAAATGAAAAAAATATGTTACTATTACTACAATAACTATCAGTTTAGTGTTTGCCAAAGTCGCAAGACTAAGACCAGCCAATACTCCACCAGTTAATCTGAGGGAAGATGAAGCTGTTGCTGGAGTGCAAATGAAGTAAGGAGCTTCTCTGGTTTATTTGTTTTCTTCTATTTCCATTACATACAAGTGTATAAATATAAACTAGAAAAGTGCAAATTACCAATAGTGAACAAAGATTTATATCCCTATTCAGCAATAAAGGCAAGAAGAAAAGAACTGAATATTGTGTTAACAACCGTTAGACAGTATCATATAACGCTTTTGAAAAAGATAACTACTATACCTTTTTACTTATTTCCAACAATCTTTACTTACTTTCTTTTATGGAATTTTTAGCATAGGTTTTAAAATGGTGGACATATGCAAAGATTATGCAACACCCAAAACATAATTTACTTTACATAGGTTCTGATACATCACCAGCTTGAATTTTCTATATTTCATATATGTATAGTTCCCAGCCTACACTTAGAATAATTCTGGCTTAAAAAAGAAAAGAAAAATAAATTACTATATTTATTCGCTGAATATATAGATCCAGAAATAAACCTTTACTTCCTCCTATAGATTACAATTCACATAATGGTTTAATACTTAAATTAAATTCGTCCTAAAATCAGGACTTATATGTCTAACTATGTTAGTCATTCATGTGAAGGTATAAACTTCTGAACCCAGACCAAAACATCAGTTATCTCAATAAATATTTGTTTCAGTCCATTATTTAAGGCATTTTAACTAGTTACAAAATTACAAGTTCAGAAACATTCATTTTTCTGCACATTATGTATAAATAAATTCCAGATCATTAATCAAAACTTCATTTTTTTTCTACTTATATTACAGAAAACATTTCAAGCAAACCTTTTTTGCTTGTTGTGTTTCTATTTCATATAACTTAATAAACAGAACTACTTCCTCCTTGTAAATAAAATGCTTTTAAAAGTATACTTGAGAGTGATCATTCCTCCAGATTTTCTTATAAAGGTTTACTCAGCCTTTGAACTTGTTTCTCATACATTAATTTATTCATTTAATAATATAAGGTTGCATATGCCTTTATTTAATCTTTAGTATATTTCCATCCCCTAACTCATACTACTAAATAGAATCTATGACATTCTTTATCATTATATCTCATATTAATTATAATGACCCAACAAAGAAATTCGACGCTCGAATTCTGACAATAATACATAAACCAGTATTACTTGCCAAAACTCAAGTATTGAAAACACTAGATAGTTATTAGAAAGAATTTATAGGGTAAGAAAAGAAAGAAAGAAAAATTAGAATAGAAGAAGAAGAAGAAGAACCAACACAATATAGAGTCTCACATCGCAGCGGAACAAAATATAGTATAGACATAAATCTTTATTGAGAGCATAAAATAAAAACTTACAATCATCAGAGTACAACTTATATGAACAGTTATAACAACCCATCCTCATGTACAAAACACAGCGAAATAATATCTATTATAAGATCATATGTCCGAACTCTTCCAGCTCGTATCTTCAAATTATCCGATAACCTGAACCTGCATCACCCGGTCTAACCTAAGCAATACAAACGCCAGATCAGTCTGGTAAAGCAGAGTGAGAAAACCCACTAAGTTTAAAGGCATCACACAACTTGATTTGAATGTCAAAATATTTTCTGAAAGAAAAGGATAATCGTAAGGCCAATCCACACATAAACATAAATGGTTTTTACCTTACGATAACCCATTTTTTTTTTGAAATCATATCCTTTCTGAAATTATAATAATGTCTAAACACAATTAAATATCAATCTAGCAGATGCTTGCATCTCACGCTCTATATATATAGTATACAATCAAAACCACGAGAACTTATTGGAGAATGGATTTCCATGGCAAGGTATGGGCAACTACCTTTCCGACAGTGTATCTCTAGAGAGAAATACACCAGGTTCAACAAGAACATCTTGCAACCCAGGCTAAACATGACCGACCATTCATTTCGCTTGAATGTTCCAAATGTATTATCACCTTACTACTTTTTGTCACGTCCACTGTAATTCTCGGGAGATATAGAAGTGAAAAGAAGTAACAAATATGAATATTCACTAGATGGTGACAATACACCCTAATGGGAGCGACCCACATAGCCATGCGACCTATCCGATTTTTACCATTTTCCGGTTGATGAGGCTTGAGGTTATAATTCCTCTTTTTAGAACATCTGGCCACCCTTCCCTTTGAATACCACATCGTCAGATCCGCCAAATCACTAATGAACATCCACAAAAATACTCTGGGTGTTAGCGCCACCAAACAGAAATACGTTTGTAAAAATCTATGTACGTGACTCTTAAGAAATACTCAGTTAGACATCCATCCATACAAGTCATCCAAGAACAGGATGAACCGAAGGCACCCTGCTACTACATCCTAGGTTTCACCCTATGGATCAGTAGCGAGTAGTCCTTGCAATACGTAGATTCCAACCACGACAGAATCACAGTTTATCTTCGGGAGCTAACCAGAGATTATAGGTAATTCTACCGTTTTATGAAGATCCACGGTATTCAATTGCTCTATCTAAATCAGCATTTGAGATCTTCAGTTGTTTAAGTATTTGCTGGTCGGAATGGTTTTCGAATGTAAATTCGTTCTGGTCTTTCTGTACCAACAATCGTATAGTCCAGATTTGATAGTCGATTATTTAACTATCAAATAAACAACCATTAATCATAAAATTAAAAATTTATTTAATGGTTCAGTAATCCGCTTCACTTGGCTTCTTTAATTAAAAATAATTAACGAATGGTTAATTTATAACTTTTAAATCTTTAAAAAACTCGAACATCATTTCCACTTCTTGTTTTAATATATGAATATATTAAAAAGTCATTTCCTTTTTTATACTTAGAAAAATATATTAATCATCATATCGAGTTTCCCCTTTTACTATCATTTGCAAAACATTTGCTACCTCATTATTCATTATTTATAACTGGGAAGTCAGTTTAACTTATTATTCATAAACAATCGTTATGAAAATAACTTTTTTATCCTTATTTGAAAATATTAACCAACTCTTATTCTTATACAATACCTATTTCAACATCTCATTCCCATTTTACCTTGAGTATATCGTTATATTTTCACGCAATTCCCTTTTGTTTCCGTTATTCTGGAAATCTCATTATAAATATACTCGAGTCCTTTTACTTCCTTTTTGTTTAGAAATCCTATTGTATTCTCAAATCCTTTAATTTCATAACTTTGGAAATTCCATTATATATTCTCGAATCTTTACTTTCATAGCTGGAACATTCCTATTATTATTCATGCATTTCTATACTTCGACATTCACTAGTCCCTGATAGTAAATTGATAAGTAAATAATTCCCTATGTATCAACCCCGAAGACCGAAATCAACATCAGATTAACACTCCGAAAATCACTCAACTCAACCAATCTCGAGTTGGGTTCCAATTCTTATCTTGACTCGTTATCAAGCCATTATTTCACAATTCTAGTTTATTCAACCATTTTCAACTTTGAAGATCTCGTTTCAACTCCATTCATTCACTTAATATCATTATAAAGTATTGCCAATTCAAAATCAACGCTTTGACTTCTCATTTCTTTCATAAACCTCGTTTATACAATTTTAGTTTAATATACATCATTTTTATCTCATATTCTTTTTCTTAATTCACATGTTAAGTAAATATTTAATTTAAGCTATTGTATTCACTTAAAATCCCTTTTTATAACTTTATTTTAAATTCCAGGTTTTAAATAAAAACCTGTTCATATACCTTTTCACCATTCAACTAAATTCACTTTTTCTCTTTGATTTCTTTGCCTCGATGGATTTCATTTACAAGGTAATTACTTAAATTATTATTACTAAAATAATAATTTTCTTTAATATTAACTATTGTAAAATTAGTTAATTGCTTTATTAACTAAAATGAATAGTTCATTTCCTTTTAAATAACTTTTATTCAAATTAGTAGATTTCAAAGATCTATCTTCAGTTATAAAATAAATTTAATAAATTCACTTATGTCGATTCACCGGAAGGTAAATCCATATTTAAAAACGATAGATTTTTAAGCTATCTGCCTCAAATTACTCAACCATTATCACCCATTAGTTAATATCATAACAACCGTTGAATTTTGATTCAACTATCAATAAACAAATCAATCGTCTAATCAGGTTAGTCATACCGTTCATATAATGGTGATATGAAAATAAGTAATAAATTTTGAGGAATCCAGTTGGATCCCTCCAACCTGTTTTCCCTGCATCCAAATACGTTATCTCAAATAAAATCATTTGATAAAAATTATCAAATTTAAATTAATTATTTCTGTAACGATAAACAATCAATATTTAACATCGGCCAATTTATATTAACAAACAGTTCAAACAATTAAACTAACCACGTTTATATCATAAACGTGACCAATAATGTAAGTTACATTATTTGGTTACAATCGTTAAAATAATGATTTGGTATTTCACTGAAATTAAACAATGTTTAATTTCATCGGCCCAATCAATATACGCATATATATTCAACAAATAGTCTATCATTAGCAACCATAGCACACAAAATAAAAACCGACTTATATTAAATATAAGTGGGAAGAACTGAGTGAGTTTAACTCGCCTTGATTTCCTTCTATCGTCAAAACGGTTTAGTTTAATTAAATTAAACAAGCGTTTAATTTAGTTAAATAAACTCCGACTATTTTCAACACCGTCCAATCTAGCTGCTTACATGTCGTGCTCTCCAATATAGTCCCAATACTTTTGGTTGTATTTGATTCTGTTAACATAGGACAACATTATATTGTATGATCACGATTTAATTCAAATTAATTAACTTAATTAAATCTTAATTATCACATATAAATTGACAGATTAATCAACTTTCATCGTCTTAACCGATAATGCCCAAATATGTCAATTTAAGTAAATATTTATAACCATTTCGCTGTGGTTTAGACACGTAATATAGTGTCTGGCACTTTAAATATTTGGCCATGTCAATAATTACTTAGGCGTATATAATATGGTTAGTACATACATACCCTTAATCAAATATTATATAACCAGTTTCTTACTTACTACTAATAATGTAATAAGACGTAAACACTAGTTTGGGGCACGTTAAAGGTGATGATGACTAAGCACATCTAAAATAACGACCAACCACGTTTAAATCTATTCAAGCTTACTTATATCGTTATATATACATGGACGAGGAAAAAGTCATCCAAGTTGTCCACGTTAATGGCATAATTAGGCTTGAATGTGATTACAGACTTTATTTTGGTATTAGACAATTACATTTCACAACCTGCTACTGTTCCAACGATTTATCCACTACATAATTTATGCAAAAACCCAATACCATTCCACTGTGAACCCATCACACCGCGCCACCTGCCTTGATGACTGGATGCCACCATCACCGTCTGACTTCGCCGGCGATCAAGTTCCAGCCCCTACGTCCTGCTAACAACCCATCTCTTTTCTCTACACGTTGCTCTTATTTGTTCAATGAAAATGCCTAAATCCCCTCCTAGTTCAAACGTGAAAATCATCCCTCCTTCATTTTGTACACTATGGCTTCACCATACTTACACTCGACCAAAACATCTCACCACCACTCACCCCACCCTCAACCGGAATCCCATCAGACTGCATGACGACGATCGGCCCAGCTCCTCCTTCTCAACGCCGTACACCATCCCACGACTATGTAAACCCGACCACGATGCTATCCTTCTCCTTCCCCATCAGACAACATTCCTGGCCAGCGATTTGCCCGACTCGATCACCTCTCTAACCATGAAATGCACACCCCTTCACACCGCCATCCACACACCTCCGTACAGACCTAAGTCAGGGCACCACCGCTCGTTTCTCTCTCCACCAGTTCCCCACTGCTCTGTCCCTGTTCAAAGATCCCCTCAACTACATGGGTTAGATTATATATGTGAAGGGTTCGTTCTGTTTTGTTGAAGGTGAGTCTTAAATACAAAATGAAGCTTGGCTTGTATCCTCACGTCTTTTGTTCTCGGCAAAAAGCAGGGTCGGTGGAGTTGAATTTATTTTGTGAATGGAGTTTGCGAGTTCGTTAATGGAGTTTTTGTTTTAGATTTATAGAGCTCTCAGGATTTTTCTTTTTTTCCTGAAAGGCAGTCGCCATTTTTAAATGGTTTACAAGAGGAAAAATAAATAGCTGGGTAAGCCTTTATTTATAGCAATGATAGTTTGGGGTGCAAGTAAAATGTTTGGAACGCACATTTAATTTTAGGGTAGAATAGGCTTTTCTTTTCAGTTTGGCACGTACGTTGGTGTGCAATGAGTTATCTTAGGCATGTGATCTCAGAATCGGATGGGATAGAGCACATTTGTGCGCATAGCTTGTAAATAATAGGGTAGCCTGCTATATGCACATTTCTTGTCTTAGGTGTGTTACTTAGGAGTTAAGTGTATTAGGTTGATATAATGTAGGTGAGCACTCCCATTTCTTAGTCATTAAGTTTATATATGTTATTTATTTATACTTCATACAGTATTAAATTATACCGCTTATAATCGTTAACCGATATATTTAATGTACCACCATACACTAACTCCAAATATGCTGAATGGACATACTGCGGTGTCTTATCGTTCTGAGCCCAATGGAATTCGTTTGATCGAAATCTGCCTCCATTTGCACACCGGCATTATTTTGAATTTCAATTTATTTATCGATTCACTTTTAAATTGCACCCAAAATATAAAAAACTCCAATTGTCTCAAAACTGGAAATCTAACAATAATTAGTTGTACGTATTACAATAAAATTCATTTCATCGGAAATGGACGTTGTTTGACGATTATTCTTAAGGCTTAAATAATATCAACAAAATAAATATTTAATTCAAAAACAATTCAATTTAATAATAAATAAATTATTATCGTATATATATCAGAGTAAAAAAATACATTACTTTAAACCTAACCAATATGGAATTATAACTCAACATTACCATTCTCAAGTCAAACGATATCCAAATATATATTAAATCCCTATTATATTAATTAACAAGCGTTATTTTTTAATAATAATTTCAACAATGACTATTTTAAAGTTTGAATTAGACATAACTAACAATCCATAACATGAAATTTAATTTTTTGTTCTCTTCCATTAGAAAATTATAATCAACAAGATTCTAATGTTTCTTGTTTCACGGAAATCCGACTTATATCGGACCTTGTATACTCAATTGAAGTTCAAAACACAATATTACAAACTACCGCACCATTACGAGCTCGATTTATATTTATATATAAATTTAACGTCCAAACTTGGTTATATAATCAAATTATATCTTATAACACCATTTATAATTCCAAATAAAATATTTAAATAATAAAATAATTTAAATATTAAACCACTAAAAATATGGGACACTACATTCTTCCCCCTTAAAAGAATTTCGTCTCCGAAATTACTAAGGTAGGAAAAATGTTACGAACCTATCCACTTTAAATTTCAATTTTATTTTTATCTCGAAAACTAATTCATTATCGTTAATAAAAATTTCAAAAATATCCAAAATTTCTAACACATTAAATTCCTGGAAAAATTCGGCAGAGTCTTCCTTGTACAGAGGGATTTCTGCAATATAGCAGGAACAAATGATATATATACATCGACCCCCACGGTTGGAAAACAAAAATTAAAACCAAAATTTGTATTTTCGCATAGGCGTACCTTTTCCGAGCGCTATTGAGCATACTTTCTTAACTTTCGTGCAATATATTCAACCAACTCAATTCCCATAGCATGTGGCACCTGTACTCAACTCAAATCATCGTGTAAATAACTAACACATGAAATTCTAAATAATATTTTATTTATTGACTAGAATAACTAAACAAATTCCCATCATCAAACATATAACGTCATTCATATGCAAATACAGGGTAATATTATTCAATTTCAATTCATATGTGGGTTCATTCCAGTTTACTATATGGGAATTTAGTTTTCAATTCGTTCAACTCTATTTCGGACTTTTGATAAATTATATTCAACCAAGCTAGCTAACAATCAACAATCAGTCAACAACCAATGCACAACCAACTCAATCAAATCAATTGAATTTACGATTAATATTAATATTTACTTTGTTTTAACATTTTTTTAGTATGACGGATGTGTAGAGCGAGACAACACAGTCGATTAAGCATTATATTAATATATATAAACCAGTTGACAAGGCTAACTAGTGGCTAATAGTTTGAGAAAGAGATAATAACACACAAACACCCAAATATCCAACGTTTATAGATAATACAACACAACATAGTAGAGACTTAAAGCAATACTACATACGTATAATGCCAAATTAAGAAACCACTTAAGAAATTACTAAACCATGCAGACATAACTAAGTTAATGCAGATCTGGAATTGAGTCTCCATGGTTTGAACCCACTGATTCAGATGGACTATTATTCACTTGTAGAGCGAGCATAAATCGAGATGAGGAAGATTGACCTGTCCATAATTGAAAGTAGTAAATAATTAGTCTGCATAATCCTTCAAAATGCTTCACGGGTTTGTTAAATACAACTGCATTCCTCTCCTTCTATATGCGCCAACGGTATATTGATAAAAAGGAATCTAATGCAACATTAACAACACTATTTTGCCAGTAGTCGAACACAAATGATATGTTGGGAATAAATCCAAGCAGATAAATGCTAGTGGTAGCTAAAATTGGGAATGAGAACTCGCATTCAAAGAACAAATGATGAACTGATTCCACATGACTTGAACAAAAAGCGCAATGAGGATCAACAATCAGATTGAGCTTATGCAACTTTGCTCTGGTGTTAACCTTTCCATGAATAAGGCACCAATTAAAGAAGAGAACTTTTCGAGTAGATGAATTTTCCATAATCTTGAAAATGAAAAGGATCTTCCAGAAAAGTTAATATAATGATACATAGAGGCAACAGAAAAACCCTTCCTTGGTGATAAAGCCCAAACATAACTATCAGGAATATGAGAAATCTATGTTTGAAAGATCAGACTAGAGACATCAAGGAGATTATCAAGAACATGAACATCAAATATAAATGAAGGACAATGACTTGAAGGACCATTATGAACCAAATTCACCACAGAAGTACTCACAATAGAAATCATAGGGAAAAGAGAAAGGAACACATGAGAAAGAGGGAGCTGGCCATGCCAAATATCATGAAAAAATAAACAAGTTTCACCATTTCCCAGACTTACATGAAACAAAATTTTAATACGAGGAATAAATGAAATTATACCAGACCAGAATGGAGAAGGCTTAACAGAGGGGAGAAAGTGAAAAACAAGATGAGAATTATTAGAATAATATTGGGAAAGAATTCAATCCTTCCATATGAAAGAGCCTGGAGATACAATGCACCATAACCATTTCGATAGTAGTGCCAGATTGAAATCCCTGATCAATATGCAAACACATAGTATGCCAATTAACCTAATTTTTGAATTTGTTCCCATTCCATAGGAAAGAAATTCTAATTGAATCTATTTTCGAGATTATCCATTTAGGGAGTTTATGAAAAGACATCCAATATGTTGGCAAAGCAGATAATATAGCTTTCACCAACACTAAACGACCAGCTCAGGAAGGGGAATTAGCCTTCCATGAGGATAACCTCTTTTTAGTCTTATGAATGAGTGGCAACCAATCCATTCTATGAAGCTTAGTAGGCCTAAGAGGAATTCCCAAATAAATTATTGGAAAATTATGAATAGAGAAGTTAAGGATAGAAGAGATAGACGGTCCCTAATGATCAGCTTTTCCCAACATTATTATTGAACTTTTCGAAAAATTAATAGAAAGACCTGATATAAGCTCAAAAACATATAGCACCACTTTAAGATAGTGAATATGATTAAGATCAGGAGAAGAAAAAATGATGGTATCATCAGCAAATTGAAGGTTAGAGATTGCCAGAGATGAATTAGGAAGATGAATTCCATTAAAGTAGTTATTTGCGATCACCCTCTTTACCATTTTATTGAATACATATGCAATTAACACAGAAATAAGAGGAGATAGTGGATCTCCCTACCGAAGCCCTCTATTGGATTTGAGTAAACCCCCAATGTTTCCATTGATAGAGATGGTCGAGTGAGTTGTCTAAAGTATAAAATCAATCCGATTTCACCAACGCTTAGAAATTCCCCTATGTCTAAACATTTGTAAAATAAATTCCCAAGACAGAGTCAAAAGCTTTAGAGTAATCTAATATGAAGAGGACACCAGGTGTAGAAGTATTGTGATAATAAGAAATTACTTCTTGTGCAGCTGCAATACAATCGAGAATGCAACGTCCATGAATGAAAGCTGATTGCTTAGCATCAATAAGGTCAGAAATCACAGATTGAAGACGTTTAGCAAGGGATTTGGTGATAATTTTAAGTTGTATTAAGCAAACTAATGGGACGAAAAGAAGAGAGAGTTAACACTAGAGAATTTGGGAAGAAGAACAATATTAGCATAATTTAGACGAGAGATAAGGCTAAGATTATCATAAAATTCATTACACATGGACATGATATCATTTTTCACAACGACCCAAAAAGATTTGAAGAATAAAGGCACAAAACCATCTGGGCCTAGGGCTTTATCATCATTCATTTCGTTTAAAGTAGCCTATATCTCATTTTCTAGAAAATGGTTGGTCAATGGAAATAGCATTAGGAAAAGGGTAAAGCAAATTCCAATCAACAACTGGAATGGTAGCAGACGAACAACCAAGAATGGAGCGACAAAAATTAGAAAAGAGATGAAGAATGTCATCTTGATTTGAATACAATTGACCTTTGTAACACCCCGTAATTCCTGTGGATATTAAAGTAACAAATTAAAGAATACTTAATATTAAAATTAGGAAGTAAGGGAAACGGGTTACGCCATTGCGTTCATCTCGTAATTTTGCTTGGGATAGAGTTCGAGTTTGCGTGAATTGGACAGCGTATAAAGAAGTTATAAGCCTTAGAAGTTTGTATATGCCCAAGGAAGTATATATATACATATAAATTAATTACAGAAGTCAAAACAGGGTTCAAATCTCGAATTTGGGTCAAAGCAGGCCGAGCGGGAAATTTCCCACTCATAGGTGTCGACCTCCATATAGGGGGTCAATATAGGTGTCGACCCCCCTATAAGGGAGTCGACCCCTATTGGCCCAAATTTGGTCGATGACGTGTTTCGCCACGTGTCTCTTTCTGATTCGTTGTGTGATGTAGTATTCTGCTCTGGACGATTCTGATGGCTTCTAGACTGATATGAAGGCTCTAAATCTCTCTATACACCTATAAAAAGACCACTAACCCTATTGTTTTCTCCACACGAATTCATAAGTGTTTATATGTTGCTAAAACCTGAAGTGACCTAGCCTACACCTTAATCAATCAAATTAGATTTTTTCAAGTTAACAATCAAAGTCTACATCAAAAGGAATAGCTAATCAAATTCATAAATCAGATCCCATAATTTAAGGTCGTTCTGTTATTTGTGAGTTCATGTTACTTTCAGAAATAAAATTTAATTGTGATTCTGACATTGTAATAAATATGAATATGAGATTATGCCTATTTCAATCTGTCTTTCCATATCCATTAGATCTATCTCATTGATATTATTATGTCCATTCTTTGTCTCATCTTTCCTTCTTCCCTTTTTGTTTTAATAGCCACGCTACTGCGAGCCTGAGCCAAATCTCATAAGAGATGAAGGTACGTTGGGAAATATTGGGAATAATATATGATTTGGGCATGGCCAGCGCTAAAATTTGGGAAAATTATTAAATTATGTATAATTGGGCACAACTGATTTGTAACAGATTTGAGGACATAACACATGTTGTATTTAAAACATAAAGTGTATCGAACATATGACTTGAGATTTGAGGCATAAAGTATATTGGACATATGACTTCGGGTTTGGGGCATAAATTGAGTTGTATACATGTAAGGCATAGTACATGTTGTGGTTTAAGACCTAAAATTGGGGCATATTATATATATGATAGTTTATGACTTGAAAGAAGGAGATTATTGTGTATAGCGATATATGGCTTAGGCATGAAAACCTATAGTAAGATAGAGATAACAATTAAATTTGAACACGCCTAAATTGGGATTTTGGGTAATTAGCATGCACTGTAATTAAAGGCTATAATTTGGCATAGTTTATAATATGAATCATGATTAGGGGGTTTTTGAGAATATTTTGTACGGTGCAATATGATTAAACCTTAGTGCATGTGTTATATTGTGATTTTGGGGCATGACCATTATTGCAAATTTGGGAAAATTGGGTGTAACCTATTTTGAGTAATAACTTGAATTTGAATTTGTGGGGCATAACTTCCCGCAATAAGAGGAAGTGTCTTTTCTGCGGTATAGCGGGTCATTTATTTGTAGGAAGAAATAAACAAGTGGTTATTTTCAGCATGGTGAGGCAAGGCATCTTATCAAGAATTGCCCGAAGGACAAGGAAAAATGACAATTGTTGGAAGTTTTTGAGGCAGGGCATGGGGAGGTAGGGCATCTTATCAAGAAGTGCTTTTTTATGCTTCTTTTATACTTGGAAGTTTTTGAATCAAGACAGAAGTTCTATGTATTACTTTTAAGTTTGATTGAGACAATTGTTGTAAAAGCTTGACTGAACCACATTGCTAATAAAATGACTTTATTTTTCGCTGCTTTATTTGTCTGTCTTGTAATTTACCTGCGTCTTTTACCTAAAATGCTCCATCGAAGTTAAGGCATTCCCTTGGTGAGTGACCTTAATGGAGGTGGAGTGGTACACTTGGTATCAGAGCTGAAGGTTACCGGATCAGATAAAAGATTTTAACAATTATTTTCAAAACGGTTTTAAAAGAAGCATTTTCAAAAGAAAGGTTTTGTTTTAAATGAATATTCCCCAAATCCATATGCACTATCTTTTGATCCTCTATTTGAATCCTTGTTTCCTTCTTTCCTGAGTCTCCGGGGGTCCTGGCTTTCTGGGAGGTAACCTCATCGTTGCATGGTTCCGTAGGCTTGATGAGACTACTATACCTTTCAAAGGGCGAAGAAGTGCCCAACCTTCATCCATAGTCGCAGTAGTTTCACCTGTGGCTAGTTCTCTTCCAAGCTTTGTAGGGTTTTTTGTGCAATGAAGGCAACCTTTGAGAGACTTGTCAACATGGTTCACAAAGGAGGTAAAGAGAAAGAGGCCAAAGGGGAAGAATCACAAACAATGGATTGGAATATAAGAAGGGCAGAAGAAATAATAGATCCCGCAACAAGAGG
Organism: Allium sativum; assembly: GCA_030737875.1. NCBI lineage: Eukaryota > Viridiplantae > Streptophyta > Magnoliopsida > Asparagales > Amaryllidaceae > Allium > Allium sativum. Next base: position 141,911,236 of record CM060914.1, on the reverse strand, counting down.
AAGTGTCTTTTCTGCGGTATAGCGGGTCATTTAATTGTAGGAAGAAAAAGACAAGTGGTTATTTTCAGCATGGTGAGGCAGGGCATCATATTAAGGATTGCCCGGAGGACAAGGACAAGGACAAATGATAGGATTTTCAGGAAGGCAAGTGCATGCTTCCACCTCCAGTGTACCTGAGAGAGAGATAGTAAAGTTTAGTTTTTCTTTTTGATCATCCTGTTAGTACTCTTTTTTTCATTTCAGCGCTTCACATTTGTTAATATCTGCTTCCATAGTTAAGTCTCTGCACCTTAGTACTTGTATAGTGGAAGATCCCATTATTGTCTCAAATATAATAAGTGGTTCGGTTCATTTATCTTTGGTTTGTAAGGATTTGAGAATAGCTACATTAAGTATTGAGTTTAAGTGTAATTCTTATGTTTTCGGGTTTCATGAGCTATGGGTTGATTCTAGGCATGGATTGGTTAGCTAGTAATTGTGAAAGGAGGGTAATTAGACTTTTGAATTGCCTTGGGAATACCCTCGAGATTTCGTGCGATCCTAAGGGATCAGTTTGTCTTGGCTACCTAGAATCACTTGATGCATCTATCGATGATTTATGATCCGTTGGAGTAGTCCATGAGTACGCAGATGTTTTTTATTTGGTTATGGGTCTGTCCCCTAAAACGCGAGATATACTTCCGCATGTATCTAGTTGACAATGCAAAACTGTTTCATTACATGTACGACACATGAATCCAAGGGAAAAGAAGGGCTTAGTAAATAAGTAAAAGAGTTACTTGAAAAAGGGTTCATAAGGCGAAGTATTTCTGAATGGGGCGCTCCAGTCGTTATCGTTACAAAGGCAGATGGTTCACTTCGCTTGTGCATAGATGATATTTTGGAATGAGAAAGAACATGCTTTGCACCTAAGGGAAGTCTCGGATACCCTCTAAGCACATCAACTTAAGGCGAAGTCCTCAAAAATGTCATTTTGGAGAGAAGAAGTAAGGTTTGTAGGACATGTGGCCTCCAAAGAGGGGATAGCAGTAGATCCCACAAAAAGAAGTTGTGGTGCAAGATTGGAAGGTGTCTAGGAATGCAACAGAAGTAAGAAGCTTTCTTGGACTAGCGGGCTAATATAGGTAATTAATTAAGGACTTTATGAAGGTATCGACCCCACTTACTAGATTGACAAAGAAGAATCTAATCATCTTAGTATATACACTTGGTAAAATGGTTAACATCTGTTTATTTTCAAGTGATAGTTCTGTGAATGTTAGCATGACACGGCAAAAGTCGTAGTTCCAAGTATACTATAAGAAGAAAAAGTGGAACGAGAGGCGACAGTGAAATGAGTTCCAACGCATATTTTAGAAACAGAAATTTTAGAAGCTATGCAATCGTGAAGTTAAGACAGTCAGAGCAATATGGAGTGAGGATCAAGAAGATGTGACTTAGAAGACTGAAGACAAGATATGCGCATTATACCCTTTTTGAGGGTATATCCTTGATCTCTCTTTTCTGTAAAGTTTATTTGCATGCTAATCTTCATCCTTTAAGTATATCCTCTCAACTCTATCCTCGATCCTTAGGTAGAAGCCAATGGATGTAAACATGTGTTTGAAACATTTTATGATTGATTGTTGCAAGTTTTTGCATGTGGTTGCTCGTGGATGCATACACACACATTAGGTACTAGATCAGCTCAGTCACTTTCATATTGCATGCGCATATATGTATTTGTGTATGAATTGAAACTTGATATGTTGTCATATGGATGTTGCATTTGTATGAATGATTGTGCACTCATGTAGAAGTTATAAAGTACGACTGGGAATAATTGCATACATGATGGACTCATGGCACCGACATAATTCGCATTAAGGAGGTCAACTGAATCGGTAGACCGCCTGATTTTGCATTAGATAAGGTCTCGTACACACACTATGCATATGATCATGAAAGCATTAGAAATCTTTTTATGGACAATGGAAGCCTGTGATTGAATGGTTTTTACTTTCTCCTACACTCGGAGATTTCGGGGACGAAATCCTTTAAAGGAGGGGAGAGTATAACACCCCGTATTTTCTGTGGATACTAACGTAACAAATTAAATAATACTTAATTCTAAAAACAGGAATTAAGGGAAACAGGTTATGCCATTACGTTCATCTCAGAATTCTGTTTGGGATAGAGTCCAAGTTTGCGTAAAGAGGACACCGTATGAAGAAGTTATAAGCCTTAGAAGTTTGTATACGCCCAAGGAAGTATATATATATATATACATCTAAATAATTCCAGAAGTCAAAATAGGGTTCAAATCTCGAATTTGGTCCAAATCATGCTAAGTGGGAGATTTCCCGCTCAGAGATGTCGACCCCTCTCCCCCGGGGGAGTCGACAAAGGTGTCGACAACCCTATAGGGGTGTCGACATAGGTGTCAACCCCCCTATAGGGGAGTCAACCCAAGTTGGCCCAGATCTGGCCGATGACGTGTTTCGCCACGTGTCGCTTTCAGATTCACTGTGTGATGTGGTATTCTGCTCTGGATGATTCTAATGACTTCTAGACTGATCTGAAGGCTCTAAATCTCCCTATACACGTATAAAAAGTACACTAAACCTATTGTTTTCTCCACATGAATTCATAGGCATTTAAATGCTGCTAAAACCTGAAGTGACCTAGCCTCTACCTTAATCAATCAAATTATTTTTTTTTCAAGTTAATAATCAAAGTCTACATCAAAACGAATAGCTAATCAAATTCAAAAATAGATCTCAGAATTAAAGACCGTTCTATAATTTGTGAGTTCATGTTACTTTCAGAAATAAAATTTAATTGTGATTCTGACATTGTAATAAATTTGAATATGAGATTATGCCTATTTCTATCTGTATTTCTATATCCATTGGATCTATCTCATTGATATTATTACGTCCATTCTTTGTCTCTTTTTTGCTTCTTCCCTTTTTGTTTTTATAGTCAGGCTACTGCGAGCCTGAGCCAAATCTCATAAGAGATGAAGGTACATTGGTAAAAATTGGGAATAATATATGATTTGGACATGGCCAGCGCTAAAATTTGGGAAAAGTATTAAATTATCTATAATTAGGCATAATTGATTTGTAACAGATTTGAGGACATAACACATATTGTATTTAAAACATAAAGAGTATCGAACATATGACTTGAGATTTGAGGCATAAAGTATATTGGACATATGACTTCGGGTTTGGGGCATAAATTGAGCTGTATACATGTAAGGCATAGTACATATTGTGGTTTAAGACCTAAAATTAGGGCATATTATATATGATAGTTTATGACTTGGAAGAAGGAGATTATTGTGTATAGTGATATATGGCTTAGCCATGAAAACCAACAGTAAGATAGGGATAACTATTAAATGTGAACATGCCTAAATTGGGATTTTGGTTAATTGGTATGCATTGTAATTAAAGGCTATAATTTGGCATAGTTTATATTGTGAATCATGTTTGGGGGTTTTTGGAGAATATTTTGTACGGTGCAATATGATTAAACCTTAGGGCATGTGTTTTATTGTGACTTTGGGGCATGACCATTATTGCAAATTTGGGAAAATTGGGTGTAACCTACTTTGAGTAATAACTTGAATTTGAATTTGTGAGGGCATAACTTGCAATCAGCTTTGTTAGGGTATTACTTGCGAATTGGAACATGACTAGTTTTGTGAATTTGGGATGATTAGCATATAAAAGCTAGACTTGGACATGTATGGTAAATATGTTAAAAGATAAACATGCCTAACCTGAGGTTAGATTGAGTTGCGGTGTAAAACTGCCCGAAACCACCTTCCACATCTAGTAACCACAACAACACGGATCTAATGTGAGAGGTTAGCGCATTTAATCCAAAACCCGAGGTTAGAATGAGTCTGCGGTAGAAGTCTGCACGGAACCACCCGGCACATCCAGCAACCGCAAACAACAGTTCTAATGTGAGATGACGGGGCATTAATATATTAATTAATGTCAATAAACAGACATGCTAAGAAGGTGGAGTTAAGTAAATTTAGAACACTTAACCGTTATAACATGTTAATTAGACTAGAAGGTAAGTAAATTTAGAAAACTTAACCGTTATAACATGTTAATTAGAAAAGAAGGTGGGGTTACGTAAGTTTAGAACACTTAACCGTTATAACATGTTAATTAGATAAGTGAGCAGGGTTAAGTTAATAAGAAACACTTAACCAATATGACATGATGAATGAGTTGGGTTAAGTTAATAAGAAGCAATTAACCAATATAACATGATGAATGGGTAGGGTTAAGTTAAAACAAGAGGCAATACTTAACCAATATAACAGGATGCGTGGAAGGATTAAGTTAACACAAGAAGGCAACACTTAACCAGTGTAACACGACAAGTGGGTAGGTTAAGTTAACTTGAATTGATTGATTACACATAACCAATACAGCATGATGAACGCGTGGGGTTAAGTTAATAAGAAACACTTAACCAATGTAACTTGATGAACGAATGGGGTTAAGTTAATGGGAAATACTTAACCAATATAACATTATGAATGACGGGTTAAGTTAATAGGAAACACTTAACCAATCCAACATGACGAGTAATAAGAAACACTTAACCAACATGACATGATGAGTGGATGGGTTAAGTGAACATGAATGGATAACACTTAACCAATATGACATAATGTGTGGGAGGGTTAAGTACATATCTGGTTGGTGGGTAATATTAGTAAATATAGACCCACAAACTTAACCATTAAGTAAACATTGTTTGAATTAGTGGGAGGGTTAAGTACATATCGGGTTGGTGGGTAATATTAGTAAATATAGGCTCACAGACTTAACCAGTAAGAAACCCTATAACGGGGACCTATTTCAGTCGTAACCCACATAGATGTATCAAGATACCCTGAAACTAGGCAAGGTGGGGCAGGATTACTGGGCTGATTATAAGCGGTCAAAATAGTGGCAGGGGGTACCTCATTGTAGGTTCCAACAAATTACGGGCATGCACGTACTCCGAAGTGGGAAAAAGCAGGCACTGGGTACCAGTAGTTATACACTGTGCATCTTGAATCGTGTCAGGTTGCTATCATAGGGACTGATACACCTTATGGTGGGACCAGCACAGGGTATCTACACGCAAGAGAGAGAGCTGATTGACACAGACACAAAGAAAATTAATACGACTAAGGAGACGATCGATAAGGTAGCAAGGGTACATCTAACATCTTCATGGCAATTAGGCTGATTGAGGTAAGATCCTCATATTAGATGTACACCTGAAGGCTACCACAATTGCGGGGATTGGGATCACATTATCATGTTATCATTTTGCACAGATTACTAGTTGGGACACTAGTTAGGGGGTGTAGAGATTTAGAAATCAGAATAATAAGGTAGTAGGGAAGCAGAGAAAGAGTAGAAGTGCATTTAGTTTATCTTGCCTTATCATATCTTACGTTATTCTTAGGTTATCCTGTTATCCATGTTATCATGGTATTGTCTTATATTCAGTTTATTCATGTCATGATGGTTTTTCCTATTTACATGCTGAAAGTCACTGGACTTACCAGACTTATGTCTGACCTAGTTTGTTTCGCCTCTTTTCTTCCATTTCCCCCCAGGTTCATAGGGAGGAAATGTTACCACTTAGCTCAGTTTTCTTTCCAAGCTCGAAGATAGTCGATGTATTACTTAGGACTCTCTCTTCCACTGATGTGGCTGGTTCATACTTTATTGGGGAATATCATTGTTTTTTTAATGCTTCTTTTATACTTGGAAGTTTTTGAATCAAGACCGAAGTTCTTTGTATTACTTTTAAGTTTGATTGAGACAATTGTTGTAAAAGCTTGACTGAACCACATTGCTAATAAAATGACTTTATTTTCCACTGCTTTATTGGCCTGTCCTGTAATTTACCTGCGTCTTTTACCTAAAACGCTCCATCGAAGTTAAGGCATTCCCTTGGTGAGTGACCTTAACGGAGGTGGAGTGGTACACTTGGTATCAGAGCTGAAGTTTACCGGATCAGATAAAAGATTTTAACAATTATTTTCAAAACGGTTTTAAAAGAAGCATTTTCAAAAGAAAGGTTTTGTTTTAAATGAATATTCCCCAAATCCATGTGCACTATCTTTTGATCCTCTATTTGAATCCTTTTTTCCTTCTTTCCCGAGTCTCCGGGGCTCCTGGCTTTCTAGGAGGTAACCTCATCGCAGCATGGTTCCGTAGGCTTGATGAGACTACTATACCTTTCAAAGGGCGAAGAAGTGCCCAACCTTCATCCATAGTCGCAGTAGTTTCACCTGTGGCTAGTTCTCTTCCAAGCTTTGTAGGGTTTTTTGTGCAATGAAGGCAACCTTTGAGAGACTTGTCAACATGGTTCACAAAGGAGGTAAAGAGAAAGAGGCCAAAGGGGAAGAATCACAAACAATGGATTGGAATATAAGAAGGGCGGAAGAAATAATAGATCCCGCAACAAGAGGAAGTGTCTTTTCTGCGGTATAGCGGGTCATTTAATTGTAGGAAGAAAAAGACAAGTGGTTATTTTCAGCATGGTGAGGCAGGGCATCATATTAAGGATTGCCCGGAGGACAAGGACAAGGACAAATAACAGGATTTTCAGGAAGGCAAGTGCATGCTTCCACCTCCAGCGTACCTGAGAGAGAGATAGTAAAGTTTAGTTTTTCTTTTTGATCATTCTGTTAGTACTCTTTTTTTCATTTTAGCGCTTCACATTCGTTAATATTTACTTCCATAGTTAAGTCTCTACACCTTAGTACTTGTATAGTGGAAGATCCCATTATTTTCTCAAATATAATTGGTGGTTCGACTCATTTTTCTTTGGTTTGTAAGGATTTGAGAATAACTATATTAAGTATTGAGTTTAAGTGTAATGCTTATGTTTTCGGGTTTCATGGGCTATGGGTTGATTCTCGGCATGGATTGGTTAGCTAGTAATTGTGAAAGGAGGGTAGTTAGACTTTCGACTTGCCTTGGGAATACCCTCGAGATTTCGTGCGATCCTAAGGGATCCGTTTGTATTGGCTACCTAGAATCACTTGATGCATCTATCGATGATTTGCGATCCATTGGAGTGGTCCATGAGTACGCAGATGTTTTTGATTTGGTTAGGGGTTTGTCCCCTAAAATGCGAGATAAACTTCTGCATATATCTAGTTAACAATGCAAAACTGGTTGCATTACCTGTACAACACATGAATCCAAGGGAAAGGAAGGGCTCAGTAAATAAGTAAAAGAGTTACTTGAAAAAGGGTTCATAAGGCGAAGTATTTCTGAATGGGGTGCTCCAGTCATTTTCATTACAAAGACGGATGGTTCACTTCACTTGTGCATAGATGATATTTTGGAATGAGGAAGAACATGCTTTGCATCTGAAGGAAGTCTCGGATACCCTCCAAGCACATCAACTTAAGGCAAAGTTCTCCGAAAATGTCATTTTTGGAGACAAGAAGTAAGGTTTCTAGGACATGTGGCGTCCAATGAGGGGATAGTAGTAGATCCCGCAAAAAGTAGTTGCGGTGCAAGATTGAAAGGTCCCAAGGAATGCAACAGAAGTAAGAAGCTTTCTCGGACTAGCGGGCTAATACAGGAAGTTAATTAAGTACTTTATGAAGGTATCGGCCCCACTTACTAGATTGACAAAGAAGAATCCAGTCATCTTAGTATATACACTTGGTAACATGGTTAACATCTATTTATTTTCAAGAGATGGTTTTGGGAATGTTAGCATGACACGGCAGAAGTTGTAGTGCTAAGTATGCTATAAGAAGAAAAAGTGGAACGAGAGGCGACAGTGAAATGAGTTCCAACGCATATTCTGGAAATAGAAATTTAGAAGCTATGCAATCATGAAGTTAAGACAGTCAGAGCAATATGGAGTGAAGCTCAAGAAGATGCGACTTAGAAGACTAGATATGCGCATCATACCCTTTTTGAGGGTATATCCTTGATCTCTCTTTTTCTGTAAAGTTTATTTGCATGCTAGTCTTTATCCTTTAAGTATATCCTCTCAGCTCTATCCTCGATCCTTAGGTAGAAGCCAATGGATGTAAACATGTGTTTGAAACATCTTATGATTGATGGTTGCAAGTGTTTGCTAGTGGTTGCTAGTGGATGAATACACACACATTAGGTACTAGATCGGCTCAGTCACTTTCATATTGCATACGCATATATGTATTTGTATATGAATTGAAACTTGATATGTTGTCATATGGATGTTGCATTTGTATGAATGATTGTGCACTCGTGTAGAAGTTATAAAGTACGACTGGGAATAACTGCATACATGATGGACTCATGGCACTGACATAATTCGCATTAAGGAGGTCAACTGAATCGGTAGACCGCCTGATTTTACATTAAATAAGGACACGTACACACACTATGCATATGATCATGAAAGCATTAGAATTTTTTTAAGGACAATGGACGCCTGTGATTGAATGGTTGAGTAAATAGATGTTGGATGTTAGGATACATTCTCCTTGACATGGAGATTTCGCGGATGAAATCCTTTAAAGGAGGGGAGAATGTAACACCCTGTATTTCCTGTCGATATTAAAGTAACGAATTAAATAATACTTAATTCTAAAAATAGGAATTAAGGGAAATGGGTTATGCCATTGCGTTCATCCTTAAATTCTGCTTGGGATAGAGTCCGAGTTTACGTAAATCGGACACCGTATGAATAAGTTATAAGCCTTATAAGTTTGTATACGTCCAAGGAAGTATATATATACATATAAAATAATTCCAGAAGTCAAAACAGGGTTCAAATCTCGAATTTGGGTCAAAACAGGCTGAGCGGGAAATTTTCCGCTCAGAGATGTCGACCCTCCCCCCTCCCAGGGGGAGTCGACACAGGTATCGACCCCCCTATATGGGAGTCGACCCGTGTTGGCCCAGATCTGGCCGATGACGTGTTTCGCCACGTGTAATTTTCTTATTAACTGTGTGATGTGGTATTCTGCTCTAGATGATTCTGATGACTTGTAGACTGATCAAAAGGCTCTAAATCTCCCTATACATGTATAAAAATACCCCTAAACCTATTGTTTTCTTTATACGAATTCATAGGTGTTTATATGCTGCTAAAACCTGAAGTGGCCTAGCCTCCACCTTAATCAATCAAATTAGATTTTTTTCCAAGTTAACAATCATAGTCTACATCAAAAGGAATAGCTAATCAAATTCATAAATTAGATCCCGGAATTGAAGACCGTTCTGTAATTTGCGAGTTCATGTTACTTTCAGAAATAAAATTTAATTGTGATTCTGACATTGTAATAAATCTGAATATGAGATTATGCCTATTTCTATCTGTCTTTCTAAATCCATTGGATCAATCTCATTGATATTATTATGTCCATTATTTGTCTCTTCTTTCCTTCTTCCCTTTTTGTTTTTATAGCCAGGCTACTGCGAGCCTGAGCCAAATCTCATAAGAGATGAAGGTACGGTGGAAAAAATTGGGAATAATATATGATTTGGACATGGGCAGCGCTAAAATTTGGGAAAAGTATTAAATTATGTATAATTGGGCATAACTGTTTTGTAACGGATTTGAGGACATACAACATGTTGTATTTAAAACATAAAGTGTATCGAACATATGACTTGAGATTTGAGGCATAAAGTATATTGGACATATGACTTCGGGTTTGGGGCATAAATTGAGCTGTATACATGTAAGGCATAGTACATGTTGTGGTTTAAGACCTAAAATTGGGGCATATTATATATGATAGTTTATGACTTGGAAGAAGGAGATTATTGTGTATAGTGATATATGGCTTAGGCATGAAAACCAATAGTAAGATAGGGATAACTATTAAATGTGAACACGCCTAAATTGTGATTTTGGTTAATTGGCATGCCTTGTAATTAAAGGTTATAATTTGGCATAGTTTATACTGTGAATCATGATTGAGGGTTTTTGGATAATATTTTGTACGGTGCAATATGATTAAACCTTGAGGCATGTGTTATATTGTGATTTTGGGGCATGACCATTATTGCAAATTTGGGAAAACTGGGTGTAACCTTCTTTGATTAATAACTTGAATTTGAATTTGTGGGGCATAACTTGCAATCAGCTTTGTTGTGGTATAACTTGAGAATGGGAACATGAATAGTTTTGTGAATTTGGGATGATTAGCATATAAAATCTTGACTTGGACATGTATGGTAAATATGTTAAAAGATAAACATGCCTAACCCGAGGTTAGATTGAGTTGCACTGTAAAACTGCCCGGAACTGCCCGGCACATCCAGTAATCGCAACAACACAACTCTAATGTGAGAGGTTAGCGCATTTAGCCCAAAACCCGAGGGTAGAATGAGTTTGCAGTAGAAGTCTTCCCGGAACCGCTCGGCACATCCAGCAACCGCAAACAACAGTTCTAATGTGAGAGGATAGGACATTAATAAATTAATTAATGACAATAAACAGACATGCTAAGAAGGTGGGGTTAAGTAAATTTAGAACACTTAACCGTTATAACATGTTAATTAGACAAGAAGGTGGGGTTAAGTACATTATAACATGTTAATTAGACAAGAAGGTGGGGTTAAGTAAATTTAGAACACTTAACCGTTATAACATGTTAATTAGATAAGTGAGAAGGGTTAAGTTAATAAGAAACACTTAACCAATATGACATAATGAATGAGTAGGGTTAAGTTAATAAGAAACACTTAACCAATATAACATGATGAATGGGTAGAGTTAAGTTAAAACAAGAGGCAACAGTTAACCAATATAACAGGATGCGTGGAAGGGTTAAGTTAACACAAGAAGGCAACACTTAACCAATGTAACACGACAAGTGAGTAGGTTAAATTAACTTGAATTGATTGATGACAGTTAACCAATACAGCATGATGAACGGGTGGGGTTAAGTTAATAAGAAACACTTAACCAATGTAACTTGATGAACGAACGAGGTTAAGTTAATGGGAAATACTTAACCAATATAACATGATGAATGAACGGGGTTAAGTTAATAGGAAACACTTAACCAATCCAACATGACGAGTAATAAGAAACACTTAACCAACATGACATGATGAGTGGGTGGGTTAAGTGAACATGAATGGATAGCCCTTAACCAATATGACATAATGTGTGGGAGGGTTAAGTACATATTTGGTTGGTGGGTAATATTAGTAAATATAGACCCACAAACTTAACCATTAAGTAAACATTGTTTGAATTAGTGGGAGGGTTAAGTACATATCGGGTTGGTGGGTAATATTAGTAAATATAGGCTCACAGACTTAACCAGTAAGAAACCCTATAACGGGGACCCATTTCAGTCGTAACCCACATAGATGTATCAAGGTACCCTGAAACTAGGCAAGGTGGGGCACGATTATTGGGCTGATTATAAGCAGTCAAAATAGCGGCAAGGGGTGCGTCAGTGTAAGTTCCGACGGATTACGGGCGTGCACGCACTTCGGAGTGGGAAAAAGAAGGCACTGGGTACTAGTAGTTATACACTGTGCATCTTGAATCGTGTCGGGTTGCTTTCATAGGGACTGAAACACCTTATGGTGGGACCAGCATAGGTTATCTACACGCAAGAGAGGGCTGATTGACAAAGACACAAGGAAAATTAATACGAGTAAGGAGCCGATCGATAGGGGCGTAAGGGTACATCTAACATCTTCATGGCAATTAGGCCGATTGAGGTAAGATCCTCATACTAGATGTACACCTGAAGGCTACCACAATTGCGGGGATTGGGATCACGTTATCATATTATTATTTTGCACAGATTACTAGTTGGGACACTAGTTAAGGGGTGCAGAGATATAGAAATCATAATGACAAGGTAGTAGTGAAGCAGAGAAAGAGTAGAAGTGCATTCAGTTTATCTTGCCTTATCATATCCTATGTTAATCTTAGGTCATCTTGTTATCCATGTTATCATGGTATTGTCTTATATTCAGTTTATTCATGTCATGATGCTTTTGCCTATTTACATGCTGAAAGTCACTGGACTTACAATACTTATGTCTGACCTAATTTGTTTTGCCTCTTTTCTTCCATTTCCCCCCCAGGTTCACAGGGAGGAAATGTTACCACTTAGCTCAGTTTTCTTTCCAAGCTCGAAGATAGTTGATGTGTTGCTTTGGACTCTCTCTTCCACTGCTATGGCTGGTTCGTGCTTTGTTGGGGAATATCGTTGTTATTTTTTATGCTTCTTTTATACTTGGAAGTTTTTGAATCAAGACAGAAGTTCTATGTATTACTTTTAAGTATAATTGAGACAATTGTTGTAAAAGCTTGACTGAACCACACTGCTCATAAAATGACTTTATTTTTCGTTGCTTTATTTGTCTATTTTGTAATTTTCCTACATCTTTTACCTAAAACGCTCCACCGAATTTAAGGCATTCCCTTGGTGAGTGACCTTAATGGAGGTGGAGTGTTACAACCTTCATGAGAGATTTCTTGAATGCAAGGTGCTCATCTCCTACCATTTGCAATTCTATGAAAGTAAGATGTATTTTTATCCCTTTCATTATTCCATTTAGATTTGGATCTATGTTTCCGACCAATTTCTTCTTGCTTGAACAGTCTATCTAATTCAAAATCAAGGTTCTTCAATATGCTATATTCCTCATCATTTCAAGGACGAGATTCCACCAAGATTTTGAGATTCAAGATAACATCTTAGTTTAACATATTTGAACATCAGTCGGCCAATATCCGATTGATTTTATTAAATTATTATTCATTCAAATTTTAAATCTCATATCAATTAAATTTCAGCATAATTCTTGATTTTACTCAGCCAAGCTAAATTCCAACCCAAATTCAATTAACTACTTGAATTTTCTAACCAAATTCTGATTTTTATTCCAAATATCATCCAATTCCACTTCAAATTTTATTTAACTTATTTTTAAGTTAAATTCTGATTCATTTCAATTCCAAACTGAAATTCACATTCACAAATTCCATATGTGAAATCTCTTTGGGTTATATTAAACCATTCAAATTTTTAATCCAAATTGAATTTACTCAAATCAACCAAACACAATAAATACACGAATATCTCAACAATATGAGAAAATATTTATTTTCTATACAAAAATATAGTTTAGGTAAAATTATTTCATTTACCCTTTTTACAAACCAATATTGTATCCACTGCCAGTTCAAAATTGAACCGATCAAATAACATAATACAAAACATTTGTATATAAAATTACAAATACGCTCTCATAAATATACACTTAAAATCAATCTATGGTATTGATAACCACATCTCTATCGAGTTACGCCATAGAGCCAAGGTTATTACTAAACCTTATGCTCTGATACCATTGTAACGACCCGACAAAGAAATTCTACGCCCGAATTCTGACAATAATACATAAACTAGTATTACTCACCAAAATTCAAGTATCGAAAACACCAGATAGTTATTAGAAAGAATTTAGAGGGCGAGAAAAGAAGGAAAGAAATATTAGAACATAAGAAGAAGAAGGACCAACACAACATAGAGTCTCACATCGCAGCGGAACAAAATATAATATAGACATAAATCTTTGTTTAGAGCTTAAAATAAAAACTTACAATCATCAGAGTACAACTCATCTGGATAGTCATAACAACCCATCCTCATATACAAAACACAACGGAATAATATCTATATAAGATCATACGTCCGAACTCTTCAAGCTCATATCTTCATGGTATCCAATAACCTGAACCTGCACCACCCAGTCTAACTCGAGCATTACAAACGCCGGATCATTCTGGTGAACCAGAGTGAGAAAACACTCTATGTTTGAAGGCATCATACAACTTGATTATATCATCAAAATCTTTTCTGAAAGAAAAGGACAATCGTAAGACCAATCCACACATAAACACGGAGGGTTTTTACCTTACGATAACCTAAAACATTTTTGAAATCATATATTTTTTGATATTATAATAATGTCTAAATACAATTAAATATCAATCTAGCAGACACTTGCGTCTCACGCTCTATATATATAGTATACAATCAAAACCACGGGCACTTATTAAAGAATGGATTTCCATGGTAAGGTATGGGCATTTACCTTTCTAACAGTGTATCTCTAGAGAGAAATACACCGAGTTCAACAAGAACATCTTGCAATCCAGGCTAAACATGATCGACCATTCATTTCGCTTGAATGTTCCGAATGTATTATCACATTACGCCTTTTTTTAACGTCCACTATAATTCCCGAGAGATACATAAGTGAAAAGAAGTAATAAATATGAATATTCACTAGATGGTGACAATACACCTTAATGGGAGAGACCCACATAGCCATGCGACCTATCCGATTTTTACCATTTTCCAATTGATGAGGCTTGAGGTCATAATTCCTCTTTTCAAAACATCTGGCCACCCTTCACTTTGAATGCCACATCGTCAGATCTGCCAAATCACTAATGGACGTCCACAAAAACACTCTAGGTGTTAGCACCACCAAATAGAAATACGTTTGTAAAAGTCAACGTACGTGACTCTTAAGAAATACTCACTCGGACATCAGTCCATACAAGTCATCCCGGAATAGGATGAATCGAAGGCACCCTCCTATTACATCCTCGGTATCAACCTATAGATCAGTAGCGAGTAGTCCTTGCAATCCGTAGATTCCAACCACGACAGGATCATAGTTTATCTCTGGGAGCTAACCAGATATTATAAGTAATTCTACCGTTTTATGAAGATCCACGGTCTTCAATTGCTCCGTCTCGATCAGCATTTGAGATCTTCGGTTATTTATGTATTTCCTAGTAGGAATGGTTTTCGAATATAAGTTCGATCCCGGTCTTTCTATACCAACAATCATATAGTCAAGATTTGATAGTAGGTTATTTAACTATCAAATAAACAACCATTAAAAAAAATTGATATACTGGTTCAGTATTCCGTATCACTTGGCTTTTTTAATTAAAAATAATTAATGAATGGTTAATTTAAAACTGCTAAATCTTTTATTAATTCAAACATCGTTTCCACTTTCTGTTTTAGTATATGAATATATTAAATATCATTTCCTTTTTATATACTTAGGAAAATATATTAATCATCATATCGAGTTTCCGATCTTACTATTATTTGCAAAACATTTGCTGCCTCATTATTCATTATTTATAACTGGGAAATTGGTTTACCTTATTATTCGTAAACAATCGTTATGAAAATCTTTTTTTATCCTTATTTGAGAATATTAACCAACTCTTATTCTTTTACAATACCTATTTCAATATACAACATCTCATTCCCATTTTACTTTGAGAATATCGTTATATTTTCCCGTAATTCCCATTTATTTCCGTTATTTTGGAAATCTCATTATAAATAAACTCAAGTCTTTTAACTTCCTTTTGTTCATAAATCCTATTATATTCTCAAATCCTTTGATTTCGTAACTTTGGAAATTCCATTATATATTCTCCAATCTTTTCTTTCAAAGTTGGAACATACCTATTACTTATTCATGCATTTCTATACTTCAAAATTCACTAATCCCTAATAGTAAATTGATAAGTGAATAATTCCCTATGTATCAACCTCGAAGATCGAAATCAACATCTGATTAATACTCAAAAAATCACTTAACTCAACTAATCTCCAGTTGGGTTCCAATTCCTATCTTAACTCGTTATCAACCCATTATTTCCCACTTCTAATTCATTCAACCATTTTCCACTTTGAAGATCTCATTTCAACTCCATTCATTCACTTAATATCATTATTAAGTATTGCCAATTTGAAATCAACGCTTTGACTTCTCATTTTTTTCATAAACCTCGTTTATACAATTTTGGTTTAATAAAAATCATTTTTATCTCATGTTCTTTTACTTAATTCACACGTTAAGTAAATATTTAATTTAAGATATTATGTACGCTTAAAATCCCTTTTTATAACATCATTTTAAATCTCAGATTTTAAATAAAAATTCGTTCAACCTTTTCACCATTCAACTAGATTCCCTTTTTCTCTTTGACTTCTTTGCCTCAATGTATTTCATTTACAAGGAGATTACTTAAATTATTATTACTAAAATAATAATTTTCTTTAACATTAAATATTATAAAATTAGTTAATTGCTTTATTAACTACAATAAATAATAGATTTCCTTTTAAACAACTTCTATTCAAATTAATAGATTTCAAAAATCTATCTTCAATTATAAAATAAATTTCATAAATTCACTTTTGTCGATTCACCTGACGGTAAATTCAATATTTAAGAATGATTGATTTTTAAGTCATCTGCCTCAAATTACTCAACCATTATCACCCATTGTTTGATATCATAACAACCGCTGAATCTCGATTCAATTATCAATAAAAAAATCAATCATCTAACCAAGTTGGTCATATAGTTCATATAATGGTGATATGAAAATAAAAGATAAATTTTGAGGAATCCAGTTGGATCCCTCCAACATGTTTTCCCTGCATCCAAATATGTTATCTCAAATAAAATCATTTGATAAGAATTATCAAATTTAAACTAGTAATTTCTGCATGGTAAACAACCACTATTTGATATCAAACAATTTATATTAACGAACAATTAAACTAACCACGTTTATATCATAAATGTAACCAATAAGGTAAGTTACCTTATTTGATTACAATCGTTAAAATAACGATTTGGTATTTTGCTGAAATTAAACAATGTTTACCTTCATTGGTTCAATCAATATACGCATGTATATTCAATAAACAGTCAATCATTAGCAACCATAACACACAAAATAAAAACCCGACTTATATAAAATATAAGTGGGAAGAACAAAGTGAGTTTAACTCACCTTGATTTCCTTTTGTCGTCGAAATGGTTTATTTTAATTAAATTAAACAAGCATTTAATTTAATTTATATAAACTCCAGCTATTTTCAACCCCGTCGAATCCAGCTCCATACTTGTTGTGCTCTCCAATACGATCCCAATACTTTCGGTTGTATTTTATTCTGTTAACATATGACAACATTGTATTATACGATCACGGTTTAATTCAAATTAATTAACTTAATTAAAAATTAATTATCACAAATAAATTGATAGATTAACCAATTTTCATCATCTTAACCGATAATGCCCAAATATGTCAATTTAAATAAATATTTATAATCATTTCGCTATGGTTTAGACACGTAATATAATATTTGGCTCTTTAAATATTTGGCCATGTCAATATTCACTTAGGCATATATAATATGGTCAGTACATATATACCCTTAATTAAATATTATATAAACTGTTACTTACTTATTACTAAACTACTAATAACGTAATAAGACGTAAAAACTGGTTTGGGCAACGCTAAAGGTGATGATGACTAGGCACATCTAAAATAACGACTAGTCATGTTTAAATCTAATCAGGCTTCCTTATATCCTTATATATACATAGATGAAACAAAAGTAATCTAAGTTGTCAACGTTAATAACTTAATTAGGCTTTAATGTGATTAGGGACTTTACTTTGGTATTAGGAAATTACGTTTCACAATTGCTATTGTTCCCACGATTTATCCATTCCAGAATTCACGCAAAAACCCAACACCATTCCATCGTGAACCCATCATCGTGCCACCTGCCCTAATGACCAGATGCCTCCATCAACGTCTAACCTCGCCGGTGATCAAGTTTCAGCCCCTACGCCTTCGAATAGCCCACCTCTCTTCTCTGTATGTTGCTCTTCTTTGTTCAATGAAAATGCCCAACTCTCCACCTAGTTCAAATGTGAAAATCATCCCTCCTTCATTTTGTACACTATGGCTTCACCAGACTTACGCTCGACCAAAATAGCTCGCCGCCACTCACTCCACCCTCGACCGGAATCCCATCAAACTGCATTACGACGACCGACCCGGCTCCTTCTTCTCACCGCCGTACACGCTACCATGAAAATCTAAATCCGACCACGATGTTATCCTTCTCCTTCCCCATTGGAACAACATTCCTGGACAGCGAGTTGCCCAACTCAATCACCTCTCTAACCAGGAAATGCGCACCCTTTCACACCTTCGTCCACACACCTCCGTACATGCCTGAGTCAGGGCACCACTACTCTTTTCTCTCTCCTTCAGTTCCCCACTGCTCTGTCCCTATTCGAAGATCCGCTAATCTACACGGTTTAGATTATATATGTTAAGGGTTCATTCTGTTTTGTTGAACGTGTGGTCTTCAATACGAAAGGAAGGTGGGATATGAAATACAAAATGGAGCTCGGCCTCTCTCCTCGCGTCTTTTGTTCTTGGAAAAAGCTGGGTCGGTGGAGTTGAATTTATTCTATGAATGGAGCTTGCGAGTTCGTTAATGGAGTTTCGGTTTCAATTTTAGGGAGCTCCCAGGATTTTTCTTTTTTTCCTGAAATGTAGTCACCATTTTTAAATGGTTCGCAAGAGGAAAAATAAATAGCTGGGTAAGCCTTTATTTATGGCAAAGATAGTTTGGGGTGCAAGTAAAATGTTTGGCACACACATTTAATTTTAGGGTAGAATAGGCTTTTCTTTTCAGTTTAGCATGTACGTTGGTGTGCATTGAGTTACCTTAGGCATGTGATCTCAAAATAGGACGGGATATAACACAATTTTATGCATAGCCAGTAAATAATAAGGTAGCCTGTTGTATGCACATTTCTTATCTTAGGCATGTTACTTAGGAGTTAAGTGTATTACGCTGATAGAATTTAGGTGAGTACTCCCAATTCTTAGTCATTAAGTTTATATATGTTATTTATTTATACTTCATACAGTATTAAATTATACCGCTTATAACCGTTAACCGATATATTTAACGTACCGCCACACACTAACTCCAAATACAATGGACATATTGCTGTGTCTTATCATTCTGAGCCCAGTGGAATTCGTTTGATCGAAATCTTCCTCCATTTTCACACCGGTGTTATTTTGAATTTCAATTTATTTATCGATTCACTTTTAAATTGCATACACAATATAAAAAAGGCCAATTGTCCCAAATCTGGAAATCCAACAATAATTAGTCATACGTTTTACAATAAATATCATTTCGTCGGAAATGGACGTTGTTTGAACGACGGTTATTCTTAAAGCTTAAATAATATCATTAGAATAAATATTTAATTCCAAAACAATTCAATTTAATAATAAATAAATTATTATCATATATATATATCAAAATAAAATAATACATTACTTTAAATCTAACCAATATGGAATTATGACTCAACATTACCATTCTCGAGTCAAACGATATCCAAATATATATATTTAAACCCTTGTATATTAATTAATAAACATTATTTTTAAAATAACAGTATCTATCGCGATTATTTTAAAATTTGAATTAGACATAATTAACAATCCATAACATGAAATTTAGATTTTTCTCTTCCAATAGAAAATTATAATCAACAAGCTTCTAACATTTCTTGTTTCATGGAAGTCCGACTTATATCCATAATAAAATATTTAAGTAATAAAATAATTTAAATATTAGACCACTAAAAATATGGGACATTGCATTAACAACTATAATTTAGCACTCAATGCTATCATCAATTTAATTTTCCTGAGTCAAAAATAATTATACAGGCTAAAGCATAATAACGGAAGATGCTGTAAGTTTAAATAGCATTTCAACACTTCTATATGGGTTTTAGCTTAGGTTCATACCTATATTGGTTTACAAGGATCAATTTTGCAGCGGATTACAATAATTTTCTCAACCCTAGTTAAATTCAAATCATAATTTGAACTAAAACGTGTACCTTTCTTCGAAATTCTAAATCAGACAAGAGCGGTTGTTGATGGAATTGAATCAAACACTTAGATCAAAGTGTTTGTAATAGAGATCCATAGACAATGATCTCGGCAGTGTCAAAAAAGTCGAGGAAGGTGGAATTTTTGGTACTAGCCAAATTGGGATTAGGGTTTAATGAAATTTCGTGGTGATCGAATCAAATCATAAAGGGATTGGCTTTTCCTTTTATAAACAAGCAATACAAAATTTCAGTCTATCCTATTTACCCGTTCTCTATGTTTAAAATAAAAGAAAATGTCAACCATTTGATTTCCCTTTTATTTTAAATAGTTCTCACCTTATTCAATATCCTTATGTGTGACCCTATAGGTTATCATAATGTTGGCAACAGTTTAAACAATTTTAAACTATAAAGGGCGAGCGGCATCAGTAATACATCGTTGTTACCCAAGTTATAATAATAGTATCAATGATTCGATACAATCCTTTTGTGACCAGTGTATCAATGTAATCTAGTCCTTTTAAACCAGTATATCTAGGATTAAACTCGAGGCATGGAACGTATCACCCTCTTTATAATTTAATCCGTTTATCTTGATCGATGAGTAGACTATATAAACAAATTAATATTTGAGGATGGCCATGCATTTCATAGTCTCACTCAATCTAGAGTCCCATGGATATCACTGTAAATATATCGCAGCGTTAAATTCCATCTAGATCATTCATAATTTTGATTTGATT
The DNA here is from genome assembly GCA_030737875.1 of Allium sativum. Taxonomy (NCBI): domain Eukaryota; kingdom Viridiplantae; phylum Streptophyta; class Magnoliopsida; order Asparagales; family Amaryllidaceae; genus Allium; species Allium sativum. The sequence goes on along the minus strand of CM060914.1, from coordinate 141,890,688 downwards.
CGAAATGTATCCAATAATCACTGTTATCATCTACCCTGTTACAAGTAACTTTAGATGATATCAAAATACAAATATCCTTGAATAAAATTATAATGATTTCAGGTCTGAGGATCATTACATCACGGTCATTGTGAGAATAACTTATGTTACTATTAATTATATTCCACATAGTTGTTCTCATGTTAGGTAAGCCCAATATGATATCCTCTAATATGTATTTATGTCTTGACATTGATATCACGTATATTAATGATCAATGAGTTGTGATCATCAGTCAATCAACATACTAGTCTCAATGTTTTATTGTTGTCCTATATAAACAATAAAACTTGACTAGGGACAATTAAGAATTACAATACTTAACATATCATATATTCTCAAGTCCAAGTCTTACTCGAACTATACAATCCCGTATTATTATTCTAAGGACTTCCATTGTGTTAATAATTATAATACGCAGTAAATACAACATAACAGAATATTTTATTCCAAATAAATAATAACACTAACAATGTTATTATTATTCACATCAAACAGATTGCCTCTAGGGCTCAAACTCTAACAATCTCCCACTTGCACTAAAGCCAATCACTCATGTATCGAATACCCATGAAACTAGTGCGACTGTCATTCTTCTGCTGCGACAAAGCTTTAGTCAATGGGTCTGCAACATTATTATCCGTTTGGACTCTGTAGATATGTGTATCTCCTCTGTCAACAATTTCACGGATGGAATGGTATCACCAAAGTATGTGTTTGGATCGTTGATGTGATCTAGGTTCCTTAGCCTAGGCAATGGCCCTATTGTTGTCACAATAAAGATCTATTGGATCAACAATGGATGGAACAACAGAAAGTTTAGTAATGAATTTCTTAATCCAAACAGCCTCTTTAGCAGCTTCTGAAGCAGCAATGTATTCAGCCTCCATAGTCGAATCAGCGACTATTTTTTTTCTTTGAACTTTTCTAGCTAATAGCATAACCACTCAGGAAAAACACATAACCGGACTGTGACTTGTCGCCATCTTTATCAGTCTGGAAACTAGAATCTATGTAACCTTTTACCATTAATTCCTCTTCGCCTCCATATATTAAGATCGAGTCTTTAGTCCTTTTCAAGTACTTAAGAATGTCCTTGACTGCTGTTCAGTGACTTTCACCTAGATCATATTGGAATCTACTTGTCATACATAGAGCGTAGGAGACATCTGGACGAGTGCACAACATTACATACATGATTGATCCAATTTCCGAAGCATAAGGAATTAGTTTCATGCGTTCCTTATCATATGATGACTTAGGACATTAGGACTTAGAAAGTTATATATACAATGTGATATGGGTACGTATCCTTTCTTTGCCTCTTGCATGCCAAACCTTTTTAGCACTTTATCAATGTATGTACTCTGACTTTGGCCTATTAACTTTCTTGATCTATCTCTATAGATCTTTATACCTGAAATATAGGTTGCCTCGCCTAAGTCTTTCACTGAAAAATTAATTCCCATCAATGTCTTCAACGCTTGCAATGAATTAACATCATTCTCAATAAGTAATATGTAATCCACATATAATACAAGGAATATAATGTTACTCCCATTAATTTTCTTGTATGCACAAAGTTCAACTTCATTCTTAATGAATCCAAACTTTTTGACTGTTTCATCAAAATGAAGATTGCAACTCCGAGATGCTTTTTTCAATCCATTTATGGATAGTTGCAGTTTACATACTTTTCTAGCTTCCTTCGGATTGACATAACCCTCACGTTGTGTCATCTACACTTCGTCGATAAGATTCCTGTTAAGGAATGCAGATTCGACAACCATCTACCAGATTTCATAATTGTAAAAGGCTGTAATTTCAAGCATAATCCTAGTGGATTTAACCATAGCCACTAGGGAGAAGGTTTCATCATAGTTAACTCCTTGAACTTATCTGAATCCTTTCGCCACCAGTCGGCCTTTATAGGTTTGTACTTTACCATTCATGTCAGTTTTCTTCTTGAAAACCCACTTACACCCAATTGGTTTTACCCCATCAGGTGGACCAACCAAAGTTCACACATGGTTGGTGTACATGGAATCAATTTCAGATTTCATGGCTTCAAGCCATTTCTCAGATTCTGGTCCATTCATAGCATGTTGGTAAGAAGATGGCTCATCTTGATCTATGAGCATTACGTCTCTAGTTGAAGTTATTAGATATCTAAAATATCTATCGGGCTCATGACGTATTCTACTAGATCTATGAACGTTTGGTGTAATTTAGGTGGGTTCAATTTTCACAACAGATTGTGGTTCTTACTTAATTTCAAGTTCAGGTTCAACAATATCTTATATTCTCGAACTTCTTCGAGTTTTATTTTTTTCCCATTGGTACTTTTAAAACTAGATCTCTTTCCATAAAAGTACCATTTCGAGAAATAAACATTTTATGCTCTAAAGGTTTGTAGAAATAATATCCTTTTGTTTCCTTTGGATATCCGACAAAATAACACTTTTCTGATTTGGGTTCGAGCTTGTCAGAGTTAGGAAGCTTAACAAAAGCCTCACTTCCCCAAATCCTCACATAAGAGACATTAGGACAACTACCAATCCATATCTGATATGGTGCCTTTTGAAACGTTTTAGTGGGAACTCGCTTAAGTATATATGCAACTGTTTTAAGGGAAAAACGGCAAAAACTTATTGGAAGATCTGTATGACCCATCATTGATCGTACCATATCTAATATGGTGTGATTTCTACTTTTAGACACACCATTTCATTGTGATGTTCCTGGCGCAGTGAGTTGTTATACAACTCCACACTCTTTCAGATAGTCATTAAACTCTTGGCTTAAATATTCTCCTCCTCGATCAATTCGAAGAGTTTTTATATTCTTACCAAGTTGGTTTTGAACTTCATTCTTGAATTCCTTGAACTTTTCAAAGGATTCTAATTTGTATTTCATAAGAAACACATATCCGTATCTACTTAAGTCATCAGTAAATGTGAAGTAATAAAACCCACCTCTAGCTGATGTACTCATCGGTCCACATACATCACCATGTATAAGGGCTAATAGATCATTAGCCCATTCGCTGTGTCCAGTGAAAGGAGCTTTAGTCATCTTGCCTAATAAACAAGATTTGCATTCTTCATATGATTCAAAATCAAATGAATTCAAAATTCCATCTTTATGGAGTTTTGTATGCATTTCTCATTTATACGGCCTAAACGACAATGTCAAAGGTATGTTGGAGTTAAATCATTTGATTTAATCCTTTTAGTGTTAATCTTATAAACTGGCATATCAAATTAAGAACATAGAGACCATTAACTAACTGTGCACTTCCATAAAATATCTCATTTAAATAAAATAAACAATATCTGTCTTTTATTATAAATGAAAATCTTAGCTTGTCCAAACAAGATACAAAAATAATATTTGTTTTAATGGAAGGAACAAAATAACAGTCTTCTAATTTTTAAACTAATCCTGTTGGTAAGGACAAGTGGCAACTTCCTATGGCTAATGCGGAAATTTTTGCTCCATTTCTCACTCATAAGTCCACTTCTCCTCCTGCCAAGCTTCTACCCTTTGCATTTCCTACAAATTGACACAAATATGTGATCCACATCCAGTATCTAATAACCAGGATGTAGAAGTATATAAACTGACATATATAACATCTATACCTGAATTAGGTGAAGTCAAACTTCCTTCTTCTTCTTTAGATCTTCTAAATAAGCATAACAATTGTGTTTCCAATTACCCGGCTTTCCGTGGTAGTGACAATAACCCTCTTTGGGAACCCCTCATTTAGGCTTTGACGCTTTTTTGAAACTGATTGTAACACCCCATGTCCATTAATGTCACTCTCAAAGGGAATACATTAACTTTCATGGAGTATTATTGATGTATAGAACAGAACGTAACAAGACAAATACATATAATGGTACTTGAAAATGTTAAAACAACTTTTATTGTAGCGGAGAAATTGTTTGATTACACAACATCATAAACCAACAGTTAAACCAAGTACACTTCATATCCATCTTGACAAATTGTTTTCGGAGTTCATAAAGTAAAAAGCATAACCCCAACATAAGTAGCCATAAAAGAGATGAGCTGAACTTTACTTTCAGCAATCCAAGCACTTCCAAAGAGAGAGAAAGATTCAAATCAAGCTCCACTAGCACTAGTCCCACCCTGAGAACCGGGGGGGGGGGGGAGGGGGGGAGGAAGAAAAGAGGCGAAAACAAAGGGGGTCAGACATAAAGTCTGGCGAGTCCAATAACTTTAACAATATAATTATTAAAGTAATTAGGATAAGGCATAAACTGGTAAAATAAGGATTGATTGTGAAACAAGTGGGCAAGACAAAACAAATAGGGGGAATATTCTGGCATTAATCTCGCTCCCAATCACTATAGGATAATTACTATACTGCACCACTACTAGTCACCCTAAAAGTTGATCCCGCCTACTGAACATAATAATCATAATGGTAGTTTCATGTACCCCTAGCTGTCTCCATAGGTGCCGCCTGCCCCTATCTCCACTAGTTGTACCCACCACCCCCATGTGATCGGCTCCCAAACACGTAGATACTCATGCTGGTCCCACAGTGGGGTGTATCATTCCCCAAAGTGGCAACCCGATAACACTAAAAATGCACGGCTTATATCTACACGATGCAACAACGTCTTACCTACTAGCCCGGGCCCACGCACGCACATGACCCCGTTGAACTTGCATTGCCACCGTTAACCTGTTTTGACCTCTTACAATCAAACCCAGTAAACGTGTCCCATCCTCGATCTAACTCGAGCTCACGAAGATACTTAATGGTTTAATGGTTTGAAAAGGGTCACCCATGCTTGACACAAGCTTTCCACCTATGCTTGGTCCCCTCTAGAATTTTCCACTTAACCCCTTCTTATTCATGTCTTCTAACATGTTTCAATTTGGTTAAGTGTCTCTAATCGTATTTCACATGTCACCCATGTCACCCACTTAACCCCCATGTCCCACCACATGTTTAACTTGGTTAAGTGTTACTTAATTCATTATAATCGTAACCTTGTAAGACCTCTCACATTAGACTACCATTTGCGATTGCTGGATTTGTCGGGCGGGTCCGGGCAGTCTTATACCGCAAATGAGTCTAACCTCGTGTCTTTACAACTGTTATGCAATTAATTTATGCCTTTGACCTCTCACATTAGACTACCATTTGTGGTTGATGGATTTGCCGGGCGGGTCTGGGCAGTCTTACACCACAAACGAGTCTAACCTCGTGTCTTAGGCGTTTATTATTACAAATTATTTCACCCCAATATGAATTAATTATCCTTATTCAAATTGTCAATAATTTCCAAATAAATTATGTCCATAATTGTCACCTAAATTATGTCCATACTTTTTAGGTATAAAAATTATACCAGTTAATGTCTCAATTTTATTATATGCTTTTAAAGACATTTTATGCCAATTCACAATTTACATAATTAATATTTTCACATTGTCCCCACGCTATCTGTACGTTCAAATATGAAATATGTTAGACTTGCAAATAGTCTAACTTATAAAAAAGAAACATCACAACTTGCATAACACATAAAAATAGATCTAAGTCGCAAATAGGAATCTTAACATAAATTTGCATAGCCAATAATTTGCATAGACAATGGTCATATAGAATCATATATTTGCATAAACTACCATAGATCTAAATATATATCTAAACATGAAATTGTGAACTTGCATATATGAATTATGGGTCTCAGCTAAACTTGCATATGTGAATATAGTTTTCACCAAAAAATGTGAATATAGTTTTCACCTAAACATGTATATGGATTCCTAAAACTTGCATATGAATTTATCACAAGTTTTTTCAAATAAACTAGCATATGTATATAATTTATTCGCATATAAACTTGTGTATAATTTGCATACAGACTTGCATAAGATTCACATACAAACTAGCATATGATTTAACGTCCCAAACTTGCATAAGATTCACGTACGAACTAGCATATGTAAACACAGACTTGCATAAGATTCACATACAAACTAGCATATGATTTAACATCCCAAACTTGCATAAGATTCACATATGAAATGACATAAAATAAATCAAGTTAAACATGTATAATTGGCATGTGAATTATATCTACCAATATAAGATAACAAAACTGTCATATGTTCACCAACATATAATAACATCACATGATTCAACAGTCATGTTCTCATAATCCACATTTTATAACTTATCACAATTAATTTAAATATTATTTAGTGAAAGAAATTGCACTCACAAAGATAGGTTAGAGAAGAGAATGATTTGTTCGTCTTTTGAATTAGAATTCTGACTTGCTAATCCCTAAGCTTTAGGAAGAACTATCCTAGCAGTAGCATGGTGGCCAAGAGACTAATTTAGTTTAGGTTTAGGGTTTGAGTCTAGGCACTCTTTTATAGAAGTTTGAATCAACCTAAGCCGTTAGATTATCATAGGAGCAATCCCAACAATCCAGACTAGATAGAGTTATCTAGAACATCGACATCAGCTATAATGACTCAGCAAAGATTCAGAAATCGTCACATTTCAGATCTGCCCAAGGTGGGTAGATCGACCCCTTGGTCGACCTGTATATGGTAGGTCAACCCACTGGTCGACCCCCTGGTCGCCCTGGCCTTGGGTGGGAGAATTCCCGCCCAGCTCGCTCCCCTGTTTGAATTTTGAATTTTGAATTTCGAATTTTTATTCTGAACTATTTTAATTTATATAAAATTGCTGTTACTTTCGAGGGCCATAACTTCCTCATACGAAGTCCGATTTACGAAATCTTGGACTCTACTCCAAGAATAATTTCGAGACGAACGCAATGGCGTAACCCAGTTCCCTTAATTCTCACTTTAATAATTAAGTATTCTTAGGATTTTTAATTTTAATATTCATGGAAAATTCAGGGTGTTACATTCTCCCCTCCTTAAAGAATTTCGCCCCCGAAATCTCCAAGTTAAGGAGAATGTATATCTTCACCACCAATCATTTATCTACTCAACCATCAAACACAGGCATCCATTGTCCTCACAAGATTTCTAATGTCATATGAACATATGCGAAAAGTGTGTGTATATGTTCCTTATCTATTGCAAAATTAGGCGGTTCACTGATTCAGTTGACCTCCTTAATGCAAATCATTATAGTGCCATGTGTCCATTATGCATGCAAAAGAATCCTAACGATACATATTACTTCTACATGTGTGCACAACCATTCATCAGAATGCAGGTCCATATGATAACACAACTATTATACATCCATTAATTTAAATATGCACACACATTTATATGCAATATGAAAGTGATTGAGCCGATCTAGTGCCTAAAGTGTGTGTACATGCATCCACGAGTAACCACTAACAACCACTAGCAACCACTTGCAACCACTCGCAACCATCAATCATAACATGTTTCAAATACATGTTTACATCCATCGGTTTCTACCTAAGGATAAAGAATAGGACTGAGAAGATATACTTAAAAGATAGATATAAGCATGAATGAACTTAAGGAAAAAGAGGTCAAGGAGGTACCATCAAAGAGAAAAGGTAGGCTGCGCGTATTTTCCTATCAGTTTCCCAAGTCGCGTCTTCCTTAGCGTCACTCCATTTTAACAAGCTTGACTTCACGGTTGCATAGATTTTTGACTTCCATACCCAAGATATGAGTTGGAACTCTTCTCACAGTCGCTTCTCGTTCCACTTCTACTTCCTCTAGTATAATTGGCTCCACCACTTTAGCATTTTCGTAGTTGAGAAACATGAAAAACATTATGAACTCCAGCCAGTCTCTCGGGTAGCTGCTACTCTGTAAGCCATCGTCCCAATCCTTTCAATGATAGGAAATGGTCCTACAAATCTTGGTGCTAGCTTTCCTACGGACCCAAAGAGAATGACATTCCACAAAGGAGATACTTTAAGGAACACCCTATCTCCAACCTTAAACTCATGGTCGGTCCTTCTTTTTTCTGCGTAGGGTTTCTGTCTATCTTGTGCAGCCTTCATCCATCTTCTTATCAAATCCACCTTTTCTGAGGTTTCTCTAATCATGTCTGGCCCCAGTACGAGCTTGTCTGTAGGTTCCCACCAACAAGTTGGTGATCGGCATGGTCTTCCATATAAAGCTTCTAAGAAGCCATGCCTATGGTGGCTTGGTAGCTATTTCTTTAGGCGAATTCTACCAAAGGAAGATGATCCTCCCATGTCCCTCCAAAGTCAATAATGCACAATCTCAAGAGGGCTTCCAATACTCTGTTCACCCTTTTCGTCTAACGATCGGTTTGGGGGTGATAGCCCGTGCTTAAGCATAATTGTGTGCCTACTGCCTCTTGCAAACTTTTCCAAAACTCGCTCATAAAGATAGGATCTTGATCACTCACTATGCTGGAGCGTATCCCATGGAGTCGAACTATTTATTTAAGATAAATGGATGCTAGGGACGAGGCAGTCCTTCTACTTTTAACAGGTATAAAGTGAGCGCTTTTAGTGGGCCTGTCCACTATTACCCAAATACTGGTATTGCCCCTTCTTGACCTAGGCAACCCATCAACAAAGTCCAACGAAATGCTATCCCACTTCCACTATGGGACCTCTAGGGGATGAAGTAGACCACCAGACTTCTTCAGCTCCACTTTGACTTGCTGGCATATCAAACACTTAGCGACGAACTCAGCTACATCCTTCTTCATGCCATTCCAAAAGAAAACCCTTTTTATATCTTTATACATCTTGTCTCCGCCTGGGTGTATGGTCAGCTTAGAATGGTGCGCTTCTTCGAGAACCGTCTTCACTAAATCCCTTACTTATGGGACGCATAGCCTTCCATCCCATCTCAACCAACCCTTATCATCGATGGAGTGTCTATTGAGATGACTAGAAGTCTCACCCCTAACTAGCTTATCCATCACATCAACTAGCTGAGGGTCTTCTCGTTGCGCGGTTCCTATTGAGTCCAATAGAGTAGGCCTCACCTCTAGTGACGCTAACAGACCAGGCACAATTTCAGAGGAGGGTCTAAAGTTAAAGTTTACTATATACTCTAAGCTTTGCCTTTCTACAAAGAGAGGACTCAAGGTCAGCTTCTCCCTACTTAAGGCGTCTGCTACCACATTACCTTTGCTAGGGGTATAGGAAATCTCAAAATCGTAGGATGTCAAGAAATCCATCCACCTTTGTTGCCTCAAGTTAAGATCTTTCTACGAGAAAAGGTACTTCAATGATTCATGGTCAGTACACAATTCAAACTTTTCACCTAAGAGATAATGGCGCCAAGACTTAAGCGCAAAGACGATGGCATCCAATTCAAGATCGTGGGTTTGGTAGTTTTTCTCATGTACTTTCAACTGTCCGCCTACATAAGCTACTACCTTCCCTTCTTGCATCAAGACAACGCCTAGTCCCGTACCACGTGCATCCGTGTATACGGTAAACATCTTGCTCCCATCCAGCAACGTCAGAACTGGGGCTGTTTTTAGAGCCCTTTTCAAACGTTGGAAAGCAATATCGCAATCCAAATCCCAAGCGAAAGTTTGGTTCTTCTTCATTAATCTTGTGAGTGCGGCTGAGATTTTTGCAAAGTCTTTAATGAACTTTTGGTAAAAGCCCGCTAGCCCGAGGAAGCTTCGGACTTTGGTTGCATTCGTGGAACCTTCCAATCTTGCACCGCAACTACTTTTGCGGGGTCCACAGCTAACCCTTCTTTGGACACCACATGTCCAAGAAACCTCACTTCTTCTCTCCAGAAATTGCTTTTGCAGAATTCGGCTTTTAGTTGATGTGCACGAAGAGTATCCATGACTTCCTTAAATGCAAAGCATGCTCTTCTTCATTCTTCGAGAAAATCAAAATGTCGTCTACGAAACCACCACAAACTTATTAAGTAATTCTCTAAACACCCTGCTCATCAAGTCAATGGAGTAAGAGGGTGCGTTTGTCAAGCCGAAAGGCATGACAAGCCATTCGAAGAAACCATCCGGGTTTCTGAACGCGGTCTTATCAATGCTGTCTTCAGCCACTCTTAGCTGATGGAACCCGGTAGCCAAATCTAGTTGGAGAAAACAGACGCGCCTACAAGCTGATCAAACAAGTCATCTATTCTTGGAAGTGAGTGCCTATTCTTCTTAGTCAGCTTGTTTAGCTCCCTATAATCAATGCATAGGCAAAGTGAACCATCCGCTTTAGTTGCGAATACTACTGGGGCACCCCATTCTGAAATACTCCGCCTTATAAACCACTTTTCGAGCAGCTCTTTGACTTGCTTACTAAGCTCTTTTCTCTCCCCTGGAGCCATGTGTCTAACGGGTAGATCTACGGGTTTAGCATTATCAACAAGGTTTATGTGGAATTCTATCTCCCGCTTCAGAGGTAAGCCCTTCACCTCTTCAAATATATCCGAGTGACTGCAAGTTTTCAACAGACGCATCAAGAGATCCTAGGTAGCTAAGCATAACAGAATGTATGGGATTACAAGAGATTTCGAGAGTGTTGCTAAGGCGAGTCATAAGTCTAACCACTCTCTTTTCACAATCGAGGATGGCACCATTACTGGATAACCAATCCATGCCTAGAATCAACCCATAGCTCGTGAAGCTAAGAACAAAGGCGTTGCGTTTAAAATCAACGTTCAAGACACATACTCTCAAATTCCGACAAATCATTGAAAGATAAGCCGAACCACCAATAGGATTTGAGACTACTATGGGATCCGTAACTAGACTAGTACTTAGGTGCAATTCTTCAAAAAATGAAGCAGATACAAACGAGTGTGAAGCGCCAGAATCAAACAAAGTACGAACAGGATGATCAAACATAAAAGCCAAACTTTCAACAGAAATGTTTCTACCTCTCTCCTGTCCTGGTTCCATAAGAGCGTGAACCTTCCCTCTTGTCTGCCTTGGTGCCATGAGAGCCTAAACCTGCCCTCCAGTAGTAGACCCTTCCCTCTGCCCTTGCCCTTGTCTTCTCGGGCAGTCTTTGATCAGATTTGCTACCTCACCACAGTTGAAGCAGCTGGTCTTCTTCTTCTTCCTACAGTCCTTGCTCAGATGGCCAGGTGTTCCACAATTAAAGCGCCTTTTCTTTCCTTTGCTATTGTTGTCCTTACCACCTTTCTTAGGTTGCTGCTGTGACTTCTTTTGATCCCCTTTCTTTTTTGGTGCCTTATTAGCATTAACGCCTTTCTCCTCTTCATGCATAAGCGCTATGTCAACCAGTTTCTCAAAGGTAGCCCCCATAGGAATGTGGGTCATAGCCAACCCATGTAGCGGCTCATTCAAACCTTTAACGAATCTCAGGGCCTTCTTTTCAAGTTTGTTCACCAAGTCTAACCCAAACTTCGCCAACTGATTGAACTTGTTGACGTACTCCTTTACTGGTAAATTCCCCTACTTCAATGCCAAGAACATTTCCATGTATAAATTCCCTTATGCTCATGAGAGAAATTTCATCTCGAACCTATGTCTGAAATCCATCCACGTCTCTACTGGATGCTCTCCATTCATAACCTCCCACCAAACCAAGGCTTCGTCCTTCATTAACCAAGCAGCCAATTAGACCTTCCTTCCATCTTCTATCTCGAAGATACCAAACAAATCTTCTACCTCCTTAAGCCAATTTCGAGATTCAACAAATGTTTCTGATCCTTGAAAAGGTTTTCTGCCAATTGCTCGAAAGTCTTTGCATATCTTTGAAAATGTATCAACACGGGGAGGGGGAGGGGGAGGAGCAGCCACAGTTGGCGGAGGAGGGATGTCTGCTGGGCCTGTGGCGGTGGCCCTAGCCTCCAGATACCTTCTTAACCAGGTTTTTATCGGTATTCCCTCGGGTATCTCGGATAACCCAGACATGCTGGAAAAAAAAAATGAAGAGATTCAAAACGGAGAATTCGAAAGATAGATATATGACTCTTGGGGGTTATGTTTTTAAAACAAACTTTTCTCTTGAAAATACTCTCCTTAAAACATGCTTTTGAAAGTATTTCTTTATAACAGCTCTGATACCCCGTGTAACACCCCACGTTCATTAATGTCACTCTCAAAGGGAATGCATTAACTTTCATGGAGTATTATTGATGTATATAATAGAATGTAACAAGATAGATACATGTAATGATACTTGAAAATTTTAAAACAACTTTTATTGTAGCGGAGAAATAGTTTGGTTACACAACATCATAAACCAACAGTAAAACCAAGTACACTTCATATCCATCTTGACAAATTGTTTTCTGAGTACATAAAGTAAAAAGCATAACCCCAACATAAGTATCCATAAAAGAGATGACCCGAACTTTACTTTCATCAATCCAAGCACTTCGAAAGAGAGAGAAAGATCCAAATCAAGCTCCATTAGCACTAGTCCCACCCTGAGAATCTGGGGGTGGGGGAAGGAAGAAAAGAGGCAAAAACAAAGGGGGTCAGACATAAAGTCTGGCGAGTCCAATAACTTTACAATATAATTATTAAAGTAATTGGGATAAGGCATAAACTGGTAAAATAAGGAATGATTGTGAAACAAGTGGGCAAGACAAAACAAATAAGGGGAATATTTTGGCATTAATCTCGCTCCTAATCACTACAGGATAATTACTATACTGCACCACTACTAGTCACCCTAAAAGTTGATCCCGCCTACTATAACAACCCGTATTTCAATAACATGTTAAAATGAGAATCAAGGCAGAATTTAATTTTAAATTCTGAATCAAGTAAAACGGGCTATGCCATTGCGTTCGTCTCGGAAAAATACGCGAAATAGAGTCCGAGTTTTCGAAAATCGGAGTCTGTATGACCCGTTAAAGGCCCAAAGAAGATCTCTGGAAAATTTGAATTTCGGAAACAGTTTTGGAAATCAGGTCTGGGGCTAGGCGGGTAGTTTCCCGCCTAGGCCATGTCGACAGGGCTGTCGACAGGCCTGTCGACTTGGGCCCAGACCAAGTCGACAGCCCTGTCGACTTGCCTGTCGACAGGGGGTGGCCGGGGCAAATAGCCTGGCGCACCTGTTTGTCTCACCTGGTCTTGTTCTTGGGCTGGGTCTGGAAGCTTCCGAGATCTGATGGTCCTAATCTATCCTAGGGTTAGTCTAAGGGCCTAAAACTATCCTAATCTCTATAAAAAGACCCTAAACCTAACCTAAATCCCTAAAAATCAAACCTAGCAACTAAGTGCTACCAAAATTAATTTTGATCATGGCCTCCATCTCCAATCCCTAGAGCCTATGCACTCAAATCAAGTTCAAATCAAAAGGTGCAAGCTTGCTACACCAAATCAAGGCCAAATCAACATTGTTATGCGAGTTTCATGATGGTTCTTCTTCAAAGGAGCCACCTTTCTTCGTCAAAATGATGCATGGTCCCCTTTCCTAAGCCTTGCCTATGTAAGTTCTAGCTACTTTTGGATCAAAACGGTATTTTTAATGTTGACATGGGATAAAATGAGATAAAACATAAGTATGCATGTATGAGAACCTAACTTTGTCCCTTTTCTATGATCTATGACCTTAGACTAAGATGTAGCAACTTAATCATGTCACTCATGTAATGTTTAGCCTAGTTTATCTTGCAAGTTGGGATCTTTATGCATGAAATGCTAGCATGAACCTTTAGGAACCACTTTACTTGTGAAACATTGGCTAAGACAAGATTTTGGGGCTTATGCATGTTTATGACCCCAAACCCCTTATGCTAACATGCAAGTTTGTGGCCAAATCCTTTATGAGATTTTGCATGCTCGTGGCCAATCCCCCCTTTTAAGTTGTGCATGTTTATGGCCAAACCCCTTTTGATAATATGTATGTTGGTGGCCAAATTACCTTATGACACTATGCATGTTTATGGCCAATCCCTTTATGATGTTATGCATGTGGAAGCCAAGCCCTTTTTGGCATCATGCATGTTTTGAGACCAATATGTGACATAGTATCCTTACTATGTTGACTCGCTTTGCTTGCGTTGGGAAAACACGATTTTGGGTAGTTAGATAAACATGAACATGTCGCAAAATCTTAACTTGAATATGACATGTGTTTATACTTGAAAATATGACTTGAAAGATAACATGGAAGTTGACATGTAAATATGCATAAAAACATGAGCTTGGGAATTTACCTATTAAGTTAGGTCTACCCTTTGGGAATTTACCTATTAAGTTAGGTCTACCCAAATGCTTGAAAAACTTGTAACATGTCTTGGAAACATGATGAACTTAGATAATATGAGTGTGGCCAACTCGAGGTTGGGTTGAGTTTGCAACGTAAAACTACCCGGAACCGACCGGCCTAACTAGTAGTTGCAAACAATAGGACCCAATGTGAGAAGTTGGTCATGTCGCGCTTAAGACCCGAGGTTAGACTAGGTTGTGGTGTAAATCTACCCGGACCCGCCCGGCTTAACTAGTAACCACAACAAGGTCTAATGTGAGAGGTTGAGGGTGCATTAATTAAATTAATGCCACATAATAGGGTTAAGTTAATTTGATTAATGAGGCTTAACCAAATATGATATGGACAAATGGGTTAAGTAATTTGATTAGGCTAATGATACTTAACAAAACATGATAAGCTTGGGTAAGTTAAGTAACTTGATTTGCCTAATGACACTTGACCATTTTTATACGACTAGTGGACGGGATTAAGTTAACCAACACTTAATCAATCCAACACGATAACGTGATAAGGTTAAGTAAATTTTCTTAAGGACACTTAACCGTATAATACAGTTAATGGATGGGGTTAAGATTAGGCTTAACTAATCTAAACACGGTAATTCGATAGGGTTAAGTTAAACACTTAACCAATTTAAACTTGATAATTCAATGAGGTCAAGTAACCCATACTTAACCGACTTAACTTGGTAATTTAATGGGGTTAAGTTAAACACTTAACTAATTTAACACGATGATTTGATGAGGTTAAGCGACCTATACTTAACCAATCTAACTCGTTAATTTGATGAGGTTAAGTTAACCTATACTTAACCAATCTAACGTGAAAACATGATAAGGCTAAGTCACGAATCGTTTCGAATACGCTTGACCGATTTGACTCGGTAATTTGATGGGGTCAAATTAATATATACTTAACTAATCTAAAATGATAATTAGACGAGGTTGAGCCATGGATTGCTTGATATACTTAACCAACTTGACATATGGTCTGTAGGGTTAAGTCTTGGACTTGGATACTTAGCCAGTTCCGACATGTTTTGTAGACGGGTTAAGTTGTGAACTTAAGTGACACTTAACCCATTAGATAAACCCTAATTCGGAGGATTAGGTAGGTAACCATAGTTAACAAGGATTATGGAAATAAGGCTAAGTGGTAAACCTTAGTTAAGGGAAACTAAGTAATAATTCTTAGTCAAGGAAATTTGGACCATTTCTTGGATAGATCAGTAACCCGATACGTTAGAGTATGCGTGTAGGAGAAGGCTATCTGATTTGGATAAAGGCTCCAACGAACTGGGTAACGAAGCAGCGGCTTCGGGGAACGTGAGGATATTCTTGGGATCCCTCTGTGAGCTGTCAGGTCATTATACTAGGCTCACGAGAGGTTGAGGTCTGCGGTAGAAGAACCAAGAATATGCCTTGGTTGCTATGCGAGCGACCTAAAGACTGAGGTGGATAGCAGTGAGTCGGCGGATACATAAGGTGCCCGAGATAGCAAGTTCGTCGATCATCTACCATCTTGAGTCAAGCGTGTACGTACGGAAAGGCAGGGAACACCCAACAGACCATGATTTGCTATCTAATTATGGGTGAGGTAGGCCGTAGGATGTGGGCTGGCCGGAGTGTAGTTCTCATGCAAGATTTTCTCTTGTGTTGCCTTTCACTAGTTGAGGGAGGGGTCTCATGGGACCATAGCCACGTGTAGAAAAGCAGACCTTAGTATCTGCATCGGCAGATAAATCTAAAGCTCCCGACCGAGTCCTGTATTTCTTGGTTTGCCCTGTGACAGGACTCGGGTGGCACGAGGTGATACATGTGCATACAGTAATAGAAAAACGATTCACGATGAATGCGTGGGAAAAGGGCGCGGTCGAGGGTTAGCGTAATCCCTAGTGGCCTAGGTGGTTTAACCCAAACCGAAATACAAAAACGTGCAATAGGTAAGCGTAATCCCTAGTGGTGCTAGGTGGCGTAAGTCCTAGTAGTTCAAACGATGATCCATATGGAAGAGCCTAGCTAGAACAAGGGTGACAGTCCAAACGATTTCAAGGATAATACGACATGAGGAAGCCCGTACGAGGTACGACAAAGGACTGAACTTATATACATGGAAAGAAACATATGATTTGAGTAACCTATATATGCGATATATTAGGTTGACAGGGACCATTACACGACCTTGAGCAAGGGACATTCATGGTTAACACATGACGCGGGTAGGGATACTAGTACGAGAGGTGCAGAGCAAATATACATGTTAGAACTAGGAAGAATATACATAATAGATACCGTGGGATGTTAGACGGGGTAGATACCTTGGGATAATGTACTCGATAGAAATCTGACGATGTGATACCTTGACTTATCATAACACCGTAGTTTATCATGATACCTTAGTTTACCTTGCCGCAGTAGTTCAGTCGGCTACCCTGGTTTATCTATCTTGTAGTCATCCTTATGTTTACTTTCAGTTTATGCATGTCATGTTACCTTTACCTGTTTTTATACTGGAAGTAGACAGGACTTACTCAGTCTTTTTGACTGACCCGTTTTGTTTCGCCTCTTTTCTTCCATTTCCCCCCCCAGGTTTCAGGGAGGAAACAATGCTGTTTAGTTCGGACTTCTTCTGCTTGAAGGTCATCATGGATGGCTTGGACTTCTCTTGGCTATGGCTACTTTACGGTTTTACTTGGGGAATAATTTATTAAAAAGTCTTTATGCTTCTTTACTATTACAAGACAGGTTATGATGTACTCGGATGTAAAAGGCTTTAGACCTTATGTATTCATGTTTATGAAAGTTTGATTTTACTTCCGCTATTCATTTATATATGTTCTGTCTTGTGATATTTCTGTGCATGTTTACCAATAATGCCCCTCTAAAGCTAGTGCATTCCTTTGCGAGTGACCCTAGCGGAGGCGGGGTGTTACATTTGGTATCAGAGCAGAAGGTTACCAGGCTGGGCAAAAGTTTTTAAAGACCTTCTGAATTTTTTTTGAAAAACCGTTTACAAAGAAGCATTTTTTAAGAAAATTTTCTTTTAAAAAGAAAAAGGCTATTCCCCAAAGGCCATTAGCATTATCCTTGTTTCCTTGATAGAATCTCTTTTCCTTTCTTTCCTCCATCTGTAGTCACAGTGGTTTTGACTGCGACTAGTCTTTCTAGCTGCGTAAGTGTTTCCCCTACGATGGAGGTGGTTCTCAAGAGACCGTTGCAGAGTTATGCATGAAAGGATAGTAAGAACAAGGATAAAGGATACGAGCTCAGGGATAAGCAACATGTTGGTATGGCTGAGTCCTAAAGGGAGGGAGAAAGATGAACAATGAAACCCATGGCGAGAGAGTACCTTTGGCATGGTGAAACGGGACGGATAGTTAAGTATCATGGAACAGGGACAAGGTCATTCGGAGGGCAATAGTATGCTCTCATTTCTAGGGTACCTCGGAAGGAGGGTAACGATCTTGTTAAAGGCTTAGCTTTTCTTCTCTATCATCCCGTTAGGACTTTGTTTTGATCATGGTATCAATTAAGTCTGCTTCGATAGTTGAGTCTCTGCACCTTAAGTACTAGCGTAATAGAGAATCCCATTTTTGTCTCAAAATCCTATTGGAGAATCAGTCCATTTATACATGACTTGTTTGGATTTGGGAACGTTTATGCCAAGTGTTGAGTTTGGAAATACTGCTTATGTTTATAAGCCATGGATGGATTCTAGGGATGAAGTGGTTATCCAGTAAGGGGTGCCACTCTCGGTTTTGGTAGGAGGGTAGTTAGACTCTTGGCTTGTTTTGGTAATACCCTTGAAGTATCGCGTAACCTTTTGGGTTCTGTCATGATTAGTTACTTAGAATCCCTAGATGCCTTTGTTGGGAATTAGAAACCCGATCGAGTGGTGTTCGCTAATAAAACGGATGGTTTACTTCGCTTATGTATGGGTTATGGGGATTACCCTAGTAAGTGCGCATGGTAACCTGTTTACTTGCAAGGGAAAGTTTTTCTACGTGGAATACCTTGTGGTACGAGGTACAGGATTCACTAATGAAATTTTGGAAAGCTTGCGTGGAATCATGAGTACGCAGTCCTGTTTGCGCCAAGTGTTCTAGAAGAAGAAGAAGTGCAAGTGGAATGGGAGGCGACGAGGGAATGAGTTCCAACCCATGTTATGGAAACGGGAAATCATGAAGTCATGGGACGGTCAAGGCACGATGGAACTAAGCTCAAGGTAATGTGACTCAAGAGACTGAAGACTAAATACGTGCATGATATCTCTTTTGGGAATATATTCTCGATCCCTGTTTTCTGTTGAGCTTGCTTGTAGGCTATCTTTTATGGATATCCCCTCGGTCCTGTTTCTGTTACAAACCCCGTAAGGAGTTTGTTTTGTTTATCTTCTCGATCTTATTTTGGGAACCTTAGGTAGAACGCTATGGATGTAAACGTGTGTTTGAAACATGTTATGGTTGATATGGTTGCAAATGATTGCAAGTGGTTGCTCGTGGATGCGCGAATACACGTTAGATATTAGATTGACGCGATCACATTTCATGTTGCATATACACGAGTATTTATATTTGTTTATGGATGAAATTGAATGGGTTACCATGTGGACGTTGCATATGGATGAATGTTTGTGCACGCATATAGTGTATATGACTAGGACTATTTGCATACATGATGGATTCATAGCACTAAACATATTTTTGCATTCAAAAGATTATCCAGGCCTGATCATTAGCATTAGCTAAGGAACATGTACACACACGTTTTGCATATTTTCATACAGCATTAGAAATCATCTAAGGACAATGGTTGCTCGTGGATGATGTTTTGAGTAGATGGATGATGGATGGTAGGATATGTCCTTCCTAACTTAGAGATTTCGGGGACGAAATCCTAAAAGGTGGGGAGAATGTAACAACCCGTATTTCAATAACATGTTAAAATGAGAATCAAGGCAGAATTTAATTTTAAATTCTGAATCAAGTAAAACGGGCTATGCCATTGCGTTCGTCTCGGAAAAATACGCGAAATAGAGTCCGAGTTTTCGAAAATCGGAGTCTGTATGACCCGTTAAAGGCCCAAAGAAGATCTCTGGAAAATTTGAATTTCGGAAACAGTTTTGGAAATCAGGTCTGGGGCTAGGCGGGTAGTTTCCCGCCTAGGCCATGTCGACAGGGCTGTCGACAGGCCTGTCGACTTGGGCCCAGACCAAGTCGACAGCCCTGTCGACTTGCCTGTCGACAGGGGGTGGCCGGGGCAAATAGCCTGGCGCACCTGTTTGTCTCACCTGGTCTTGTTCTTGGGCTGGGTCTGGAAGCTTCCGAGATCTGATGGTCCTAATCTATCCTAGGGTTAGTCTAAGGGCCTAAAACTATCCTAATCTCTATAAAAAGACCCTAAACCTAACCTAAATCCCTAAAAATCAAACCTAGCAACTAAGTGCTGCCAAAATTAATTTTGATCATGGCCTCCATCTCCAATCCCTAGAGCCTATGCACTCAAATCAAGTTCAAATCAAAAGGTGCAAGCTTGCTACACCAAATCAAGGCCAAATCAACATTGTTATGCGAGTTTCATGATGGTTCTTCTTCAAAGGAGCCACCTTTCTTCGTCAAAATGATGCATGGTCCCCTTTCCTAAGCCTTGCCTATGTAAGTTCTAGCTACTTTTGGATCAAAACGGTATTTTTAATGTTGACATGGGATAAAATGAGATAAAACATAAGTATGCATGTATGAGAACCTAACTTTGTCCCTTTTCTATGATCTATGACCTTAGACTAAGATGTAGCAACTTAATCATGTCACTCATGTAATGTTTAGCCTAGTTTATCTTGCAAGTTGGGATCTTTATGCATGAAATGCTAGCATGAACCTTTAGGAACCACTTTACTTGCGAAACATTGGCTAAGACAAGATTTTGGGGCTTATGCATGTTTGTGAACCCAAACCCCTTATGCTAACATGCAAGTTTGTGGCCAAATCCTTTATGAGATTATGCATGCTCGTGGCCAATCCCCCCTTTTAAGTTGTGCATGTTTATGGCCAAACCCCTTTTGATAATATGTATGTTGGTGGCCAAATTACCTTATGACACTATGCATGTTTATGGCCAATCCCTTTATGATGTTATGCATGTGGAAGCCAAGCCCTTTTTGGCATCATGCATGTTTTGAGACCAATATGTGACATAGTATCCTTACTATGTTGACTCGCTTTGCTTGCGTTGGGAAAACACGATTTTGGGTAGTTAGATAAACATGAACATGTCGCAAAATCTTAACTTGAATATGACATGTGTTTATACTTGAAAATATGACTTGAAAGATAACATGGAAGTTGACATGTAAATATGCATAAAAACATGAGCTTGGGAATTTACCTATTAAGTTAGGTCTACCCTTTGGGAATTTACCTATTAAGTTAGGTCTACCCAAATGCTTGAAAAACTTGTAACATGTCTTGGAAACATGATGAACTTAGATAATATGAGTGTGGCCAACTCGAGGTTGGGTTGAGTTTGCAACGTAAAACTACCCGGAACCGACCGGCCTAACTAGTAGTTGCAAACAATAGGACCCAATGTGAGAAGTTGGTCATGTCGCGCTTAAGACCCGAGGTTAGACTAGGTTGTGGTGTAAATCTACCCGGACCCGCCCGGCTTAACTAGTAACCACAACAAGGTCTAATGTGAGAGGTTGAGGGTGCATTAATTAAATTAATGCCACATAATAGGGTTAAGTTAATTTGATTAATGAGGCTTAACCAAATATGATATGGACAAATGGGTTAAGTAATTTGATTAGGCTAATGATACTTAACAAAACATGATAAGCTTGGGTAAGTTAAGTAACTTGATTTGCCTAATGACACTTGACCATTTTTATACGACTAGTGGACGGGATTAAGTTAACCAACACTTAATCAATCCAACACGATAACGTGATAAGGTTAAGTAAATTTTCTTAAGGACACTTAACCGTATAATACAGTTAATGGATGGGGTTAAGATTAGGCTTAACTAATCTAAACACGGTAATTCGATAGGGTTAAGTTAAACACTTAACCAATTTAAACTTGATAATTCAATGAGGTCAAGTAACCCATACTTAACCGACTTAACTTGGTAATTTAATGGGGTTAAGTTAAACACTTAACTAATTTAACACGATGATTTGATGAGGTTAAGCGACCTATACTTAACCAATCTAACTCGTTAATTTGATGAGGTTAAGTTAACCTATACTTAACCAATCTAACGTGAAAACATGATAAGGCTAAGTCACGAATCGTTTCGAATACGCTTGACCGATTTGACTCGGTAATTTGATGGGGTCAAATTAATATATACTTAACTAATCTAAAATGATAATTAGACGAGGTTGAGCCATGGATTGCTTGATATACTTAACCAACTTGACATATGGTCTGTAGGGTTAAGTCTTGGACTTGGATACTTAGCCAGTTCCGACGTGTTTTGTAGACGGGTTAAGTTGTGAACTTAAGTGACACTTAACCCATTAGATAAACCCTAATTCGGAGGATTAGGTAGGTAACCATAGTTAACAAGGATTATGGAAATAAGGCTAAGTGGTAAACCTTAGTTAAGGGAAACTAAGTAATAATTCTTAGTCAAGGAAATTTGGACCATTTCTTGGATAGATCAGTAACCCGATACGTTAGAGTATGCGTGTAGGAGAAGGCTATCTGATTTGGATAAAGGCTCCAACGAACTGGGTAACGAAGCAGCGGCTTCGGGGAACGTGAGGATATTCTTGGGATCCCTCTGTGAGCTGTCAGGTCATTATACTAGGCTCACGAGAGGTTGAGGTCTGCGGTAGAAGAACCAAGAATATGCCTTGGTTGCTATGCGAGCGACCTAAAGACTGAGGTGGATAGCAGTGAGTCGGCGGATACATAAGGTGCCCGAGATAGCAAGTTCGTCGATCATCTACCATCTTGAGTCAAGCGTGTACGTACGGAAAGGCAGGGAACACCCAACAGACCATGATTTGCTATCTAATTATGGGTGAGGTAGGCCGTAGGATGTGGGCTGGCCGGAGTGTAGTTCTCATGCAAGATTTTCTCTTGTGTTGCCTTTCACTAGTTGAGGGAGGGGTCTCGTGGGACCATAGCCACGTGTAGAAAAGCAGACCTTAGTATCTGCATCGGCAGATAAATCTAAAGCTCCCGACCGAGTCCTGTATTTCTTGGTTTGCCCTGTGACAGGACTCGGGTGGCACGAGGTGATACATGTGCATACAGTAATAGAAAAACGATTCACGATGAATGCGTGGGAAAAGGGCGCGGTCGAGGGTTAGCGTAATCCCTAGTGGCCTAGGTGGTTTAACCCAAACCGAAATACAAAAACGTGCAATAGGTAAGCGTAATCCCTAGTGGTGCTAGGTGGCGTAAGTCCTAGTAGTTCAAACGATGATCCATATGGAAGAGCCTAGCTAGAACAAGGGTGACAGTCCAAACGATTTCAAGGATAATACGACATGAGGAAGCCCGTACGAGGTACGACAAAGGACTGAACTTATATACATGGAAAGAAACATATGATTTGAGTAACCTATATATGCGATATATTAGGTTGACAGGGACCATTACACGACCTTGAGCAAGGGACATTCATGGTTAACACATGACGCGGGTAGGGATACTAGTACGAGAGGTGCAGAGCAAATATACATGTTAGAACTAGGAAGAATATACATAATAGATACCGTGGGATGTTAGACGGGGTAGATACCTTGGGATAATGTACTCGATAGAAATCTGACGATGTGATACCTTGACTTATCATAACACCGTAGTTTATCATGATACCTTAGTTTACCTTGCCGCAGTAGTTCAGTCGGCTACCCTGGTTTATCTATCTTGTAGTCATCCTTATGTTTACTTTCAGTTTATGCATGTCATGTTACCTTTACCTGTTTTTATACTGGAAGTAGACAGGACTTACTCGGTCTTTTTGACTGACCCGTTTTGTTTCGCCTCTTTTCTTCCATTTCCCCCCCCCCCCCCAGGTTTCAGGGAGGAAACAATGCTGTTTAGTTCGGACTTCTTCTGCTTGAAGGTCATCATGGATGGCTTGGACTTCTCTTGGCTATGGCTACTTTACGGTTTTACTTGGGGAATAATTTATTAAAAAGTCTTTATGCTTCTTTACTATTGCAAGACAGGTTATGATGTACTCGGATGTAAAAGGCTTTAGACCTTATGTATTCATGTTTATGAAAGTTTGATTTTACTTCCGCTATTCATTTATATATGTTCTGTCTTGTGATATTTCTGTGCATGTTTACCAATAATGCCCCTCTAAAGCTAGTGCATTCCTTTGCGAGTGACCCTAGCGGAGGCGGGGTGTTACACCTACTGAACATAATAATCATAATGGTAGTTTCGTGTACCACTAGCTATCTACATAGGTGCCGCCTGCCCCTATCTCCACTAGTTGTACCCACTACCCCCATGTGATCGGCTCCCTAACTCGTAGATACCCGTGTTGGTCCCACAGTGGGATGTATCATTCCGCAAAGTGGCAACCCGATACCACTAAAAATGCTTTGCTTAAATTTACACGATGCAACAACGTCTTACCTACCAGCCCAGGCCACCGCACGCACATGACCCTGTTGGACTTGCTTTGCCACTATTAACCCGTTTTGACCTCTTATAATCACACCCAGTAAGTGTGTCCCGTCCTCGGTCTAACTCGAGCTCACAAAGATACTTACTGGGTTACTGGTTTGAAAAGGGTCCCACATGCTTGACACAAGCTTTCCACCTATGCTTGGTCCCCACTAGAATTTTCCACTTAACCCCTTCTTATTCATGTCTCCTTAAATGTTTCAATTTGGTTAAGTGTTTCTAATCGTATTTCACATGTCACCCACTTAACCCCCATGTCCCACCACATGTTTAACTTGGTTAAGTGTCACTTAACACATTATAACCGTAACCTTGTAAGACCTCTCACATTAGACTACTGTTTGCGGTTGTTGGATTTGCCGGGCAGGTCCGGGCAGACTTATACCACAGGCGAGTCTAACCTCATGTCTTTACAACTGTTGCACATTTATTTTATGCCTTTGACCTGTCACATTAGACTACCGTTTGTGGTTGCTAGATTTCTCGAGCGGGTCCGGGTAGTCTAACACCACAAATGAGTCTAACCTCGTGTCTTAGGCGTTTATTATTACAAATTATTTCACCCCAAAATGAATTAATTATCCCTATTCAAATTGTCAATAATTTCCAAATAAATTATGTCCATAATTGTCACCTAAATTATGTCCATACTTTTTAGGTATAAAAATTATACCAATTAATGTCTCAGTTTAATTATATGCTTTTAAAGCCATTTTATGCCAATTCACAATTTACATAATTAATGTTTTCCCATGGTCCCCACGCTATTCGTACGTTCAAATATGAAATATGTTAGACTCGCAAATAGTCTAACTTATAAAAAAGAAACATCACAACTTGCATAACACATAAAAATAGATATAACTTGCAAATAGGAATTATAACATAAATTTGCATAGCCAATAATTTGCATATACAATGGTCATATAGAATCATATATTTGCATAAACTACCACAGATCTAATACAGATCTAAACATGAAATTGTGAACTTGCATATATGAATTATGGGTCTCAGCTAAACTTGCACAAGTGAATATAGTTTTCACCTAAAAATGTGAATATAGTTTCCACCTAAACTTGCATATGGATTCCTACAACTTGCATACGAATTTATCACATGTTTTTTCATATAAACTAGCATATGAATATACTTGATTCACATATAAACTAGTGTATAATTCACATACAGACTTGCATAAGATTCACATACAAACTAGCATATGATTTAACATCCCAAACTTGCATAAGATTCACATACGAACTAGCATATGTAAACATAGACTTGCATAATATTCACATACAAACCAGCATATGATTTAACATCCCAAACTTGCATAAGATTCACATACGAACTAGCATAAAATAAATCAAGTTAAACATGTATAATTGGACATGTGAATTAGATCTACCAACATAAGACAACAAAACTGTCATATGTTCACCAGTAGACAATAACATCACATGATTCAATAGTCATGTTCTCATAATCCACATTTTATAACTTATCACAATTAATTTATATATTATTTTGTGAAAGAAATTGTACTCACAAAGATAGGTTGGAGAAGAGAATGATTCGTTCGTCCTTTGAATTAGAATTCTGACTTGCTAATCCCTAAGCTTTAGGAAGAAGAACTATCCCAGCAGCAACATGGTGGCTAAGAGACTAATTTAGTTTAGGGTTTGAGTCTAGGCACTTTTTCATAAAAGTTTGAGTCGACCTAAGCCGTTAGATTATCATAGGAGCAATCCCAACCATCCAGACTAGATAGAGTTATCAAGAACAACCACATCAGCCCTAATGACTCAGCAAAGAGTCAGAAATCGTCACATTTCAAATCTTCCCGGGGGGGGGGGGTAGGTCGACCTTTATAGGGTAAGTCAACCCATAGGTCGACCCCCTTGTCGACCTGGCCTCGGGCGGGAGAATTCCCGCCCATCTCGCTCCCCTGTTTGAATTCTGAATATCGAATTTTTATTCTGAACTGTTTTAATTTACATAAAATTACTAAAACTTCCAAGGGCCATAACATCCTCACATGAAGTCCGATTTACGAAAACTTGGACTCTATTCCAAGCAGAATTTCGGGACGAACGCAATGGTGTAACCCAATTCCCTTAATTCTAACTTTAATAATTAAGTATTCTTCGGATTTTTAATTTTAATATTCCCAGAAAATTCAGGGTGTTACATTGGTCTTATTTGCAGTCTTATTAAGCTGCTTTTTCTTGCCCTTGCCCTTGGGTTTAGCAGTCTCCTTTTGTACCATCATTATGTCAGTCGGTTCTGCTTTCTTCATGTTATTTTCAGCTGTTCTCAACATGCTTAATAACTCAATTAAGGGTTTCTCAATCTCATTCATGAGATATTCGTGACGAATTGAGAATACCTATTGTTTAAAGATTGTAGTACTAGGTCGGTCTGAGCTTCCAGAGTCTATGGAAACCCTAACCTTCCGAGATACTCTATATATCCAATCATTTTCAGTACGCTTGGACCAACGGGTTCCTTTTCTCCCATTTTGCAGTGATATAGAGCCTTGCTTGTGTCATATCTCTCTTGTCGAGTATGCCCTTCGAACAATTTCTTAAGGTGCTCTATCACCTCATAAGCATCCATGAACTCGTGTTGCTTCTGAAGCCCCAGAGTCATGGTTGCCAGCATGAGACAGCTGACATCAAGAGCATAATCTTGGTGCCTCTTGTGGGCATTAATCTTTGCGCGGGGTGCAGTACTTGGTGGTGCCTCTGGAATAGTTCTAACAAGCACATACAGCTTCCTTTCTTGTTTGAGGACAATCCTGAAACTACGGTGCCAGTCTAGGAAATAAGTTCTATTTAGTTTTTCTTTTTCAAGAACAGACCTAAGTGATAAATTGTTGGTGTTGCTTGCCATTTAGAATCTACATGAGATAATAAATAATAATGATTAATAATTTTGAAAATCAAAATAATGTCAGTCATTAATATAAATGTATAAATAAAATAAATATGCTCCCACTCAAATCAATATCCCTATATTTTAATATATATATATATATATGTTTTAATATAAATATTTAGGTGTTCCAGGATCCATATCTAGTCATGCCTTATCCCAGCTTGGCTAACTCCCCAAAATACAATCTTTTAGGTAGACATCTTATGTCAATTATATCATATATATAATTCTTGGATCGCATGATGAACATTTCGTTCGTTATTATTTAGTTGCTCAAAATATAGAATAATTCATGGTATTTGTCTCTAAGGCCATAATCCTATTATGCAGCCTTGTTAAGTCAGACCCAACAATACGTTGGAGCACCACATTTACTCCATCGCATATAACCAAAATAAAAAGAATGCACAACAAATTGGCATTACCTACATCCTGGTGATTTTGGACATTGATGAGTGTATTATTGGAAGATGTCACCTAGACCTAATATAAACAATAGTTTTATAAGGGTTTTTAAATTTGAATTCGACAAAATCATGTTATTTATACAAGTATTTCATATTTACAATTTTAATTCCAGATAATCATAGTTAAAGGACATTAAACTTTTAACTTTATGGTATTCTAAATAAAATAAGTGATTTGAAAAAAAAATGTTGTTTTAAACATTTCAAAACTCAAATTTCAATTCCAATTATCTACAGTTAATTAAACATGTAAACAATAAAATATTGTTTTTCATTTGTTATGAACATTTCAAAACAAACTTCATTTTAGTTTTGTTCACCCATATTAAACTTTATAATATATGAAATAATTCATAAAAGTACTCGGTACTTCATGATGAATAAAACAAGTCTTTTGTTTTGAACGTTTCAAACAAGACTAGTTGAACCGCAAATAATATCATTGAACAACACAACTCAAACTTACAAAAAAAGAAAATTGAAACCATGTATGTCTGTGCACCGGTTACTATATACTTGGAGCAACAATATACTTGGAGCAACTGTTCCCAAACGCATCAGATATTTGATCAGTGGGCATGAGAAAACATAGTATCAACATGTACATAGTATTCAACACACAACATTTAAACAGATTGAAAATTAAACATTTTGGCTAAAGTCCATTCAACTGAGATACAATATTAATCAATACAGGTCATATCTGAGATGTATGTTGATATTGGCATATTAACAAATAGTTAAACTGCATATTTCAGACAAGCAGCATCCTTACGTATATCGGCCCAAATATACTTCAGCCGCCACAAATTATTGGTTTTAGGATTTAGATATATGTGTGTGTGTATATATAAATATTTATATATACATATATATATTACAAATGAAATAAACTAATAAATATACTAATTCATTCTGAATTGGGGCATAATTTCACATGTTGATAGTTATATATACATCTCAAGTTATATGTATGTCACAAAATCATACAAATAATACAAGAGTTTCAAATTGCAATATTCACATACATGTTATGAATGAACAATCAGCATACTTATCTAAAACTGAAGACATATTGTAAAATCAAATATCACTGTCATAAAGATTTACCCAGATTTGTATATTCAAATAAAATACATGTCATAAACCATTTAAATACAGATTTAACAAATTAATATAAATTGTGTTCATATTGTAAATATACACACACAAAGTAATGATATTAGTATATCATATTTATGTGCATATCAGATTTACAAATTTATGTGCAGTTTTGCACACATAAGTGGTCATTGATTGATGTATTTGATATGCATGTAAACCCAGATTTGCATATATTTTGTGATTAGATTCATGGGAGCTAAAACAGGTCAGTCTATAACATATATATGTGTGTGTGTAATAGAAAACTTTTCTTACACTTACAACTACAGAAACAAGTTTAAATGAAGAAAACAACGACTGATTTTAAAACTAGCAAAACAGATACATGGTATATACTGGAGTTTATGCATAGCTCAAATTAAAATAGATCAGCCCTAAAATAAAACTAAATCAACATTTTACTAACTTAAAAAAATGAGATGATTTATAACATAAGGTTTACACTAATGTACTCTGATCGACTTAAAAAAAATGTAGATTAGACATTGTTATAAAACTCAAATCTAAAACTGAATTATATTTTAGGATTAAATTTGACCCGAACTTAAACATTCAATCAAAATTAAAATATGATCCAAATTATAATCACAGAAACAGTTTATAGATCAAACCATATTATAGATTAATAAGTACTAGAATTCATACATATCAAAATTAACATTGAATATTAACTCAGACTCAAAATTGTAAACAAAACAGAATTTTGTTCTAACTCGAAACAATTTCAATTTTGAATCACATGTTATATGCATTCTAGATCCCATTTACATGCGTATTCACAATACTTTATAGATTATTACAATAATAATTACATGGCTAGATCAATAACTGAATCGATTGGAACCTTTCTCTGATACCATTGTTGATTTACAAGGATCGATTTTGCAGCGGATAACAATAATTTTCTCAACCCTAGTTAAATTCGAATCATAATTTGAACTAAAACATGTACCTTTCTTCGAAATTATGAACCAGGCGAAAGCGATTGTTGATGGAATCAAATCAAACACTTAAATCAAATCATCTCTATTAGAAATCCAAGGACGATGATCTCGACAGTGTCAAACAAATCGAGGAAGGTGGAATTTTTGGTACTCGCCAAATTGGGATTAGGATTTAATGAACTTCATGGTGATCGAATCAAATCAGAAAGGGATTGGCCTTTTCTTTTTATAAAAAAGCAATACGAAATTTTGTTCCATCCTATTTACCCGTTCTCTATGTTTAAAATAAAAGAAAATGTCAACCATTTGATTTCCCTTTTATTTTAAATAGTTCTCTTCTTATTCAACATCCTTATGTGTGACCCTACAGGTTATCATAATGTTGGCAACAATTTAAACAATATTTAAAATGTAAATAGTGAGCGACATCTAGTAATACATCACTGTTACCCAAGTTATAATAATAATATGAATGATTCGATACAATCCTTTTGTGACCAGTGTATCAATGTAATCTAGTCCTTTTAAACCAGTATATCTAGGATTAAACTCGAGGCATGGAACGTATCACCCTCTTTATAATTTAATCCGTTTATCTTGATCGATGAGTAGACTATATAAACAAATTAATATTTGAGGATGGCCATGCATTTCATAGTCTCACTCAATCTAGAGTCCCATGGATATCACTGTAAATATATCGCAGCGTTAAATTCCATCTAGATCATTCATAATTTTGATTTGATTCGAAATGTATCCAATAATCACTGTTATCATCTACCCTGTTACAAGTAACTTTAGATGATATCAAAATACAAATATCCTTGAATAAAATTATAATGATTTCAGGTCTGAGGATCATTACATCACGGTCATTGTGAGAATAACTTATGTTACTATTAATTATATTCCACATAGTTGTTCTCATGTTAGGTAAGCCCAATATGATATCCTCTAATATGTATTTATGTCTTGACATTGATATCACGTATATTAATGATCAATGAGTTGTGATCATCAGTCAATCAACATACTAGTCTCAATGTTTTATTGTTGTCCTATATAAACAATAAAACTTGACTAGGGACAATTAAGAATTACAATACTTAACATATCATATATTCTCAAGTCCAAGTCTTACTCGAACTATACAATCCCGTATTATTATTCTAAGGACTTCCATTGTGTTAATAATTATAATACGCAGTAAATACAACATAACAGAATATTTTATTCCAAATAAATAATAACACTAACAATGTTATTATTATTCACATCAAACAGATTGCCTCTAGGGCTCAAACTCTAACAATCTCCCACTTGCACTAAAGCCAATCACTCATGTATCGAATACCCATGAAACTAGTGCGACTGTCATTCTTCTGCTGCGACAAAGCTTTAGTCAATGGGTCTGCAACATTATTATCCGTTTGGACTCTGCAGATATGTGTATCTCCTCTGTCAACAATTTCACGGATGGAATGGTATCACCAAAGTATGTGTTTGGATCGTTGATGTGATCTAGGTTCCTTAGCCTAGGCAATGGCCCTATTGTTGTCACAATAAAAATCTATTGGATCAACAATGGATGGAACAACAGAAAGTTTAGTAATGAATTTCTTAATCCAAACAGCCTCTTTAGCAGCTTCTGAAGCAGCAATGTATTCAGCCTCCATAGTCGAATCAGCGACTATTTTTTTTCTTTGAACTTTTCTAGCTAATAGCATAACCACTCAGGAAAAACACATAACCGGACTGTGACTTGTCGCCATCTTTATCAGTCTGGAAACTAGAATCTATGTAACCTTTTACCATTAATTCCTCTTCGCCTCCATATATTAAGATCGAGTCTTTAGTCCTTTTCAAGTACTTAAGAATGTCCTTGACTGCTGTTCAGTGACTTTCACCTAGATCATATTGGAATCTACTTGTCATACATAGAGCGTAGGAGACATCTGGACGAGTGCACAACATTACATACATGATTGATCCAATTTCCGAAGCATAAGGAATTAGTTTCATGCGTTCCTTATCATATGATGACTTAGGACATTAGGACTTAGAAAGTTATATATACAATGTGATATGGGTACGTATCCTTTCTTTGCCTCTTGCATGCCAAACCTTTTTAGCACTTTATCAATGTATGTACTCTGACTTTGGCCTATTAACTTTCTTGATCTATCTCTATAGATCTTTATACCTGAAATATAGGTTGCCTCGCCTAAGTCTTTCACTGAAAAATTAATTCCCATCAATGTCTTCAACGCTTGCAATGAATTAACATCATTCTCAATAAGTAATATGTAATCCACATATAATACAAGGAATATAATGTTACTCCCATTAATTTTCTTGTATGCACAAAGTTCAACTTCATTCTTAATGAATCCAAACTTTTTGACTGTTTCATCAAAATGAAGATTGCAACTCCGAGATGCTTTTTTCAATCCATTTATGGATAGTTGCAGTTTACATACTTTTCTAGCTTCCTTCGGATTGACATAACCCTCACGTTGTGTCATCTACACTTCGTCGATAAGATTCCTGTTAAGGAATGCAGATTCGACAACCATCTACCAGATTTCATAATTGTAAAAGGCTGTAATTTCAAGCATAATCCTAGTGGATTTAACCATAGCCACTAGGGAGAAGGTTTCATCATAGTTAACTCCTTGAACTTATCTGAATCCTTTCGCCACCAGTCGGCCTTTATAGGTTTGTACTTTAC
The DNA here is from genome assembly GCA_030737875.1 of Allium sativum. Lineage (NCBI taxonomy): Eukaryota > Viridiplantae > Streptophyta > Magnoliopsida > Asparagales > Amaryllidaceae > Allium > Allium sativum. Next base: position 141,858,565 of record CM060914.1, on the reverse strand, counting down.
CATTCATGTCAGTTTTCTTCTTGAAAACCCACTTACACCCAATTGGTTTTACCCCATCAGGTGGACCAACCAAAGTTCACACATGGTTGGTGTACATGGAATCAATTTCAGATTTCATGGCTTCAAGCCATTTCTCAGATTCTGGTCCATTCATAGCATGTTGGTAAGAAGATGGCTCATCTTGATCTATGAGCATTACGTCTCTAGTTGAAGTTATTAGATATCTAAAATATCTATCGGGCTCATGACGTATTCTACTAGATCTATGAACGTTTGGTGTAATTTAGGTGGGTTCAATTTTCACAACAGATTGTGGTTCTTACTTAATTTCAAGTTCAGGTTCAACAATATCTTATATTCTCGAACTTCTTCGAGTTTTATTTTTTTCCCATTGGTACTTTTAAAACTAGATCTCTTTCCATAAAAGTACCATTTCGAGAAATAAACATTTTATGCTCTAAAGGTTTGTAGAAATAATATCCTTTTGTTTCCTTTGGATATCCGACAAAATAACACTTTTCTGATTTGGGTTCGAGCTTGTCAGAGTTAGGAAGCTTAACAAAAGCCTCACTTACCCAAATCCTCACATAAGAGACATTAGGACAACTACCAATCCATATCTGATATGGTGCCTTTTGAAACGTTTTAGTGGGAACTCGCTTAAGTATATATGCAACTGTTTTAAGGGAAAAACGGCAAAAACTTATTGGAAGATCTGTATGACCCATCATTGATCGTACCATATCTAATATGGTGTGATTTCTACTTTTAGACACACCATTTCATTGTGATGTTCCTGGCGCAGTGAGTTGTTATACAACTCCACACTCTTTCAGATAGTCATTAAACTCTTGGCTTAAATATTCTCCTCCTCGATCAATTCGAAGAGTTTTTATATTCTTACCAAGTTGGTTTTGAACTTCATTCTTGAATTCCTTGAACTTTTCAAAGGATTCTAATTTGTATTTCATAAGAAACACATATCCGTATCTACTTAAGTCATCAGTAAATGTGAAGTAATAAAACCCACCTCTAGCTGATGTACTCATCGGTCTACATACATCACCATGTATAAGGGCTAATAGATCATTAGCCCATTCGCTGTGTCCAGTGAAAGGAGCTTTAGTCATCTTGCCTAATAAACAAGATTTGCATTCTTCATATGATTCAAAATCAAATGAATTCAAAATTCCATCTTTATGGAGTTTTGATATGCATTTCTCATTTATACGGCCTAAACGACAATGTCAAAGGTATGTTGGAGTTAAATCATTTGATTTAATTCCAATAGTCACTGTTATCATCTACTCTGTTACAAATAACTTTAGATGATATCAAAACACAAATATCCTCGAATAAAATTATAATGATTTTAGATCTGAGGACCATTACATCACGGTCACTTTGAGAATAACTTATGATACTATTAAATATATTCCACGTAGTTATTCTCATGTTGGGTCAGCCCAATACGCTATTCTCTAATACATATTTATGTATTGACATTAATATTACGTATATTAATGATCAGTGAGATGTGATCATCAGTCAATCAACATGCTAGTCTCAATGTTTTATTGTTGTCCTATATAAACAATAAAACTTAACTAGGGACATTTAAGAATTACAATACGTAACATATCATATAATCTCAAGTCCAAGTCTTACTCGAACTACACAATCCCGTTTTATTATTCTAAGGACTTCTATTGTGTTAATATTTATAATATGCAGTAAATATAACACAATAGAATATTTTATTCCAAATAAATTATAATACTAACAATGTTATTATTATTCACATCAAACAAATTGCCTCTATGGCACAAACTCTAACAACTTGGACTTCCTGAAACACCTTATGTACTTAATAGCTTGTAATACATTTACATAAATCATTTTACCGCTATAACAGATTTACTTCCCAAACCAGTTTCACATATTTATTCTACCATCCATAAGCACATTTACAAAATGAGATTGTGTGTGTGTATATATGTATGTATATATATCAACTTACCCATCTTTTAATTTTTGTTTTACTGTGTGATCGAAGATATATACATTTAACACAACAAACTACATATTTTTAATGTGATTATTATCTAAATAGCATACTCAAATTTTATACGAATTTGGGTTTCACACACCTGCTCTACTCAATGATAATTCTGAGACTGCTAATTATGCATGCACTTAGGTTTTTCTATAATTTGCATATAGTAAAAAAACAACAAGCTAAACAATGTTAAACAAATGAAAATTTACTTTGAAATTAGAGAGAATGTAACAAGGAAACAAATTAAGCCAGTTAATCGTGCATAAATCAATTTAATGCCGTGGAAACAAAGGGGGAAACAAATTTAGGGTTTCTATAACCCCGTATATACACTGATACATCACTGGCAAATTGATCGAAAACCAAGCATCAAATTTGAGAGCTAAAAGAAAAATCAGATCGGAGTACTCACATTTTTCATTCGTAAGCCCAAATTGTTAACCAAGAGCATCAAAACGAAGATTAAACCCAGAGTAATCGATTTTAAAGATGCGATTTGGGGAAGCGATTTTGATTTGGAGAAGAGGGGAGGGAAGCCATTTTTTCGTTTGTGGAATTTTTTTTATTTCTCTGAAATGAAAAGGCGAGGAGGGGAGGGACAAAAAATAAAAATGAGGAGGAAAAAGTATCATGCCGTTTGATACGGCTCAAGACTGTATTATATGAACTAATCCATAGCTTCAAAGATCTACGGTTAGATATTAGAGGTAGAAAGAGGTGCAGATTGGTTGAGCTATAGCAAATGAAATTTGATACGGCTATTAGCTGTATCAAATTTGATATGGCAATTATCTGTGTCAAATCTCCGCATCTTGGTGCGTCAAATTTGCTGTTTTGGTATAGTAAGGGTGCAACATAGGCCCTGAATTCTATGAGGGCCGGTCGACCTAGAAATGCATCGTAAGGCCAATCCATATCCATTACCAAAAATGGGAGGATCCGTACTCTTCGGTGGTCTCCTTCCCCAAGCTCCACAGACAAATTCACTACTCCAATCGGAGTCATTGTTGAGCTGTTAAAGTCACGTATCCATCCACCGCATGTCTTTAAATCTTTAGCTTCCAATTTCATTTGGTCAAATGCTTTTTTAAACAAGATGTTGATGGAACTCCTGCAATTCACAAGGACTTTCCGCACTATTGTTGGACCAATGGTAGTAGTTATTACCAACCGGTCAATATTCGGTGTCTTAATTCCCACACTCTCTTTGTCTCGAAAGATAATGTTGTTTGCCATCGTCTTCTGCTGCTTCGCAGGAGCAGTATCCTCGAGGGAACTACACAATCCTACTTCTAGGTGTTTAGCGGCATTGACGTACTGCTCCATGGCTCTATTGTTGAATCCATCTGGATGCGGACCTCCAACCATAATATTGATTACTATCCCCATTCCTTTCTACAGGGCAGTAGGCCTGGAGGCAGGTTGGTTCTGATTTGGATTCGATCCTCCGTGCCCCTTGTCTCTAAGGGAAACCTTATATTCATCTAACTTTCCTACTCGAAGCAATTTTTCCACAACATCTCTTAAGTGGCGACACTCATTCATGGAGTGGCCATAAGTTTCATGAAGCAAACATAATTTCCTGGTCACACGCTCCTTTTTAGTCGATTCTCTTGATGAAGGCTTTTGGTATTGGATAACATTGAAGGTATCCAAATAAATGTTCTCCAAGGTGTCATTCAATAGCGTGTAATTCTCAAAGGGTTGGAATTGAGGCCTCTTTTTGGGATTGTTTCACTGATTCCTACTTCTCTTGTTGGTGTTCCCACCTTAGCGGTCATTTCCTGCACTCTTGTTGCCGACATTCACTTCAACTTTCCCTGCATGATCACCAGATTGTTTGATGGCGACATCGCTCTAGATATCTTCTCTTGGCGTATCGTCGGATTTTCTTTTACAGTTGGCATATATCTCTTCTTGTCGTAGACAAATGTTAGCCTTCTCATAAAATAACTCTCTAGCTAATGGTGGCTTTTTGGCTAGGAACCTCCCGAATTCAGTGTCCTTATCGACTCCGTCTATTAGCGCCATCAAAATAGTCTGTTCGTGTAGGTTATTCACTTCCGTAACTGCTAGATTGAAACGGTCCAAATACTATTTCAGAGTTTCTCCCGGAGCTTGCTTGACTATAGAGAGCTCGATGACACTCTTTACACTTCTAGGCGTGAATCCGAAACTGATTCAGGAAACTCTCGCTTAGTTGTTTGAAAATGGAAATTGATCGAGGCGAAAGTTGGGTAAACCAAATCATTGCAACATCTTCAAGGTATATTGGGAAAGCTTTGCATTTCACGACGTCAGGGGCCACCGCAGCACTCATATACAAGGAGTATCTCATTAGATGTTGTCTTGGGTCAGTTCTTCCTCCGCATCGGTCCATGAGAGGCATACTGAATCTCGTTGGGAACTGGACATCCAATATGTCATCGATGAAAGGCATGTGATTGCAATCAATACCCCAATTTTCGTTGGTATAGCCTATGCTATCAGCCATAACTTGATGTACTATAGCTTCCACTTCAGCATTGGTTAGCGTAGGTTTAGTTTCGCCACTTCTTGCTCTTCTAACCCTTCCGCTCCTACGTCAGGCATTGTCCTCCAGTTTCTCGTGGGAGCAGAGTTCCCTTCCCCCTACGATCCCGCTCATTCACATGGTGTGTGGGCTGAAGGAGTTGACCTTGAGTAGGATTAGTAATATTTGGATCTCTCAGAAGGACATAAGATCCCTGCATTAGTAGTAACATTGGTTCTACTAGGCAAGGGTCATTGGGACCCAATCGACGAGCTTATCTTCACGAGATCCCAACAAGCCAAACGTCATTTGTTCGAGGTTCTCAGGTCTCTCATATGGTCTCCTCTGATGTGGATGCCTTTCATTTTCCTCTGAAGAAGTTGAGTAGTTTTCCGCAAGGCGATGAGTTGGAGAAGGTTTCCTCTGCCTAGAAGCTCATCCATCTGCCTAATCGTTGCATTAATGTTCTCGTGGATCACGACACTATCATGTCATTAAGCTTCTAAAGCCTCGTTAGTTTTCTCCATTATAGCAAGCAAACATGCAAAATCCATATGCGAGACAGGGGGATACACAGGAGGTTGATAGCTAGTGGTTTCTTCCAGAGCTAGGGCACTTGGATCGACTTGAGTAGAGTGCCAACAACCGGTGGATTCGGGTCTTGGACAATGGATCGGGTTGAGGGTACATTTCCAACATCGGATCGGGTCATGATACCACCTCCAATTCGGGTTGGAGAGGGTCTGCCTGGTCAGATATTGGATGGTCCTTCGTTTTGGAACGGATCCAACTTGGTTCCCTACGATTAGATCGTGAGGGCTTGTGTGTTACCCTGCTGATCTTCACTCATTTCATTCACCCGAGAGTTTTTCTGATCTTTATTTCTCTTTGGAGCCATGGAATTCAAGTTTGTTGGAATCGATGAAACCTTCAGAAACGGTGAAAATGCGGACTATTTCTTCGGACTTGAAGATCTAAACAATAGAATGACAATCCAGAAAGCTGAGAATTCCATGTACTCAGTGAAAGCACCAAAATATTAGACTAGAAAATGGCACTAACACCTAATTGACTAGAAATTGTAGAGAATAATAATGTAACAACCTATGGAATATGACTCCAGAATTCAAACAATAATACATAAACCCGTATTACTTGCCAAAACTCAAGTATCGAAAACACCAGATAGTTAATGAAAGAATATAGGGTGAGATAAGAAAGAAAGAAAATTTAGAATAGAAGAAGAAGAACACAACAGCATCAGAGTCTCACATCGTAGCAGAATAAAATATAATATAGAAATAAAACTTTATTGAGAGCTTTGAATATAAACTTACAATCCTCAGAGTACATCAATACATCTGGACAGTTATAATAATATGTCCTCATATACACACACAGCAGAATAAATACTAGATATCATACATCTGAACTCCTACAGCTTATTTTCGGGCTTCACAGCATCCCATAACATGAATTGTACAACCAGTCTAACCCAAGCATTTACAAAACGGTGGATCCGTCTGGTGAACCATAGTGAGAAAACTCGCTAAGTTTAAAAACATTACCCAACTTGATTTTAATGTCACCATTTCTTTTCGAAATCATAAATTATTCTGATACTATAATAGTGTCTAAATACAATTAAATAACAATCTAGTGGAACGCTTTCATCTCACGTTCCACATATATAGTATATAAAATCAAAACCGCGGGCTTAATGGAGATTGAATTTCCAACTATGACATGGTATGGAACAATCTTCCGATAGTGTATCTCTAGAGGCAAATACACTGGGTTCAACAAGAACATCTTACAACCCAACCACACATGACCGACCACTCATTTTGCTTGAGTGTATCGAATGTATATCACCAATGGTTGGGAGCAACCCACCGTTTCCTAATAAGGGACATCATCGAAATAGATTTAAGAAGGAAATGAATTTTCTCTAGATAGATGATTATACACCCTACTTGGGAGCTACCCACTTAGCCATGCTACCTGCCTGTTTTTTTGTCATTTCCCAACTGAAGAGGCTTGAGGTTTAACTCTACCTTTAGAACATGATATCACCATTCACTTTGAATGTCCCATTGTCAGATCCGCCAAACCACTAATTGACGTCCACAAAATTACTCTGAGCTAAGAGAATGGCCATTCTCCACCACTAAAAGAAATATATTTATAAAAATCAATGTACGTGATTCTTAAGAAATATTCTGCCAGACATTCGTCCATACAAGTCATCCAGCTATAGGATGAAGCGAAGGTACCCTCCTACAACATCCTAGGTATCACCCAAAAGATCAGTAGCAAGTAGTCCTTGCAAACCCATCGATTCCAACCACTACAGGATTACAGTAAATCTTCGGTCGCTAAGCCAGAGATTTTAAGTAATTACACCGTTTTATGAATATCCACGGTCTTCAGTTGCTCCATCTCGATATGCATTTGATATCTTTAATACTTCGTATTTGCTAGTCGGAATGATTTTCGAATATTATTCGATATTGATCATTCTGTTCCAACAATCGTATAGGCCAGATTTGATAGTCGATTATTTAAATATCAAATAAAACAACCATTCAATCATAAAATAAAATTAGATTCACTGGTTTAGTACTCAGCATCACTTGGCTTCTTGAAATTAAATAACTAATCAAATGGTTAATTTACAAATTTAAAACTTTTTTCGATATTACAACGTTCAGTAGTCCCTAACCGTAAATTGGTAAGCGAACAATTACCTAAGTATCAACCCTGAAGACTGAAATTAACATCAGATTAATATTCAGAAAATCAGTTAACTCAACAAATCTCTAGTAAGATTCCAATTCTCATCATAACTCGTTATCAACCTATACTATTCTATTTTTAATTCATTCGACCATTTTCCACTTTGAAAATCTTGTTTAAATTCCATCTCTTTCACTTAATTTCATTATTAAGTGTTGCCAGTTCCAAACAAATACTTCGCATTCACTTCTTCTTTATAAACCTTGTTTATAAAATCTCAGGTTTGATATAAACCTTTTTTATCCCATTTTCTTTTACTTAATTCAAGTGTTAAGTAAATATTTAGTTTAAGCTATCATATTCGCTTAAAATACCTTTTATAACTTAGTTATAAAAACTGGGTTTTAATATAAACCCATCATAAACTGTTTTCACAATTCAGTTATATTTCATTACAAACTTGATTACTTACTTAAATGATTTAAATAATAATCTCTTGAATTATAATAATATTTTACTTTAACATTAACTATTGTATAAGTAGTTAATTGCTTATTTAACTAAAATAAATAATAAATCCCTTTTTAAAGTTTTATTAAAATTTAACACTATTCATTAAACTCTTCCATTTTATTAATTAAAAGTAAATTAATCAAATAACTAATTCCAATTAAAATGGTTGGATTTGTTAACTCAACCCATGATTTCCTCGTTAATCAATTCCAATTAATACTCCCCCTAAATTAATTAATAATATAATTAATTTAAATAGTCCCATTTAAATCTTTCTTCAAAACAATTAATCAAACTCTTAACCGTCAGTTAGTTTCTGCTCATTTACCTATTAATCTTATTAACATAAGAATTTTCTTTATAAAACAATTTACTAATTGCTTATAACTAAAATAATAAATAATGAATATGTATTTCCTTTTTATAACTTTTATTCAAATTTATAGATTTAAAAATCTATCTATAGTTATAAAATAAATATAATAACTTCATTTCTGTCGATTCACCGATGGTAAATCCATATTTATAAAATGATTGATTTATAGGACATGTGATGCCAATTACCTAACCAATACTGTCCATTGGTTAATATCATAACAAATTTTGAAATACGTTTCAACAAACAATAAACAAATCAATCATCTAATTAGGTTGGTCATACAGTTCATATAATGGTAATATGAAAATAAGTAATAAATTTGAGGAATCCCATTGGATCCCTCCAACCTGTTTTCCGTGCATCCAAATACTTTACCTCAATTTCAATTCAATAACTAGATATAATATTCAACAATAAATAAATCACAATAATCCAAGCACTCATATTTTAATTTAATACGTTTATATTATTATAAGCGTAACCAACGAGGTAAGTTACCTCATTTGGAAATAATCATTAAAAATAATGATTGGTTCAAATTAAATTAAACGAACGTTTAATTTAATCAATTTAGTTCAACGCATATAAATATATATAGCATCCATCAAATAATTAACAAACATAGCACACAAATAATAATCCCGACTTATGTAAATATAAGTGGGAAAACTGAGTTAGTTAAACTCACTTTGATTTGATTTGGTTCGGTTACAGTTAAATTAAACGATCGTTTAATTCAACTGAAAATTTCAGCTGTCTCCGTCTCAGTCCGAAATGGTTCCATAGTGCAATGTCCATCACCACCATTTTAGTCTCTTGTTTTGTTCAGTTATGACCACATAGGCATGAGATATGAATATTATCAGTTTATAGTTTTAAATTAAAATAATTAGATCCCTTAATTAAAATTAATTATACTAAATTACTTTGTTAATTTAAGACTGACACCCCTTCGAAATGCTAGAATGCATCTGCTCCAAAATGAACGGCGCTGGTGCTCCTTCATTCCAGACTGTCTGCTCCTTTCACAGTTCCATTAAATAAAACACTTGTTTCGTGCTATATTTCTTTGATCCTGTAGTTCAAAAGATCGGGCTTGCCAATCTCTAACATTGTTACTTCATCAAATATTGGCACTACTGATTCTTCCACGTTCACAGACCCACCTCGTAAATGAGTACCCACGCAACTTTCACTTCTATCTACTTTACATCTTTCGAATGCCTGCTCCATGCTAAAAACGTTCCAAATCCCCTTTGCTTTCTTCGTTCATCATTTAGATTAGTACGTGGCCACCTTTCCCTTTATAAGATGCAGGCCCAACGTTTAAGGATTTAACTAAAATTGGCCTATTCGAATTCTTCTACCCGATTACTTCTGAATTAAAAAACACAGTCCATCTCTTCACTTCTCTCGCTCCTTTCTTCTTTTGTTTTGATTCCTTCACTCCTCCTTACGGCCTCGTTCAAACCGAAGACCCCCTTTCAACATATACTGCTGCACAAACCAAGCTTCACGGGTTCTTGTAACCTACAAACAGATTGTTCAAATTCCCCAGCCCCAGGTCTTCTGCGTGTTTTCCCTTTTTCCACGTTTTGACCATTGTTTATTCTTCCCAAATCTTTGTTACTCATGTTAGAAACTAACGCCTTCCCAAAAGAAACACAAGCCCAACTTTTGTTTTTATTTCACACACGATACTCCATCTTTACTTCGTGCACTTTAAACATATGTACCCAGCTTCGATCTAAAGCTTCACATAAACAAAATCTCCCTGTAATCCGCGTTTGACAATTTGCTCCTTCCTTGTTCAAAAACTGATGCCATCATGCAATTTCAAAACCTTCCTTCCGCAACAAGTACAGACCCCCAAAATGGCATCTAGACCAATTGAAGAACGTGCCTTGCATCCCTCTTTCCGTCGAGCCCAGTCACATCTTCCTAGGTGACATCGTCCTCCAGCAAACCCCGTACAACCGATGCTGACCTCGAGAGCTTTTCTGGCCATTAACGTGAACGAAAACCAATCACAACTGTTCATTAGAGAAAGCTCGACGAGCTTTCCAAGTTTTATGTTGAAGAGTTTTTGAATAGAAGAGTGGTTTGGAAGAAAAGAAGGGAGAAGACTAGGAGATTTTTGGCCATATGTTGCTTAAGGTGGAGGCGCATTTAGTTTGACCACAGAAAATGAAACTTACAGTTATGACTTACTACATGGGTGTATATATATAGGGTTAGATAAATTAATATATTTTTTTAAATCGAACCTTAGCTACGAAGTAATGCAGTAAAATTATTACATACGCCTTCCGGTTTCGACGAAAATTATAATCTTAGCATAAAAGATTATTCCGGACACGATGGAAAAGGTTTCGTCGAATTCCGAGGTCGTTTGTGAAAAGTCCGTTATAAATCACAGGTGATAACCACGCGTTTAAATTTCTCACAATCACAAAATAAATCCAAAAAACTTGAAACTGCAAACACTACGAAACCTAACCATTATGGATCCAATAAAATTAGTTTCACTGAAAACGGAGTTCCTTTGCATATCTGTTATTCAATTCTACGCGTAAAACAACACTATTTTGGAAGCCAAAAATATCCGGTTTTCAAAAATAACAAATTATATATCTATCCTGACTCTAATCGTCAATACAAATTCAACGGAATTCGTTTCGAGGCTTATTTCGATCATTATCTCTAGTTATGATAAAAATTACTTTTAAATCGAATTAAATTGTTAAATTAATAGCTATAATATATAATATTTCCACGGTAACAATTTGAAAATTTGAATTGGACATAACTAACAATCTATAAACTGAAATCTCGATTTTTCTCTTTCATTAGACAAATATGATCAAACAGATTCAAACGTTTCTTGTTTCACGGAAATCTGACTTAAAACAAATTCTGTATGTTCAATTAAAGTTCAAATCGTAAATTACAAACTACCACGCCATTTCGAGCTCGATTTATAAATATATATAAATTAAACACTTAAACTTCATTATATAAATGAATTATATATTTTAAATCCAATTAAAATTCCAAATCAATATTTAATATAATAAATTAAATTAAATATTTAACTATCGAAAATACGAGATAGTACAAATAATCTAAGAACAAGTAAAAAGTAGTTGATAGTCACGATTTATAGTGGTTCGGCATTAACGAGCCTACGTCCACTTTATTCTTTTTTGATTGATCGATAGATTACAAGTACAATGTAGATAATTGCTCATTTTCACAAGTACAATCAATAATCTCTCAGAATTTATAAAGTTGTACTCAAAAATTTAGAGTACAATCTAAATAAAAAGGAAATACTAATAATGGTGGAGCTTAAGTGTGCAGAGTGCCCAAAGATCCCTTAAAATGTTACCGAGGTAGGCATATATAGAGCTTTCCAGAAAGCGGGTTGGATGTTATGTGGGACTCATCCATGAATTCTCAGATTTGGATGTGGGATGCGGGTTAGATCCCTTAAAATGTTGCCTCTGCGTGCTGAGGAGGATCGAGGATATTGCTTCCTCGATCTGACCCGATGCTTGTGTAGTAGAATCAAGCTTTTCGTGCATGTGATGGGATCGAATCACCGCTCCTCCGATCCGACCCGACAGTTGAGGCTCCTTCATTGATCCAATTCGACTCCGTCACTCATATATGATTGTCTAGACTTTATGTGACCTAGTCACAAAGTAGGCCAATAGTTTCCATTTTCATGGCTCTATACTTTGTTAAAGGGGAAGACGCTGAGATAATTCTTCCTATTTAGTTCCCTCTGATTCCTATGATGATGTATATGTTCATGCTTATAGCAGATTCAAAACGACTATCTCAATCTATTTTTGTGACTGTCAATCAAAAACATGTGTTCGAAATTAGCGGTTTTGAGTAGCATATTGGAAAATATGGAGAGATGATTGTTATGACCCTCACATGAGGTTTTACCATCATAATGCAAGGTAAAATCAGTTTCCCTTGTTAATCTTACAAGCTAAATCTCACCGTTTTTGAATTAATGTTTGAGAAGATATATGGAATTCGTAAGTGAAATTTGTCATCAGGTGCAAATGTTGTGATCATTTTTGGATATAAATTGAGTTCGACTTCTGTTTGTGATTTCCGATTGTTGATGGTAATGGTTGATGTGGTTCCCGTTGGATTTTAGGCATGTTTCACATGTTGAGATTTGGTATTAGTTCTACACGTTTCTATATAAACACAGCAACCGTTGTGTTAAAATCTTCTCCTAAAAATAAACGTTAGTATGCATATCCATTTTTTGCAGGTTAATATGTTATATTCAATATTCATGCAGCTGATTCCAGCGAAATAAAAATATGGGAGTACTCTTTTGTCCTGAAATGTGACATGATGCGTAATAGGTTAAGGACAGTAATAAAAGGTTTAAAAAATGGAGGTCATAATTATTATGGTAGTTTTTTCAACAATCTTTTCTACTTGCATCTAAGTTGATGATGCATTTAGTACCTTTTTATTGACAATTTTGTTTTCCAAGTCCACCTTTTATAATATCAAAATTCTTTGTTATAATTTATTCTCCTTCACATTATTTTTTTTGCATATAACAAAAACATTGTTTACTAATGTCTAACAAAATCAAAGATGATTATAATCCATGTAGTTTGGAACTAGTGACTAATAAAATGTTAATTTACTTTGAATGCTTGGGCTTAAAATAAGACCTATATATACTCTTATTTTGTTACATTGTAAATATTTCTAAGTAATTTACATGCAATATCATACGCATGCTTGCATGACACTTTTTCTTGGGAAAATGGATAGGGTTGTAAATGAATGCCCCAAAAGTCGGAAATCCGTCTGCATTCACATCCGATAAGCAGATAAATATCCGATATCCGGAAATGCGGAGGTAGATATAGGGATATCCGCATCCGAAAATTATTCGTCCGCTTTTTTTTCACAATTATAACACAAATTATGTGCATTTTAACATAATCAAATACACTAATTTATTATTTTATAAGACTAAAAATCTACTAAACGCATGCTAATTGCTCAAATCATATAGTATCATCGTGTTTATTTATTTTTGACATTTTAGTAATCACTTATCTTGAAAAATCATAATATTAAGCTAAAATAGTTCATTTATTTCATTGATTTATCGAGTGTTGATGGAGTGGATAATTATCCGATATCCCTCCATATCCGCGGATGCGGATATGATGCTATCTGTATCTGAAAGTATTCGTTTACAGCTTTAAAATGGACACTGAAATACTTGGTTGATGTTGAAAAATGAAAGCCCGATGCGTATATGGTTCTTAATACATTAAATTACTTATTATAGACACAATACATTAATGTTAAGAATTTACATTGAACTTTAGTTCGTACAGCTGGATTATGACATACAAGAAAATATTGAGAATAATAATAGTTAAAAAATTTGGAGGTTCATATCCAACAAATTAAGTGGGGCAGCCAACAAAAGTTACAATTTGGTTATGTTCATTATTCTCAGTTTGGATATGCAAAAATCCCTCATCAAAAAATGTGTTAAATTACATGCACTATTTCTATTGTAAACAATATACAATTGGAAAGCCATTAGAGGAGGAGAAAGAAGTTACGTTTATTCGTTCCAAAATTAATACACTATTTACATTACATTGTATGATCTTCTTATATAAAGGCTTGGGAGCTTGGAGTAAAACTTATCCCACAATGTGGGACTAAACAGAATATGACAAAAGCAAATTCACTCATATATATTACAACACTCCCCCTTGAATATGCGTATGTAATGATGATAAGATTAATTGCATCATTAAAAACCTTTTTATGAAAAACCCTGTGGGAGAAATCATAAACAAGGAAAGGAGTACAATTTTTTTATTTCATCTCTAGCTAACATATTGACAATGTTCCATTGAGGGTTGATACTTCTGGATCAAAAGAATGCCTCATTAAAAACATTACTAATAAAAACCCTATGGGAAAAATATTAGTGAAGGAAAAGAGTACGTCACAACATAATATATGCTCCCTCTGATTTGTAAGGAATTATTCAAATAGTTTGGTGATGCAAGTGGCGCATACCAATTTTATATATCATCTTCTGCAACGTTGATTTTGGAAGTGCCTTTGTAAATGGATCTACGGGAATTTCTTCAGATTGGATTTGCTTCACTTCTATCTTATTGTCCCTTTTGGAGCTCAAGTGTGAAAAAGAATTTGGGAGAAATGTGTTTTGTCCTATCACTCTTGATATATCCTGCTTGAATTTGAGCTATGCATGCTGCATTGTCTTCATAAATAATTGATCTTTCTATAGTTGAGGGAATTTGACATGTGCTTTGAATATGTTCAATTAATTATCTTATTCAAACACATTCTTGACTTACTTCGTGTAGTGCTAGTATTTCAGAATGATTGGATGATGTTACTACCAATATTTGCTTTGTAGATCTCCATGAAATAACTGCATTGTTGTTTGTAAACACATATCCAGTTTGTGATTTTGCTTTATATGGATCATAAAGGTAACTTTAACACTCCTCCTTGAATATGTGTCTTCAAATTCTTGAATGCTCTTATAGTAGCTAGAAATTATCCCCTTTGAAAGATTATTGCTCCCACTCATAGTATATTGCTTGCAAATATCTATTAGAATGATATAGATATTGTTCGTTGCCCCATTAAAAAAACCTCTATTAGGAATTCCCAATGGGAAAAACATTAAACAAGGAAAAGAGTGCAACTCTTGAAATTGTAATTACCATATTTAAATGATATTTCTTCTAAGAGTTCGATACTTCAGGATCGATGTAATGCCTCATTAAAACATTACTAAGAAAAACCCTATGGGAAAAATCTTAGTGAAGGAAAAAGAGTACAAAAACATATTTTCAATAAGTTACTACATTAAATGTTGAATGATACCTCTAGATCAATATAATTCTTCAGTAAAAACCTTACAAAGGAAAACCCGACGGCAAAAACCTTAGTTGAGTATAAAAATACAGATTAACTTAAATAATGAACAACCCGTAATTTTAAAACATGACATAAGGGATAATTAAAGTATACTTAATTTTTATAATAAGAATTAAGGGAAACGGGTTGTGACATTGTGTTCGTCTCGGAATTCTGCTTGGAGCAGAGCCCGAGTTTGCGTAAATCAGATATCATATGAAAAAGTTATGAAGCTTAGAAGAATTCTAGAATTAGCAGAATTTAAATTAAATAATAATTAAAAATCCAAAACCAATTCAAAAATCAAAAAATTTCAAAGTTGGGGAGCGGGAAATCTCCCACTCTAGGGTGTCGACTCCACTAGGAGAGTCGGCATAGGTGTTGGCCCCCCTATAGGGGTGTCGACAGGGGTGTCGACCCCCTATACGGGCGTCGATCCCATCGGCCCTGATCTGGGCATGACATGTTTTGGTTGATTAGGGCTGACTATAGGGGTGTCGACCCCATCGGCCCAAATCTGGGCATTGTTGGATCTAGATTAACCCTAGAGGGGGGGGGGGGGGGGTGAATAGGGTTTATCACAGTTTTTAAACGAATTAAAATCTAACGAGATATATAATAATAAACTGATAACAGAATATAGCAGAAACAAAAATGCAGAAAATAAATCACACACAGATATACCCAGCTTAGACAAAGCCCTGCCTACTGCTTCATTTCTAAGGTTTCTACTAGGTGATAGAACAGATCCCGCATACAAGACCATGTACACTTGCGACTCTCGCTCCTATTCTAACCCTACGCTCAAAACCTTAGATTGACCGATATCCCCTCGACCAGATTTCCCCTAGATTTACAGACTCTAGTAACTATCAGTCAACACCTTGACTGAAACGCCCTAGTATTTTACAGACACTAGAACTGTTTTGATTCGATTTACAAAACAAGCTTAAAAAAAATAGAAAATAAAACAAAATGAAACAAGAAAACTATTAAAACCCTAGTACAAAAAGATAGCCTCCCCTTTTAAATTATTGGCTTAGCCATTTTTCATGTTGGTCGGCCCGCTCCTATTCTCATTTGCCCGATCTCCATTACCCGATGTCTTTTTGTTCTCTGGAAACAAAAATGGCGGCCGTCTAGGGTTTCTTATTTTCCCAAATCTCGCTCTCGTATGATTTGAAAGGATTTGTTCTCTGATGAATGGATCCTCGTTGATGCTCTTGATCGAATATTGGTGCTCCTTTCTTCACTGATTTGGTGTTTTCCTTCAACGATCGAAAACTGTGAGTTTTCTGACTTTTCTTGCTTTTAATTTTCTTGTGAGTTGTTGATCGATTTTTCGATAAAATCTGCCTGTGATGAAAATAGGTGAATTATAGGGTTGTAGAAAAACCCTAATTGCTCTGATTTCCTTGACAATGGCTCGATCTGATCATTCCATGTTTCACATTTTGGTTCTTGACTTTGATTAAGTTCTGCTGCGTATATTTCTACTTTTGACAAACTCTTGATAAAATCGGCTTTAATTTCTTTGCGTGAATTTCTTGATTGAAAGTTTGTGGCTCCTTTTTGATTGCTCTCAATTAGAGCCGTGAATTTGTGATTGAATTGAGATAAGAACTTGCCGAATATATATTGAAAAATCCATTTGCAATTCAAAACTAATTCTTGCCATTTTTGGTTCTTGAAATAAAGGATTAATTTGCAGAAAAATTTTCTTTCCAAATTTATTCTTTATTTACTTGCCTGGAATTGTTTTTGAAAGCACTTTGATAAAAAAAACTGAATCATTTCAGTTCTGTAGAATGAATTTCTTGCCATATTTGTTGTGAGATTTCTGGAAATTCATTTTGAAATTGCATTATGACATTGATTACCTCGACATTAAATTTCTGAATGGTATTCCCTTGTTTGATTCGATGATATGCTTTCCCCTTTTGAACTATTGCCTTGATTCCTTGATGAATCTGAATTGCACACAGAACCAAATTGATAAAAACACAGACCAGTAATTTGTTTCCTTGCAAGTCCACACTTGTTTGGCACTTGAATAAATTCATGCCGAATTTGCTTGATAAATTCCTTGCCAAGTTTGAGCCAGATTGCATAATTCTTGTGTGCTCTATCATTTTTTCCAATGTGTTGCCATCTTTAAAATCTGCTTAATTTAGTACATGCAAAAGAGAAATCTTTGCCAAAAATTGATGAAAAAATTATCACTTGTTTCTTTTAACCATTGTCAAAAATAATTGCTGTAAAACTGGAAATAATATTCCGTTTTGTAAATTGATTTGTGTATGTATATGGATTCCCAAACCAAGTTCAGATTTATCCCTGTTTATCCATTGCCATTTTGCAATTCTTACACAACTTAGTCATCTGAACTTGCAAGCTAAATTGACATTTGTGTATTTTCTGGAAACACTTGCATGAATTTCAGTCTTGCCGTGCTATGCACCATGTATATCACCTGAGCCTTGTTGTTTCATGGCTCGACTTGTTCTCACGCTTGATTCACATACTGTTTTGCCATGCATTCTTGTATCACCACTGCCAACTGATCATCTCCATTATCCAGTCTTGTATATTCATGTATATATGCTCCATGCTGATCTGTTCATGCATTGAATTTCCTGAAAACTGCTCCATTCCTTTGCATATGCTGTTCTGGTCAGTTGCACATGTACCATTTACACAACGCTACTGTATTGAGCCATGTATACTTATACATTTGCATGTTGGGCTGTTGCATTTTATATATGCTGTTCTGACATCATTAACTTGAACTTCTCTTGCTGCCTTACACTGCTGCTTATACATTTGCCTCGACTTGTTTATGAACACACACAAGCACTGTGTTGATTTTGTATCCTTGCATCATTTTTGTGTTGAACACATTTGTAGCTGCCTATGAATGCTTGTGTATATTCTTGCCCCATGCTCTTTGCTTGCTTAAAACACTTGATATGTTTGAGCTTTGAAAGTTGTTTTTGTTGTCTCGACCATATTGAATTTGCTGTTGACTTTGAAAGTTATTCCATGTTGATCATTTACATTGAATTGTTGTCATGTGTGTACTGAGTCGAGATGGTCCACGTGGCTACTCCTCAGTTGCACACTGATCGGCGAGGCAGTGCACACGTGTATATCTATACGCGTGTGTATATGCAGTTGATCAAAAAAATTTTCCTGTCCCTGTACATATACAAACTGTCTGTCTAGACACAGATGAATCAGATCAAGTCATGAAAAATGATGAGAAACACACCAGAAAACTGAGGCAAATAAAAAATTTAAAAATAAAAATTATATTCGCATGTGTTCAGTATTATTTCTATTGCAGTGTACTGTGTGTTTCTGTTTCATGTGACAGGCGATGATTACTGGACTGACTGTGAAGTGTTGTGAAGACAAAAAATAAAAGATAGAAGACAGTGAAAATAAGAAGAGTGTCAGTGTGTCTGTGTAAATATATATGAATCTGTGTAAATAGAATTGTATATATGAAATGCAAACTGAGTGAATATATGAATGTCATAGTGAGGAGCTAATGTATATGAAAGAGTGATTGTACTGATTATTTGTAATAAACAAAATCTTGTTTGAAATAAAAAATATTATTTCATTGTTGTCAAATAGATTTGTCTATTCTATTCTGTTTATTTGTAAGTACAAATATGTGAAGTGATTAAATAGTGGAGTTAAAATAGATGTACTGTTTGAATATTAGAAATATAATATTTGTATTTTAAATAAAATACAGTAAATATTTGAATTTCTGTATAGATGTATTTTATTTAAATATAAATATTACATTCCTGTCTGTGATGTAAATATAGAACAGTACAGTAACAAACACATTTATAAAATATATTTGGTTGTTATCATCAAACAAAAATCATATAATTGTGTATACAACACCGTTATATACAACAATCTTCCCCTTTTGATGATGACAAACAAATAAAAGATTTTGAATCCAACAAATGTGTTGTTATACAGTGAAAATTGAACTCCCCCTATTTATTAGCTCCCCGTACAACAGAAAACTCCCCCTATAACTGTGCATGAGTGAATATGAACTGAATAATGAATTTTCAAAATTAAAAATATTTATAAAATATTTACTCATAAATCAAAATCTAATCCATTCTGCCGCTTTTGTTATCATCAAAAGGATACAGAATTTAAAATACAGATGAAACACGACAAAAAAACTTTCAGCATAAGAGGAAGAATAATCATCATAAATCTCAATCAGTCAAACAAAAATCATAATATACTGAGAACTAGTGACATATTTCACATTGTGTATAATGACGGATTTACGATGAAATTCATATAAATGGGGAGAGTTAAAAAAACGAGTTCCAATTATTTTTCCAAGATTTTTTTTTTTAAAAATGAGATTCAAAAATAGTGATGGATTTTGGACTAAAGTTAATAATTCAATTTAAGTGAAAACATCGTATAATCTCAAATCCCAATAGGTATCAATCAATAAATCATATAAATCATAAGATATTAATATATTTCACAGATTAGAAAGATGGATTGATAGGCTGGTTTTTAAACACCAAGGAGAAATTAATTTCAATTTAGCATATTATTTCCTTATCTTTTATCTTTTATTTAAGAGCACCCTGACCACGCATAACCAGAGCTTGGATTTTTAAATGAGGTCAGTCGCAGCTTAAATTATAAGTTGTCTCTTAACCATGCATGACCAGAGCTTGGATTTTTAAACGAGGTTAGAGACACACTTATGTATTAATTATTTTTATCATTTCATTTTTAAAAGGAAAAGCTCCTCGGTATATACAACCAATATGAATGATAGAAGTGTGGTAGGTACAGAAATGGACTGTGAAATAAATTTCTATATTAATTATATTATTAAATATGACTAACTGTACCGGGATTATTAAAAGTTCTCAATTTCACTAATTCTGAATAATAACATAACCACAATTCCATCACAAATATTTTCACTGTTTATTCAAGATAATATTAAAACATATTAACTCTCCATATTAATATTAAATTATCATGATGGATGGTAGAAAGATGAAAGATAATGAAGATGGTCATGAAATAATTGCCAGTTCAAAGATATTATAATAAACATTTAACCATCATGAAAAAACTAAATAAAATTTCCTCTTATTGTGAAATATATCGTAGTCACAATTCATCACAATTTTAAAAACTGTTAATTATTTTGATGAATTATAAATACAGTTCAATATGGATATTGATTTTGAATGAATAATCAATAAATAATCTTAAAATTGAAAATCAATTACAAGAGGAATATGAAGAGCTATACAAAGCACAAGAGAGATAAGAAAAATATATACATTATGAGAATAAGGAAAAAAAATTCAGCACTTCCTAATCTGATACCACTTGTAGTCTCTATTAATGAGGATTTTTTTTAAAAGACACTGGTGGCTAAACAATGGTATCTCAGTCAATAGAAAAGACTTAGTTACAAAGCAAGCAACTCAAGCACACAAATTTCATTTATCTGAGCACGATAAACCTTTGATACCAAATCAAGCAGTCCAAAAAAAATATTTACAAATCAATTTCTTATAATTAGAGCAACATGATTCCAAAAACAAACATTTTTCAAAAATAGTATTAGACCAGCATAGAAAAATCAATATCACAATAGACTAGTTAAACGATGTTTCTGAAGGTCACAAAAAAAAATATATTCCACGATCCATGATTATAAAATTTAGTTTATTTTAAATCATTTGAAGAAATGTGAATATATCAGGATTTAATGAATCAATCACACAATATTATATTTCAGATTCAAGATATGTGTGCGATTCAATAAATCAATAATTTCAAATGATTTTAAACAAACATATATAAAAATCAAATAACCATGAAATAATAGAGAATTTTAAGACCAATTTTACAAAAGAAATTTTCACAAGTATATGACAAGTGTGGGATTAAATTCAGATCATTTACATCAAATTTGAGAGTTATTCATGAAATAGAAAATTAAAGTAATTTATTTGAAATCACTTGAATCAATGTCAAGTTCTGGGATATAATGAATCAGTCACACAAGATTGATAATTTCAAATTTAGGAGGTATGTGAGATTCAAAATATCAGGAATTTCAGATGATTTCAAACAAACTAATTTCAACTGTACTAATCATGAATTAAAATGAATTTTAAGATGTATCACTAAGACAAGGCATTCCAAAAAGATATTCAAGCCAATCTGAAAATTACTGGAATTGTCACTACTGATAAATAACAGTGTGCTGTAATGAGTATAATATCTTGAGCTTTTCTAAAATGAATTAGAATAAACTTAGAACAGCAAAGGTGTGTGAATTTCCATATAATTTTCAGATCTTCAAAACAATTTAGAATTCAGATTAGTAGTGTTCAAGATATAACAAGAATACGTCAACCCCGTTAGGAATTCAGAAAACAGAAAAAGAACTTCAAAACAATCAGAGTTCTATATACACAAAACAAATTTCCAGAATATCATGAATACTGTAATTCAAATACTGTAATTCAAGAAGCACACAAAAAAATATGACAGTGATAAATCAAATCAGAGAAGATAGAAGAAAGAGATAGAAGTGAGAAGAAGAAATAAGCAAAAGAAAAAAAAAATCAAAACAGAAAGTATTTACAGAGGTGAGTTTAGAGATCATACCAGAATTCAGTGTATATCAGAATCTCTAACTCAGTAGACTTGGATAAGGAGCTGTGAATGATTCCATGATATGAAGTAGTTTGAATTCAGTTTCTCTTTCTGCACAGCATCTCCTCAGCCTCCTCGGGTACCTAATGATTGAGATGATCAAGTGGTCGAACAAAATTAGTAAAAACCACTCACAGTTGTATTCATTTGTTTTGGTACCCAAACTCGTTTATATAACACACCATTCGAATCTACCGTTGTACCTTTCGGGACCCAAATCTGTTTGAATTTAGTCGAAGCCGTTTTATTTTTATTTGGGATCCAAGATTGTTTAAATGATTTGTTATCAATCAAATTCACATCACGTTTTTGATTTAAGAATCCTTTGAGAATGTTAGAGTTCAAATTTTCAAAACAAACATTTCCAAAGTGATTTGAAGGATTTTTAAAACCAACTAAATTCAGTTTTTCAAACTCATTTGTTTTTCCAAGAACATCATTTTTTTCGAAGCCAAGACCAGATTTATTTCCAATAGAAACTTGGTTTTGTAACAACATATTCAACGATTTTTCCCCATTAGAAAATTTATCCAAAGTTGATTCTAATCGTTGAATTTTGAACTTTAGATCACTATTTTCTTTTAATAAATTTGAGCAATTATTTATAGCGATCTTCGGTTCAGCATTGGACTGTTTAAAAAACAAATTCTCATTTTCAAGTAATTCAATTTTGGCTTGGGATTCGGAAATTTTAAGTTCAAATTGTTTTTGTTTTTCAGATTCAAAATTCTTGGATTTTTCAATCTCATTTTCAAGTTCTTCTAAAATCAAATTTGATTTCAACAAATTTTCATTTTCAGCAATTTCAAATTTGGAATATATATATCTGTTTTAAAATTTTCAAATTCTTTTTGCAGAAGGTTATTTAAATTTGATATCTCAATCTTGTTCTCATTTAAGATCAAAATTTCATCTTCAAACTTTTGAATATTTTTATTGAGATGAACAAGATTGGTTTTCAATTTGAAACAATTTTTGCAAACTGAATTTGAAGAATTTTTAACATATTCAAGTTGTGATTCAAAATCATCAATTTTGCTGGTCAACTCAAAATTCTTAGATTTCAGAGACTTATTTTTCAGTTGGAGTTTATCAACAGATTTTGTTAAATCAAGACACATGTAAACCAGATCTTCATATGAGAAATTTTCTGTTTCAGCATTTGTTGATTCTCCATCAACTGATCCATCTGAATTTTCATATGTAAGGCCAGTTAAGCATAGATCTGAAGCTGAGTTGACTTTCTGGGGATTTGAGCTGCAGTTGTCAATTTGTCCATACTTCGTATTGAGAGCTATCCAGATTTCCTATGCAGTTAAACAATGGGAAATCAGACTGTATTGATCATCATCAAGATAAGAATATAGAATACGTGTAGCATGAGAATTAAAAACTTTATTTACCATATCGTACCCATTGATAACAACATCCCAACATTTAATATTAACAGATTTTAAATAAAATTCCATTCTGGATTTCCAGTTTAAAAAATCCGTTCCAGTGAAAATAGTTGGAGATGAACTGAACTGACTCTCACTAAATTGACAGCTAGGATAACCCATTACTCTAGAGTTAAACAAAAATACCTGCTTTGATACCACTTGTTGGATCTAGATTAACCCTAGAGAGAGGGTGAATAGGGTTTATTACAGTTTTTAAACGAATTAAAATCTAACGAGATATATAATAATAAACTGATCACAGAATATAGCAGAAACAAAAATGTAGAAAATAAATCACACACAGATATACCCAGCTTCGGCAAAGCCCTGCCTACTGCTGCATATCTAAGGTTTCTACTAGGTGATAGAACAGATCCCGCATACAAGACCATGTACACTTGCGACTCTCGTTCCTATTCTAACCCTACGCTCAAAACCCTAGATTGACCGATATCCCCTCGACCAGATTTCCCCTAGATTTACAGACTCTAGTAACTATCAATCAACACCTTGACTGAAACTCCCTAGTATTTTACAGACACTAGAACTGTTTCGATTCGATTTACAAAACAAGCTTAAAAAAACAGAAAATAAAAGAAAATGAAACAAGAAAACTATTAAAACCCTAGTACAAAAAGATAGCCTTCCCTTTTAAATTATTGGCTTAGCCAATTTTCATGTTGGTCGGCCCGCTCCTATTCTCATTTGCCCGATCTCCATTACCCGATGTCTTTTTGTTCTCTGGAAACAAAAATGGCGGCCGTCTAGGGTTTCTTATTTTCCCAAATCTCGCTCTCGTATGATTTGAAAGGATTTGTTCTCTGATGAATGGATCCTCGTTGATGCTCTTGATCGAATATTGGTGCTCCTTTCTTCACTGATTTGGGGTTTTCCTTCGACGATCGAAAACTATGACTTTTCTGACTTTTCTTGCTTTTAATTTTCTTGCGAGTTGTTGATCGGTTTTTCGATAAAATCTGCCTGTGATGAAAATAGGTGAATTATAGGGTTGTAGAAAAACCCTAATTGCTTTGATTTCCTGGACAATGGCTCGATCTGATTGTTCCTTGTTTCCCATTTTGGTTCTTGACTTTGATTAAGTTCTGCTGCGTGTATTTCTACTTTTGACAAACTCTTGATAAAATCGGCTTTAATTTCTCTACGTGAATTTCTTGATTGAAAGTTTGTGGCCCCTTTTTGATTGCTCTCAATTAGAGCCGTGAATTTGTGATTGAATTGAGATAAGAACTTGCCGAATATATATTTAAAAATCCATTTGCAATTCAAAACTAATTCTTGCCATTTTTGGTTCTTGAAATAAAGGATTAATTTGCAGAAAAATTTTCTTCCCAAATTTATTCTTTATTTACTTGCCTGGAATTGTTTTTGAAAGCACTTTGATAAAAAAACTGAATCATTTCAGTTCTGTAGAATGAATTTCTTGCCATATTTGTTGTGAGATTTCTGGAAATTCATTTTGAAATTGCATTATGACATTGATTACCTCGACATTAAATTTCTGAATGGTATTCCCTTGTTTGATTTGATGATGTGCTTTCCCCTTTTGAACTGTTGCCTTGATTCCTTGATGAATCTGAATTGCACACAGAACCAAATTGATAAAAACACAGACCAGTAATTTGTTTCCTTGCAAGTCCACACTTGTTTGGCACTTGAATAAATTCATGCCGAATTTGCTTGGTAAATTCCTTGCCAAGTTTGAGCCAGATTGCATAATTCTTGTGTGCTCTATCATTTTTGCCAATGTGTTGCCATCTTTAAAATCTGCTTAATTTAGTACATGCAAAAGAGAAATCTTTGCCAAAAATTGATGAAAAAATTATCACTTATTTCTTTTAACCATTGTCAAAAATAATTGCTGTAAAACTGGAAATAATATTCCGTTTTGTAAATTGATTTGTGTATGTATATGGATTCCCAAACCAATTTATCCCTGTTTATCCATTGCCATTTTGCAATTCTTACACAACTTGGTCATCTGAACTTGCAAGCTAAATTGACATTTGTGTATTTTCTGGAAACACTTGCATGAATTTCAGTCTTGCCGTGCCATGCACCATGTATATCACCTGAGCCTTGTTGTTTCATGGCTCGACTTGTTCTCACGCTTGATTCACATACTGTTTTGCCATGCATTCTTGTATCACCACTGCCAACTGATCATCTCCATTATCCAGTCTTGTATATGCATGTATATATGCTCCATACTGATCTGTTCATGCATTGAATTTCCTGAAAACTGCTCCATTCCTTTGCATATGCTGTTCTGGTCAGTTGCACATGTACCATTTACACAACGCTACTGTATTGAGCCATGTATACTTATACATTTGCATGTTGAGCTGTTGCATTTTATATATGCTGTTCTGACATCATTAACTTGAACTTCTCTTGCTGCCTTACACTGCTGCTTATACATTTGCCTCGACTTGTTTATGAACACACACAAGCACTGTGTTGATTTTGTATCCTTGCATCATTTTTGTGTTGAACACATTTGTAGCTGCCTATAAATGCTTGTGTATATTCTTGCTCCATGCTCTTTGCTTGCTGAAAACACTTGACATGTTTGAGCTTTGAAAGTTGTTTTTGCTGTCTCGACCATATTGAATTTGCTGTTGACTTTGAAAGTTATTCCATGTTGATCATTTACATTGAATTGTTTTCATGTGTGTACTGAGTCGAGATGGTCCACATGGCTACTCCTCAGTTGCACACTGATCGGCGAGGCAGTGCACACGTGTATATCTATACGCGTGTGTATATGCAGTTGATCAAAAAAAATTTCCTGTCCCTGTACATATACAAACTGTCTGTCTAGACACAGATGAATCAGATCAAGTCATGAAAAATGATGAGAAACACACCAGAAAACTGAGGCAAATAAAAAATTTAAAAATAAAAATTATATTCGCATGTGTTCAGTATTATTTCTATTGCAGTGTACTGTGTGTTTCTGTTTCATGTGACAGGTGATGATTACTGGACTGACTGTGAAGTGCTGTGAAGACAAAAAATAAAAGACAGAAGACAGTGAAAATAAGAAGAGTGTCAGTGTGTCTGTGTAAATATATATGAATCTGTGTAAATGGAATTGTTATATGAAATGCAAACTGAGTGAATGTACGAATGTCATAGTGAGGAGCTAATGTATATGAAAGAGTGATTGTACTGATTATTTGTAATAAACAAAATCTTGTTTGAAATAAAAAATATTATTTCATTGTTGTCAAACAGATTTGTCTATTCTATTTTGTTTATTTGTAAGTACAAATATGTGAAGTAATTAAATAGTGGAGTTAAAATAGATGTACTGTTTAAAAATTAGAAATATAATATTTGTATTTTAAATAAAATACAGTAAATATTTGAATTTCTGTATAGATGTATTTTATTTAAATATAAATATTACATTCCTGTCTGTGATGTAAATATAGAACAGTACAGTAACAAACACATTTATAAAATATATTTGTTTGTTATCATCAAACAAAAATCATATAATTGTGTATACAACACCGTTATATACAACAGGCATTACATGTTTTGGTTGATTAGGGCTGACGTGGCCTTCTAGGGTTGGTTGGGTGATGTGTTTTTCTGGTTTGGATGGTTCAAATGGATCCTAATCTAATCTAAGGGTCCTGATTCACCTAGAGCATCTATAAAATACCCCCAAACCTAACCCTAATCTCATTGTCATTCATCCATGGCGCCTCCATGTTGCTCTAGTCTAAATTAAACTAGCCTCTCTTCTCTTCTCCAAAGCAAACCAAAATGGGAGCATTCAAATTTGAAGATAAGAATCAAATTCTACAACAACGGTTTAGCTAATCAAATTTAGAAATCAGATCCAGATCTATTCTCCCTTCTTAATCCTGTCACTGTGAGTCTAAGTGTCTTTCACATATAATTAAAAAAAGTGATTGTGATAGGATTGTAAATTGGATTTTATGAACATGCCTGTAAGATGAATCATATCAAGTTTGTATCTTTCAGATTCATACCCAAAGTAATGTTATCATATGGCTAATTGGATATATTTTATTTTTCTGTATCAGTTCATATTTCATATGCCTATGTTTATGCCAGTCTTGATGCTTCGATTCTCTTCCCCACCTCTCTTCCTTTTTTTTAAATGAGATTAGGTTAACTTCGAGCCTAACATACTACGTTGAATTATACGTACGAATGACGTGGGAACATTGTGGAAAAAGTTTGGGAAAATATCGAATAATATGTAATTGGGCATAAATTGATTTGCAATCACGTATTTGAATTGGTGCATCATTATGTATAACTTGTATACATGAGATTTGGTATAGTTGGATGTAGTCATAATTGGATATAATTTGTATACATGAGGTTTGGCATAAATTGTTAATAACAATGAATGCAAATTGATTTGGGCGTAGTTTGGCATAACATGTATACATAAGATTATAGGCCTAATTTGGATTAAAATTATGAACATAATTTAGATTGGAAATTATGGGTAATTGGGATATAATTTAATCCAAGATTTAAAGTTGGGACTTGTTAGATCTAAAAATTACTCTAACACCCAAACTAGCAATAATTCCAATAAAAATGAAATCAAAAAGCAAAGGGAAACACACGATTTATAGTGGTTCGGCGTTAAAGAGCCTACGTCTACTTTCTACTTTTTGAATTGATGATTTTGATATAAGTACACTAATGATTCTTACTCAAATTCACTCATACAACACATAGATCCACTCAATTCTCTCAAAAGTATAGTTTGGAAGATGATCATGATCTGAACATGGTGATGAAATTCAGTTGACAAGAGGGTTTGAAATCGGAATTTGCCCAAAGATCCCTTCAAATGACCATTGGGGGTGTATTTATAGGTGAAAAGTCTCCCAGGAGTGGCTCCGGTTCGAGGACATGTGGCAGGCATCCCACTCGGTTCGGAATTGAGGGCTTGGAGATGTTGCCAGCGTATAGCAGTTGTGGGTAAACGTAGGGAACATGTGCGTAACCGCTCCGCACTTCTAGAGATTGTGGGTACTAACATCTCTAGCATCCAACTTGGGTCAAATGTGTTCATTGAAAAGAAAGATGGATCGGGCTCCATCGACCCGACCTGTATTTGTCCCAGCTACCTTAACTTTTGCTCCGCTTCCTTTGATTTCAGCTTGAGACCCTCGATCCGATCCGAGCTGCCGGTGCACAATTTTCTGGTTAGTGTTCTTCACCAATTCTCCTTTTAACTTTGTGTAGCCTAGTTCACAGAGTAGGCTAACATTTTCTCCCTCGAAGTGCTCTTCTATTGAAGATAGAGTGTGCTTCGAAATTGTCTGTATATTGGTTTCTGAAACGAAGGCCATTGAATAACTACTTCTGAATTAGCACCATTGAGTAGTTGTTTCCTTTCTTGTAAGGTCATACTGCTTTGCTAAGTCACATCTCTTGTTGCCTATAAATACACTCTAAAATACCCAAAATTGCTTCTGTTATTCTAAAGTTACTTCGATACATGTGTCGAATTAATGTCTGTGACTCTGCTTAGATTCGGATCCGATCTGTATGGCCTTATCTGCACTCTAGTGTCGTTGGGCTAATGAGCTACATGAACATGGTCCATCTTTCCGGTCTGATCGGAGTAGGATGCCACATTGAAAGGAATACAAAGGTATGCTCCATACCCATGTAAATTTACTACTTCTCCATATCTTTCTTCTTCCTTTCATTTCCATCGCCTTCCAAGTTTCGTACACACGAAAAAACCCTAATTCTTGAAACTTCAGAATTCCCCTTTAATCCTCAAATTGATCGCATAGGTGGGTTAATAACTTCTACTAACTCCATTCTACTTGATTCCAATTTGAATTCATGATTAATTTGAGCGATTTTAGCATGATGTTTCGTTAGCTTTAACATCGCGCTTTCCACCTCCTCGCTATCGTTGTTGATGGCCTCGTCGCCATCTCGATGCAGTAGCGGAGGGGACTTAATGCAGGCGTTGGTCATACCAATTTATAAATACTTTTCTTGGTAATAATTTGGCCATTGGCAAGGGGCAAGATTGTGTCAACGGAGTGGAGTGGAAGTAGGAAGGAGAAGAAGGGTTGGTTCGGGTCGAATGCTTCACGAAGATATGGAGTAGCCATTAAGGACAGTGGGTTGGACTGGTTCGAGTTGGAGGAAATAATTAATGTTGCGGTGGGAGGTTGAGATGAGTGGATAGGTCTCATGGTGCTGATATGGTTAGGGTCGGTGTCAACCTATCCGGATAGATTTATCTTTCTTTTAACTCCTCCTACCCAATCCTATTCCTTTCCTCGTTCCGAACCGGTTCGCCGAAATGAAGTATCTGAACTGATCTGACTATGACGCTAAGAAAGGGGATTTAAACCAAACCGATTGTAACATACTCAGATGAACCGATCCAAAGACATTCAACTTAACGTGCAAGAACTGTCCAACTAATTCAATTAACATTGACCTTAGTCTATGACTTTGCGGACAGCTAGGATAAAGCCTTTTTTAGCTGGATTTTGTAGATTTGGCTGACATGTAACTTTACTTTGTATAGCTTTTAATTGATGCTGACTTCTTATTTTTTCACTTTAGCACTGCGTTCATACCAGCACAATTTAGTACACACACATACACAGAGGGACATGGGCAACTTTACTCTAATCCTTGCTATTGTTTCTTCAATAGCACATCAGATATAACCGAGAGACGCTTATCTAGATTAGCAGAGACAAGAGAAGTTGTGGGGACATCCGAAAATCCTATCATTGAGGATGTATCTTCTACCTCCGATCCAGACTGGGATAGTGAAGGCCCGGATTATGAAATGGGGACTCATGATAGTGAAGCATCGTCTAGGGTAATATTTCCTTAGGCAAGGAAGAAGAAGGAGGGATAGGAGATAACTATTATCCTGATGAATTTAGGGATGCAACTATCTTCGAATCACCTAAAGACTCGGTCGAATCATATATTGATAATGACAGACTTGCACGGATATGTCTAAAACACGGGATTCTTCGAAGAGATACTAAGGTGCCATCAAAAACAGATCGTCCTCATAATCCACCGAAAGGGTATATGGCCATCACCAGACTGACGTGTCTTGTTGGAGCAATACCTCTATTCCCACCATTTTTCATCGATTTTCTGAGACAATTAAGGATTGCCCCATGCATCTTCTTCCCAACCCTTACGCCTATTTGTATATTCTGTATATAGCCTATAAAGAAATTCTTGGTGAAGAGCTGACTTTCGAAGATGTTCATTTCTTTTACAACTTCAAGCATCGAACTAATGGAACCCCGTCCTTCGTATATTTTGAATCTGTTAGCCTGCTTTGTGACCAGGCTACCCAAAGCAAAGATCATGTTGACACACCTCTGGGTAAATGCTGTCTCATATGGAATCTCTGGATAACATCGCTCTCCGGCATTGGAAGCATCATCAGAAGACACAAGGCAGTTAGGTCAAAATCACAACATCAGTATAAACTGGCCCGAAATCCCTATCAAATGACCTCATTTGGATCTATTCACCTCATATACTCGTAGCCCTTTGAATTAGCTTCAGTTTGAGCTTTGGTTTGGCTCAATCGGACTTACGGTTTGAAAGTTACGCCCATTTTCGTGAACTGGTGTAAGCTGGCATATGACCGCGATCCGATCCGCCCTTGCCTACGCGATCCGATCCGACCTTGCCTACGCGATCCGACCTATGACCGCGATCCGACCCAAGATCGCGATCTGACCCATGACCGCGATCCGACCCATGACCGCGATCCGACCCAAGACCGCGATCCGACCCATGACCGCGATCTGACCCATGACCGCAATCCGACCTTCGGACCTGTTCACACGCAGTTTGTTTTGACCTATTCTCAAGGCTACTGGCTCTCCTATTTTTCTGGATCGCCTGCCACGTACCCCATCACGAACCAGTTCTCCCAGGAGCTTTCCTACAGCTATAAATACACCTTCAGAGGGCATTTTCAGAGGACTTTTGGCATCTCAACTTCCATGGCTGCCATGGCCAACACTTCTCCATGAATAACCACCATCTTCCTCAATAAATTCAATGGATTCGGAGAGAATTATTCATTGAATTCAAGTGATTGAAAGACAATATTCATTGTAATTGTAATCTATGAGTGAAATGAGAAAATATGAAGTGGACATAGGCTTGCTAACGCCGAACCACTATAAAAATCCTGTTGTCTTGCTTTTCTCTTATTTTTTCAGTTATTTCTTCATATCCTACGCTCTAAATACGATAATTTGGGTGTTAGGACCATTGTTTGGTCTAACATTTTGGTGCTTTCACTGAGAACCGAATTCTCAACCTATCGGATTACTATTCTACTATTTGGATTTGAAAGTTCGAAGAAAACAGTCCGCGTTTCTACCATTTTTGAATATTTCGTTGATTTCAGAAAATCAGAGCTTCATACCTTCGAAAAAAAAAGCTAAGGGTTCACAAGCTTCACAACCAAATGAGCATAATAAAGAAAATGTGCTGGAGCAGGTCGAGGGGATCGCGGATCGTGGATCGTGGATCATGGATCGCGAATCGCGGAGAGACCACGATCCGGTCTCAAGATGGACCCACGACCCGACCGAGCAAGGAAGTCGCGATCCGACCCGGTGATACTTCCACGACCCGACCTGGAGCAATTGTTGTGAACATATCCACGAACTGGAGAAGACCACGAACCGATCCGAAGCTGGAAGGTTGGAGTATCCCGATCGCCAAGCTGGACCACGAACCGGAGGACAGTAGCGAACCGCGGCCCGGAAAAATGACGACGAACAAGGATCACGACCCGATCCAAAAAAGTGACAATTTTTGGAAAAAATACAATTTTCAGATCATTTCAGAAAAGGCTCCATGTTCCAAAATCAAAAAAAATCAAAAAAGTGACAATTTTCAGATCGCCGCCGGGACTGCGGGGCCCCGGACCCCCGCCGGCGCTGCGCCCGGACCCGCTGACGGCCTCGCCTTCGGCTCGGAGCATGGCTCATCTTCAGCTCAACATATATGTTGGCCAACAACATTCATCAAAGCTTGTCAATGAAGAATAAACGGATTGTCAAAGAATTTGACAACGGAATGGCAACAATTAGAATTCCTCCAGAAGCCATGACCTCTATCTACCGATGTTATTGAATGTGAGGAGTTGTTGAAAAGATTCGACACACTGACTATGGCAGTATACAAAATAATGATGGTCTCATAACAGCCTCCTCTTCCAGAGCTCCGATGGTGTAAAGATCTCCCCAATGCAACCGATGATGTTCCTGAACAAGTGGTGATCACCTAGTTACGTGGCTTAAACATGTCCAACAGGCGGAGTCCCAGATGCCATTGACATAGAACGATCCAGACACTACTCTAAAGGTGACTCAGAAGATCCCAATGGCCATGATTCTCAATGATGGGATATCCAATAGCAAGAAAGGATCCTAGCACTACAAAGTTACCCTTCGCTTGAATGGCGTGGTGAAAAATATATGTCCCACAGTTCACT
Organism: Allium sativum; assembly: GCA_030737875.1. Classification (NCBI taxonomy): domain Eukaryota; kingdom Viridiplantae; phylum Streptophyta; class Magnoliopsida; order Asparagales; family Amaryllidaceae; genus Allium; species Allium sativum. The sequence continues at coordinate 141,825,637 of CM060914.1, read as the reverse complement.
CCTTGAAAAGCTTAGCTAACATTTGCAATGCCTATTTGTTGTCAACCGCATCAAGGAAGACTGATTTCCATAGAATGAAGGGTAGATCAATGTACTTTGGTGCCCAGAGTTAGGTACCAATTGAACCACCGTGGCCATGATCGGGCATATGGATCCTTGCCCGGGCGATAGCAATTTGACTGCTCACCAGCCACCATACGATCTCGGTTGAGAGATGAGAGCTTGAGATCAACACAAATATGAACCAACCATTAGCTATCCACTTCATACAACAGTTATGACAGAATGTATGAACATTACTTGAAGCCTTGCAAGCCATGCTATTGCATTCAAGCTTATCTGATCGTGGTCTCAACCAACCAAGTCTAGCGGAATTCAGAGCTTACATACCATCTTGGTGTTAACCGTTAAGTATCCCTACCAAAGACGGAGTGAGACTGGTCTATGGTGACCAAGTTATTGGAGAAGCCGACTGATTAGGAAGGATGGAATATGCTACGCAACAGAGATTGCGTGAAACCCAAAGACGCTTCCCCTCCAGATGAAATAGAGTGTGAAGGAGGTGTCAATATTGCGAATAATGGGAGCATCGCAAAAGGAATTGCCAAACGACCTGCCCGAAGACATAGATTCCAGAGAGGATGGTGATTCGGGATGAAGAAGGGTGACATCTAATAACGCAACTGCACGTGTTATGACTGGTGACGCCGACCTGACTAAGGTCTTCACATCGGATCTCCTTTAGACCTCTTCCGAACGAGAGAACTTATATGCTTTCTGTAGGCGAGCCTGGATGTGTTCGCTTGGACCAGTGCTAATATTTGCGGGATTTTATCCCAAATTATGAGTCATTTCTTGAGTATAAACCTGAAGTGTGCTCCTGTCAAGCAAATAAGACGTATGCAGTAAGTTCACTATCCCGGGATTTTATATGGAGTTGCCATTCGAAATGAAAGATGAAATCAAGCACCTGGAAGTTGTATACAGACGGTGCAAGAAATGATCGGCAATCCAACGCCGAAGTTTTGCAGATAACCCCCGAAGGACGACTCGAAAGGAATTCCAGTCGGAGAAACCACAACTCGCAGCTTACCTAGAATGGGCAGAAGAGTTATTGGATGGATTGAAACGTTACAACATACCTCATATTTCATACACAGAAGATCCAAAGTCGAATCATCTGGTCGAATAAGAAAGTTCCGATAATCCAGAAAAGATAGAGATGATCCCCATCAAGACACTATGAAATACAACCATTGATAAAATGGAAGTTGATCCAACGTTGGAGACCAAACCCGGAAGAGAGTCATGGTTAACTCCATGATAAACTTCCCACAGCACAAAATGCATCTAACAAGGTGAAGTGAAAGGCGTGCAATCGTTCTTTATGCCTCGAGATATGACCTGCAATTCGACATTGCCTATTTCTCTTGGAAGGTTGTCCCAAAACAAACACCAACGAATGCAATTGCCGAATTCACCGCCCTGAATGATTCGACCAAATCACCAGTCAGCCACCCATTAGATGGGAGATGTACATGAATGAAACTTCTGGCGAACGGCGTTCTGAAGTTAGAAAGTGAAGACTCATACTTCCACTCTTTTCATCGATTATCTGCCAAGTGACTCACTCCCCTAAGCCTGGGGGCAACTACAGATTTGAGCATAAATTGCTCGAGATTACATCGTCTAATTCAGAGCTGATACATCAAGAATTTGCCTGGCCAATTGACTTAGTCTTGCCTGAAAGTTAGCGAGTTGACGATCTAGAACGCTTACGCATGAATGCTGGTTGATTGTCGGCGCACCAACCCTTGTCCCCGATATGGGATCGAGGGTATATCAGCAAATTTATGTGATATGATTATCCCACCAGCAGTAATATCCTATTTCCTAGCATGGAAAGTGCAAAAATTTATATAAGCATGATTCCATTGTTCTCATGCTAATTTACAACATAACACCAATGCAAAGATGTGCTACCATTAGCAATCCAGTCTTGACTTCCTGACACTCCATCCTTACCCTCAGTATGGGGGCAAAAAGGCGATTTGAAGGAGATGCGACCTCATCACTCGCTTATAGTACCTACCTAGCCGCCTTTGCCATCTCAAGACCCCGACCAAGGTCTATTCATTTTATGGGACTGCCACCCCCATGATAATCTGAAAAGATACCCCTCACCAACTAAAGGACTTTGGCAGCCCTTTATTGGCAGAGATAGGGCTAAGTAAAATGGACCTGCAATGAATATGCAACGCCATTTTTCACTCAGAATGATACTCATTCCTTTAACAGGATTATTCTATAACCATGACTCTTATATTTGCATGATTTATGAGTTATTGATGTAATTAACTCAGATGAATTAATATGTGGATAGTGTAGGTATCCAGGATTTGCTACCGATCAAACTTGTAACACCCGCATATAGAGCCATAAAGCAATACTATAATGAGCTCGACTGAACTGCTCGTTTACAAAGCCACGCTCTTCGTCTAAAGAATGCTGTATAGCTCAAGGTGGATCCGGGATGACCATCCAATCCTTGGCTCACACGTGGCAGACCATAAGACAATTGAACATAAATCATTGAGTTACAAAGTCATAGTACGACTCCAGATGGACGCGGTGTGACCGCCTACATGGCTCGATCCTATGCTCGATGCCACCAGATTACATGAATTCAAATAAAAGAGGCAACACTGCCTCTTAATTTGCTTACTTTTCAATCATAAAATTTGCTTTCACATGCTTTCCGAGTTACTGATGTGACTAATTCGTGCGGTGTGAATAATGCAGGTACCCGAAGTCTGGTGCCAACCATTCCTGCCGTAGACTGTTCGGAGGAACTCAAAGCCTTGGCAAATGCTCCAACTGCTTGTCCGACTGGTTTTAATCCTCAGAGCTTGGATTAAAATGTAAACCTAGGACGAGTTTGATGAGCGTGCATGATTGCAGACCGCTTGATCCGTGACTCTAACTCTCCAGAGCTGAGAGAGAGTATAAAGGACGCGAAGATGACGTCCACAAGGCATGGCGGTGTACCATGATCGGAGCCGCCTGAGCAAAAGTCTAACCTTGGCGACTGCCAGGAGAATATAAAAGCATCCATGATTTGGCTCTGAGAAAGGACTCTTACCCCGTTGAAGGATCGGGGAGCGATGGAACGGCTGAGTCCCAACTATAACTCTCCAGAGTCGAGAGAAAGTATAAAAGCGTCTATGATTTAGCGCTGAGAACTTCTGCTCCGCTTAAGGATCGTTGAGCAGATCATGAACCGAGCTCGAACTCTAACCCGCTGAAGGATCGGGAGAGTATAAAAGCGCTAGAGATTCAGCGCCCCAGCAACTCTAACCCGCTGAAGGATCGGGAGAGTATAAAAGCGCTAGAGACTTAGCGCCATGGGAAAATTCCTCCCCCGTTAAAGGATCGGGGGGGGGGGGGGGGCAGGATGGAAGCTGATCCCAAATCCTCCATGTCCGGACATGGGGGCAACACAGTTATGGTCCTAATCAATCCTCAACAAGACCTGGCCAGGCACTAAGTTAATGATTGATTGGGGGCATAACTATACATACATACTACTTTACTGCACTTTCACTTATAAGTTGCACTGATAACTTATAATGTTTCATGACTTATTTGCTTATTTGCGTTTCAAATGTTTAAATGCATAACTAATTATGGAATGCTCGCAGGTACAGGATAATGCGAAAGGACACTCACCCCGCTGAAGGATCGGGGAGCGACTGAACAGCTGAGTCTGAACTCTAACCTTGGCGAACGCCAGGAGAGTATAAAAGCGTCTATGATTAAGCACTGAGAAAGCACTCTAACCCGCTGAAGGATCGGGAGAGTATAAAAGCGCTAGAGACTTAGCGCCACAAGGATTCATACCCCGCAGAAGGATCGGGGTGCAGACTTAAAGTGAAACACCCCACCTCCGTTAGGGTCACTCTCAAAGGGAATGCCCTAATTTTGGTGGAGGTTTATAAGTATAAGTCACAGATATACAAGACAGATGTAAGAACACATATTTTAGAACAGCGGAAAAACAACAACTTTTATTTCCTTAAAAAATACGTGTCACAACATCCATACCACCATTGTCTTACAATACTTCCAAAAAACATAACATTTTCATAACTGTCTTGATTACATTATTTAAAGAAGCATAAAGAAAACATAAATAAACTGCAAAAGTCCCATTGTTGCTGTCCAAAGCCATAGTCCAAAATGAAAAGATCCAAGCAATACATTTTTCTCTTCAAGCTGGATGTGAAGGCTGGTCAAGCTGCAGTATTCCCTCCCTGTGGACCTAGGGGGGGGGGGGGAACGGAAGAAAAGAAGACGAAAGAAAAGTAGAGTCAGACATAAAGCCTGAGTAAGTCTAGGACTATTCAGTCTATGAATAAAGAACTGGGTATGATAAGTATAACTTGAAATGGAAAAGCACCATGAACTTAATTAAGTTGTCTAGGGTCGAATATACTATCGTACCCCATTTTAATCTCTGTACCCATATAAACTAGTTCCCAATAGGCACCCCATAATCAGGGTGAAGTGATCCATTTTATGATGATCGGCTCCTACTCGCATAGTTACATGTGTCTTATGGCCCCCGATGTTGTAGTTACCTATGCTGGTCCCACCATGGGGTGTATCAAGTTCCATGGTGGCGGCCCGACACAATCCTAGAATGCACAGGTATGCTACTGGTGCCCAGTGCCTTATTTTTCTGCGCCGGAGTGTGTGCATGCCCGCACCCCGTTAGAACCTACACTGCTGCACCACCGCCGTCGATTTGAGCTCTTACAATCAGCCCAGTAATCGTGCCCCACCCTGCCTAGTTTCAGGGTATCATGATACACCTTATAGGGTTACTGCTGAAAAGGGTCCCCCGCTACTAAGTTTTCTATCTCTAGCCAACATGCTAAGTTGGTTAAGTGTTTTATAAACCTAACCCCCAATCAGTCTGTTTAGTTTAGCATGTTCCATCTTGATTAAGTATTAATATAATTTACTTAATCCTATCAATCCTGACTCAGCCTTAATTGTTTTATTAAAGCCTTGACCTCTCACATTAGACAGGTATTGTTGTGGCTGCCTGTTGCCGGTTGGGTCCGGGCAGTCTTACGCCACAACTCAGTCTAACCTCGGGTCCTTATTGGGCTCCATGTTTAACCACCCACATTGGATAGGTATTGTTGTGACTACTGGATAGCCGGGCGGTTCCGGGCAGGTTTACATCACAACTCAATCCAACCTCGGGTTAAACACATCGTATTTTCTACATTTACATATTTTGTCTTTCTTTTCTTTATATGTAAATATTTGCGGCCCATTATTCAAAAATCAATTTAAGCTAATGGTGTTAAAGTTTACACCAATCATGGGCCCAACCCATTCTTGAATTTGGGCCCATCTACTTTTATATTTTCATTTATTAATTAATTTGGCCCAATGCTATTTCCCCCGTTTAATACGTTCGTTTGTTGTATATGTTGGGCTTAGCCTTTTTAAGCCCAACTTAGCCACGTGAAAAAGGGGAGGCTTAAAACGTGATTACATACACAAAGAGGGGAATGTGAACGCATGAACTTGCAACATGACGTTGGAACTACAAAATAGAAACTGGTGTGCTTGCATTGTGGTGACATATACTTTGGTCATAAAGCATAAGTGACATAAATCAAACCATGTAAACTTGTAGTTAAGTTAAGAATCTAACTAAATTAGATATCATTATTGACACATAGTCTAACTACAACATAAACCTATATTTTTACTTAGGCATAATGTCAAACATAAGCAAATCATGTTTATAAAATTACCATATGTCTACAAAGGTGCTTGGTATAGTTCAACTAGAATTATTTCAACTCAATCATGATTTTTAATCTATTCACATAATCCAAACATGAAATGGCGGTTTTTGATCTATTCATATAATCATGGCATGAAATCATGGTTTTTACTTTATTCATGCAAACTTGCAATTAGAATGTAAATCTAACTTAGCTATGTGTCACATATATTACATAATTCTTGTTAACAACATAGGCCTAACTTGTTTTTCAATTTGGCATAATACCAAACATAGCCTAGTCATATTCATAAAAATCAACATAAGTTCACAAGGAGGATTACTTTTGTTTCTAATACAAAAGTATGGCTTTATACATAGATCACGATGCCAATTCCAACATATATGAATCATAATATCCCAAATTTTGATCCAATTACTCAAAAAGTGATTTTTGTACAAAATATACATTATGTTGGCATAGTAGCAAAACCACAAACTTGCATGAAATCTCAATTAAACAACCATAAACATATAGCTTCAACATGAGTTACATACTTGCGAATATCACACCGTTATACATTATGTTGGCATAGTAGCAAAACCACAAACTTGTATGAATCTAAATTAAACAACCATAAACATATAGCTTCAACATGAATTACATACTTGTGAATATCACATCGTTATATCACAACGCTTAGAATCATAGCAAAGCACAAATATGAATTATTAACGCCACAATTCCATTTCTTACATTACAAACCAAACACAGTTATTTAATTCATACCGGAATAATACTCTACTTACAATCGTGTGACGATTTCTTCAATTTAGGAGATGCTATTCCTTTTGATGTAGGCGTTGCTTTGATTTGATTTGCTTTAAGCTTGCTTTATGCTTTAGAGTTTGCCTCCTAATCGTCTCTCAAATTGGTGGCTACTCCTAGTCGTTCCTCAGCAGCATGATGGCCTCGTTCTTATTTTTGAATGAATAGATTAGGTAGAGTCTAGGGTCATTTTTATAGAGTTTATGAACTGATTAGGACCATCGATGTAGCTTGGGTTAATCGTAGCCATTCATTCGAAAGAGAGGCCAATCAGGGGCTGCCACCTAGCCCTAGTGACAAAGCAAGCCTCTGAAAATCGACCAAACATAGACTAGGCCAGCCAGGGTGGGCTGGGTTCGACCTGGCTCTGGGACCAGGTCGACAGCCAGTTGACAGCCCTGTCGACCTGGCTAGCCCAGGTCGACTGCCCAGTCGACCTGGGTTCCTTAAGCGGGAATTTTCCCGACCTGGCCAATTGGGCCCGATTTTGAATTTTAAACTTGTTTTTCTGAGCTGTTTTCTTCTGTTTGAATTTTAAACTGAATTCTGAAACTTCCGGAGGCCATATCTTCTTCATACAAACTCCGTTTTTCGAAAACTCGGACTCTATTTCATGTATTTTTCCGAGACGAAGACAATGGCGTATTCTGTTTCCCTTAATTCTTTGATTTGAAATTAATTATACTTTAATTTGTGAATTTTTCTGTTATAGAATACACGGGGTGTTACATTCTCCCCCACTTAAAAGGATTTCGTCCCCGAAATCTTCAAGTTAGGAAGAATGTATATCCTAATATCCAAACATCCATCTACTCATCCATCAAACACGAGCATCCATTGTCCTTAAAAGACTTCTAATGCTTCATGATCATATGCGAAGTGTGTGTGTACATGTACTTATCTGATGCAAAATCAGGCGGTCTACTGATTCAGTTGACCTCCTTAATGCGAATTATGAAAGTGCCATGAATCCATTATGTATGCAAATTTTCCTATTCATGATTCTGCATGAGTGCACAATCATTCATACAAATGCAACATCCATATGACAATACATTAAAGTTCAACCATATACGAATGCAAACATATATGCATATGCAATATGAAGTGACTGAGCCGATCTAAAACCTAGATTGTGTGTGTATATGCAACCACGAGCAACCACTAGCAATCACTTGCAACCACTTGCAACCATCATCCATAACATGTTTCGACTACATGTTTACATCCAAAAAGATTCTACCTATGGTTCTCAAGATAGGATCGAGGAGAGAAATAGGATAAAACAAAGCATCTAGAATAAGTTAACGATGTACCGCCAGAAGGTCCGGTCTGCTTCTCAGGGCAGTCTTTGCTGATGTGTCCAGTCTTCCCACAATGAAAACATTCACCTTGCTTTCTCTTCCTCTTTCTTCAATCCTTGGCTATGTGCCCTTCCGTACCACAGTAATTGCATTTCCTTTTATCACGTGAGTTGTTGTTCTTGCCTCCTTTCTCGGGGTCTACCTTCTTATTCTTAGAATCGTTGGGCTTGACCTCTTTCTTCCCTTGAGAGTTTTCTGCCTCTGTTTCCTTCTTGTCCTTATCTTCCTCGTTCAGCAATGCCATCTACACCAACCTTTCGTACGTAGCTCCCATGGGTATATGGGTCATGGCCAAACTGTGTAATGGCTCATTCAACCCTTTGACAAAGCGGAGAGCCTTCTTGTGCGGGGAGTTGACTAGGTCTAGCCCAAACCTAGCCAGCTCATCGAATTGATTAACATACTCTTTGACTGTCATATTCCCTTGCTTAAGAAATAAGAATTTTTCCAACTGAAGACTCCTTTCAGCTTCCGAGAGAAATTTAGCCTCAAACCTTGCCCTAAAGTCCTCCCATGTTTCCACCGGTCTTTCTGCATTAGTGACTTCCCACCAGTAGGAAGCCTCACCCTTTAGTAGCCATACTGCCAATTGTACTTTCTGTCTATCTTCTACCTCAAAGATGATGAATAAGTCCTCGGTTTCTTTCAGCCAATTTCTAGCTGCCACGAAGGACTCAGTTCCATGAAAATCCTTTCCTCCCATAGCTTTAAAATCTTTACATATCTTAGCAAACGTGTTTCCCCGTGGAGGAAGAGGTGCTGCTGCAGCTGGATGATTCCCTGCAGCTGGGGGAGGAGGAACAGTAGGACCTGGCTGAGTGGCCCTTGCTTCTAAGAACCGTCTAAACCAACCAGGTATTGGTACACCCTCCGGCAAGTTATGTTCTTTGGACATGCTGAAACAAAAAGGATAGATTCAAAACGAAGGATAAAAGATAATACCTATGGCTTTGGGAGGGACTTTGCCTTTTAAAATAAAATAATATTTTATTTCTTTAAAAAAATGCTTCTTTAAATTTCCTTTTTGAAAATAATTTTTCAAAACTTTTTATCTTATCTGGTAAACCTATGCTCTGATACCAAGTGAAACACCCCACCTCCGTTAGGGTCACTCTCAAAGGGAATGCCCTAATTTTGGTGGAGGTTTATAAGTATAAGTCACAGATATACAAGACAGATATAAGAACACATATTTTAGAACAGCGGAAAAACAACAACTTTTATTTCCTTAAAAAATACGTGTCACAACATCCATACCACCATTGTCTTACAATACTTCCAAAAAACATAACATTTTCATAACTGTCTTGATTACATTATTTAAAGAAGCATAAAGAAAACATAAATAAACTGCAAAAGTCCCATTGTTGTTGTCCAAAGCCATAGTCCAAAATGAAAAGATCCAAGCAATACATTTTTCTCTTCAAGCTGGATGTGAAGGCTGGTCAAGCTGCAGTATTCCCTCCCTGTGGACCTAGGGGGGGGGGAACGGAAGAAAAGAAGACGAAAGAAAAGTAGAGTCAGACATAAAGCCTAAGTAAGTCTAGGACTATTCAGTCTATGAATAAAGAGCTGGGTATGATACGTATAACTAGAAATGGAAAAGCACCATGAACTTAATTAAGTTGTCTAGGGTCGAATATACTATCGTACCCCATTTTAATCTCTGTACCCATATAAACTAGTTCCCAACAGGCACCCCATAATCAGGCTGAAGTGATCCATTTTATGATGATCGGCTCCTACTCGCATAGTTACATGTGTCTTACGGCCCCCGATGTTGTAGTTACCTATGCTGGTCCCACCATGGGGTGTATCAAGTCCCATGGTGGCGGCCCGACACAATCCTAGAATGCACAGGTATGCTACTGGTGCCCAGTGCCTTATTTTTCTGCGCCGGAGTGTGTGCACGCCCGCACCCCGTTAGAACCTACACTGCTGCAGCACCGCCGTCGATTTGACCTCTTACAATCAGCCCAGTAATCGTGCCCCACACTACCTAGTTTCAGGGTATCATGATACACCTTATAGGGTTACTGCTGAAAAGGGTCCCCCGCTACTAGGTTTTCTATCTCTAGCCAACATGCTAAGTTGGTTAAGTGTTTTATAAACCTAACCCCCAATCAGTCTGTTTAGTTTAGCATGTTCCATCTTGATTAAGTATTAATATAATTTACTTAATCCTATCAATCCTGACTCAGCCTTAATTGTTTTATTAAAGCCTTGACCTCTCACATTAGACAGGTATTGTTGTGGCTGCCTGTTGCCGGTTGGGTCCGGGCAGTCTTACGCCACAACTCAGTCTAACCTCGGGTCCTTATTGGGCTCCATGTTTAACCACCCACATTGGATAGGTATTGTTGTGACTACTGGACAGCTGGGCGGTTCCGGGCAGGTTTACATCACAACTCAATCCAACCTCGGGTTAAACACATCGTATTTTCTACATTTACATATTTTGTCTTTCTTTTCTTTATATGTAAATATTTGCGGCCCATTATTCAAAAACAATTTAAGCTAATGGTGTAAAAGTTTACACCAATCATGGGCCCAACCCATTCTTGAATTTGGGCCCATCTACTTTTATATTTTCATTTATTAATTAATTTGGCCCAACGCTATTTCCCCCGTTTAATACGTTCGTTTGTTGTATATGTTGGGCTTAGCCTTTTTAAGCCCAACTTAGCCACGTGAAAAAGGTTAGGCTTAAAACGTGATTACATACACAAAGAGGGGAATGTGAACGCATGAACTTGCAACATGACGTTGGAACTACAAAATAGAAACTGGTGTACTTGCATTGTGGTGACATATACTTTGGTCATAAAGCATAAGTGACATAAATCAAACCATGTAAACTTGTAGTTAAGTTAAGAATCTAACTAAATTAGATATCATTATTGACACATAGTCTAACTACAACATAAACCTATATTTTTACTTAGGCATAATGTCAAACATAAGCAAATCATGTTTATAAAATTACCATATGTCTACAAAGGTGCTTGGTATAGTTCAACTAGAATTATTTCAACTCAATCATGATTTTTAATCTATTTACATAACCCAAACATGAAATGGCGGTTTTTGATCTATTCATATAATCATGGCATGAAATCATGGTTTTTACTTTATTCATGCAAACTTGCAATTAGAATGTAAATCTAACTTAGCTATGTGTCACATATATTACATAATTCTTGTTAACAACATAGGCCTAACTTGTTTTTCAATTTGGCATAATACCAAACATAGCCTAGTCATATTCATAAAAATCAACATAAGTTCACAAGGAGGATTACTTTTGTTTCTAATGCAAAAGTATGGTTTTATACATAGATCATGATGCCAATTCCAACATATATGAATCATAATATCCCAAATTTGATCCAATTACTCAAAAAGTGATTTTTGTACAAAATATACATTATGTTGGCATAGTAGCAAAACCACAAACTTGCATGAAATCTCAATTAAACAACCATAAACATATAGCTTCAACATGAGTTACATACTTGCGAATATCACACCGTTATACATTATGTTGGCATAGTAGCAAAACCACAAACTTGCATGAATCTAAATTAAACAACCGTAAACATATAGCTTCAACATGAATTACATACTTGCGAATATCACATCGTTATATCACAACGCTTAGAATCATAGCAACGCACAAATATGAATTATTAATGCCACAATTCCATTTCTTACATTACAAACCAAACACAGTTATTTAATTCATACCGGAATAATACTCTACTTACAATCGTGTGACGATTTCTTCAATTTAGGAGATGCTATTCCTTTTGATGTAGGCGTTGCTTTGATTTGATTTGCTTTAAGCTTGCTTTATGCTTTAGAGTTTGCCTCCTAATCGTCTCTCAAATTGGTGGCTACTCCTAGTCGTTCCTCAGCAGCATGATGGCCTCGTTCTTATTTTTGAATGAATAGATTAGGTAGAGTCTAGGGTCATTTTTATAGAGTTTATGAACTGATTAGGACCATCGATGTAGCTTGGGTTAATCGTAGCCATTCATTCGAAAGAGAGGCCAATCAGGGGCTGCCACCTAGCCCTAGTGACAAAGCAAGCCTCTGAAAATCGACCAAACATAGACTAGGCCAGCCAGGGTGGGCTGGGTTCGACCTGGCTCTGGGACCAGGTCGACAGCCCAGTCGACAGCCCTGTCGACCTGGCTAGCCCAGGTCGACTGCCCAGTCGACCTGGGTGCCGTAGGCGGGAATTTTCCCGCCCTGGCCAATTGGGCCCGATTTTGAATTTTAAACTTGTTTTTCTGAGCTGTTTTCTTCTGTTTGAATTTTAAACTGAATTCTGAAACTTCCGGAGGTCATATCTTCTTCATACAGACTCCGTTTTTCGAAAACTCGGACTCTATTTCGCGTATTTTTCCGAGACGAACACAATGGCGTATCTTGTTTCCCTTAATTCTTTGATTTGAAATTAATTATACTTTAATTTGTGAATTTTTCTGTTATAGAATACACGGGGTGTTACATAAAGCTAAATTCAAACTCTATCCCGAACAACGATAGGAGAGTATAAATGCATGACGACATATGCCACTCAAGGGATCCTATCCCGTCACACGACTGGGACCAAGAATGAAAATGGAGCTCGAACCACTCATTTCCGGGAATGGGGGGGGGGGCAACACACGAACACAGCAGTATAAAAAGAAATGGAATTTCATTCACTAAGTACAGGCTCACAAAACAAAGCTGGACAAAATGCGAGATCCGAACTCGCACAACAACAGCAGTCCAGTTGGGAATAACTAAAGGGCCGCGTCCAGAAGGATGATGTAGGCGTATAATTCTAAGCTTCCTGTGCGACTCACGGCGACGACAGAAAAGAAGCCTGGATAGTGAATTGTTCAGCAACATGTTATACAACTTCATACTCGCAACTGGAAGGACCTGGCGAGGCCCTGAGATTTTTTGATGTCTACCCTACCTTAGTACGATCTTGAGCGATCATTGATTCCTTGGCCTTAATACGATTCGACGTGATCGTGGAATTCTGGACATTTATGAATTACAGGCTTTTTGTACCGTCCCAAACACGTCCTACTCCATGCTTGGATAGTATGATCGCTTGAATTCTGAAAGTGGCTTCCTCTTCTCATGTATACATGTCTGAATTCGAAAGGGAAGTGATCCGACCGCATGTCTTTCGCACTTGCCCTATAACTGGGGCCATGGCTATTGAAAATATTTACAAATGGCATAACTTAAGTGCCTGTGTTTAACTTGTGTTGTGATCCTAACAGCCCCCCTTGAGGACCAAGAAACAAATGCAAAGAGAATGTCCATCTGCTGATCCCAACCGACTTCTAGAATGGGAAGCTCATATAAGGCTGGATATATCCCATACAGCAATTGGACAAGATGCAGCTATTTCGCCTCCAACCTCTCGCTTCATGCAGAAAGCAAGTGGGAACACCCGAGATGAACACGAACCAATCAGCAGTCACACAACGTGCAGCTTCGATTCAGAATGTCGTAGATGGAAACATGGGCGATGGAACGGCTACCTGCAACTTCCTAGACGAGAATGCAAGAATTGCAATGAACTTAGGTCATGCACGACCAACTTCAGCTCCAGCTCGAATGGGTACTCAAGCGCTAGAGTACGCTCAACTCCAAAATGGAACGCAACAATTCGAAGTTCGGAAGCCCGGTCGAGTCGAATGACTCGACCCGTGACTTGGGAGTAACATCGATGCGGAAATAAGAAATCCACAAAGACCCCCTTGTAATTTCAGATTCAATACTGGGGGCACCAGCTATGATCTTGAAAATGTGCAGCAATTCTTTGACGGTGATCTGCTCGCCAATTTAATTCGGCACCTCTTGAGGAGCGGTACTCCTCTAGTTGATGTGGATAACAACAATTACAGCCCTCACACGTCGGACGTCAGGATCCCCTGTTATTCCCCCGGACTTTAAATTTTCTCTATAAAAAGACTTGCTCGGAGATTTTGATGAATTCAACCCTGAAGTGGATAGACTTTCATGACAAAAAGGTGTTAGCATCGAGACGAATGACATAGATGCCTTCCTGACTAAAGAATGGTGTACCTTCTAATTCCCGAAACGATAAGGACAAAGGAAAATCCCTCGAAAACAACGACAAGAATGTTAAATTCCAAAGAGAATCTATACCACTTATCGAGCCCATGATCTTGTTTGTCAAGCTCGATTGAACCGAGCATGAGAAAGAGACTCAATAAGACTGTGATAACCATTTCGGACTATGCTGAAGCATAAACGGTGGAGCCCAACTAACTTCATAACGACATTTATTCACTCGCATTCAACAACCTTACTTGACTCCGCAACTGATCTGATGAGAGTAACCGAAGTCGCTGATGCCCGATGAGGCAATCCTCACTATCTGACTAAAGAGAAGAGATGATATCAAAGCAAATGTGGTTCAACCACTTGCATATACCATTCTGATTTTTTCTAAATTGAGAAACAGTACAGAAGGATCTGGGTCGACTAAGATTGCTGAACCTGCAACTCTTACCAGATGCAACGACAGGAAGTATAAAATCTTCAAGATTAAATGCCTTATTGACTCAACTCAACCCCCATCGATACTGGGGGCATAAGTACTGACCTCGCTTGTCCTCCGATGGCACTGAGAGCACAAGTGTCGGTTCATATACTAACTTTGAAAACAATCCTGGCATGAAATGGGATTCAAAACATGTACGTCATGCCTCCGGAGTACAATCTTACTCATCTTTGCCGACCAAGCGAGCTAGCTTGTGGATCGAATGTGAACTTAAAGACTCAAACTACAACGAATGGAAGGTGTGACAAACCTATCTACTACCTTGCGATGGTGACGATCCTATAGGCACTGGTCCACATAATTTTAACAACATCCCTTACTGACTACTTCATATGTGAATATTGGATTAAGAAATGATCCGTAACAATTGTGGATTCTCTCGACTACGATCCAGAGTGATCATGGCTTTTGAATTCCTTACTGTTACGATTCAATGCGATTTTAAGATCCTGGATTATTATCAAGATATCAAGATAGTTCGAACTTGAGTACAAATGACAAATTCATATGTTGATTCTGATGTGCTTTATCCCAACAGTCCAGTTGTTAGCTTAGAGCCCAAAGATTCTTATATCGCCCCATGATTTGGGTGGCTACTTCATTTATTGACTCATATGTAAAAGAAAGTCCAACCCTACCACGCGCTTGGCTTGCATAGAGTGATGATGTTGTTTGGCGACGACCTATGCGTGTAGGATCATGCTCGGGGGCCGACAATTTAGCATGACTTCTGACGGATGAATTAGATCTTTTGATTTGACAAGGTTTAAACAATTTCTTGATCGTCTCGAATACTCCTCTCATAGAACTTAGCCTGATTAGCTCCAATGGAAGCAATGCAACAATTGGATAAAGCCTTCTCAAGGACAAATGATATTATAGAAAGATTTAGCTCAACGTATTCAAAGCACATCTCATCCTCGATAAGATGTACTTTGGGGGCAAAATGTTAGCCTGCTTTGTGACCAGGCTACCCAAAGCAAAGATCATGTTGACACACCTCTGGGTAAATGCTGTCTCATATGGAATCTCTGGATAACATCGCTCTCCGGCATTGGAAGCATCATCAGAAGACACAAGGCAGTTATGTCAAAATCACAACATCAGTATAAACTGGCCCAAAACCCCTATCAAATGACCTCATTTGGATCTATTCACCTCATATACTCGTAGCCCTTTGAATTAGCTTCAGTTTGAGCTTTGGTTTGGCTCAATCAGACTTACGGTTTGAAAGTTACGCCCATTTCCGTGAACGGGTGTAAGCTGGCATATGACCGCGATCTGATCCGCCCTTGCCTACTCGATCCAATCCGACCTTGCCTACGCGATCAGATCCGACCTTGCCTACGCGATCCGACCTATGACCGCGATCCGACTTTTGGCATCTCAACTTCCATGGCTGCCATGGCCAACACTTCTCCATGAATAACCACCATCTTCCTCAATAAATTCAATGGATTCGGAGAGAATTATTCATTGAATTCAAGTGATTGAAAGACAATATTCATTGTAATTGTAATCTATGAGTGAAATGAGAAAATATGAAGTGGACGTAGGCTTGCTAACGCCGAACCACTCTAAAAATCCCGTTGTCTTGCTTTTCTCTTATTTTTTCAGTTATTTCTTCATATCCTGCGCTCTAAATACGATAATTTGGGTGTTAGGACCATTTTTTGGTCTAACAGAATCGGTGCCGAAAAGGAAAATTATCACTGTTCCGTTTAGTAGTAATGCTAGGGATCCAATACTCGAATGGTTTTATATCAAGCAACAGGCCGGGTGTGCCAGAAGATGGATCAAATCAAGTAGGGACTTAGAATTTTTCCAGTTTTAGTTCTAGCCTTTATCTTGTATTTATTAAGCGTTGCTTATTTCTTTTTTACAGTCCCTAATCCTCCATAAGAGAAGTTTCCAATACAATTTGATCATCTGAATCGATTACTTAATGGTGACAGAAAGTTCTTGACCATCAAGGATTGTTTGGTGGATGAATATCTACGTGGGCACCATCTACTTGCTATAGCCAGTAGCATAGGACATGGGGAAGGGCCTTATGTGTGCATACCCCCGGTCAATATTATTCCTGAGACGGGAGATAGCTTGAAAAGTCCAACAGTACACCTTAGGAACCCTCCTTCTCCATCTTTGACTCAGGATGATGAACTAGCTAACATAGTTGAGAAGGACAGGAATAAATATATCACTCCTGAAGACGTGGCTACCCCTGAGAGGCCAATTTCTCCAAAAGAGTTGTCGTCAGTCATTCCTTTAAGAGATAAGACTACAGTTGATGACCCTATATATCAGGATTTAGGAGATCTTCCCTTGCCCGAGACCTTTTATAGCGCAAATGATTTTGCGACCAATCATCTTGCTCTCACTTCTGAGGAAGAAGTTACTCCCATGAAGTCTAGGAGACTACATATGCTTGCCTCAGTCTGGGCTTTGGTCTGTTTGGGGGGAATCACCACTTTAGGAAGCCCACTGCACTCTAGTGCTGCACGTCACAGCACTTGAGTTTTATGTTAATGTTAACTCTAATATTCTTTCATTTCTTCTTATAGGACAAATGGTGAGGCAGCATTACTATATGAGGGATGTTCGTTCGAGTATGCCCCCAATGGATCCCAATGAGAGGCATGACCAACATGAAAGTAGGGGCAGAGATGACGTGAGGGATTGACCTCCTAAGCCTTATCAGTCTTCCCATTCTCGAGCCCCATATCACAAAGATTCAGACAAATGCAAGAGTCAGCCTTCACATCATAAGAAGGATGTACAGCGCTAAGCCTGCTGCTCCATCTAAGGGCAACACTCCTCAAGACAGTACTTCAAAAGGGGTTCCTGATCAAAAAGAGAAGCAACCGAAATCGAGGAAAGATGCAGGAAAGAACTGACCTATCACGAAACTATCTCATCGCACTGCTAACATAACTACCACAAGGCCAGTTATTCTCAATGACGAGAACCAAGCCAGACTAGAGGTTCTGAGGCAGCAATTTCCTGATCACCATTTCGGGCATATGCACTTCATCCCAAAACTCAAACCAGTAAAACCCGATTGGGCCAATGATGTCAAGGCTACTATAGATTTTGTGGATTAACAATATAAGGAAATGAAGAAGCATGCAAAAACTCTTTCTAAAATCATTAGCGATCTGATGACAGATGTAAAAACTATGGTCAATGCTGCTAAGTATGATGCGAGAGCTATCGAAAACTCTGAGAAAGATCTAGAGGATGCCCAAGCTGAGCTCGCTCTTGCACAATGCGATGCAGATAATTATAAGAATCAGTGCGAAGAATTACAAAATCACTATCATTCCGAGCCTGAATCCCATAGTCAGGAGCGAATAGATTTAAAAAAGCAGGCTGAAGATGCTAAGTCCGAGAACATTCGTCTCGCACAAGAGAAGGCGGACTTAGCCAAAAAGAACATAGAGCTTGAGGCTAAATTATTAGAGGCTGAAAAAAGGGTAGTTCTTGCTGAAGGAAATGCAAATACGGCTTTGCAGCAAGTTGAGGAAGTCAATAAACATATTAAAGACACTTAAAGGGAGCTTGACGAGAGTTGTGAAACTATGGTTGGATTTTTTGCTCAGGTGATTCATCACTGAAATCTTGCTTGGCTCAAGGACTATCCTTTTCCCCTCGTTTATGAATGGGACCAATTGGTCGAGTGAGAAAAAGCAGAACTTGGGGTTGACTCAGTCGATGAGGACAAGCTGATGAAGAAGTACTTGAGAGGTGAAGAGACAGGCCACGTAGCTGAAGGGTGAAAACTTATTTTCACCGCTATGGAGGAGGAAAGGCATCAGGCCAAGGGAAAGGATGCTATTTAAATTGGTTCTTCTTCTGCCATAACCGAGACTGCTGTAGTAGAAGGGTATGATATAGAAAGGCGAGAGATCCATGGAGCTTCTTCCTTACATTCTGCTGCCAGATTGTCTCCCGAAGTTCCTGCTGCTTAAGTGTGAAATATGTTGAGGGTATTTCTACTTTTTCACCTTAATTTGCCAAGGCAATTTCAATCTTTCGTCACATTATCAAACAAACACTTGAAAGTCCAGCGTTCTCTCCTGAGTTGATAATTTTTTACTTCTCGTCCTGCAGGTACCAAGTCAACTGATAAAATTGATGACTCACAGAAGACAACTCTAGATGAAAGCTCTGCTGGAGAAACTCGGGAGAAATGGGATGAAGTCACTGTCCCTAAATCTGAAGGAGGAGCCGAGGACAAGAAAGAGGAGGTTATTAACAAAGCTCCTGTGCCGCCCATCACTAAAACTTCTCACCATGGGGAGATAATCGATACTCTGATAGAAGATGATGGTGACGAGGGACATGAAGAGGAGGCTGACGTTGTTGTAACCGAAGATTCAGGGAACGTCGATGACATGACTTTGGCTGAGATAAAGGCCAAACAAGACATGTGCATGTAGCTAAAAGTCGAGGAAACAGACCCCGAAAATCTTAAGCCTCTTGCGATGGTAACTCCCGGATCAGGGTTAGTTGTCAAACTTTCAACTCGGTCAATTACGAAGGAACTTGCTAAAATGTATCCTATTAATCCCAGTGCTTCGATTCCTGAGAAGACATCCGTTGACTCCAGCAACCCAATTCCGGAGAAGATGAAGCAAAAGCGTATTATTAGTGAGCTGATAAAGAGGAGAAAGAAAAGCTTAAGGTAGCCAAAATGGCAAAGCCTACTCCGAACTGCAAATAAAGGATGGCTTTATCTCTTGTTTCGTTTATCTCCTGGTCCGCTGTTGTCGTGGCGAGTGTGGCCCTCGCATCTTTTGTTTTAGTTTTCCCCATAAATCCATGTACTTGTAAATAAAATAGTTTATTTACTGCAATGTCATATGTTTACAAATTCATTACATAAGTAAGAATGTAGATAAATAACATGTCATATCCAAAACCACTATTACTTAAACGGTAGACAATATATGTGGGGGATGCGCATGTGTATGCCCCCTATCAATCTTGAACAAGCGGTTGTCTAAAGCTTTGTTCGAGATTGATTATCTTTGATACTTAGTCGCCCCCAACTCTCTGGTAGGGTCAAATGCCCTTTGTCGGGGATGCTTATTCTTTCGAGCATCTTTATACTCTCATGTCGTGTAATCAGGTTAGAGTATCATCAAGGCAGTTTCTTTTCGGGTGCACCATTACGCCTCGGAGGATGTCGTCTTCCCATTCTTTATACTCTCTTTCGTTTCATGAGAGTTAGAGTTAGGAATGTCGCCTTCCCATTCCTTTAATCCTGTTATGCAAACGGTCATTTTGTTTGCTCCTACACGTGAATTGTGTCCAACTTTTTAAGCTTAGTTTAATGCTTAGCATTTCATACCAGGATAGAACAGTCATAGAACATAAGAATAATGCAGGAAAATAAATGACACACGATGTTTTTATAGTGGTTCAGCTAAGTCGTAGCCTACATCCACTTTATAATCCTTTGTTCATATAAACAGACTTTTCAAGGCATGTCGTGGCTCTTTACATAGTTTATAAAAAACAAAATAAAGTAGTACATATCTAACTCAAATATCGCCGCAAATGCTGAGCATTCCAAGCTTTGGGAATCTCTTCACCATCCACGGTCGTTAGCTTGAAGGCTCCTGTATCAAGCTTTCATTGGATGGCATATGGCCCTTCCCACTTTGGATCCAATTGGGTTGGAGGTGGGAGGACTCATTTCAACACTAGGTCCCCTGGTTCGAAGGTCCTAGTGCGAACCTTTCTGTCATAATAACGTGCTACTTGGCGTCGATGCCTTGAAGCATGTATGTCTGCTTCGTCTCTTTTTTCTTCAACCATGTCGAGGGACTCTAGGAGGAGTGCTCTATTTGTCATTGGGTCATAGTATGTCACCCTATGAGAAGGGACTTCGAGCTTCACCGGAATCACAACCACAGATCTGAAGGAGAGTGAAAAGGGAGTATGGCCAGTTGCTATCTTAAAGGTCATTCTGTAGGCCCACAAAGCTAGCGGCAACTCATCCACCCACTTGGCTTTGGCCCGCTCCAACCGCTTCTTAAGAATAGATTTAATGACTTTATTTATCACTTCAACCTGCCTATTCGACTGCGGGTGAGCTACAACGGTATACCTTCTATCAATATTGTATTTCTGACAGAAGTTTTTAAATTTGGCACTGTCGAATTGGGTTCCATTATCAATTATAATGGTTTTTGGTATCCCAAATCGGCAAATTATATTTCTGACCACAAAACTTATCACCTTCCTTGTCTTGATCGTGGTTAAGGGTTCGGCTTCCACCCAATTCGTGAAATAATCCATGGCAACGATCGCGTACTTTCCTCCTCCTTTGACGATGGGTAAAACTCCAATAATATCAATTCCCCGCATGGCAAATGGCCATGGGCTTACCATTGACTTAAGCTGAATCGGAGGTGCTCTAGGAATTTTGCCGAACCATTGACATTTGTCGTAGCATTGTGAGTAATCAGCCGCATCTTTATTCACGGTAGGCCAAAATTATCCATACCATAATACTTTCTTTGCTAAGGTTTGACCCTCGGCGTGCTCCCACACTCACCTTCATGTACTTCTTGTAGTACATGCTTGATGTCATCGTGTGCTATACACCGTAGCAGGGCATGGAAAACCCTTGGCGATAAAGGACGTCGTCCGATCAAATGTATCTTGCATCTTTACGTGTTACAACTCGTCTCTCGCTCTTCTCTGATGGGAGAATTCCACTCTTGAGGAAGTTCTTTATTGGTGACATCCACGACTCCCTCTTTTGCTCAGTTTTCCAAGCCTAGTTCAATTTCAATTAAGTTGAAGCTTGGGGATTTTAGTATCTCTATCGGAACCGTTTCAGTTTCCTCTGGGTTACCTGAACTCGCTAGCTTAGCCAATCGATCCGCCTTCTGATTTTCCACTCTTGGAACATGTGTTATATTGTAGTGTTCCAAGTTGCCTAGCAGCTCTTCCACTTTTCCAAGATAAGTAACAAGCCGAGGTCCCTTGGTCATAGATTTCTTCCGAACTTGGGAGACAACTGTCTTGGAGTCACAGAATATATCCAGTGTTCTTACTCCTAACTCCATGGCGAGTTTTATCCCGGCAATCAGGGCCTTATACTCGGAATCATTATTGGTGGAAGGAAATTCCAATCGCAGGGCATAGTAAATGGATCGTCCTTCAGGAGTGATTAAAACAACTCTGGCGCCGGATCTTCGATCATTCTTGGCCCCGTCCGTATGTAACCTCCACGGACTAAGCTCTAACTCGTGTTCTGAAGCAACAATCTTGTCATCCACTGTTTCTTCTTTAGGGATCATGAATTCTGTTATGAAGTTGGCTAAGGCTTGCCTCCTTATTGATTTTCGTGGTTGAAAATTCAAATCAAATTGGCTTAACTCGACATTCCACTTAAGTAATCGCCCCGATGCTTCGGGTCTTTGCAACACTTGTCTTAGAGGTTGATCAATGTATACTATTATTGGATGAGCTTGAAATTAATGACGGAGCTTTCAAGAGGCAATCAGGAGGCTATAAGAGAGTTTTTCTATTCTTGGATAATTACGTTCTACGATGGCTAGCTTCTTACTTACATAGTATACAGGACTCTGAACCTTGTCTTCTTCACGCACCAATGTTGTGCTAATAGCATGAGATGACACCGCCAGGTATACGAACAAATCCTCATGGCCCACAGGTTTGACAATATCGGGGGCTTTTCTAATAAGTCCAATAGGTTTTGGAAAGCCTCCACACAATCAGGAGTCCAATCGAAGTTATGTTTCCCCCGTTTTATCACATCAAATAAAGGGACACACTTGTTTGTCGCTTTGGAGATAAACCTGCTTAATGCGACAACCTTCCCTGCCAGGCTTTGAACGTGTTTAATCATCCGCAGTTCTTCAATGTTCCTTATTGCCGCTATCTTGCTATGATCAATCTCAATCCCTCGAGAACTTACAATGAGCCCAATGAATTTCCCTGATGTGACCCCAAACGAGCATTTTAAAGGGTTCAACTTCATCCCATAACTTCGTAGAATGCCAAACATCTCTGCCAAGTCCTTTGTATGATCGGGAGATTGTCTACACTTCATAAGCATGTCGTCACATAGACTTCCATTTTTTTCGATTTGATTATAGAACATGCGGTTGACCAAGCGTTGATATGTGGCTCCTGCATTCTTTAATCCAAAAGGCATTACCACATAGCAATATAACCCAAAATCTGTGATGAAACTTGTATGCTCCTGATCTGGTATATGCATGAGAATTTGATTGTATCCCGAATAGGCATCCATAAAGGATAGGAGCTCGTGTCCGGCCGTCGAATCCACCAGAAGATCAATCCTGGGAAGAGGAAAGCTATCTTTCGGACAAGCCTTGTTCAAATTAGAGAAGTCAATGCACGTTCGCCACTTCCCATTAGATTTTTTGACTAGGACAGGATTCGATATCCAGTCATGATATTTTGAGTCCTTGATGAATACATTTTCCTTAAATTTCTTCACTTCTTCTTTCAAGGATGTTGACCGCTTCGGGCCTAACATCCGCCTCTTTTGCTTGACCGGCGGGTGTTTTGGGTTGACACTAAAAGAGTGGCTCATAATAGCAGGCGATATCCCACACATGTTAGCGTTTGTCCAGGCAAACACATCCAGATTTGCCTTCAAAAAGTCAGCCAACTCTTTTGCTTGAATTTGGTCTAGCTGTGATCCAATCTTCAATACTTTTGTCGAATCCGCATCGCCAATAGAGGTGTCCACTATCGTTTCATTGGGAGTCGCCTTTCAGTCCTCCGATTCCTTATTCTCTCTAAGGTCTATATCCTCGAGCACATCTCTGGGTGACTCTCTTGAGGCTGGACCCTATAATTGCTATGTTGAATTTTCCTTCAAAGGGGGAGAAGCGTCCTTAGGTTCTACACTCAACCCCTTCATTAGCATCTTCAACTCTTTCATGTAGCAAGCTCGTCCCGTAGCTTGATCACCTCTCATCACTCCTACTCCTGCGTCGGTTGGGAATTTAAGCAGTAGGCACTAAGGTGCAATACATGCCCTAAACTCGGTGAGGGCCAGTCGGCCCAAGAAGGCATTGTAGGGCGATTCAACATCCAGAACTACAAATGGTAAGATTCTCACTCTCTGGCGATCCTCCCCTGTCCTAACGTCATTGGTAATTCTACATATCCTATCAGAGTCGTCGACGCCTCATTGAAGCCTTGTATATATCCTTCGCAAGGCTTCAACTCTTTTGCTTCGAGTTTCATTTGTTCAAAGACTTTTTAAAGAGGATATTAACTAAGCTTCCATTATCCACTAACACCTTATGGACTAAAGCGGGGCCGATGGCTGTAGTAATTACCAGTGGGTCTTTAGTGGGTGACTGAATTTCAGTATCATCTCTACTACGGAATATGACGTCGTCTGACATCATCTTATGTTGCTTCACTGGAGTGATGTCTTCAAGGTTACTACACTCTCCTACTTCAAAGTGCTTAGCGGCATTAACGTACTGATCCAGTGCTTTGTAACTATGGCTAGCTAGATGGGGCCTGCCTATAATGGTATTGATAATGATCCCTTTACCTTTCTGTTGGGCTGTAGGTTTGGAAGTAGGCTGATTTTGGTTTGGGGTTTGCCTTCATTGTCCCCTTCCCTGTGGGGCAACCTTGTACTCGTCTAGCTTCCCTCCCCGCAGCAGTTTCTCAACTACATCTCTCAAATGCTCGCATTCGTTGGTAGAATGACCATGAGTTCCGTGGAATAAACAAAACTTTCCTATAGTGATCTCTTTTTCGGCTGAATCTCTGGGTGGTAGCTTTTTATATAACAATACGTTGTAAGTATCTAGGTAGATATTTTCCAATGTGTCACTCAACGTCGAATAGTTCTCAAAAGTTTGGAATCGAGGTCTTTTGCTGGAGTTGTT
Source organism: Allium sativum (assembly GCA_030737875.1). Lineage (NCBI taxonomy): Eukaryota > Viridiplantae > Streptophyta > Magnoliopsida > Asparagales > Amaryllidaceae > Allium > Allium sativum. Next base: position 141,801,102 of record CM060914.1, on the reverse strand, counting down.
CCCTCGATTCCTATTCCTCCTATTACCATTGTTACTCCTGTTGTTATTACCTTCGTTCGTGTTGCCGATGTTCACCTCAACCCTTCCTGAGCTGTCGCCGGACTTCTTTACTGCAACATTGCTTGGAATACCTTCCTTAGAAGCCCCTTCCGATTTTCTCTTTCTATTTGCGTGGGCTTCCTCTCGTCTCAAGTGAATGTTGCCTTTTTCGTAGAACAATTCCCTAGTAGGGGGTGGTTTTCCGGACAAGTAATTCCCAAATTCTGTGTCAGGGTCGACTCCATCTATCAAGGCCATCAAAATAGTAGGTTCATGAGGGTCGCTGACTTCGGTAACGGCAAGGTTGAAATGGTCTAAATATGACTTCAAAGATTCACCTGGAGCCTGTTTAATCCTTGACAAATCAATAATGCTTTTAGATTTTTGAGCATGAAGTCAAAACTGGTTCATAAAGCGTTCACTTAGTTCTTTAAAGATTGATATCGACCGTGGAGGGAGTCGGGTGAACCACATCAATGCTACATCTTCTAGATAAATCGGGAAGGCCTTGCATTTTACAGCGTTTGGAGCTACTGCGGCATTCATGAACCATGCATATCTCATCAGATGTTGTCTAGGGTCAATTCTCCGTAAATACCGATCCATCTGTGGCAAATTAAATCACCGAGGGAATTCGAAGTCCAATATATCATTTGTAAAGGGGGTGTGACTTCTTTCAATGTCCCAGTCTTAATTGTTGTAGTGTCGGCTTTCGAACATGATTTGGCACAACATTGCCCATACATCAGCATTCATTAATGTAGGCTCAGGCTCTATGGCCCTAATGTTCGGATTACCCCTATGCTCCTGATTAGGGGATGTCCACCTGTTTCTTGCGGCAGTTGCTCTACTCTGTTCCCTACATTCCCGGTCAATCACGGGAGGAAGAGGTTGGAGGAGTTGCCCTTGTGTGGGATTAGTAATATTAGGATCCTTGGGTAGAATGTGAGATCCACGCATGGGTAGCAATATAGGTTCTCTCAGGCTTGGGTCGTCAGGTCCTAGCACACGAGCTGCATCTTCACGGGAACCCAAAGATCCAAATCAACTAATCAAGATTTTCAAGATGTTCAAGTGGCCATCTTTCACGAGGGTGCTCTTCATCCGAAGTGGATGACTGGTCTGCTATAAGGCAGCGAGTTGGAGAGTGTGTCTTCTGCCTACGAAGCTCGTTGATTTCCCTAATCATAGTGATCATGTTCTCCTGCATACGAAGACTGTCACGTTTGTGAGCTTCCAAAGCATCCCTAGTACTTTCAAGCATATCAAGGAGGCGCGAAAAGTTTTCGTGTGTAACTGGTGCAGATGGAACAGGTTATTCACTAGTTGTCGCGGCCGGTATCGAAGCATTGGTGGGTGCTCAAGTAGATGTACAAGTTTCAGCCGCGTTTGGATCGGATCGGAGTTAGGAAGTGGAACCGGTTCGGTTCGGAGGGGTGTACGGGTAGCAGCAGCGTTTCTGTTTCAGTTCGGGGTCCAGCCATCCATTCTGTTCGGAGCAACTGGTTCGGATCAGTCTGCATCAGTGCTCTGTCCCCGCAACCTCGTCACAATCATGGCTTGCAAATCTTCGTTAGCTTCATTCTCTTGAGTTCCTTGCACTTCGTTTCCTTTAGCCATGGTGTCCAATTCTTCAGTGATTTGGAAATAGAGGATTAGCTTCTTCGAACTTGAAGATCTAAATAGTAGAACGATAATCCCAAAAAGCGGAGAATTCAAAGATTTCTCAGTGAAAGCACCAAAATGTTAGATCCAAAAATGGATCTAACATCCAAACTAGCAATAATTCCAATAAAAATGAAACCAAAAAGCAAAGGGAAACAAACGATTTATAGTGATTCGGCGTTAAAGAGGCTACGTCCACTTTCTACTTTTTGAATTGATGATTTCGATATAAGTATACTAATGATTCTTACTCAAATTCACTCATACAACACATAGATCCACTCATTTCTCTGAAAATATAGTTTGGAAGATGATTATGATCTGAATATTGATGAAATTTGGTTGAAAAGAGAGTTTGAATTCAAAATTTTCCCAAAGATCCCTTCAAATGACCATTGGAGGTGTATTTATAGGTGAAAAGTCTCCCAAGAGTGGCTCCGGTTCGAGGACACGTGGCAGGCATCCTGCTCGGTTCGGAGTTGAGGGCTTGGAGATGTTGCCAGCGCATAGCAGTTGTGGGTGAACGCGGGGAACATGTGCGTAACTGCTTCACACTTCAAGAGATCGTCAGTAATAACCGCTCCACATCCAACTCGGGTCGGATGTGTTCGTTGAAAAGAAAGACGGATCGGGCTCCATTGACCCGACCTAGATTTGTCCCATTTTCCTTAACTTCTACTCCGCTTCCATTGATTTCAGCTTGAGACCCTCGATCCGATCCGAGCTGCAAGTGCACACTTTTCTGGTCAATGTGCTTCACCAATTCCCCTTTTAACTTTGTGTAGCCTAGTTCACAAAGTAGGCTAATAGGACTTGAATCAAGAAAGTGATAATGCATGCCTAAGACACGAGGTTAGATTCGAATTGTGGTATAAGACTGCTCGGAACCGCTCGGCACATCCAGCAACCGCAATTTTTAATCTAATGTGGGAGGTCAAAGGCAGAAATTAGATACGTAATAATGTAAAGACACGAGGTTAGATTTGGATTGCGGTATAAGACTGCCCAGAACCGCCCAGCATATCCAGCAACCCCAAAACGTTAATCTAATGTGGGAAGTGTTGCAAGATTACGGTTGTATTGAATTAATGAACACTTAACCAATATAAGACATGTAGTAAGACATGGGGGTTAAGTGGGTGACATGGGTGACATGTGAAATATAACTATAAGCACTTAACCAAGGTGAAACATATGATTAGACATGAGAATAAAGAGGGGTTAAGTGGGAATTCCTAGTGGGGACCAAGCTTAGGAGGGAAGCTTGTGTTAAGTGGGTGGACCCTTTTCAACCAGTAACCCATTTAGTATCTATGTGAGCTCGAACTACGTCAAGGACGGGACATGCTTACTGGGATTGATTGTAAGAGGTCAATAAAGAGTAAGCGATGGCAGTGCAAGTCCAATGGAGTCATATGCGTGCGTGGGTCCGAGCTGGTAGGTAAGATGCGGTTGCATCATGTAGGTATAAGCCATGCATTTTAGTAGTACCAGGTTGCCACTTTAGGTAGTGATACACCCTACTGTGGGACCAACACGGGTATCTACGAGTTAGGGAGCAGGTCGAATGGGGAGGGTAGTGAGTACAACTAGTGGAGATAGAAGCACTTAACCTATGACAGCAGCTAGGAGTACATGAAACTACCATCATTATTGTTATTACTATGTTTAGTAAGAGGGATCAACTTTTAGTGGAACTAGCATTGGTGTGGTGTACAAATTACCTTATAGTGATTAGAAGCGCAGCAGTCAATGTTACATCTTGTTCTCCTTGTTACATTGTCGTATGTGCTTATGTTACAGTCATATCTTATATAAAGTTTATGTTCTTATCCTGTTACTTCACTAATTATATTTTTAAAGTCACTAGACTTGCCAAACTTATGTCTGACCCCTTTTTATTTCGCCTCTTTTCTTTCTTTCCCCCCTCCCCCCAGGTCCTTAGGGTGGAAATAGTGAAGCTTAACTTGGATTCCTTTCTTCTTGAAGTGCTTTGAAGTGTTGAAAGTAATGCTCAGCTTTATCTCTTTTTCATTATAGCAATATGGAGTGGGAATATCTTTTTACTTTTTTGTACTCTGATAATAATTTTGTACAGGATGGATATTTGTGTACTTGACTCTAGTATGTGGTTTTGATGCTGTAACCAAACCTGTTTTGCTTTTTCGCTGCAATGAATAAATTTTGAATTTTCTTAAGTACCATTTTATATATCTGTCTTGTGATATTCTATTTTATACTCTTATAATACACCATGAAAGTTAATGCATTCCCTTAGTGAGTGACATTAATGGACGTGGGGTGTTACACGTGGTATCAGAGCTGAAGGTTACCAGAACAAATAAAAGATTTTGAAAACCGTTTTCAAAAGCATTTTTAGAAAGAAGTATTTCCAAAAACATGTTTTAAAGAGGATATTTTCAGGAGAAAAGTTTATTATGAAAAACATAATCCCTAAAGCCATATATCTATCTTTCGATTCTCTATTTTGAATCTCTTCCTTTTTCCTTTTAGCATGCCCGGGAAACCTGTTATACCCGAGGGCGTACAAATACCAAGCTGGTTCAAAAGGGGAGGTTAGGGCTACAATCGTAGGCCCAGCAGACGTTCCTCTTCCCCCAGCTGTAGCCGCTCCTCCTCCTCCTTCCCATGTAGATGCTTTCTCTAAGATACGCAAAGACTTCCGTGTGATGGGCGGAAAGCCGTTCCATGGGACTGAGACATTTGTTGAGGCTTGGAATTGGCTCAAGGAAGTGGAGGACTTGTTAGGTATCATTGAGATAGACGAGGGAAGGAAGGTTCAGCTAGCTACTTGGTTGATGAAGGAAAAGCTTCCTTTTGGTGGAAGAAACTAATGGAGGGCGTGCAGTGGAGACGTGGGTGGATTTTAGGCGAAGGTTCGAGTTGAAATTTCTTTCACAAGCGGATGAGAGTTTATACATGGAGAGGTTCTTGGCTTTCAAACAAGGGAATTTGTCTATGAAGGAGTGCGTTAACAAGTTTAACCAGTTAGCAAGATTTGGTATGGAATCAGTTAATACACCACATAAGAGGGCTTTGAGATTTGCCAAGGGTCTGAATGAACTATTACATAGGTTGGCTATGTCCCATATTCCTTTGGGGGCTACTTTCGAGAAACTTGTTGACATGGCGTTGATGCATGAAGAGGAGAAAGGTGCTAATGTAGATAAGGAACATGATAAGAAAGGGGATCCAAAGAAGGCACAACAACAATAAAAGAAAGGCTGCAAGGATAACAAGGGCCAAGGGAAGAAAAGGTGTTTTAATTGTGGAACACCGCGCCACTTAAGCAAGGACTGTAGGAAGAAGAAGAAGACGGGTTGCTTCCAATGTGGTGAGGCAGGACATATGATTAAAGATTCCCCAAGGAGGCAAGGACAAGGGCAAGGAAAAAGGACAAGATCTACTTCTGGAGGGCAGGTTCATGCTCTCATGGCGCCTAGACAAGAGAGAGGTGGAAGCATTTCTGTTGAAAGTTTGATTTTCCTTTTTGATCATTCTGTTCGTACTATGTTTGATTCTAGCGCTTCACATTCGTTTATATCTGCTTTGTTAGTTGAAACACTGCACCTAAAAGCTAGTCTAGTTATGGATCCCGTTGCTGTCTCAAATCCTATTAGGGTTACGGCTCATCTTTCTATGTTATGTCAGGATTTGAGAATATATGTGAATGGCGTTGAGTTAGAATGCAACGCTTATGTACTTGGCTTCATGGGCTATAGGTCGATTCTAGGAGTGGAGTGACCAGCCAGGTATGGTGTCATTCGCAACTGTGAAAAGAGAGCCATTAGACTGTTGATTAGTTTGGGTAATACTCTCGATATTTCTTGTGACCTTAAGGGTTCTGTTATGTTTATCTACCTAGAATCTCTTGACACATCTATTGATGATTTGCAATCTATTCGAGTAGTTCGTGGGTATGTAGATGTCTTTGAGGAGGTTAGAGGCTTACCTCCAAAATGGGAGATAAATTTCCCTATATACTTGGTAGACAATGCAAAGCCAGTTGCATTTCCAGTGCGCCATATGGCTCCAAGAGAAAGGAGGGAGCTTAGTAAACAAGTGAAAGAGTTGCTTGAGAAAGGGTTCATAAGAAGAAGTATCTCGGAGTGGGGTGCTCCTGTTGTTTTTGCTATGAAGGCCGATGGTTCGCTAAGACTGTGCGTGGACTACAGGGAGATAAATAAGCTCATGAAGAAAAACAGACACCCATTGCCGATGATAGATGATTTTTTCGATCAGTTGGTTAGGGCTTTGGTTTTCTCGCAATTGGACTTAGCTACAGGATTCCATCAGTTGAGGGTAGCTGAGGATAGTATATATAAATCTGCCTTTAGAACTCCCAAAGATTTCTTCGAATGGCTCGTCTTGCCTTTTGGTTTGATGAATGCACCCGCATATTTCGTAGACTTGATGAGTAGGGTGTTTAGTGAGTTTCTAAACAAGTTCGTGGTGGTCTTTGTGGATGATATTTTGATATTTTCTAGAAGCGAGGAAGAGCATGCCCTACATCTTAGGGAAGTCTTAGAGACCCTTCGAGCACATCAACTCAAAGCTAAGTTCTCCAAATGTCGTTTTTGGAGGAAGTGAGATTCTTAGGGCACGTGGTCTCCAAGGAAGGGATAGCTGTGGATCTCACGAAGGTGACGGCAATCCAAGATTGGAAGTGTCCTAAGAATGCAACAGAAGTATGAATTTTTCTTTGTTTGGCGGGCTATTACAGAAAATTCATTAAAGACTTTGCTAAAATATCAGCCCCACTTACATGGTTGACGAAAAAGAATTTGACCTTTTCTTGTGATGTTGACTATGACGATGCTTTCCATCCTTTGAAGAGGGCATTGACAACAACTCCAGTTTTAGTTTTGCCGGATGAGAGTAAACTGTTCACAGTGTATATCGATGCTTGCGGGACAGGGCTTGGCGCAGTTTTGATGCAAGAGGGAAGGGTGATATGTTATGGTGGAAGTTAGTTAAAGGCCCATGAGAAGAATTACTCTACCCATGACTTAGAGTTATCTGCCATAGTTTTTGCGCTAAAGTCTTGGCATCACTATTTGCTTGGTGAAAGGTTTGAGTTGTATACAGACCATAAGTCACTAAAGTAGTTGTTATCCTAAAAAGATTTAAACATAAGGCAACAAAGGTGAATGGAGTTATTAGCATCCTACGATTTTATGATTGCATATACCCCTAGCAAGGGCAACGTTGTAGCTGACGCCTTGAGTAGAAAGAAGTTGACTTTGAGTCCTTTGTCTGTCGAGCGGCAGATTTTAGAGTATATCTCAACCTTCGAATTTAGGCCCTCCATTGATTATGTACCCATTTTGTTGGCATCATTAGAGATACGATCTACGCTTTTAGGACAGATAGGTGCGGCATACCAAGATGACCAATAGTTGATAGAGATAGTAGAGAAGCTCATAAGAGGGGAGTTTTCGAGCTATCCTAGTAGGTATACTATCGATGACAAAGGTTAGTTGCGTAGAGATGGGAGATTTTGCATATATCGAGACGACAGTTTGAGAAAGACAATCCTTGAAGACGCATTTCGTTCTAAGTTGACCATACATCCCAGTGGTGATAGGATGTTTAGGGACATGAAGCAAGTTTTCTTTTGGGATGGAATGAAGAAGGATGTAGCAGAGTTCGTTTCTAGATGCTTAGTGTGCCAGCAAGTCAAGGATGAGCAAAATAAGCCTGGTGGTTTGCTTCACCCTCTAGAGGACCCGTAGTGGAAGTAGGAGAGTATTTCCATGGATTTCGTCGATGGGTTTCGAGGTCAAGGAAGGTTAATATAGGGATTTGGATAGTAGTAGATAAACTTACCAAGAGCGCCAATTTTATTCCTTTCAAGAGTAAAAGAACAGCGGCATGGTTAGCATCTGTTTATCTCTGAGAGATAGTTCATCTACATGGCATATGTGACGGCCCGCCCCGCACCGGCCGGCATTTCCTCCGAAGGTGCGCTGTACACATGCCCAACTAGCATAGAACAGTCGCCAAAGAAAGGAATGAAGAGAATGAACTAATCGAAAAGTTGTAGAATGTCTCAGAGCGCATGGAACAAAACATAATAATAATATAATCTTGACATAAAATAGGCGAGACAATGCATAAGCTGATAACTAAAACCAACATCAACATCAGAGTAGCGGAAGTCTAAATACAGCTTATTACAACTTTTCAAATTACTGTCTCTAAACAAAAGAAAGGAAGAGTGCACTACGAATTCCCAAGCAGTGATCTTCAACAACACAGGGAAAATATCTATATATGTATCATACGTGGGAGCCTCCTGCTCGTCTCCGGATCAGCTACTCATGCATACCCAGCTAACCTGTCTTTAGTCTGCTCGTGAGAGAACCCAGGGTAATAAGAAGAGACATAAAACTCTGGGTCAGACAAAAGTCTGGTATGAGCGATAAGCAGTTAACAAAATAATAACATGTATACTAGACCATACCTGAACCTGGACCTACAACCAAAGAGTTAGCACTACATACCGTACAATACTCTAAGGTGCCACGGAACAGATGGTGTGAAGATAACGGGGGTGGGGTGTGCATGTCATAATGATGGCAAAAAAAATCAAGCATAGCAACCATCCTCACATCTCTCACTCAGTGCGTAAAGCATACGATATCCACCGCTTCGATCACCAGACCCATCGAAGTAGTGATGGAGTTCAACTTGTACAACTACTGCTACTACCAAGCTTACCACATGGAGTTATGATCAAACCTTTACAAATGACCTCACTTCATTGGTCTATAGCCCTTTTAATCGTACCTAGGCCACTGTGGCCCTGAAACCGTTCACGTACTCCCTACATATAGTGATCCAAAGTTATAGACATCGACAACCCCTTAGCACACGTCCCGCAGCAAAGCCCAATCATGAAGTGAATTCGTTGGTTCCCAACTGGATCCTGAGCTCTAACTTCCATTTGGACCACCTTTGCATCTCGGGTTTTTAGTCGCCACCGGATCGGTTCGGTTCCTCCCTTTACTTTGCTTCGGATCATACTCCCATTGGGTCTGGATCATGCTTCCCGATTCAGTTCATGATCCACGCCTCATGTCCAAGCTCCCCAGTTTGGATCGGAATGCTTCATCCCCTCGGATCGGGTCAGGTTCCTCAAGTTCTTCCATGGCGCATCGGTTCGGATCGGGTAACAGGGTTCAGATCGTGGGCTCTCCAGATAAGCGGATCGGCCCGGAGCTCCCATCGGTTCGGTTCGGAGAAGACTACATGGATCGGGTTGGAGAAGATGCTCCCTAATTCTCCATATCGTCTCGTGGATGCAGTAGTTTGGAGGGGAGGTTCGGTTCGGGCTCCTTCCTCCGATCCGATCCGGATCGGCCAGATTCCTGCACTTCTTCCAGTGACTGTTTACGCCATTCGACGGCATTTTCGACTAATCTAACACTTCTAGACAATCACACATCATACTATACAGTCATAACAACATGTACAATCAATCATAAACACCAAACAACAACTATAGTAGGTAAAATGGATCAAACATACCCAAAACCCCATATTTTCCCTTAAGCATGCTTAGGCAAAACTAATGATATGATTAGCAAAACTTAATCAAATTAACCCAAGTTTCTAACAGAGGTCTAAAACATCATTTAAGAATTTATAAATATTTTTCCAGAATTTATTATTGTATAAATTCGCTAATTATCACTAATCACCCTAACTAACTGTAATTAGTGTCAAAACAATGCTAATCACTCACTTTTGCCAGAAATAAAATTTTCAGAACTGAAACCTTGCTGATTTGGGCGAATACCGATGTCTAACAGCAGCTCTAATACTGATTTGGTGAAGACCTTCTTTGATTTGATGTTGATTAAGCTAAAACTTGATTAGAAAGTGACTAGAAGTTGATTTGGGTGTTGGAGGCCATTGTTAGATTTCCAAGAATGAAAGTGGCGGCTGAAAATGGAAATAAAATCGTTCTCTAACTGAGTTCAGCCTCCTCATAACCTTAATCCCGAAATCCCTCATTGAGCCTAGCTGTTAATCACCCGGTTAAGTCCAATTAAGCTGTTTTTCACCATCTGAAACTTGTTTCAGCCATATCTCCCAAACGGGAAGTCCGTTTGGCTAATATGACCACTCTACGGAATTGTAAACCATCACCCAAAGCCAATGAAAGTGGTTTCAGGTCAAAACTCCTTTCCAATCAAAAGTTATGGCCAAAACAGTACCGGCTAAGGGCAAAATGGTCATTTAAAAACAGGGAAAAATCATGAACATGGGAAATGACCCCAATACTCGCCTCCCAAAGTTACATGACCATACGACTTCGTATGTGAAAGAAATAAATATTCTATGATCCTATGATGCGTAGAATGCGGGTCGTTACACTCTCCACCCTTGAGAAATTTCGTCCCCTAAATTCCTTAACCCAAAACATACAATGGATCCTGCATGCCTACCAGCCACATACAACAATCAAACATGCAAAACAAAAAAAAACAAACCTATCCTAGCATGCGGAAAGGCTAAATCGAAACTGAAATCTTACCAGGCGAAGAGTTCTGGATACATCTTCCTAATGCTTTCCTCTATTTCCCAAGTACAGTCATTCTCATTCTCGCCCAACTGAACTTTGACTAACTTCACCGTTTTCCTTCGAAGTTGCTTCGTATCGTTCCCAACAATATGCATAGGCTTGCGGTTCCCAACTGCCTCGGGTTCAACTTCGATATCATCCAACTGATCAAGTGAAATAGCCACATTTGGGTCGTTCACGAACTTCCTTAACCGGGAAACATGAAATACGTTGTGAACTCCTGCCATCTTCTCTGGTAATTCAACTTTGTATGCCAAATTCCCAATTTGCTCAAGAACTGGGAATGGACCAACAAATCTTGGTGCTAATTTACCTCTCCTGCCAAATCGTATCACGCTCTTCAACGGAGAAATCTTGATAAACACCAATTTGCCAATGGAGAACTTTAATTCTCTTCTCCTCTTATCGGCATAACTCTTCTGCCGATCTTGGGAAGCCTTCATTCGTTGTTGGATAACTTTAATCTTAGCTGAAGTTTCTCTTATCACATCAGGTCCAAGCACAAACTTCTCACCAGTTTCTACCCAACATGACGGTGAGTTGCACGGTCTTCCATACAAAGCTTCAAATGGAGCCATACCGATACTGGATTGGTAGTTATTATTATATGCAAACTCTACTAGACGCAAATGGTCATCCCATGATCCACCAAAATCCAATACACCAGCCCTCAAGAGGTCTTCTAACACTCGATTCACCCTCTCTGTCTGTCCGTCAGTTTGAGGATGATACGCGGTACTGAGATGTAATTCTGATCCAAACGCCTCTTGTAAGCTCTTCCAAAATCCACTAGTGAACAACGGATCTCGGTCACTCACAATGCCTTGGGTATTCCATGAAATCTCACTGCACACTTTATATACAATTCCGCTAACTTAGCTGCCGTCCTATTTGACTTGACGGGTATAAACCTTGCACTCTTAGTCAACTGGTCCACAATCACCCAAATGCTATCATGGCCCGATCTAGTCCTTGGTAACCCATCAATGAAATCCATCGAGATTTGTTCCTATTTCCATTCTGGAATTTCCAATGGTTGTAGCAAACCACTAGGCTTTTTTTGCTCAGCTTTAACTAGTTAGCAGTTCATGCATTTGGATATAAACTTCCCATTGTCTCTTTTCATCCATTCCCAGTAGTAGGTCTGCTTCATGTCTCGGTACATCTTGTTACCACCGGGATGTATGCTCAATTTTGAGTGATGACATTCTCTAAGCACTTCATCTCTCAATCCATTGACATTGGGTACAGCTAGTCTTTCATTTTTTCTAAGCCATCCATCTCGATCAAGCCCATACTTGTTTATCTCCTCATCGATACCCATCTCTATCTTGGAGATGATTTCCAATAGGTTAGGATCGTTCCTTTGACTGGAACCAATCCATTCAATCAAAGTGGGTCTGATCGTCAAACTTGCTAATATTTCTGGATCCATCCACACTTTGGTCTGAAATCATACCTAGCAATGTACTCCAGTTGCTTCCATTCTAGAAACATAGCCCCTAAACTGGCATGTCTTCTACTCAATGCATCAGCTACCGCATTGCCCTTTCCTGGTGTATATGCGATGTCAAAATTATAGGAAGCTAAGAATCCTAACCATCTTTGTTGTCGGAGATTTAGATCCTTTTGAGAGAAAAGATACTTTAACGATATATGATCAGTAAACAACTCGAATCTTTCTCCCAAGAGATAATGTCTCCACATCTTTAATGCGAACACGATCGCTGCCAGTTCCAAATCATGGGTAGGGTACCTTTTCTCATGCGGTTTCAGTTGCCGACTTGCATAAGCTACAATCCTACCTCCTTGCATCAATACGGCACCTAGTCCGGTACCACATGCATCCGTATATACCGTCATTTCTTCATTCCCTTTAGGAATGACTAACACTGGTGCACATGTCAACTTTCCTTTAGAATCTTGAATGCATTCTCGCACCTTTCGTCCCAGACGAAGGCTTGATTCTTCTTGGTCAACTGAGTCAGCGGTGCTGCTATCTTGGAGAAGTCTTGGATAAACTTACGATAATATCCAGCTAACCCCAAGAAACTTCTTACGTCCGTTGCATTCTTGGGCGTAGACCAATCTTGTACCGTAGCTACCTTCGCAGGATCCACGGCAATACCATTTTCTGAAACAACATGGCCCAAGAATCTCACTTCCCTCCTCCAGAAGTGACATTTAGAAAACTTTGCTTTCAATTGTGTTTTCTCAACACCTCCATTACTATTCTTAAATGTTCCTTGTGTTCTTCCTCTGTCATCGAATAGACCAAAATGTCATCTACGAACACAAGGACAAACTTATTCAACTGATCTCTGAATACCCTATTCATAAGATCCACAAAATATGCTGGGGCATTGGTCAGTCCAAATGGCATGACCAACCACTCATAAAATCCAGACGGCATCCGAAATGTCGTTTTAGCTATACTCTCATCTTCCACGCTAAGCTGATAAAAACCCGTCGTGAGATCCAACTGAGAGAATACTCTCACGACACTCAACTGATCAAACAAATCATCTATCCGCGGTAGAGGATACTTGTTCTTCCTCGTCACTTTATTCAAGTCGCGGTAGTCTACACACAAACGAAGGGAACCATCCGCCTTGTAGCAAACACAACTGGTGCTCCCCACTCAGAAACACTCCTTCTGATAAATCCCTTCTTCAAAAGATCGCTGACTTGCACCTCGAGCTCTCGCTGCTCCCTTGGTGCCATACGACGAAGTGGCATCACTATAGGTCTGGCATCTTTCACTAAATCAATACGGAACTCAATCTCTCGGTGTGGTGGAAGCCCAGTCACTTCCTCGAAGACATCCGGATACTGGCCAACCACGGGAAACCCTGACAACTCACTTTGCGGGATGTCGAGGAAATTTAGAAAACTAGTCATTACCCCATCACCGGGTAGACCACCAAACACTACCCTCCGCCCATCATCCGCCCTAGTTGTCACCAAAAAGCCCTCACAGTCTACCACCACCTCGTATCTTTGGAGCCAATCGACTCCCAAAATAATGCCAAGCCCAGTAAAGCCCAAAACAAAGCAATCACAAACAAACATGCATTCATGACTCGATAAGACCACATTAGGACAAATCATGCTAAGGTTAGTTGAACCACCAATCGGGTTCGTCACTATTAAAGGTCTATCGACAATCTTGGGCTCCAATCCCATCCTATCTACCAGGTCACTAGATATGAAAGAACTGGAAGCCCCGATATCAAAAAAAACTCTAACTGGAACATCGTAAACAGAAAGCATACCTTGAATAACAACATTCTTTCCCTTATCCGCCATAGTTGGGGCATTCAACGAAGAAGGAATAACATTAAGGGCATATGCTTTCACCACCTGCTTTTCTTTAGGGGGTTGTAGACACTTGTCCTTGTGATGTCCCACTTGGCTACAGTTGAAGTACTTCCTATCCGCTGGCTTGGCCCGACGCTCTTTGGCATAGTGGCCCTTTTTACCACAGCTGAAGCACTCAACATCTTGCTTATTCTTTTTCTTCTAGCCATCCTTATTCTGGTTCTGCTTCCTCTTATTCCGAGAACCACCCCTGCCTTAACCACTTGCTTGCGGCTTTGGCTCCTCTGCAGATGCGACCTCAGTCTTCGACTTAGGGTAAAGACTCTCTAACCTCAATGCTTTCCCCACAATCGATTCAAATGTCTCATCGATGTGGTTAATAAGCCTTTCCCCCAAGTACTGATCCAAACTAGTTATGAACTTCTCGTTCTTCTTCTCGGCAGTATCAATAAGAGATATCCCATACTTCGACAAAGTGTCGAATTCTGCAATATACTCCGAAATAGCTCTGCCATTCTGCTTGAGTTCCAAAAATTTCTTAAACAACACTGACTTTTGGGTAGCTGGAATGAATTTCTCGCTAAAGCGAACCTTAAACTGCTCCCAAGTAATCTGATCCTCAGGAGTAGCTGCCTTTATAGCATTCTACCAATTCATTGCCCGTCCTTGCAGCTGACGGGATGCTAGCCTTCTCTTCATCGCATCCTCGATACCTAAGTCTTCGAAGATACGATAGCAGCTATCCAACCAATCCTGAACATCCATAGCCGATTCCGTTCCGTGGAACAGCTTCCCACCAAGACTAGTATAACCTTATTCAGCTTGGCAAAATTGGCCCTAGGCGCCTGCACTATTGGACCACCACCATTACCACCATTGGGAACTGCCCTCTGCACATCCCTAAGCATCTCCCTCATGAGGTCAGTAAACATCGTCCTTATGTCAGCAACATTCCCATTATTGGCTCATTTACCGGTACCCCTTGCGTATCGGCTCATCGTTCAATCTGTAAAGAGAAAACGATTAACCATCTCCATAGTGGTGCTAGTGCAGTGTGACTTCATCCTTAACTATACTAATAGTATATATGTAGCTTTTGAAAACCAAAATAATCACAAATACTCGCTCTCATATATGTATACTATCTCTCCCTGATAACTTCCCTATGTTAACTATGCAACCTAGAGCTCTGATACCAAATATGACAACCCGCCCCGCACCAGCCGGCATTTCCTCCGAAGGTGCGCTGTACACATGCCCAACTAGCATGGAACGGTCGCCAAAGAAAGGAAAGAAGAGAATGAACTAATCGAAAACAGGTAGAATATCTCACAGCGCATGGAACAAAATATAATAATAATAATAATAATATAATCTTGACATAAAACGGGCGAGACAGTGCATAAGCTGATAACTAAACCAACATCAACATCAGAGTAACGGAAGTCTAAATACAGCTTATTACAACTTTTCAAATTACTGTCTCTAAACAAAAGAAAAAAAGAGTGCACTACTAATTCCCAAGCAGTGATCTTCAACAACACAGAGAGAATATCTATATATGTATCATATGTGGGAGCCTCCTGCTCGTCTCCGGATCAGCTACTCGTGCATACCCAGCTAACCTGTCTCTAGTCTGCTAGTGAGAGCACCCATAGTAATACGTAGAGACATAAAACTCTGGGTCAGACAAAAGTCTGGTATGAGCGATAAGCAGCTAAACAAAATAATAACAAGTATACTAGACCATACCTGAACTTGGACCTGCAACCAAAGAGTTAACACTACATACCGTACAATACTCTAAGGTGCCACTGAACAGATGGTGTGAAAATAACGGGGGTGGGGTGTGCATGTCATAATGATGGCAAACAAATCAAGCATAGCAACCATTCTCACATCTCTCACTCAGGACTTAAAGCATACGATATCCACCGCTTCGATCACTAGACCCATCGAAGTAGTGACGGAGTTCAACCTGTACAACTACTGCTACTACCAAGCTTACCACATGGATTCATGACCAAACCTTTACAAATGACCCCACTTCATTGGTCTATAGCCCTTTTAATCGTACCTAGGCCACTGCGGCCCTGAATCCATTCACGTACCCCTACACATAGTGATCCAAAGTTATAGGCATCAACAACCCCTTAGCACGTGTCCCACAGCAAAGTCCAATCATGAAGTGAACTCGTTGGTTCCCAACTGGATCCTGTGCTCTAACTTCCATTTCGACCACCTTTGGATCTCGGGTTTTTAGTCGTCACCGGATGCCTCCCTTTACTTTGCTTCGGATCATACTCCCATTGGGTCCGGATCGTGCTTCCCAATTCAGTTCGCGATCCACGCCTCATGTCCAAGCTCCCCAGTTCGGATCGGAATGCTTCATCCCCTCGGATCGGGTCAGGTTCCTCAAGTTCTTCCATGGCGCATTGGTTCGGATCGGGTAACATGGTTCGGATCGTGGGCGCTCCAGATAAGCGGATCGACCCGGAGCTCCCATCGGTTCGGTTCGGAGAAGACTACACGGGTCAGGTCGGAGAAGTTTCTCCCTAATTCTCCAGATCATCTCGTGGATGCAGTAGTTTGGAGGGGCGGTTCGGTTCGGGCTCCTTCCTTCGATCCAATCCGGATCGACCAGATTCCTGCACTTCTTCCAGCAACTGTTTACGCCATTCGACGGCGTTTTCAACCAATCTAACACATCTAGACAGTCACACATCATACTATACAGTCATAACAACATGTACAATCAATCATAAACACCAAAACAACAACTATAGCATGTAAAATGGATCAAACATACCCAAAACCCCATATTTTCCCTTAAGCATGTTTAGGCAAAACTAATGATATGATTAGCAAAACTTAATCAAATTAACCCAAGTTTCTAACAGAGGTCTAAAACATCATTTAAGAATTTATAAATATTTTTCCAGAATTTATTAATGTATAAATTCGCTATTTATCACTAATCACCCTAACTAACTGTAATTAGTGTCAAAACAATGCTAATCACTCACCTTTGCCACAAATAAAATTTTCATAACTGAAACCTCGCTGATTTGGGCGAATACTGATGTCTAACAGTAGCTCTAATACTAATTTGGTGAAGACCTTCTTTGATTTGATGTTAATTAAGCCAAAACTTGATTAGAAAGTGATTAGAAGTTGATTTGGGTGTTGGAGGCCATTGTTAGGGTTCCAAGAATGAAAGTGGTGGCTGAAAAAAGAAAATAAGATCATTCTCTAACTGATTTCAGCCTCCTCATAACCGTAATCCTGAAATCCCCCATTGGGCCTAGCTGTTAATCACCCGGTTAAGCCCAATTAAGCTGTTTTCACCATCTGAAACTTGTTTCAGCCTTATCTCCCAAACGGGAAGTCCGTTTGGCTAATATGACCACTCTATAGAATTGTAAACCATCATCCGGAGCCCACGGAAGTGGTTTCAGGTTAAAATTCCTTTCTAATTAAAAGTTATGGCCAAAACAGTACCCGTTAAGGGCAAAACGGTTATTTAAAAATCGGGAAAAATCATGAACATGGAAAATGATCCCAATAGTCGTCTCCCAAAGTTACATGACCATATGACTTCGTATGTGAAAGAAATAAATATTCTACGATCCTATGATGCGTAGAATGTGGGTCATTACTGCATACCTTCTAGTATCGTAAGTGACCGAGATCCTATTTTCATTAGTGAGTTTTGGAAGAGCTTGCAAGAGGCGGTAGAAACGCAATTGTGTTTGAGCAGCGCTTATCACCCTCAGACATATGGCCAAACAGAAAGAGTGAATAGAATTCTAGAAGATCTTTTGAGGTTATGCATCTTGGACTTTGGAGGGACATGGGAGGAACATCTTCCATTAGTAGAGTTCGCCTACAACAACAGCCTTTAGACTAGTATTGGCATGGCACCTTTTGAGGCTCTATATTGACGATCTTGTTGATCACCGACTTGTTGGTGGGAATTTACGGATAAGATTTTGCTTGGGCCCAAGATGATTAGGGAAACTTCAGAGAAGATAGACTTGATTCGAATACACATTAAGACGACACAGGACCGGCAAAAGTCATATGCTAATAAGAGAAGGACCGATCTTGACTTTAATATTAGAGACATGGTCTTTATTAAAGTATCACCATTGAGAAATGTAGTTCGTTTTGGGTCTATAGGGAAATTGGCACCAACGTTCATAGGGCCATTCACCATTATAGAGTGAATTGGACAGATGGCCTACAAAGTGAAGTTGCTCGAGAAGCTTAGTGGTGTTCTTGACGTATTTCAACCGCGGAAGTAGTGGAGCCGAGCATGCTTAGAGAAGTGGAAGTAGAGCGAGATGCCACGATTAGACGAGCTCCTACATACATCCTTGGATCGAAGGTCTAGAAATTACGCAACCGAGAGCTCAATCTGGTTAAAGTCTAGCAGAGAGATGATAAAGGAGACGTGACTTGGGAGACTGAAGATAAGATGCGTGCATCATACCCTTTCTTTTTTGGGGGTATGTTCTTAACTTCTCCTTTTTCAACTGCATTGTTTATACTTGTTCTATCGTTTAGTGTACCCTCTCGATTATATCTTCGACCCTTAGGCAGAAAATCCTATGGCTGTAAACATGTGTTTGAGACATGTTATGTTTGGTGGATGCAAGTGGATGTAAGTGTTTGCTAGTGGTTGCTCGTGGATGCATTTACACCCACGTTAGGCACTAGATCGGGTCAATTATTTTTATATTGCATATGAATGAGTGTGCATATTTAAGTTAATGGATGTATATTGAATGTGTTATCATATGGATGTTGCATTTGAATGAATGGTTGTGCACTCAAATAGAAATGATATGTATCATTAGGATTCTTTTGCTTGCATAGTAGATGCATGGCACTATCATGTTTTGCATTAAGGAGGTCAACTGAATCAGTAGACTGCCTGATCATTGCATTAGATAGAGGACATGTACACACACTTTTGCATATGTTCATGTAGCATTAGAAATCTTTTAAGGAAAATAGATGCTTGTGGATGATGGATGGTAGGATACATTCTTCTTAACTTGAAGATTTCGAGGACGAAATCCTTTAAGGAGTGGAGAATGTAACAACCCGTAATTTTAAAACATGACATAAGGAATAATTAAAGAATACTTAATTTTTATAAGTAGAATTAAGAGAAACGGGTTGTGCCATTGCTTTTGTCTCAGAGATCTGCTTGGAGTAGAGTCCGAGTTTGCATAAATAGGATATCATATGAAGAAGTTATGAAGCTTATAAGAATTCCAGAATTAGTAGAATTTAAATTAAATAATAATTAAAAATCCAAAATTGTAACACCCCGTGAATTCTATAACGTTAAGCTTCACAAATTAAAGTATAATTAATTATAAATGATGAAATCAAGGGAAATGGGTTATGCCATTGCATTCGTCTCGAAATTCTGCTTGAGATAGAGTTCAAGTTTTCGTAAAACGGATATCATATGAAGAAGAAATGGACGAACGAAGTTGGGCAGAAAAACCGGAAAAAACGGGTCAGAATGCACTGGCGCACTTGTGAAGTGCGCCAGAACAAAGTTGAACTGGCGCACTTGGGAAGTGCGCCAGTACAATTTTGGCCTGGCGCACCTGCCAAGTGCGCCCAGGTCAGAAAGACCTGCTGGTCAGGCCCTGGCTGGCCTGGTCAGGGTCTGGTCGAATTCTGATGCTTGGCTGAGTCACTAAGGCTTACATGTCTCTTTCTTATTGGCCTCTCTTGAGACAGGTGGTCTGGATTCACCCTTGCTTCATCGACGGCTCAAAACAATTTAAAATTCTATAAATGCAACTCAAGCCTAACCCTAAATTCACACAAATAATAGAATACAAAAGCCGTCATGCTGCTGGAGAGAAACTAGGAATGGCCGTCAATTAGAAAGCCTAGAGACAAGCTAACAAGCCTAAGAGACGAATCAAATTAAATGAAGACCAAAGCTTAATCAAATCACTCAACGGAACTTTGCTACCCAAAGGAGAGCATCTCCAAATCAGAATAACAGAAATCAGAAAACAAGTTTTCATCACAAGTAGTAAGCATAGTGACCTTTCAAAATATGAATAAAAACTGTGATGTGATTCGATGTAAATGAAAATAGAATCGTGTTGTTATAAACCTATCATGACTTGTGTATTGATGTTTGTGGCATAAATTAATTGATGCAAGCCTATTGAACAATTGTATATGAAAAACAATGGCACTTGCAAGCTTGTGGCAAGAACTAGAAATTTATCCCTTTTTGTATATGTTGATGGCATGGACTATGTATATTTCCTTAGTCTAAATTAGAATTTGTGTAAACATGTTATAGACCTTTTATGCGTACATGACCCAAAACCTATGATATCATCCTTATGTTTATTGGCGAGTATAATTAGATCTATGTTTGCAAGTATAATTGGATCTATGATTCATAAACTATGTAAGTTCATGTTTATTTGCAAAATATAATTGGTTCTATGTCAAACATCGTTTGAGTTTCATAAACTATGCAAGTTCATGTTGAAATAGGCTATATGATTAGATGTAGAAATTGTACATTTTGATGAATATATAACATGCTAGTTTTGTGGTCGATATTATGCCAAGTTAACATGTTTAAACGCAAGTTTGTATTTGCCTAAAACTATGCCATTTCATATGTCACCTACTTAGTCATACTTTGATTCGAATGCAAGTTCACATGACCCAAGTTATATGTTAGTTGAATCGTCAAATTGCAAGTTCATGCGCCACACACCTTTATGTATTACATGTTCATGATTTCCCCTTTTCCTCACGTTTATAAAGCGGGGCTGAATTGTGACAAGCCCAACACATGTTATAACGTTGCGAACAAACGGGGGTAATAACGTTGGGTGTAAAATATGAAAACATATGTTGGCATGTTTGGCACATGCCAATGATTATGACACATAAACGGTATGAATTGAAATACCCAAAAATAAAAGATATGACATTTACATGTAGTTGAAAAGTAATAAAATATGTAAATTTAGAAAACACGATATGCTTAACCCGAGGTTGGATTGAGTTGTGATGTAAACCTGCCCGGACCTGCCCGGCTGTCCAGTAGTCACAACAATACCTATCCAATGTGGGTGGTTAAGCATTGAGCCCAATAAGGACCCGAGGTTAGACTGAGCTACGGTGTAAACCTGCCTGGAACCGACCGGCATATCCAGTAACCGTAGCAATACCTGTCTAATGTGAGCGGTCTGGTGCTCCTAAGAGGCTAAGGACAAATGGTAGGGTTAAGTCAACTATAACACTTAACCAAATTCAACATGTTAACAAGAATTGATGGATGGGGTTAGGTAAATACAGACACTTAACCACTTAACATGTTTAATTAGAAAATCCTGGTAACGAGGGGCCCGTTTCAGCAGTAACCCAAAGTTAGGTATCAACGGTACCCTGAAACTAGGTAGGGTGGGGCACGATTACTGGGCTGATTATAAGCGGTCAAACGACGGCGGTGGGTGCATAGTGCAGGTCTAACGGGGTGCGGGAGTGCACACACTCCGGAGCAGAAAACCAGGGAACTGGGGACACCAGTAGTATTACCTATGTCTTCTAGTTTTGTGTCAGGGCCGCCACCATGGGTCTTGATACACCCCATGGTGGGACCAGCATAAGTATCTACAATTCTTGGGGGCCGTATGACACATGTTAATGCGAGTAGGAGCCGATCTTTAATAAGAATGGGGATCACTTCACCCTTATCATGGGGTGCCAGTTAGAATAAACTCGAGTAGGTGTAAAGATATAGTATGGGTGTGATAGTACATTCGACACTTCCTTAGCATGTGACACTTTCCTATTTTTAGTTTATATCCATCATATCCTTTTCTTATTCACATATTGAAGAGTTACTAGATTTACTCAGGCTTTATGTCTGACCCTATTTTCTTTTCTTTCGTTCCCCCCCCAGGTCCACAGGGAGGAAACAGCTCAACTCAGTCAGGCTCTTTACAAGCTCCAAGAACGTAGATGTATGATTTGGATCTTTCTTGCTCAGATAATTGCTTTGGATATCAGTATGGGGATTTTTGTCACTTTATTTATGTTTTCATGCTTCTTTAATAATCAAGGTAGTTATGAGGTTGTAATGTTGAAAGTATTTTGAGACAATTATGGAAATCTTTGTTTGATACACGTATTGATGAAATAAAAGTTTGTTTGGTTTCCGCTGTTTAAAATATGTGTATTTATATCTGTCTTGAGTTCATCTGTGGCTTGTACTTATAAACTTCCACCAAAGTTAAGGCATTCCCTTTGTGAGTGACCTTAATGGAGGTGGGTTGTTTCACTTGGTATCAGAGCATAGGTTTACCAGACAAGATAAAAGTTTTTGAAAATTGTTTTCAAAAAGAAAGTTTAAAGAAGCATTTTTTTTAGAAAAAGTGTTATATTAATAAAAAGAAAAAAAATCCCCCAAGCCATGTGCCCTATCTATCCTTCTCTATCCTTCGTTTTGAATCTTTCCTTTCTGTTTCAGCATGTCTGGAGACCTTAACCTTCCGGAAGGAGTGCCGATTCCTGGCTGGTTTAGGAGGTACTTAGAAGCAAGGGCCAATGGAGCGGGCCCAGCAGACATCCCTCCTCCAGTGGCCGCGGTTCCTCCTCCTCCTCCGCCTCCTCTTGGAAATGCCTTCGCAAAAACATGTAGAGACCTCAAGGCTATGGGTGGAAAAGACTTTTATTGGACAGGATCTTTAGTTGGAGCAAGAAACTGGTTAAAGGAGACTGAGGATTTGTTTGTCATCTTTGGAGTGGATGACAGGCAAAAGATACAACTTGCG
Source organism: Allium sativum (assembly GCA_030737875.1). NCBI lineage: Eukaryota > Viridiplantae > Streptophyta > Magnoliopsida > Asparagales > Amaryllidaceae > Allium > Allium sativum. The sequence continues at coordinate 141,778,620 of CM060914.1, read as the reverse complement.
GTATGGTTACTTAAGGATGAAGCTTCCTATTGGTGGGAAGTTACTAATGTTCAGAGGGCGGTGGAAACATGGGAAGACTTCAGGATAAGGTTTGAGATGAAATTCCTCTTCCAAGCCGAAAGAAGCCTGTAAATGGAAAAGTTTCTAACTCTGAAACAGGGAAGCATGACGATCAGGGAATATGTTAATCAATTTAATCAGCTGGCCAGATTTGGGCTAGACTTAGTAAACACCCAACACAAGAAGGCACTTCGCTTCGTCAAGGGTTTGAATGAGCCTCTACACAGCCTTGCCATGACCCATGTATCCACGGGTGCAACTTATGAAAGCCTGGTGGACATGGCATTGCTACACAAGGAAGACCACGACAAGAAAGAAACTAAGGGGAAGAGAAGAAAGATGGTCTACAAGCAAAGAAAACAGACTACAAGAAAGGAGTGAAGAATAATAAGCCCCGTGAGAAGAGAAGGTGCAATTTTTGTGGCGTTGTGGGCCATATATCAAAAGACTGTCGGAAAAGGAAGGCGAAGATGGGTGGCTGCTTCCATTGTGGAGAAACTGGACACCAAGCTAAGGACTGCCCAAAGAAGAAAGGGCAGGGACAGAAAGCCGGATCCACTTTAGGGGGTCAGGTTCATGCGCTAGTGGCGCCTCAGCAGGAACGAGGTAGTAATATTTCTGTAGAAAGTGTAGTCTATTTTTATGATCATCCAGTTCGTACACTTTTTGACTCTGGTGCATCACACTCTTTTATTTCATCTGCCTTAGTAGAATCTCTGCATCTAGACACTAGTATGGTAGAAGATCCCTTAGTAGTTTCAAATCCAATTGGGGGCTCCGCTTACTTGTCAATGGTTTGTTTAGGTTTTAAAATCTCTATTCTCAGCGTTGAGTTTAGTTGTATTGCCTTTGTTTTGGGCTTCTCGGGATATGGTTTGATCTTAGGCATGGACTGGTTATCCAGTAATAGTGCCATTCTTGACTGTGAGAAAAGAGTAGTTAGACTCTTGACTCGGCTTGGTAACACTCTAGAAATTTCTTATAATCCCTTGCATGCTGTTATGCTTAGTTTTCTAGAGTCGCTTGATGCTTCTGATGAGAATTTGCAATCAGTTAGAGTAGTCCGGGAATATCTGGATGTCTTTGAGGAAGTGAAAGGCTTACCTCCGAGGCGGGAAATAGACTTCCGCATATATCTTGTGGATAACGCAAAGCCTGTAGCTTTACCTGTCAGACACATGGCTCCAAGGGAGAGAAAGGAGCTCAGTAAGCAGGTTAAAGAACTTATTGAAAAGGAGTTCATTAGATGGAGCATTTCGGAATGGGGTGCTCCAGTGATGTTCGCAACCAAAGCAGACGGTTCGCTTCGCCTTTGCGTCGACTATAGGGAGTTAAACAAATTGACCAATAAAAATAGGCACCCTCTTCCCTGAATCGATGATTTGTTTGATCAGCTTGTAGGTGCGGTGGTCTTCTCCCAACTTGATCTGGCAACTGGGTTCCATCAACTAAGAGTAGCTGAAGACAGCATTGATAAGACATCGTTCAGAACAACAGATGGTTTCTTTGAGTGGCTTGTCATGCCTTTTGGCTTGACAAATGCACCTGCTTATTTCGTAGACCTAATGAGCAGGGTGTTCAGAGAATTCTTCAACAAATTTGTGGTTGTCTTCGTAGATGATATCTTAATCTTCTCAAAGAGTGAGGAAGAACATGCTCAGCATCTGAAAGAAATCGTGGATACTCTCTGTGCACATCAACTAAAAGCCAAATTCTCCATGTGTCACTTCTGGAGAAAAGAAGTAAGGTTTCTTGGGCATATAGTGTCCAAAGAAGGGTTGGCTGTGGACCCCGCGAAAGTGGTGGCAGTACAAGATTGGAAGATACCAAGAAACGCAACCGAAGTTCGAAGCTTTCTTGGGCTAGCCGGGTTTTACCGAAAGTTTATTAGGGATTTCGCGAAAATCTCATCCCCACTCACAAGGCTAACAAAGAAGAATCTGGCGTTCGCTTGGGATTTGAACTGTGACATTGCTTTCCAGCGATTAAAAAGGGCTCTCGCAACAGCCCCAGTTCTGACCTTGCCAGATGGAAGAAAAATGTTCACAGTATACACGGATGCATGTGGAATGGGACTAGGCGCTGTTCTAATGCAAGAAGGAAGGGTAGTAGCTTATGGTGGAAGACAATTGAAAGTTCATGAAAAGAACTACCCAACCCACGATCTTGAGTTGGCCGCCATCGTCTTTGCACTTAAGTCTTGGTGCCATTATCTCCTAGGTGAGATGTTTGAATTATACACTGACCATAAATCGTTGAAATATCTCTTCTCCCAGAAGGATCTTAACTTAAGGCAGCAAAGGTGGATGGAGTTTCTTGCCTTATATGATTTTGAAATTTCCTATACTCCCGGAAAAGGCAATGTGGTAGCGGCGTTGAGCCGAAAGAAACTGACACTAAGCCCTCTCTTTGTGGAAAGGCAAAACTTGGAGTATATAGCCAATTTCAACTTTACGCCCTCCTCGAATTTTGTACCGGGTTTGTTAGCATCTCTCGAAGTACGCCCCACTCTCTTAGACTCAATAGGGGCAGCACAACGTGAAGACCCTCAGCTTGTTGATGTGATTGATAAACTTATTAGGGGTGAGACTTCTAGTCACCTCAGTAGATACACCATCGATGATAAGTGTTGGCTGAGACGAGATGGAAGATTATGCGTCCCACAAGCAAGGGAGTTGACAAAGAAGGTTCCCGAGGAAGCGCATCATTCCAAGATGACTATACACCCTGGCGGTGATAAGATGTACAAAGATATAAAAAGGACTTTCTTTTGGAGCGGCATGAAGCAAGACGTGGCAGATTTCGCTTCTAAGTGCATGACCTGCCAACGGGTCAAGGCAGAACAAAAGAAGGCCGGAGGACTACTTCATCCTCTAGAGGTCCCACAGTGGAAGTGGGATAGCATTTCAATGGACTTCATTGATGGACTGCCTCGGTCGAGGAGAGGCAACACTAGCATTTGGGTAATAGTGGATAGGCTTACTAAAAGCGCCAACTTTATACATATCAAGAATAGTAGGACTGCCGCATCTCTAGCATCTCTTTATCTCAAGGAAATAGTTCGACTCCATGGGATACCCTCCAGTATTGTTAGTGACCGAGACCCTATCTTCACGAGTGAGTTTTGGCGGAGTCTGCAAGAAGCTGTAGACACACAGCTATGTTTGAGTACGGCCTATCACCCCCAAACCGATGGCCAGACGGAAAGGGTGGATAGAGTTTTAGAGGATCTTTTAAGAATTTGCGTTCTTGACTTTGGAGGGACGTGGGAGGATCACCTTCCTTCAGTGGAATTTGCCTACAACAACAGCTACCAAGCTACCATCGACATGGCACCCTTCGAAGCCTTGTATGGAAGACTGTGCAAATCACTAACTTGTTGGTGGGAGTCTACATATAAGCTTATACTTGGGCCAGACATGATTCGAGAAACTTCATAGAAAGTGGACTTGATACGTAGGAGAATGAAGATAGCCCAAGACAGACAGAAATCCTACGCCGACAAAAAAAGGACCGACCTTGAGTTTGAGGTTGGGGACAAGGTTTTCCTTAAGGTATCCCCTTTAAGGAACGTCGTTCGCTTTGGATCCGCAGGAAAGCTAGCACCAAGATTTGTAGGACCGTTCCCTATCATCGAGAAGATTGGGAAAATGGCTTATAGAGTAGATCTTCCTGAAAGATTGACCGGAATTCACAACGTCTTTCACGTTTCTCATCTCCGGAAATGTCTACATGAATCAGCGGAAGTGGTGGAGCCAAGCATTCTAGAAGAAGCCAAAGTGGAACGTGAAGCAACTGTAAGGAGAGTTCCAACTCGAATCATAGGAAATGAAATCAAGAAGCTGCGCAACTGCGAAGTCAAACTCGTTAAAGTTCAGTGGAGCGACGCCGAGGAAGACGCGACTTGGGAAACTGAGGACAGAATACGCGCTGCCTACACTCTTCTTTTTGAGGGTACATCTTTGACCTCTCTTTTTTCTTAAGTTGTGCTTGTATCTATCTTTTTAGGTATATCTCCTCGATATTATCCTTTATCCTTAGGTAGAAACCCATTTGGATGTAACCATGTATTTAAAACATGTTATGGTTGATGGCTGCAAGTGGTTGCTATTGGTTGCTTGTGGATGCATATACACACACAACCTAGGTCTTAGATCGGCTCAATCACTTCATACTGCATATGCATATATGTAATCTTATTTGTTTATGGTTGTAAACTTGATATGCTGTCATATGGTCGTTGCATTTGTATGAATAGTTGTGCACTCATGTAGAATTATGAGTAGGAAATATTTGCATACATAATGGATTCATGACACTTACATGATTCGCATTAAGGAGGTCAACTGAATCAGTAGACCACCTGATTTCTGCATTAGATGAGGACATGTGCACACACTATGCATATGATCATGAAGCATTATAAGTCTTTTAAGGACAGTGGATGCCTATGTTTGTTGGTTGAGTAGATGGACTGTTGGATGGTAGGATATACATTCTTCCTAACTTGAAGATTTTGGGGACGAAATCCTTTTAAGTGGGGGAGAATGTAACACCCCGTGAATTCTATAACGTTAAGCTTCACGAATTAGAGTATAATTAATTATAAATGATGAAATCAAGGGAAATGGGTTACGCCATTGCGTTCGTCTCGAAATTCTGCTTGAGATAGAATTCAAGTTTTCGTAAAACGGATATCGTATGAAGAAGATATGGACGAACGAAGTTGGGCAGAAAAACCGGAAAAGACGGGTCAGAATGCACTGGCGCACTTGTGAAGTGCGCCAGAACAAAGTTGAACTGGCGCACTTGGGAAGTGCGCCAGTACAATTTTGGCCTGGCGCACCTGCCAAGTGCGCCCAGGTCAGAAAGACCTGCTGGTCAGGCCCTAGCTGGCCTGGTCAGGGTCTGGTCGAATTCTGATGCTTGGCTGAGTCACTAGGGCTTACATGTCTCTTTCTTATTGGCCTCTCTTGAGACGGATGGTCTGGATTCACCCTAGCTTAATCGACGGCTCAAAACAATTTAAAATTCTATAAATACAACTCAAGCCTAACCCTAAATTCACACAAATAATATAATACAGAAGCCGTCATGCTGCTGGAGAGGAACTAGAAATGACCGTCAATTAGAAAGCCTAGAGACAAGCCAACAAGCCTAAGAGACGAATCAAATTAAATGAAGATCAAAGCTTAATCAAATCATTCAACGCAACTTTGCTACCCAAAGGAGAGCATCTCCAAATCAGAATAACAGAAATCAGAAAACAAGAATTCATCACACGTAGTAAGTATAGTGACCTTTCAAAATATGAATAAAAATTGTGATGTGATTCGATGTAAATGAAAATAGAATCGTGTTGTTATAAACCTTTGTGTATTGTGATGGTTCTATCATGACTTGTGCATTGATGTTTGTGGCATAAATTAATTGATGCAAGCCTATTGAACAATTGTATATGAAAAATAATGGCACTTGCAAGCTTGTGGCAAAAACTAGAAATTTATCCCTTTTTGTATATGTCGATGGCATGGACTATGTATATTTCCTTAGTCTAAATTAGAATTTGTGTAAACATGTTATAGACCTTTTATGCGTACATGACCCAAAACCTATGATATCATCCTTATGTTTATTGGCGAGTATAATTAGATCTATGTTTGCAAGTATAATTGGATCTATGATTCATAAACTATGTAAGTTCATGTTTATTTGCAAAATATAATTGGTTCTATGTCAAACATCGTTTGGGTTTCATAAACTATGCAAGTTCATGTTGAAATAGGCTATATGATTAGATGTAGAAATTGTACATTTTGATGAATATATAACATGCTAGTTTTGTGGTCGATATTATGCCAAGTTAACATGTTTAAACACAAGTTTGTATTTTCCTAAAACTATGCCATTTCATATGTCACCTACTTAGTCATACTTTGATTCGAATGCAAGTTCACATGACCCATGTTATAAGTTAGTTGAATCGCAAAATTGCAAGTTCATGCACCACACACCTTTATGTATTACATGTTCATGATTTCCCTTTTTCCTCACGTTTATAAAGCGGGGTTGAATTGTGACAAGCCCAACACATGTTATAACGTTGCGAACAAACGGGGGTAATAACGTTGGGTGTAAAATATGAAAACAAATGTTGGCATGTTTGGCACATGCCAATGATTATGACACATAAACGGTATGAATTGAAATACCCAAAAATAAAAGATATGACATTTACATGTAGTTGAAAAGTAATAAAATATGTAAATTTAGAAAACACGATATGCTTAACCCGAGGTTGGATTGAGTTGTAATGTAAACCTGCCCGGACCTGCCCGGCTGTCCAGTAGTCACAACAATACCTATCCAATGTGGGTGGTTAAGCATTGAGCCCAATAAGGACCCGAGGTTAGACTGAGCTACAGTGTAAACCTGCCCGGAACCGACCGGCATATCCCGTAACCGTAGGAATACCTGTCTAATGTGAGCGGTCTGGTGCTCCTAAGAGGCTAAGGACAAATGGTAGGGTTAAGCCAACTATAACACTTAACCAAATTCAACATGTTAACAAGAATTGATGGGTGGGGTTAGGTAAATACAGACACTTAACCACTTAACATGTTTGACTAGAAAATCCTGGTAACGAGGGGCCCGTTTCAGCAGTAACCCAAAGTTAGGTATCAACGGTACCCTGAAACTAGGCAGGGTGGGACACGATTACTGGGCTAATTGTAAGGGGTCAAACGACGGCGGTGGGTGCACAGTGCAGGTCTAACGGGGTGCGGGCGTGATCACACTCCGGAGCAGACAACCAGGGCACTGGGGACACCAGTAGTATAAACTATGTCTTCTAGTTTTGTGTCAGGACCGCCACCATGGGTCTTGATACACCCCATGGTGGGACCAGCATAGGTATCTACAATTCTTGGGGGCCGTATGACAAATGTTAACGCGAGTAGGAGCCGATCTTTAATAAGAATGGGGATCACTTCACCCTCACCATTGGGTGCCAGTTAGAATAAACTCGAGTAGGTACAGAGATATAGTATGGGTGTGATAGTACATTCGACACTTCCTTAGCCTGTGACACTTTCCTATTTTTAGTTTATATCCATCATATCCTTTTCTTATTCACATATTGAAGAGTTACTAGATTTACTCAGGCTTTATGTCTGACCCAATTTTCTTTTCGTCTTCTTTTCTTTCGTCCCCCCCGGTCCACAGGGAGGAAATAACTCAACTCAGTCAGGCTCTTTACAAGCACCAAGAACGTAGATGTATGATTTGGATCTTTCTTGCTCGGATAATGGCTTTGGATATCACTATGGGGATTTTTGTCACTTTATTTATGTTTTCATGCTTCTTTAATAATCAAGGCGGTTATGAGGTTGTAATGTTGAAAGTATTTTGAGGCAATTATGGAAATCTTTGTTTGATACACGTATTGATGAAATAAAAGTTTGTTTGAGTTTCGCTGTTTAAAATATGTATATTTATATCTGTCTTGAGTTCATCTGTGGCTTTTACTTATAAATCTCCACCAAAGTTAAGGCATTCCCTTTGTGAGTGACCTTAATGGAGGTGGGGTGTTTCAAAAACCAATTCAAAATTCAAAATTGGTCAAAGCTGGGGTGTGGGAAATCTCCCGCTCTAGGGTGTCGACCCCCCTTAGGGGAGTCGACATAGGTTTCGACACCCCTTAGGGGTGTCAACAGGGGTGTCGACCCCCCTATAGGGGTGTCGACCCCATCGGCCCAGATCTGGGCATAATGTGTTTTTGTTGATTAGGGCTAACGTGCCCTTCTGGGGTTGGCTGGGTGATGTGTGTTTATGGTTTGGATGGTTCAAACGGGTTCTAATCTAATCTAAGGGTCCTAATTCACCTAGAGCATCTATAAAATAGTCCTTAACCTAACTCTAATCTCAATTCCATTCATCCATGGCGCCTCCATGTTGCTCTAGTCCAAATTAAACTAGCCTCTCTTCTCTTCTCCAAAGCAAATCAAAATAGGAGCATTCAAATTTGAAGATAAAAATAAAATTCTACTACAACGGTTTAGCTAATCAAATTCAGAAATCAAATTCAGATCTATTCTCACTTCTTAATCCTATCGCTGTGAGTTTAAGTTAATTTCACGTATAATTAAAAAAAGTGATTGTGATAGGACTGTAAATTGGATTTTATGAACATGCCTGTAAGATGAATCATATCAAGTTTGTATCTTTTAGATTCATACCCAAAGCATTGTTATCGTATGCTAATTGGATCTATTTTATTGTTCTATGCCAGTTCATATTTCATATGCCTATGTTTAGGCTAGTCTTGATGCTTTGATTCTCTTCCCCACCTCTCTTCCATTTTATTTTATGAGATTAGGCTAACTTCAAGCCTAACATATTATGTTGAATTATGCGTACGAATGACGTGGGAACGTTGTGGAAAAAGTTTGGGAAAATACTGAATAATATGTAATTGGGCACAAATTGATTTGTAATCACATAGTTGATTTGGGGGCATAATTATGTATTATTTGTATACATGAGATTTGGTATAGTTGGATATGGGCATAATCGGATATAATTTGTATACATGAGGTTGGCATAAATTGTTAATAACAATGAACGCAAATTGATTTGGGCATAGTTTGGCATAACATGTATACATATGATTAAAGGACTAATTTGGATTAAAATTATGTTCATAATTTAGATTGGAAATTATGGGTAATTGGGATATAATTTAATCCAAGATTTAAAGTTGGGACTTGAATCAAGAAAGTGATAAGGAACGCCTAAGACACAAGGTTAGATTTGAATCGCGGTATAAGACTGCCCCGAACCGCCTGGCTCATCCAGCAACCGCAATTTTGTAATCTAATGTGGGAGGTCAAAGGCAACAATTAGATACGTAATAATGCAAAGACACTAGGTTAGATTCGGATTGCGGTATAAGACTGCCTGAAACCGCCTAGCATATCCAGCAGCCGCAAAACGTTAATCTAATATGGGAGGTCTTGCAAGATTACGGTTATAATGAATTAATGAACACTTAACCAAGATAAGACATGTAGTAAGACATGGGGGTTATGTGGGTGACATGGGTGACATGTGAAATATAACTAGAAGCACTTAACCAAGATGAAACATGTGACCAAACATGGCAATAAAGAGGGGTTAAGTGGGAATTCCTAGTGGGGACCAAGATTAGGAGGGAAGCTTGTGTCAAATGGGTGGACCCTTTTCATCCCGTAACCCATTTAGTATCTATGTGAGCTCGAACTAGGTCGAGGATGAACAGGCTTACTAGGATTTATTGTAAGAGGTCAATAAAGAGTTAGTGATGGCAGTGCAAGTCCAACGGAGTCATATGCATGCGTGGGTCCGGGCTGGTAGGTAAGACGTTGTTGCATCGTGTAGGTATAAGCCATGCATTTTAGTAGTATCGGGTTGCCACTTTAGGGAGTGATACACCCTACTGTGGGACCAGCACGGGTATCTACGAGTCAGGGAGCCGATCGAATGGGGAGGGTAGTGGGTACAACTAGTGGAGATAGAAGCAGGTGGCACCTATGACAACAGCTAGGAGTACACAAAACTGCCATCATTATTATTATTACTATGTTTAGTAAGAAGGATCAACTTTCAGTGGAACTAGCATTGGTGCGGTTTTGGAATCATCTTATAGTGATTAGAAGCGCAATCACGTTACATCTTGTTCACCTTGTTACATTGTCATATCTGCTTATGTTACAGTCATCTCTTATATCCAGTTTATGTTCTTATCTTGTTACTTCACTAATTATATTGTTAAAGTCACTAGATTTGCTAGACTTATGTCTGACCCCTTTTTGTTTTGCCTCTTTTCTTTCTCTCTCCCTCCCCTCCTCCCGGTCCTCAGGGTGGGAACAATGAAGTTTACTTGGATTCCTTTTTTCTTGAAGTGCTTGGAAGTGTTGAAAGTAATGCTCAACTTTATCTCTTTTTCATTATGGCAATTTGGAGTGGGATTATTGTTTCACTTTTTTGTACTTTAATAATAATTTTGAACAAGATGGATATTTGTGTACTTGACTCTAGTATATGGTTTTGATGTTGTAACCAAACATGTTTTGCTTTTCCGCTGCAATTAATAATTTTGAATTTTCTTAAGTACCATTTTATATATCTTTCTTGTGATATTCTGTTCTATACTCTTATAATACTCCATGAAAGTTTATGCATTCCCTTAGTGAGTGACATTAATGGACGTGGGGTGTTACACGTGGTATCAGTGCTGAAGGTTACCAGAACAGATAAAAGATTTTGAAAACCATTTTAAAAAGCATTTTTAGAAAGAAGTATTTTTCAAAAACATGTTTTACAGAGGATATTTTCAAGAAAAAAGTTTATTATGAAAAACATAATCCCTAAAGCCATATATCTATCTTTCCATTCTTTATTTTGAATCTCTTCCTTTTTCCTTTTAGCATGCCCGAGAAACCCGTTATACCCGAGGGCATACAAATACCAGGCTGGTTCAGAAGGGGAGGCTAGGGCTACTATCGTAGGCCTAGCAGACGTTCCTCTTCCCCCAGCTGCAGCCGCTCCTCCTCCTCCTTCCCATGTAGATGCTTTCTCTAAGATACGCAAAGACTTCCGTGCGATGGGTGGAAAGCCGTTCCATGGGACTGAGACATTTGTTGAGGCTCGGAATTGGCGCAAGGAAGTGGAGGACTTGTTAGGTATCATTGAGATAGACGAGGGAAGGAAGGTTCAGCTAGCTGCTTGGTTGATGAAGGACAAAGCTTCCTTTTGGTGGGAAGAAACTAGTGGAGGACGTGCAGTGGAGACATGGGTGGATTTTAGGCGAAGGTTTGAGTTGAAATTTCTTTCACAAGCGGATGAGAGTTTATACATGGAGAGGTTCTTGGCTTTGAAACAAGGGAATTTGTCTGTGAAGGAGTGCGTTAACAAGTTTAACCAGTTAGCAAGATTTGGTATGGAATCAGTTAACACACCACATAAGAGGGCTTTGAGATTTGCCAAGGGTCTGAATGAACCATTACACGGGTTGGCTATGTCCCACATTCCTTTGGGGGCTACTTTCGAGAAACTTGTTGACATGGCGTTGATGCATAAAGAGGAGAAAGGTGCTAATGTAGTAAAGGTACAGGAAAAGAAAGGGGATCCAAAGAAGGCGCAACAACAACAATAGAAAGGCGGTAAGGATAACAAGGGCAGAGGGAAGAAAAGATGTTTTAATTGTGGAGCACAAGACCACTTAAGCAAGGACTATAGGAAGATGAAGAAGAAGAAGACGGGTTGCTTCCAATGTGGTGAGGATGGACATATGATTAAAGACTGCCCAAGGAGGCAAGGACAAGGGCATAGACAGAGGACAAGATCTACTTCTGGAGGGCAGGTTCATGCTCTCATGGCACCTAGACAAGAGAGAGGTAGAAACATTTCTGTTGAAAGTTTGATTTTCCTTTTTGATCATCATATTCGTACTTTGTTTGATTCTGGTGCTTCACATTCGTTTATATTTAATTCGTTAGTTGAAACGCTGCAACTAAATGCTAGTCTAGTTATGGATCCCGTTGCTGTCTCAAATCCTATTGGGGGTACAGCTCATATTTCTATGTTATGTTGGGATTTGATAATATATGTGTATGGCGTTGAGTTAGAATGCAATGCGTATGTGCTTGGCTTCACGGGCTATGGGTTGATTCTAGGAATGGATTGGCTAGCCAGGTATGGTGCCATTCTCGACTGTGAAAAGAGAGTAGTTAGACTATTGACTAGTTCAAGTAATACTCTCGATATTTCTTATGACCCTAGGGGTTCTGATATGCTACCTAAAATCTCTTAACACATCTATTGATGATTTGCGATCAGTTTGAGTAGTCCGTGAGTATGCAGATGTCTTTGAGGAGGTTAGAGGCTTACCTCCAAAATGCAAGATAGATTTCTGTATATACTTGGTGGACAATGCAAAGCCAGTTGCATTGCCAGTGCACCACATGGCTCCAAGAGAAAGGAGAGAGCTTAGTAAACAAGTGAAAGAGTTGCTTGAGAAAGAGTTCATAAGAAGAAGTATCTCGGAGTGGGGTGCTCCTGTTGTTTTTGCTACGAAGGCTGATGGTTCGCTTAGATTGTGCGCGTACTACAGGGAGCTGAATAAGCTCACGAAGAAAAACAGACACCCATTGTCGAGAACAGATGATTTGTTCGATCACTTGGTTGGTGCTCTGGTTTTCTCGCAGTTGGACTTAGCTACAGGATTACATCAGTTGAGGGCAGCTGAGGATAATATATATAAGACTGCCTTTAGAACTCCTGATGTTTTCTTTGAATGGCTCGTCATGCCTTTTGGTTTGACGAATGCACCCGCATATTTCGTAGACTTGATGAGTAGGGTTGTAACAACCCGAATTTTTATAAATGTTAAAATCATAAATCAAGGAAAAATTAAATTTTAAAATAAGAATCAGGGGAAACGGGTTGCGCCATTGCGTTCGTCTCGAAATTTCACATGAAACATAGTCGAGTTTTCGAAAATCGGAGTTCGTATGACCAAGATATGACCTCTAGAAGTTTCAGAAATTTTCAGAATCAAAGACAGCTCGAAATTCGAATTCAAACCCCGCAGCAGGCAGGGCGGGAAAACTCCCGCCCATAGATCAGGTCAACCTGGGGGTCGACCATAGTGTCGACCTCCCAGGGACCAGGTCGACCATAGTGTCGACCTGGGGGTCGACCTGCCTCCCGAACCCACTTCTTGAACCAGATGCATTCTGATGTATTTAGACTTGTTTCGTGACCAGATTCGTCTGCCTAACCCTATATAAACAGCCCCCCCTAGGCTCATTCTCTCCACACCATTTATTTCTGTCCTTATGCTGCTTCTAAGATAATCAAAATATTAAGATAGAAAGGAAGAAGAAAGGACTGCTTCTTCTCCATCAAGACTACGCTTAGAGATTTGCAAATTGGGGGATTTCAATTAAAACACGATCAATCAAATAGAGATTCAACAATCAAATTCTGCTTTCTAATTCTCGATCCACGCACTGTAAGTTCAAGTTACTTTTGGATAAAAGTTGTAAACTTAATATCCATGTTGTAAATTGGAATTGGATCAATGTATGGTAATTAATTCGTATCTATTCTTGTTCATCTTGGATCTTGACTTTCGTGAATATTGCTTTGGACCTATTCATGTTGTAAATCAAACTCTCTCGTGTCTATAACCTTGACATGCCTATGATGTTGAAACTATTGTTAATGGCCAAGGACTATGACTGTGAACATAAGACTACGCCTATTCCTATGACTGAAAACATAAGATTATGCCTATGACTGTGATCATAAGACTATGCCTAAGCTTATGACGGTGAACATAAGACTAGTGCCTATGAATATGACAAGGACAATGGTGACTAATCACCTATGACTCTTGACTATGAGAATTATTACCGATGATTGTGAACATAAGGCTATTATCTATAACCATGACTTTGAAACTATTATTGTTAATTACCTATGACTATTGCCTAGAACTATTTTGGATAATTAACCATGACCATTGTGATTAATCGCTTATGGTTCTTAATTATGAGATTTCTACCTATGACCATGACTATTGGGGTTAATTACCTGAAACTATTATAGTTGATTGTTCATGCCCATAGTTGAAACTCGTGTTGTACACCGAATTTACAGTTTGTTGGATCTCATACCTAGGGTGTGACTTGCTTAGTTTATTTGCTATTATGTACACCAAAACCAGTGGATCCATTATCCTTGTATTTGGCTTGCTTCCGCATACCTATTCTTTTATGTCAAGTTTTTATTAGGACTGTCGCCTTATTTTGCTAGATTTGAAAACCCTGTTTATTTCTACATGCCAGTGATGTTGTAAATGATTGTCTCAAGTTATATTATGCCAGTCTTGTAATCTCTTTTATCGCTTTATGCCTGTCCCTTCTACCTATCATAGTTTTGATGTTATTCCCTTTATCTCTAGATTTAGATTTGCTTGTAATTTAGGTCGATCAATGTTTACGTGCGATGGGAATACGATTTGGGTAGATTAGGCAAAACATGAATTGGTTATGAACTTGAATTATGAACTTGATAATAGGCAAAACTTGAAACGTGAACGTTGTTATAACTTGAATCTGATGTGGGCATGAAACTTCTCCTCGAAACTTGACACGAACTTGACATGAAACTTGAACATGGTTATGACACTAGAATGAATTTGAAAATGGCCAACTCGAGGTTGGGTTAAGTTTGCAGTGTAAATTTGCCCGGAACCGCCCGGCAAATCCAGTTACTGCAAACAATAGGATCCAATGTGAGTAGTTGGTCATATCGCACTTGAAAACCCGAGGTTAGACTGAGTTGTGGTGTAAATCTGCCCGAAACCGCCCGGCATATCCAGTGACCACAACAATAGGTCTAATGTTAGAGGTTGGGGTGCATTAATGAATTAATGCCACATGATAGGGTTAAGTCATGAACATGAAAGACAACACTTAACCAACTTGAAATATGACTGGTAGGGTTAGGTCATAAACTTGAACGACAACACCTAACTAACTTGACACGTGAATTGTAGGGCTAAGTCACGAACTTAAATGACAACCCTTAGCCAAATTGATATACTAGAATGATGGGGTTAAGTCTCGAATTTAAATGACAACACTTAACCTACTGGACAGGAACCCTTGTTACGCGGTCCTTTTCAGCAGTAACCCACTAGATGTATCATGGTACCCTGGAACTAGGCAGGGTGGGGCACGATTACTGGGCAGATTGTAAGCGACTAGAACGACGGCTGTGTGGGTGCACCAGTGTAGGTTCTAACGAAGTGTGGGTGTGCACACACTCTGGAGCAGAAAAAGCAGACATTGGGCATCAGTAGGTTTATCTGTGCATTCTTGATTCGTGTCGGTGGTTGACACCATAGGGCTTGATACACCATATGGTGGACCTAGCACAGGTGACTACATTCATGATTGGGCCGTATGACACACAAACACAACGAGCTAGAACTTGTAGGGAGCCGATCGATTAGTGGATCGTTCCGTTGGACGTAGTAATGGGTCATTCACGATTTTGGGCCAAGGGATTATTTCATGATTGATACTTGACATGGGTTGGGCTACTAGGACAGTTGGTGCAGCGGACCTTGAACATGCGATGCTATACTTGATTCATCATGTTATCTTAGTCTATCTTATCCATCTTGACATCGTACTTATGTTTACTTTCAGTTTATACATGTCATGTTACCTTTACCTGTTTTTATGTTGAAATTCACTTGGACTTACCAGTCTTTATGACTGACCCGTTTTCTTTCGCCTCTTTTTCTTTCGTTTCCCCCCCCCCCACCCCAAGTTCTCAGGGAGGAAACTCTAGCACTTAGCTTGGATTCTGCTTGCTTTACGTCAGCTCATGTACGATTTGGTCTTGAGCTATGCTATGGCTGCACGTTTGCTATTTTTGGGGAATAATTTACTTTTGTTATTTTTAAGTTTATGCTTCTTTATTTAGAACTTGATGTAATGGAATAATGGCAACTTGTACTTTGGATATATGAGGTTTTGACTCCTTTCTTGAAAATAATAAGATTTGGTTTTTAATTTCTACCGCTGCCTTATTTATGTTCTGTCGTGTGATATCTCTGTGTATGTTTACCTAGATAATGCTCCTCCAAAACTAGTGCATTCTCTTTGTGAGTGACCCTAGCGGAGTTGGGGTGTTACATTTGGTATCAGAGCAGAAGGTTACCAGACTGGACAAAAGCTTTTAAAAACCTTCTGAAACTATTTTCAAAACCGTTTATAAAGAAGCATTTTTCAAGAAAAGATTATTTTGAAAAGGCTATTCCCCAAAAGCCATTAGCACTTTCCTTTGTTTCCTCGTTTGAATCTCTATCTTTTCGTTTTTCAGCATGTCTGGGAATCTTAACTTTCCAGAGGGCGTTCCAATACCTGGCTAGTTCAGGAGGTATTTAGAGGCTAGGTCCAACGATGCAGGCCTAGCAGATATTCCTCCTCCAACTGCGGCGATCCTCCTCCTCCTCCTCGTGGAAATGCTTTCGCAAAGACGTGTAGAGACTTCAAGGCTGTGGGTGGAAAGGACTTCTATGGGACTGAAGCCTTTGTGGAAGCGAGGAACTGGCTGACGGAGACCGAAGATTTGTTCGTTATCTTCGAAGTTGACGATAGGCAAAAGATACAGCTAGCAGCGTGGTTGCTTAAAGATGAAGCTTCGTATTAGTGGGAGATTATCCATGCTGAGAGGCCAGTGGAAACTTGGGAAGACTTCTGGATGAGATTTGAGATGAAATTTCTCTCCCAAGCTGAAAGAAGCCTGCAGATGGAGAAGTTCCTAACTCTTAAGCAAGGAAGCATGACAGTCAGGGAGTATGTCAATCAGTTTAATCAGCTGGCTAGATTTGGGCTGGATTTAGTGAACACCCAACACAAAAAGGCTCTTCGCTTCGTCAGAGGTTTGAATGAGCCAATACACAGCCTTGTTATGACTCATGTACCCATGGGGGCGACCATTGAGAGCTTGGTGGATATGGCCCTTGATTGACATAGAAATGTGTTTATTTTATGCTCTTATTTCTTATCTTTTGTATATAAATAAATATTACTTGGGTATTGTTTTGTTACTTTTACAGATATTCCAACCTAGCCCGCATGCAACCAGAAAAATAGAGAAATGGAGATCAAATTGGTATATATTTACATTTTGAAGAATTGTTGATGAAGATCTCACATCTAGTTGCTGTTGGACAAGAAAATGATTGGTAGAAAGACCAAGAGTTTCTCAAATCAAGGGAAGCTTGTCAAAGAACCAAGAGGAAAAGAAGAAAGGCCAAAAATTTAATAGATTTAACTAAGGCCCATTTGAAACCCTCATTGTAAACTCTTTTGTGAATTCCCTAAGGCCTATCTATCATTGTATTAGGGTTAGGGTTAGGGTTAGGGTTTGGCTATCTATCCTATAAATACCCTTGTAATGTCATTGTAGCCACCATCCATTATTCTGTATTCTCTTCTCCATTAATAAAAGTTCTTCCTTTTTACTATTTCTGCATTTTTGTTTCTTAGCAATAGGTGTTGTCTTCACAATTAGTTTTGGAAGAGCACCAATTGTATTTTACATTTGTTTCATTAGTGATTAGTTGTTTGATTAGTTTCAACGACAATCCTAATTTTATTTTTGTTGTTCTTTTTATTCTGCACTTTTATTTTCTGCATTGTTGTTCCTGTTTTGCAATTTACTTTCTTTAGTGATTAATCGTTGATTAGATTCAACGATAATCCTAAGTTTGCAATTTCAGTTTGTTTTTATTTCAACAAAATCTCCAGGCTTCGTCTAACTCGCTCAAGAGATTAGATAAATAATTTGATTTTAATTTACCTCCCTGTGTTCGACCTGTATGCTACACACCTGTGCACTTGCAGAATTATATTACAAATATCGCGCTTTTCTAATTCATAAATTAGCGACGATCAAGTTTTTGGCGTCGTTGTCGGGGAGGTAACAATTGAATTTTATTATTTATTTAATTTCTGATTCGTGTTAGTTTTTTTTCTTTTTGTTTGATTTTGTAAAAAAAAATCTTGCCAAATTTTCTTCTATTTTCCTATTATTTTCTTGTAGATATATATAGATAAAAATCTTGATTAGTTGATTGTGTATTATCACATATTGATATCATAATCTCTAAGACAAGGAAAAAAAATCTTGCCAATTTTTCTTTTAATTTCCCTTCTTTTTTCTTTTATTTCTTTCCTTTTTTTATTTTGCATTTCTTCCAATCTAATTCCTTCAAGAAGAAAAAAAATATATACAAAAAAAGAAAGTTGCTAATTTTTCTTCAGTTTCTTTCCATCTTTCTACCACCTTGCTGATTTTCACAATTTTCTTTTCCCTTTCCTTTTCTTTTTATTTGTTTCCATCTTTTGTCTACAACTTTCTAAAAAAAAAAACTTTCGCAATTTCTTCTCTGTCTACTTTGATTTCTTTCTTGTTTTTGTCTGCTTTTATTTCTTTCCTTAATTTCTTCTACCCTTCCTCTCTACTCAAAAAACCTTGCTTTTTTTCTCTTATTTCCTTCCTCTTTTTTTTTCCCTTTTTTGTTTGGGTTTTTACCATTCATTTCATTCCCTTTCTTCTTGTTCAAATTTTCATAAATAAAAAACTTGCATTCTTTTTTTTATTTTATTTCTTTCCAATTGCATTTCTCATTCACCTCCTACAATCTCTCTTTCCATTTTTTTTCATTTATTTCTTTCCGGCTCTCTACTTCATTGAAAAAAAACAACTTTCGATTTTCCTTTATTCTTTCCATCTTTCCACTTTGTTTCCAATCATCTACATTCTTTTTCTTTTTACAAATTTCAAAAAAAAAACAAAAAATAGATTCCTCTTTTGCAATTCTTTTTTCCTTTCTTCTTTTGTCTTTCTTGCTCTCAATACATTTGATTTCTTTTCTTCTCTTACAAATTCCCTTTCTTTTCAAAAAAAATCCTCTTCTAATTTTACAACAATAAACAAAAGAAAAAAATTCTTTCTGTTTTTGTCTTCCCTTTTATTATTTTCCCTTCTCAATTTCTTTTCCAAATGTTTTACAATTACTTTCCTTCCTTCCTTTACAATTCTCTTTTTTTTTCTTGAAATATATCTTCCCTTTTTTTTTTTGGTCATTTGTTTCTTTCCTATTTGCCTACTTTTTCAACAATAATAAAAAAAAGGAAGGTCATAAAAAGATTCATTCTTTTTTTTTCAATTATTTTTCCCTGCTTCATTTCTTCCCTCGGATCAAATACCCCTTCCTCTCACATAATCTCATTTCACCACATTTTTTTTTCAATCCACACTTCAGCACCATCTTCTCCAAAAAGTTAGCTTTTTTTTTGTTAATTCCTTTGTTTCTTTTTCTTGTGTTTTTTTTTTGTTATTTAATTCATTCAAAAAAAAAACAGAGATTTCGAACTAAGGACAAGGTGACTGGAGTTCAAGCAACAAATCAAGATTTCAGAAATCAAAAGAAATTGCAAATAGTGAGATTTCAATCATTGACGCTACTCATTTTTTCTGGATGGACAGCCATGCCCCACTCTAAATTTCTTTTAACTCTACAGGTGCTCTGCTGCAAAGAAAAAAAATATAGACAATTGTTGTAAAAAAATTCTGCAGGGGCAGCGGCTTGAATGCAAATTTTTTAATTTCTGCAATTAAATTGTGTGATTGTTGTTATTTCTGCACTTTTTATTCATTCTATTAAGGGCAATACCCCAATTCACATAAGGTGAGGGATTTCATCACCCTTTCCTTAGCACACAAATTGCATTTCATCGTAGAATCTGACTAATAATAATGGTTAGACGTTGGACTTAAGGGAGTCACGGGCTCATCTAGGGCTTAATTGTATTGTGATAGTTGATTCATTTGGAACGAATTATTTATTGGTGTCTAGACTACGGCAGAGAAATAACCGTTTATAAATATTACGGTGATTCGTAAATATTATATCGGTTGTTACTCTGAAGGTACTTAAACCTTCGGCTGCATTGCTAGGGTGATTCCTGGTGCACCGATAACTCATGTCCGTTAACTGGCTAAGAAATCTTTTGATCTAAGTAATCAAACGTGTCACTATATAATTTTGGGTTAGGAGCTATTAAGGACAGAAAACTTCATTGTAGCTAATTTCTGTGCGTGCATTTAACAACAATGAGTGAAAAAAGTGTGAGCCAACAAAATTCTCCTTGGGGTTCTCGAATCAACCAAAATTTTCCAACCGAATTGGATCAAAATCAAGTGAATCACAACTTTCCAAACATTGGGGATCAAAATCAAATAAATCAAAATTTTCAAAATCTCAATATCCAAATGGATAGACCCTTGTCTCTTCGTGATCGATGTTATCCAATTAAAACCGTTCAACCTTCTATCATAGTACTTCCACCAGTTGAAGGAAATTTTGAGCTTAAACATTCTTTTATTCAAGGGGTACCAAAATTTACTGGTTCTGAAAATGCTTATGAATTTTTAAGTGAATTTGAATTGTATTCATCCACAACTCAAATGCAACAATTATCTAATGAATCAATCAAGCTAAGGCTAATTCCATTTCCACTACTTGAAAGCGCTAAAAGATGGCTAAATTCTCTTCCCAAACAGTCAATAAGAAGTTGGGATGAATTCGTCAGCGTATTCCTGAAAAAGTTTTTTCCTTTTCACAAAACTCTGAAAATTCGAACTGAAATAAAACAATTTTCTCAAAATGAGGGGGAAACTTTTTCAAAATACTTTGATAGGTTCAACCAATTACTGTATAGTTGTCCTCATCATGGAATCATAAAAGATTACTTATGTCAAATTGTATATGAGGGTCTAAACTATCAGACTAGAACTCAACTAGAATCAATGTGTGGGGGAGAATTTATGTCTAAAACGGCCAATGAAGCTTGGAAATTCTTAGAGGATTATTCTGAAAAGGACATGCAATGGGAGTCCATTCGTGTTCCCTTCCGTGCTTCCACTAAAGGAGTACATGTCATGGATACAATTCATATTCCCTTAGAGACTCAAACTCCTCAATTCAATGGACTACCCCAAGACCAAGTCAATGTCATAGCTCAAAATGGTCTTTACTCATCCACATCTGACCCTAGTTGGAGAAATCATCCAAATTTTTCATAGTCTAATTCAAATAATGTCGCAAAT
This sequence comes from Allium sativum, assembly GCA_030737875.1. Classification (NCBI taxonomy): domain Eukaryota; kingdom Viridiplantae; phylum Streptophyta; class Magnoliopsida; order Asparagales; family Amaryllidaceae; genus Allium; species Allium sativum. Next base: position 141,757,818 of record CM060914.1, on the reverse strand, counting down.
CCATCTCACATGATACCAAATTCATTATACCAAGCTCCATTTTCTTCTAGTCCTCAAACTTCTCATGTTTCACCTCAACCTGAGCCTTCGAGTGAACCTTGTAGGCACCCCAACTTTCAATCATCAAACCAATCCTCCCAATCTTCTCAACCATCACAAGATATTGTTCGATTAGAAAAACAAATAAATAATCAAGATGTTAAACTCGAACAAATGATGAATATGATGAAGGAACTAATGAAAAGTAACGACCGAGGAAAGTTCCCTAGTTAACCCGAGGTGAATCCAAAATATAACTCTCGTACTGTGAATTCTTGTGAGGATGGAAATAATTTGGTTAACGTTGTCACCACCCTGAGGTCTAGAAAAATGATTGACAATAATGTTGGCAATCCCGACAACCATTCGATTTCAACCCCAATTGAAAAGCTTGACACTCTTGCGATGGCAACCAATGCCAACTCCTTGGAACCTTATGAAACCCCATCTTCTTCGAATGTTGGCAACCCCAACATATCTTCTTCTAATGTCAGCAACCCCGATAATAATTCCTCCTCCAATGTTGGCAATCCCAGCAACTCACCTTCTATTCCTGTACCTCAATCACTTTCCACATCGAAACCTTCTTCTTCGAACGATCAAATTTCTGAAAGAGTCTATAAACCAATAGCCCCTTATCCTCACAGGCTTAACAATAAGAAGAAGGATGCGAATTTTGAAAAAATTCTTGAAATCTTCAAACAAGTTCATGTCAAAATTCCACTCTTAGACACCATCGAACAAATTCCTCAATATTCCAAGTGTCTCAAAGAGCTATGCACCCGAAAACGAGCCACTAATGTTCCTAAAACTGCCTTTCTAACTGCGAATACAAGCTCCATTCTTTCGAATCCTGCCCCAGTCAAGTACAAGGACCCCGGTTCCCCTACAATTGATTGCAAAATAGGAAACATTCACAAATCTCGTGCCCTACTTGATCTTGGTGCAAGTGTAAATCTTCTTCCTTACACTGTTTATCGTCAACTTGGATTAAGGGAGATTAAACCAACAAACATCACTCTTCAGTTAGCTGATCGATCTTTTAAAAAACCATTGGGTATAATTGAAGACGTTTTGATTCAAATTGAACAATTTTACTTCCCTGTCGATTTCATAGTTCTAGAAACCGAGCCTGTTTTGAGTCAGGGTTGTCAAATTCCATTGATTTTGGGTCGTCCCTTCTTAGCAACCTCAAATGCTATCATTAATTGTAGGAGCGTCCAACTTCGACTATCGTTTGGGCACTTAACCATTGAATTGAATATTTTTCATCAACCCAAAGAGATCGAAATAGGAGAAGTTGACATAATAGAAATAGTTTTAGATGGCACACCTGAATTATCTCCTCTAAAAACTTCATTTTCCTCAGTTGACGTGTGCACTATGTCTTTTGAGGAATTGTTCGAAGATGAGCTTAAACTTTTGAATGACGAGGATGGATATATGGAACGTCTCAAACATAATCATAATTCCATAGCATCAGAAGAAATCATTGTTAAAAACTCAGGCTTATGGGACTATAATAATCTTCAGTTGAATGATTTAAATCATTGGCACGAAAAAAAATTTATAGGAAGGATTTTGATCTTAGATCTCACTGACATGCCTTTTGTACCTCAAAAATCAGATATGAAATCATCATCCATCATTTTCGATAGAGGCAAGTATGGAGGGAAAGAAAAATCTCATTTTTCACATAAAACTCACCGTCATAATAAATTTCATTTTGTATATAATTGGCATTTGCATATAGTGGTTAAATTGCATTTCATTTTACAAATCATTCTGCATTTGATACACCTTTGGGTACCATCTTTCAATTATAGAAAAAAATTACAGTGTGGACACTGTTTAGTTCTAGTGTGGGGGGGAGTCTGCATTTCACTCATTTTTTTTTTCTTTATTTTTCTTTGTTTTCATTTTCATCATTTAAATAGGACCATCACGCATTTTAGACTGTAGTAACATGCCATTTTTTTTAGACTGTAATAACATGCCATTTTTTTTTGAAATACGACTCATTTTCAATTGATACAACAAAATAAGTTTACAATTTTTAGCCAGTTGATAGTATTTTTCTCTCTCAGCTAAATTCTAATTTGAAATAAAATGAAAAGTTTAATTTTGAGGGATAATAGTGTAACCGGTACATAAGGAGATTCTTAGGTGATGGCCATGAAATCTATTCTATATTGTAGACTTTGTTTAAATAAGTGGAGGACTTAAAATACTTATATTGGCTTTTCAAATCTTTAAAACTAAGTTGTGTTAAGTTGAATTCGCGTAACTCTCTTTTATGCTTATAATTTCAATAATAATAATAGTAATCCAAGCGTATCCAACATTGCTTGTATATCAAGCGTTGGTGTGCAAACCTGCCAAGCTCTATTCGACATGTTGTTGACAAAGTCAGCGTTGGAATATCTTGGTCTCATTTTATGAGATTGGACACCTAAGGATTACCGACACGTTGTTGACAAAGTCAAAGTCGGCTTGCACAATCCGCCAAGCTCTTTACCTACTCTCCGTTGGTCCGCGAGGCAGTGCATGGGTGCTAAACCTTGGTCTTCTAAGTTAGGTGTATGTACTTAAACATAAATTTTAAAATTTTATAGAATAAAGAATAAGCGATGATGCCCAAACACTTCTTGACCTTATTGATTTGACTAGCCATACATGAGAAAATTAGAATACCACTTTGCAAATTGTGCCAAGGAAACTAAGAATTTATTTCATGGCTGCACTATGTTATCGACCAAACTAACTGGCCAAATTGGAATTTAACATTTGAAAACTTGATTTATATTGAAAATTTGTGACAAGTTGAGGTATTTAAAGTACAATCAACTGATTAGAAACTGTTAACTTAATTTGTTGTGCCACTTCAGAAACAAGTCTTGTTTTCATTTTCATTTTTATTTTGCATATGTCCATTGCATTCATGTAGTTTCATTAGAACCATAGCATATCGCATTTGGATTTTGTGGGTAGTATCCGCTGAAAACCCTCACGAGACACCACTCGTTCTACTAGGGACACCTAGAGGTTTAACGGCTTGTTGCATATGCTCAATGCAATCGTGTTTCCTATGAAAGTGTGACCTATGTAGTTTAATTTTTCATTTCCTGTTTTACTCGAGGACGAGTAAAAGATAAGTGTGGGGGTATTTGATTGACATAGAAATGTGTTTATTTTATGCTCTTATTTCTTAACTTTTGTATATAAATAAATATTACTTGGGTATTGTTTTGTTACTTTTACAGATATTCCAACCCAGCCCGCATGCAACCAGAAAAATAGAGAAATGGAAATCAAATTGGTATATATTTACATTTTGAAGAATTGTTGATGAAGATCTCACATCTAGTTGCTGTTGGACAAGAAAATGATTGGTAGAAAGACCAAGAATTTCTCAAATCAAGGGAAGCTTGTCAAAGAACCAAGGGGAAAAGAAGAAAGGCCAAAAATTTAATAGATTTAACTAAGGCCCATTTGAAACCCTCATTGTAAACTCTTTTGTGAATTCCCTAAGGCCCATCTATCATTGTATTAGGGTTAGGGTTAGGGTTTGGCTATCTATCCTATAAATACCCTTGCAATGTCATTGTAGCCACCATCCATTATTCTGTATTCTCTTCTCCATTAATAAAAGTTCTTCCTTTTTACTATTTCTGCAATTTTCTTTCTTAGCAATAGGTGTTGTCTTCACAATTAGTTTTGGAAGAGCACCAATTGTATTTTACATTTGTTTCATTAGTGATTAGTCGTTTGATTAGTTTCAACGACAATCCTAATTTTATTTTTGTTGTTCTTCTTATTCTGCACTTTTATTTTCTGCATTGTTGTTCTTTTTTTGCAATTTACTTTCTTTAGTGACTAATCGTTGATTAGATTCAACGATAATCCTAAGTTCGCAATTTCAGTTTGTTTTTATTTCAAAAAAATCTCCAGGCTTCGTCTAACTCGCCCAAGAGATTAGATAAATAATTTGATTTTAATTTACCTCCCTGTGTTCGACCTGTATGCTACACACCTGTGCGCTTGCAGAATTTTATTACAAATATCGCGCTTTTCTAATTCATAGATTAGAGACGATCAGCCCTACTTCATGAAGAAGACGAGAATGGCAAGAAGGAGATCAAGGCGAGTGATTCTCAAAACAAGAAGAAAGACTCCGAGAAAGGAGGCAAGAACAATAACAACAATAATGACAACAAGACACGTGAGAAAAGAACCACTTTACGGTATTGAAGGGCATATAGTCCAGGATTGTAGAAAGAAGAATATGTAGATGGGAGCATACTTTCAATGTGGTGAGCTTGGACATATCATCAATAACTGCCGTAAGAAGCAAGGGCAAGGCTCACAAGCAGGACCTTCTATGGGTACATCTTAAACTTCTTCTCCTAGATGCTTTGTTTTATCTTGCTTATCTCCTCAATCCTATCTTGAGATCCTTAGGTAGAACCCTTTTGGATGTAAACATGTGCTTGAAAACATGTTATGGTTGATGTTTGCAAATGGTTGCAAGTGGTCGCAAGTGGTAGCTCGTGGTTGCATAACACACATTAGGCACTAGATCGGCTCAGACACGTTTTCATATTGCATATGCATGAGTGTTTATACTTGTTTATGGATGAAATTGAATGTGTTATCATGTGGATATTGCATATGGATGAATGTTTGTGCACACATATAGTGTTTATGTGACTAGGAATATTTGCATCCATGTTGGATTCATGACACTAAACATATTTTGCATTAAGAAGATCAAACGGGCTTGATCATTTGCATTAGATAAGGAACGTATACACACACTTTCTGCATATGTTCATATAGAATTAGATATCTTTTAAGGACAATGATTGCTCATGAATGATGGTTGAGTAGATGGATGATTGGATGGTAGGATATATTCTTCCTAACTTGAAGATTTCGGGGACGAAATCCTTTAAGGAGGGGAGAATGTAACAACCCGAATTTTTATAACATGTTAAAGTCATAAATCAAGGCAGAATTAAATTTTAAAATAAGAATTAGGGGAAACGGGTTGCGCCATTGCGTTCTTCTTGAAATTTTACTTGAAATAGAGTCCGAGTTTTCAAAAATCGGAGTTCGTATAACCAAGTTATGACCTTTAGAAGTTTTAGAAATTTTCAGAATCAAAGATAGCTCGAATTTCGAATTCGAAATTCGAATTCAAACCCCGCAGCAGGCAGGGCGGGAAAATTCCCACCTATAAACCAGATCGACCTAGGGGTCAACCATAGTGTCAACCTCCCAGGGACCAGGTCCCGAATCCATTTCTTGAACCAGATGCATTCTGATGTATTTAGACTTGTTTCGTGACCAGATTCGTCTGCCTAACCCTATATAAACCGCCCCCCAAGCCTCATTCTCTCCACACCATTTCTTTCTGTCCTTATGCTGCTTCTAAGATAATAAAAATACTAAGATAAAAATGAAGAAGAAAGGACTGCTTCTTCTCCATCAAGACTACGCTTAGAGATTTTCAAATTGGGGGATTTCAATTAAAACACGATCAATCAAATAGAGATTCAACAATCAAATTCTGCTTTCTAATTCTCGATCCACGCACTGTAAGTTCAAGTTACTTTTAGATAAAAGCTGTAAACTTAATATCCATGTTGTAAATTGGAATTGGATCAATGTATGGTAATTGATTCGTATCTATTCTTGTTCATCTTGGATCTTGACTTTCGTGAATATTGCTTTGGACCTATTCATGTTGTAAATCAAACTCTCTCGTGTCTATAACCTTGACATGCCTATGACGTTGAAACTATTGTTAATGGCCAAGGACTATGACTGTGAGCATAAGACTACGCCTATGCCTATGACTGAGAACATAAGATTATTCCTATGACTGTGAACATAAGACTATGCCTAAGCCTACGACGGTGAACATAAGACTAGTGCCTATGAATATGACAAGGACAATGGTGACTAATCACCTATGACTCTTGAGTATGAGAATTATTACCGATGGTTGTGAACATAAGGCTATTATCTATGACCATGACTTTGGAACTATTACTGTTAATTACCTATGACTACTGCCTAGAACTATTTTGGATAATTAACCATGACCATTGTGATAAGTCGCTCATTGTTCTTAATTATGAGATTTCTACCTATGACCATGACTATGACTATTGGGGTTAATTACCTGAAACTATTATAGTTGACTGTTCATGCCCATAGTTGAAACTCGTGTTGTACACCGAATTTGCAGTTGTTGGATCTCATACCTAGGGTGTGACTTGCTTAGTTTATTCCCTATTATGTACACTAAAACCAGTGGATCCATTATCCTTGTATTTGGCTTGCTTCCGCATACCTATTCTTTTATGTCAAGTTTTTATCAGGACTGTCGCCTTATTTTGATAGATTTGAAAACCCTGTTAATTTCTATATGCCAGTGATGTTGTAAATGATTATCTCAAGTTATATTATGCGAGTCTTGTAATCTCTTTTATCGCTTTATGCATGTCCCTTCTGCCTATCATAGTTTTGATGTTATTCCCTTTATCTCTAGATTTAGATTTGCTTGTAATTTAGGTCGATCAACGTTTACATGCGATGGGAATACGATTTGGGTAGATTAGGCAAAACATGAATTGGTTATGAACTTGAATTATGAACTTGATAATAGGCAAAACGTGAACGTTGTTATAACTTGAATCTGATGTGGGCATGAAACTTATCCTCGAAACTTGACACGAACTTGACATGAAACTTGAACATGGTCATGACACTCGAATGAACTTGAAAGTGGCCAACTCGAGGTTGGGTTGAGTTTGCAGTGTAAATCTGCCCGAAACCGCCCGACAAATCCAATTACTGCAAACAATAGGATTCAATGTGAGTAGTTGGTCATATCGTACTTGAAAACCCGAGGTTAGATTGAGTTGTGGTGTAAATCTGCCCGAAACCGCCCGGCATATCCAGTGACCACAACAACAGGTCTAATGTGAGAGGTTGAGGTGCATTAATGAATTAATGCCACATGATAGGGTTAAGTCATGAACATGAAAGACAACACTTAACCAACTTGAAATATGATTGGTAGGGTTAGGTCATAAACTTGAACGACAACACCTAACCAACTTGACATGTGAATTGTAGGGCTAAGTCACGAACTTAAATGACAACACTTAGCCAACTTGATATACTAGACTGATGGGGTTAAGTCTCGAATTTAAATGACAACACTTAACCTACTAGACGGGAACACTAGTTACGCGGTCCTTTTCAGCAGTAACCCACTAGATGTATCATGGTACCCTAGAACTAGGCAGGGTGGGGCACGATTACTGGGCTGATGGTAAGCGACCAGATCGACGGCTGTGTGGGTGCGCCAGTGTAGGTTCTAACGGAGTGCGGGCGTGCACACACTCTGGAGCAGAAAAAGAAGGCATTGGGCATCAGTAGGTTTATCTATGCATTCTTGATTCGTGTCGGTGGTTGACACCATAGGGCGTGATACACCCTATAGTGGACCTAGCACAGGTGACTACATTTGTGATTGGGCCGTATGACACAGAAACACAACGAGCTAGAACTTGTAGGGAGCCGATCGATTAGTGGATCGTTCCGTTGGACCCAGTAATGGGTCATTCACGATTTTGGGCCAAGGGATTATTACATGATTGATGCTTGACATGGGTTGTGCTACTAGGACAGTTGGTGCAGCGAATCTTGAACATGTGATGCTATACTTGACCTATACTTGATTCATCATGTTATCTTAGTCTATCTTATCCATCTTGACATCATACTTATGTTTACCTTTAGTTTATATATGTCATGTTACCTTTACCTGTTTTTATGCTGAAAGTCACTTGGACTTACCAGTCTTTATGACTGACCCGTTTTCTTTCGCCTCTTTTTCTTTCGTCCCCCCCCCCAGGTTCTCAGGGAGGAAACTCTAGTACTTAGCTTGGATTCTGCTTGCTTTCCGTCATCTCATGTATGGTCTGGTCTTGAGCTATGCTATGGTTGCACGTTTGCTATTTTTGGGGAATAATTTACTTTTGTTATTTTTAAGTTTATGCTTCTTTATTTAGAACTTGATGTAATGGAATAATGGCAACTTGTACTTTGGATATATGAGGTTTTGACTCCTTTCTTGAAAATAATAAGATTTGGTTTTTAATTTCTACCGCTGCCTTATTCATGTTCTGTCTTGTGATATCTCTGTGTATGTTTACCTAGATTATGCTCCACCAAAACTAGTGCATTCCCTTTGTGAGTGACCCTAGCGGAGGTGGGGTGTTACAAGGGTGTTTATGGAGTTTTTAAACAAGTTTATGGTGGTCTTTGTGGATGATATTTGATATTTTCTAGAAGCGAGGAAGAGCATGCCCTACATCTTAGGGAAGTCTTAGAGACCCTTCGAGCATATCAACTCAAAGCTAAGTTATCCAAATGTCATTTTTCGAGGAAGGAAGTGAGGTTCTTAGGGCCCGTGGTCTCCAAGGAAGGGATAGCTGCGGATCCCACGAAGGTGGTGGCCATCCAAGATTGGAAGGTTCCTAATAATGCAACAGAAGTAAGAAGTTTTCTTGGTTTGGCGGGCTATTACAGAAAGTTCATTAAAGACTTTGCTAAAATATCAGCCCCACTTACACGGTTGACGAAAAAGAATTTGACCTTTCTTGGGATGTTGACCGTGACGATGCTTTCCATCCTTTGAAGAGGGCATTGGCGACAGCTCCAGTTTTTGTTTTTTTGGATGGGAGTAAACAGTTCATAGTTTATACCGATGCTTGCGGGATAGGACTTGGCGCAGTTTTGATGCAAGAGGGAAGGGTGTTATGTTATGGTGGAAGGCAGTTAAAGGCCCATGAGAAGAATTACCCTACCCACGACTTAGAGTTAGCTGCCATAGTTTTTGCGCTAAAGTCTTGGCGTCACTATTTGCTTGGTGAAAGGTTTGAGTTGTATACAGACCATAAGTCACTAAAGTATTTGTTCTTCCAAAAAGATTTAAACTTAAGGCAACAAAGGTGGATGGAGTTCTTAGCATCCTACGACTTTGAGATTGCAAATACCCCTGGCAGGGTAACGTTGTAGCTGAAGCCTTGAGTAGAAAGAAGTTGACTTTGAGTCCTTTGTTTTTCGAGTGGCAGAGTTTAGAGTATATCTCAACCTTTGACTTTAGACCCTCCATCGATTATGTACCCGGTCTATTGGCATCATTAGAGGCACGACCTGCGCTTTTGGGACAGATAGGTGCGGCACAGCGAGATGACCCACAGTTGATAGATATAGTAGACAAGCTCATAAGAGGGGAGTCTTCGAGCCATCTTAGTAGGTATACTATCGATGACAAAGGTTGGTTGCATATAGATTGGAGACTTTGTGTATCTCGAGTTGAGAGTTTGAGAAAGACAATCCATGAAGAAGCACATCGTTCTAAGCTGATCATACATCCCGGCGGTGACAAGATGTATAGGGACATGAAGCGAGTTTTCTTTTGGGCCGAAATGAAGAAGGATGTAGCTGACTTCGTTTCTAGATGCTTAGTGTGCCAGCATGTCAAGGCTGAGCAAAAGAAGCCTGGTGGTTTGCTTCACCCTTTAGAGGTTCTGCAGTGGAAGTGGGAGAGTGTTTCCATGGATTTCGTCGATGGGTTTCGAGGTCAAGGAAGGTTAATATAGGGATTTGGATAGTAGTAGATAAACTTACCAAGAGCGCCCACTTTATTCCTGTCAAGAGTAAAAGATCAGCGGCATGGTTAGCATCTGTTTATCTCCGAGAGATAGTTCGTCTACATAGCATACCTTCCAGTATCGTAAGTGACCGAGATCCCATTTTCACTAGCACTAGTGAGTTTTGGAAGAGCTTGCAAGAGGCGGTAGGAACGCAATTGTGTTTGAGCAGCGCTTATCACCCTCAGATGGACGGCCAAACAGAAAGAGTGAATCGAATTCTAGAAGATCTTTTGAGGTTATGCATCTTGGACTTTGGAGGGACATGGGAGGAACATCTTCCATTATTATAGTTTTCCTACAACAATAGCTATTAGACTAGTATTCGCATGGCACCTTTTGAGGCTCTATATGGACGACCTTGCCGATCACCGACTTGTTTTTGGGAATCTACGGATAAGATTTTGCTTGGGCCCGAGATGATTAGGGAAACATCAGAGAAGATAGACTTGATTCGAAGACGCATGAAGATGGAACAAGACCGAAAAAAGTCATATTCTGATAAGAGAAGGATCGATCTTGAGTTCAGTATTAGAGACATGGCCTTTATTAAAGTATCACTATTAAGGAATGTAGTTCGTTTTGGGTCTATATGGAAATTGGAACCAAGGTTCGTAGGGTCACTCCCCATTACAGAGCGAATTGGAAAGATGGCCTACAGAATGAAGTTGCCCGAGAAGCTTAGTAGTGTTCATGACGTATTGCATGTGTCACATTTGCAGAAGTGTTTACATGATACCACGGAAGTAGTAGAGCAGAGCATTTTTAGAGAAGTAGAAGTAGAGCGAGATGCCACGATTAGACGAGCTCCTACATGCATCCTTGGATCGGAGGTCAAGAAATTACGCAACCAAGAGGTCAAGTTGGTTAAAGTCCAGGAGGGAGATGATCAAGGAGATGTGACTTGGGACACTGAAGACAAGATGCGCGCATCGTACCCTTTCCTTTTTGAGGGTATGTTTTTAATTTCACTTTTTTCTACCGCTTTGTTTATACTTGTTCTATCTTTTAGTGTATCCTCTCGATTATATCATCGACCATTAAGTAGAAAATCCTATGGTTGTATACATGTGTTTGAGACATGTTATGTTTGGTGGATGCAAGTGGATATAATTGTTTTCTAGTGGTTGCTCGTGGATGCATTTACACCCATAATAGGCACTAGATCGGCTCAATCACTTTCGTATTGCATATGAATGAGTGCGCATATTTAAGTTAATGGATGTATATTGAATGTTTTATCATATGGATGCTGCATTTGACTGGATGTTTGTGCACTCATATACAAATGATATGTATCATTAGGATTCTTTTGCATATATAGTGGATGCATGGAAATATTATGTTCTGCATTAAGGAGGTCAACTGAAACAGTAGACCGCCTGATATTTGCATTAGATAGGGGACATATACAAACACTTTTGCATATGTTCATGTAGCATTAGAAATCTTTTAAGGACAATGGATGCTTGTGGATGATGGATGAATAGATGGATGATTGCATGGTAGGATACATTCTTCTTAACTTGAAGATTTCGGGGACGAAATCCTTTAAGGAGGGGAGAATGTAACATCACGTAATTTTAAAACATGACATAAGGGATAATTAAAGAATACTTAATTTTTATAATAATAATTAAAAGAAAAAGGTTGCGCTATTGCATTCGTCTCGGAATTCTGCTTGGAATAGAGTCCGAGTTTGCGTAAATCAGATATCATATGAAGAAGTTATGAAGCTTAGAAAAATTCTAGAATTAGCAGAATTTAAATTAAATAATAATTAAAAATCCAAAACCAATTCAAAAATCAAAATCGGTCAAAGCTGGGGAGCGGGAAATCTCCCGCTCTAGGGTATCGACCCACCTAGGGGAGTCGACATAGGTGTCGACCCCACTATAGGTGTGTCAACAGGGGTGTCAACCCCCCTATAGGGGTGTCGACCCCATAGGCACAGATCTAGGCGTGACGTATTTTGGTTGATTAGGGCCGACTATAGGGGTGTCGACCCCATCGGCCCAGATCTGGGCATGACATGTTTTGGTTGATTAGGGCTGGCATGGCCATCTGGGGTTGGCTGGGTGATGTGTTTTTCTGGTTTGGATGGTTCAAATGAATCCTAATCTAATCTAACGGTCCTAATTCACCTAGGGCATCTATAAAATACCCCTAAACCTAACCCTAATCTCATTATCATTCATCCATGGAGCCTCTATGCTGCTCTAGTGTAAATTAAAATAGCCTCTCTTCTCTTCTCCAAAGCAAATCAAAATAGGATCATTCAAATTTGAAGATAAGAATCAAATTCTACAATAACGGTTTAGCTAATCAAATTCAGAAATCAGATTCAGATCTATTCTCTCTACTAAATCCTATCGCTGTGCGTTTAAGTTACTTTCACATATAATTAAAAAAAGTGATTGTGATAGGATTGTAAATTAGATCTTATGAACATGCCTGTAAGATGAATCATATCAAGTTTGTGTCTTTCAGATTCATACCCAAATTACTGTTATAATATGCCTAATTGGATATATTTTATTGTTCTATGCTAGTTCATATTTCATATGCCTATGTTTATGCCAGTCTTGATGCTTTGATTCTCTTCCCCACCTCTCTTCCTTTTTATTTTATGAGATTAGGCTAATTCGAGCCTAACATATTACGTTGAATTATACGTATGAATGACGTGAGAACGTTGTGGAAAAAGTTTGGGAAAATATTAATTAATCTGTAATTGGGCATAAATTGATTTGTAATCACATAGACGATTTGGGGCATAATTATGTATAACTTGTATACATGAGATTTGGCATAGTTGGATGTGCGCATAATTGGATATAATTTGTATATATGAGGTTTGGCATAAATTGTTAATAACAATGAACGCAAATTGATTTGGGCGTAGTTTATTATAACATGTATATATTAGATTATAGGCCTAATTTGGATTAAAATTATGAACATAATTTAGATTGGAAATTATGGGTAATTGGGATATAATTTAATCCAACATTTAAAGTTGGGACTTGAATCAAGAAAGTGATAATGAACGCCTAAGACATGAGGTTAGATTCGAATTGCGGTATAAGACTGCCCGGAACCGCCCGGCAATCCCGCAACCGCAATTTTGTAATCTAATGTGGGAGGTCAAAGGCAGAAATTAGATACGTAATAATGCAAAGACACTAGGTTAGATTCGGATTGCGGTATAAGACTGCCCGGAACCGTCCGGCATATCCAGCAACCACAAAACGACAATCTAATGTGGGAGGTCTTGCAAGATTACGGTTATAATGAATTAATGAACACTTAACCAAGATAAGACATGAAGTAAGACATGGGGGTTAAGTGGGTGTAACAACCCGAAAATCTGGGCCAGTTTAAAATTTTTATTTTGGCAATTTTGGCGAAGTATGAATATTTAAAATGAATTATTTTAAATAAAATCAATGGAAATTTATTTTGAATATAAATTAGAACGTATATATTATATACGTCGTCGTTAGAATATATAATAATTATATATAATTATAAAAGGAATTGAAAATGGCGCGGTAGTTCGAAAATTCGATTTCTAATTTCAAATGAATATACAGAATTCAATATAAGTCAGAATTGAACGAAACAAGAAATATTTGAATCTGTATAACTATATCTTTGTAACGAAGTTAACAAACTGAGATTTCACCTTAGAAATGATAAGATATGTCCAGTTTAAAATTAGAAATAGTCGCTGTGGAATTTATATATATTTTTATATATATAAGGCCCTTAAAAAAATAGCAATTTTGCAAACGACCTCGGATTTCGACGAAACCAGTTTTGTTGGGTCCGCAGTGTCAAGTTATTGCTAGGTTTTAAATTTCATAATTTTTCGAATCAATATGTGAGCGTGGCAAAGGAAAACGCGTTTGACCAGTTTCAGTTGATTTTAATCGACTGGAAATTGGCCATTTTTCAAACGGTCTCAGAATTCGATGAAACTAGTTTTGTTAGGACCGTATCGTCAATACGAAGCTAGAAAATATTTTTTTGGAATTTTTCTAGTTAGTATGCGACCCCGGTAATTTGAAATGTATGTTTAAAATTCAATATAGTGATTTAAATGTAAATTAAACGGAAACTGATTCAAATGGTCAAATCAACCTACGATACATATCCCATTGTATTCGGAATGGGGGTAATACGCTATGGGCGACAGGCGGTAGGCCTCGTTTCGAGGTCGTATGTAAAAGTCAACTTTATAATAATTAAATAATAATAAAAAAAAATATAACTTCTCCCCGTTAACCCGCTTAGGCCCCCCCCCCTAATTTTCAAAATCAATTCAGGATAAAAAAAAAAAAAAAAAAGAAGAAAGGGGCGACGAAGGACGGAGCCCTCCATCGGACCGCCGCCCTCCATCGTGGGGCCCCCAGCCTGGCGCGCCACCGCGGTACATCACCCCGACCTCCCCCTCTCCCACCGCGACGACGACGAGCCCCCCCCCCCCCCCGATTCGAGATCGCCGGCAGAGAAGCCCCCCCAATCGCAATAGCGCAGGAAGACCCCCCCCCCCCCCCCCCCCACCATCCTCCGACGAAGCCGACATCAGCCCCCCCTCGGTAAGTTCACTGTATTGTTTTTTTATTTATTTACTGTAAAACTGTTTTTTTTTATTTATTTACTTTAAAACTGTTTTTTTTTATTTATTTAATTTAAAACTGAAATTTTATAAAGGATTTAAAACTGAAATTTTAATTAAGTAAAAACTGATTTTGTTTTAGATTTTAAAAACTGATTTTATAAAATTTTAAAACTGATTTTAAAATAGGATAAAAACTGTTTTTTTAAAGGTTTTAAATACTGTTTTTTTTTAATATATAAACTGTATTTTTTTTTATAAAAAAAGAATAAAAACTGATTTCTTTTAGAAAAGTAGAAAACTGATTTTTGTTTAATGTTAAAAACTGAATTTGAACTTGGGAAAATTAAATATAATCTTTATTTTTGAAATGGCGGCGGAATCTATATTAGTAAAAATATAGTTTTTATATATTAAACATCGAAGTAGGAAAAAATAGGATTTTTATGTATTGAACTTTGAAATAAAAATTCGTTTTTATATATTGAACTTTGAAATAAAAATTCGTTTTTTATGTATTGAACTTTGAAATAAAAATTCGATTTTTATATATGTAGTAGCTACGGACGACGAAGCTGACGAAGATGCGAAAACAATGAAGACTTCTGCAAATGAAGAGCCGTGGAGCTAGGATAGCTATATGTGAGAATTTCTCACCTTTCACTTTCTTTTTCTAGTTATATATATATATATACTAGGATGCAGACGGTGCTTAGTAGCACCCGACACAATCGTCCACAGACCATGGACTTGTTTGTTTGACTGTTTGGTGATT
Organism: Allium sativum; assembly: GCA_030737875.1. Lineage (NCBI taxonomy): Eukaryota > Viridiplantae > Streptophyta > Magnoliopsida > Asparagales > Amaryllidaceae > Allium > Allium sativum. Next base: position 141,742,643 of record CM060914.1, on the reverse strand, counting down.
GATTGCGATATTGGTTTGAATGTGATTTGTGGTGTGAAAAATCGAATCGATAAATTGGTTAGGATTAGACGTGCGCCGTTATAAGGCGAAGGAGTAAGGCTAGGTTAGACTCTTACTCCAAATTTTGTGGTTTGCATAACGAATTGATTTGATTGATGTGTGAATGGCGTGGGCCTTCACTAGACCGGGGATAAGGCTAGGCCTCGTCCCGTTTCTAGTATCGTGCCGTTATGCCGCCGAAATTTTCTAAAATAAGTTAGAAAAATAAAAATAGCATTTTATTTAAAGAATGAACCGAATAGAAATTCATATGTTAAAATAAAATGTGTTATCGTTAAAAATATAATTTTTAACGTGAATGTGAATAAATAAATATTCGTTTACAAACCAGACGGTTTGTTTATGTACACTTATTTGAAGGACGTTGATTGGGTCGATAAATTTTACACATCGCCTAACTGCACAAATAAAATAAGTGTTTGATTGTTTGAAACCCCACACGGGTGTTGGGATGAAATTTGAAGTTCACTCATCCTGATTGATTAAATATGTCTATCGATTGATTGACAGGCTGTTATAAGCGTTGAATATCTATATTTGATGCTTATACAGTGTAGTGCACTTTGGTTGATGGTTGATTATTTTCAATGTCATTATATACATGTGTTGTATGAAAATCCATATAATTAACTTTATATGGTAATTGATTGGGCCTCATTCCAATTTGAAAAACAAAGAATATTATAAAATAAAAGTTCATGTGTTGACAGTACTCATCCGTTGAGATTGGTCATGTGTTGAACGAAATATTTTAGTAATAAAATTTACATCTTTATCAATATAAAATAAAAGTTCATGTGTTGACAGTACTCATTCATTGAGATTGGTCATGTGTTGAACGAAATATTTTGATAATAACAACTATTTTGAAAAAGAAATATTTGAAAATAGAAATTTATGAAGCCGTGTTGATTAGATTGACGCCATTTTGACGTGAACGATATTTTTATCGATTTTATCGATTTCGAAATGAATTGAATTGAAAACGATTTCGAAATGAATTGAATTGAAAACGATTTCGAAATGAATTGAATTGAAAACGATTTCAAATTGAATTGAAAGCGAATTGAAATGAATTCAAATTGAATTGAAATTTGAATTAAATAGAAATGAATTTTGAAACGAATTTATAAAGTAGAATTCAATTTTGATTTGAATTGAAATGGAAGTTGAAATTGCCTTTGAAACGAATTTAAAACTATTTATATAATTCGTTTTAAATAGGAATCGACGAAATATATTATATATATATTATATATATAATATAATGGCCTGAATAGAACGCGCCGCGCCGCGGCAGTTCGCGAATTTCGACCATTTATTTCAAACGGACATTACGGGAGATCCGACCGTCGGATTCTCCTAAAACCGGAACCGTTGGGTTCGTATCGAAAAGAGCTTTCTAACGAATGTGATAAATTAGAAATCTAACGGTTGGATTTGGAATTATGTCCAAATCAAATTCGAAAAAGGTCGCTGTAAGTGCAGTTCGATGGCCATTGATGGAAATCGACTGTACGGGCCTTGATAAAATTATTAAAAATAGTAATAATTTATGTAAAATCATAAGAAATGATTTAGAAAGGATTGGGATGAAAAACTCCATATTTGAAAAGATAAAAATAGATTTTTATCGAATTGAACTAGTTTTGAACTAGAATTATAATTCTATGTATTTTTAAATAAATAAATTAAATTCGAAAATGGTTTTGAAAATAACCAAAATTTCCAATGATTGCATTGGAGTGGATTTGAATCGAAATTGTCTTCGGAATATTTCGATGTTGGAATTCGTGATTATACAGGTGTTGTTATGGAGATTTGAAAGATATATTTATATCGTTATTTCCAATACGACATTTGTTAGTCGTAGAATTCGATATTGAATATAAGCCGATATATTTTCTATTCAGAGCCTTGTATTGAATATCGAATGTGATTTGGGTTTGTCGTGAATGGTGTCTTTACTAACACTGTTCTTGAACCCAGTTGAGAAATGATTAAATCTTTTGATTTAGATTTAATGAAGTGTACCAATTAAATAATATTTAATTGGAATTGAATTGATATTGATTTTTGGGTTTATCGTGAACAGTGTTTTAAATAACACTGGTTCTTTAACCCGATAATTAATGAATGTGATTTGGGTTTGTCGTGAATGGTGTCTTCACTAACACTGTTCTTGAACCCAGTTGAGAAAAGATTAAATCTTTTTATTTAGATTTAATGAAGTGTACCAATTAAATAATATTTAATTGGAATTGAATTGATATTGATTTTTGGGTTTATCGTGAACAGTGTTTTAAATAACACTTGTTCTTTAACCCGATAATTAATGAATGTGATTTGGGTTTGTCGTGAATGGTGTCTTCACTAACACTGTTCTTGAACCCAGTTGAGAAAAGATTAAATCTTTTTATTTAGATTTAATGAAGTGTACCAATTAAATAATATTTAATTGGAATTGAATTGATATTGATTTTTGGGTTTATCGTGAACAGTGTTTTAAATAACACTTGTTCTTTAACCCGATAATTAATGAATGTGATTTGGGTTTGTCGTGAATGGTGTCTTTACTAACACTGTTCTTGAACCCAGTTGAGAAAAGATTAAATCTTTTGATTTAGATTTAATGAAGTGTACCAATTAAATAATATTTAATTGGAATTGAATGGATATTGATTTTTGGGTTTATCGTGAACAGTGTTTTAAATAACACTTGTTCTTTAACCCGATAATTAATGGGATGTGACTTTGGGTTTATCGTGAACCGTGTTTTAAATGACACTGATTCTTTAACCCAGTCACAGATTAAAACTAAGTGGAGTTTTAATGAATCTTTAATTAGATTGAAAAGATCGAAAATGGAGTATCACCAGTTTTGCTCCAGGCGATAGTTAAATCTTTAATTAGATTTGAACGTGAAATGGTAATTGAATTTACCGATAACACTGTGGTGTTAGATATGAAGTATTACCAGTTTTACTTCATGGGATGAATAGGTTGGGATTGGGAAATTAAAACAAATGATTACTTCGGTAAGGTTCGCTAATCCCGACTAGTTTGAATTGATATTCAAAAGTAGATTAAAGAATAAATTCAAGAATTTATCTTTGATAAAATTAATGGGAACATTTCCCTATGAATGTGAAATTTAGAAACTAACTGTCGGTTGGCCAAGCAGAATGGTTTTCTGGATATTGATCTGATGTTGGTTTCGGCCTTCGGGGTTAATATTTAGGGAATTATTCTCTTGATTAATTTACGGTTAGTTACTAATGAATTGAAATGAGGCGTATGTTGTGTTTGTGTAACACTTTTATAATATATACGCGAGTTATTCGGAAAGACCGGGTTTATCCCATTCTGAATAACTGATACGACGATAAGTCGAAGATGAAGACGATGGTCGAAGACCGGAGGTCTTCACGTCGTTTGGGTGATAACTGATGATCTTGATTGGGCTGTACACCCAAGAAGATGGAAACAGTTAGTGATCGTCCAGACGTGCTTGGAGATCGATGGATATGCGGGGTACTAGGTGCCTCCGGTTTCGTTCAGACCCAGAACGGACTTGTAAATGGACTGTGTGTCTGACATCGGATTTCATTCTGTGTGACTGATATCGGTTGCATAGGATGGCTTGCCTGTGTGGCATGCTAAGATGCAAATGATCAAGGCTTCTGTTGAAAAGCAAAGTCTTGTGGTTGATGATCAAAGCACGGCCTTTGTGGCGTAGCTTTGTGTAACGTTTGATTCGCGAGTTTCACACCCGGTATGAATCAAAAACGGGAGACGGACCTCAGGGAGGGCATGCGTTTCTTTCTAGTTAGAAGTGGCGTCAGTGGTTTTACACGCCCTGACGAGTTTGACTTATGTGGTTGTTGCTGTTGCGAGGCGCCTCGGTTATATCGGTTTCGGCCGATGCATTCTGGTCGGCTGACGGACCAGACTTACACCCCATAGGGTGGGGAAACGTAGTGTTCAGGCATTTTAATCCACATCGGTGGACCGGCCCTGACGATCCAAGGGCCCACCTGTGTCTGGGTCCTGAGACACGGACTAGAGCGTCTCGAATCGATTGAGGACTATCTTTTGCCTCGGTTCATAGATGGAAATCCAATTTCCAAATACGTGACTTTGCGGTTTTATTTGTAAACCTATATATGGCGACATGATATATGGTACCCATGCCGCCTATGATTGATACTTATGATTTGAAGTTGTTTTATACTCTATGCACTTATAATAGTATCAAATGATTTGTTTTAAACGTATCAAGCATTCTTTGGCTGTTATAAGGGAAAACCCTATCCTCGGCTGCGTTGCATTGTGTGATGGGACCTGGGTCTTATGACAGCTTCATTTTTCTTTATTTAGCATGGCACTGTATGTTTTATGCACTGGTATTCTTGGGAGGAAACCCGTTCCGTGTTATACGGCGTGGTCCCTTGATTTACCTAATGATTTAAAATAAAGATTAATAACTGTTTTAGTTCTCACACCAGTCACATGACTGACCTGGAGTTTATTGTTTTAACCTAAACTCTGGGTGCCCCTATTTTGACACGGGCAGCTAGTAGTTTTGGTTTTGCAGATTTATATTCACAGGATCCTGGTTTACAGCTGGAATGATATCCGGAAAGCTTTGTATCCGTATATCTCTTCTAGTTGTATATTGTATTATTTTCCGCTGCTGTGTATTTAAATGTAATTTAAATCTCTGATATTTCTGTGTAATATTCATTTATACTCTGTATATTCTTGTATTCTGATGCATTGTTGTAATATACAGTGAAATGTTCTTTTATATGCGTTCTGTTGTGGCTTGTTCTCGAACTATCCGACGCTTTCCTTTACGGGGAAGTTGCGGGTCGTCTCAGTGGGTGACATGGTGACATGTGAAATATAACTAGAAGCACTTAACCAAGATGAAACATGCGATTAGACATGGGAATAAAGAGGGGTTAAGTGAGAATTCCTAGTGGGGACCAAGCGTAGGAGGGAAGCTTGTGTCAAGTGGGTGGACCCTTTTCAACCAGTAACCGATTTAGTATCTATGTGAGCTCGAACTAGGTCGAGGATGGGGCATGCTTACTGGGATTGATTTTAAGAGGTCAATAATGAGTTAGCGATGGCAGTGCAAGTCCAATGGAGTTATGTACGAGCGTGGGTCCGGGCTGGTAAGTAAGACGTTGTTGCGTCGTGTAGGTATAAGCCATGCATTCTACTAGTATCGGGTTGCCACATTAGGGAGTGATATACCTTACTATGGGACCAGCATGGGTATCTGCGAGTTAGGGAGCCAATCGAATGGGGAGGGTAGTGGGTACAACTAGTGGAGATAGGAGCAGGCGACACCTATGACAGCAGCTAGGAGTACACGAAACTACCATCAATATTATTATTTCTATGTTTAGTAAGAGGGATCAACTTTCAGTCGAACTAGCATTGGTACAGTGTAGGAATTACCTTATAGTGATTAGAAGCACAGTCAACATTACATCTTGTTCACCTTGTTACCTTGTCATATCTTCTTATGTTACAGTCTTCTCTTATATTATGTTTATGTTCTTATCCTGTTACTTCACTAATTACATTGTTAAAGTCACTAGACTCGCCAGACTTATGTCTGACCCCTTTTTGTTTATCCTCTTTTCCCCCCTCCCCCCTCCCCAAGGTCTTCAGGGTGGGAATAGTGAAGCTTGACATGGATTCCTTTCTTCTTGAAGTGCTTGGAAGTGTTGAAAGTAATACTTAGCCTTATCTCTTTTTCATTATGGCTATTTGGAGTGGGATTATGGTTTTACTTTTTTACTTTGATAATAATTTTGTACAAGATGGATATTTGTGTACTTGACTCTAGTATATTATTTTAATATTGTAACCAAACATGTTTTGCTTTTCCGCTGCAATGAATAAATTTTGAATTTTCCTAAGTACCATTTTATATATCTGTCTTGTGATATTCTGTTCTATACTCTTATAATACTCCATGAAAGTTAATGCATTCCCTTAGTGAGTGACATCAATGGACGTGGGGTGTTACAGGTGGTATCAGAGCTGAAGGTTACCAGAATAGATAAAAGATTTTGAAAACTGTTTTCAAAAGCATTTTTAGAAAGAAGTATTTTCAAAAACATATTTTAAAGAGGATATTTTCAAAAGAAATGTTTATTGTGAAAAACATAATCCCTAAAAGCCATATATCTATCTTTCGATTCTCTATTTTGAATCTCTTCCTTTTTCCTTTTAGCATGCCCGGGGAACCCGTTATACCCGAGGGCGTACAGATACCAGGCTAGTTCAGAAGGGGAGGCTAGGGCTACTACCGCAGGCCCAGCAGGCGTTCCTCTTCCCCTAGCTGTAGTTGCTGCTCCTCCTTCCCATGTAGATGTTTTTTCTAAGATATGCAAAGACTTTCGTGTGATGGGAGGAAAACCATTCCATGGGGCTGAGACATTTGTTGAGGCTCGGAATTGACTCAAGGAAGTGGAGGACTTGTTTGGTATCTTTGAGATAAACGAGGGAAGGAAGGTCCAGCTGGCTGCTTGGTTAATGAAGGACGAAGCTTCCTTTTGGTGGGAAGTACCTAATGGAGGACGTGCAGTGGAGATGTGGGTGGAATTTAGGCGAAGGTTCGAGTTGAAATTTCTTTTACAAGCGGAGGAGAGTTTATACATGGAGAGGTTCTTGGCTTTGAAACAATGGAATTTGTCTGTGAAGGAGTACGTTAACAAGTTTAACCTGTTAGCAAGATTAGGTATAGAATTAGTTAATACACCACATAAGAGGGCTTTGAGATTTGCCAAGGGTCTGAATGAACCATTACACGGGTTAGCTATGCCCCACATTCCTATGGGGGCTACTTTCGAGAAACTTGTTGACATGGTGTTGATGCATGAAGAGGAGAAAGGTGCTAATGTAGATAAGGCACAGGATAAGAAAGGGGATCCGAAGAAGGAACAATAGCAATAAAAGAAAGGCGGCAAGGATAACAAGGGCCAAGGGAAGAAAAGGTGTTTTAATTGTGGAACACCGGGCCACTTAAGCAAGGACTGTAGGAAGAAGAAGAAGACGGGTTGCTTCCAATGTGGTGAGGCAGGACATATGATTAAAGACTGCCCAAGGAGGCAAGGACAAGGGCAAGGACAGAGGACAAGATCTACTTCTGGAGGGCAGGTTCATGCTCTCATGGCACCTAGACAAGAGAGTGGTAGAAACATTTTTGTTGGAAGTTTGATTTTCCTTTTTGATCGTCATGTTCGTACTTTGTTTGATTCTGGCGCTTTACATTTAAGTTAGTGATTTTAGAATAAATTATTACGAAGATCAAATTATTGATTTCAGTGTATTGATCAATGTCATAACAAATTCTTCAGGATCGTATGATAATGTTCAAAACTTTTAGTTTGAAAACATATCGTACTTCTGGTCCAAATAATGAAATAAATATATGACGACTTCAAATTGTTAAGTTGATGGAGTTTTAATATTACTTCTGGGATATTCTATAAACACCATTTGTGGAGTTTTAATACATATTTTCTCTTTTAGGAGAAATTTATGAACTTTTCTACAAATATTTATTATTTTTAATTTTACAAATCTCTCCTGGATATATTTTATTATTTTCAAATAAACAGATCTTTTCTAGAGATATCTTACCATTTCCAAATATATAAATATCCTCTAAAGATATTTTGTTATCACAGCTTCTGGGATGAACTTATCTCCTCCAGAGATAAATATATACAAACTATTGAAATTTCATATCAATATACAAAAATACATATCAAACTTTAAATGCAGTAACAAAATTAGATGCATTAAATAAAAACAAGATTCAAGAAAAGAAATCACTACTTCTGGAGTGTATGATATTCCTTCAGGGAACATATCTTTTATTTATGTAATTGCAATGCAACAAATAAAAAAAATCTCTAACATATTTTCTAGGAAGTTGGATTTTCTATATAAAAATAAATCTTTAGAACATCACTTCAAGAGATTAATATGCATATTATCTCTTCAGGATATTCTGTTAATATAATTTGTACATGAAAGATGTCAGTAGGATGAAACCCGTTATAGATTTTCTATTGAATCCAATGTTATTATCACATATTATTATGTGTGTGTCTCTTTTAACTTCTTCTGGAAATACAATTTTTTCATGTCCCAACTTCAAGAAAGCTTCGGGTTTCTATTTCTTGAGTATTATGATTTATTTACTTCCTTTAACTTCTTCAGGAAGTAAAATATTATCATTTTACATAATTTCAGCATACCTTCAGGCTACTTCATGAACTTTAAGTTCATTAATTTTTAGTTACTTATTTATTTTTTATGAACTTCGGGTTCTCAAATTATGTGTAAACTTCTTGTTCAGAAGCTTAAAAATTTTGACAAGCTAAGAAAAATATTGATATGAATTCAAGACTTCAAGTCTTGGGTTTTGAGTTATACAACTCCTTGTTAAAATAATTTCTTCACACCACTTCAGGTTGTTGTTGAACTTATTTCTTCCATTATATTATATATTACTTGCCAAATAAATACATAAAAAAATCGTACTTATATCCATATTCTGAGCATGAACATATAACATTTAATTTACAATAACCAATGCATTTATGATAATAGTACCTGCAATTAACATTTATATATCCTAGGATATAACTATTGTCACAGTAAAATGATTTTATTAAAAAAATATGAATCAATTGAGAAATGGTACTTAAAGTAACACAATTTCATCTCAGGTTCAAGGTCAATATTACTCAATGATAAAATTAAAATGAATAACATATTAATGAAATTTATTTCTCAATAATTAGATTTCCTAAAATAAATATCTCTTCTCGGTATATATATAATCTTCATACAAATATAATGGCATCTTCAAGATGTAACAAATTGTACATCTGTAGTTTTAGCAAATGAGATATATTGCATAAAAGATTTCCATTTCAAATAACAAATGCATTCAATAATTCAAGGAGACTCAAATTTTTTGATTATAATGGAATTACAAGTTCTCAACTTTTATTTCAAATACTAAAAATTAAGTTTGTCGTGTATGCTTTCATTAATATTTCCATTCACTTCAGGTGTTAAATCAAAAATAACTTCAATAAATGAAACCATTTCTTTTTCTTCTTCATTGCTTTTTCAAATGCTTTTCTATTACATGTCATTTGCTATAAGCAAAAAATTAAATGCAATTACATGATTCGAAACTTTTATTTCACCTTTCTCATTTGCATATGAACTTTGGTTCCTTATTTGCATATGAACTTCAGGTTTCTCATTTGCATATGAACTTTAGGTTCCTCATTTGCATTTGAACTTCTGGTTCCTCATTTGCATATGAACTTCAGGTTCCTTATTTGCACATGAACTTCAGGTTCCTCATTTGAATAAAAAATTGTTTACATCATGAGTTTTCAATTTCACTTCAAATGATAAATCAATATTGTTATTGAGTTTAAATTCTACATCATCGTATTTTATACACATAATTCTGTTGGGTGTACATAAAAAAAATCATACATATTTTATCTTCAGTCTATCCAAAAGAATTACGTACGAAAAGTAATAGTAGATCAGAAAGGATAAAACTAGATCTACCTCCACATCATCAAAAATGTAAATAATACATATACAATCGAATCTCCATTAAATTGGATTTGGAAAATTCAAAATTTGATCCGCAAAGAATTGAAAGAATATGTCTATACATATTTAGGATCAACAAAAAAATCAGATCTAAAAAGTTAGATCCATTAGAATATAATCTAGATCTGCAAAAAAAATATAGGAAAAGAGATCTAGAAGTTTGAGTCAAATCTAAAAGAACAGAAGAAATGACAAATTCATAGATACATTGATCAAATATTCTAAAACAGAAAATAATTGTATAAGAAATATATAAATCCATGAATTGATATCTTCAAATAAAAATTTCTTACATGGTAGATCCATACAAATAGATCTAGAATATTTCAAACAATAGCTCTAATAGAATCTCGTGCTGATAACGTGTTGTAAACAATATACAATTAGAAAGCCATTAGAGGAGGAGAAAGAAGATGCTTTTATTCATTCCAAAATTACTACACTACTTACATTACATGAGCTCCTTATATAAAGGCATGGGAGCTTGGAGTAAAACTTATCCCACAATGTGGGACTAAACAGAATATGATAAAAGCTTATCCACTCATATATATTACAACAATTTCAAAATAATTAAAAATTTATTTTATAAGTCAAATTGCAACTAATGGACGTATACTTAAACGTGATGGATCTCAAAACTATTATAACACCTACTAACGTGATAAATTGGTTAATCTGACAGCAATACTCACAAATTGTATGAGACTGAGTTTGTACACACTATTTTTGACAGTGTGTACATAACTCTCGATTTTCATTAGTGGAAATCAGAGGCGTCCGTATTAACCCCATAGATTTTCATCAATGGAAATCATTGTTTTGTACACAATATCAAAAACAGTGTGTACAACTACTACTGAAGTTATATGAGCTAAGTAGTAATTCAAGTAGAATACACAAGTAAGTAAAGGGATATGCATAATTTATAGTAGTTCGGCGCTAACATCTACATCCATTTCATAGTAACTATTCCTCATCATTGCTATAAGTACAAGATTAATCCACATTCAAACACTTTGAGTTTACAAAGTTATGAATGGAAAATGAAAAATCCTTGCCAACTTCCTACAAAGCCCAAATAGCCATTAAAGTCCTCTAAAGTCCAAAATGCTCCAAATACGCTTCAATATCCAAGAAGAAAGACAAAATCAAATCAAAATACCAAAATGTGGTGAGATAGCTTCTAAGCTAAGTTTATAAGTCCAAAGAACTTCTCGCGTGTAGAAATGAAAAAGGCAAAAGATTCTAAAACAAAACAAGTTCTGGGCTATTTATAGGAGTGAGGCACAAAATTTGGTATCAGTATTATCATAACCGGACCAAGCCGGCGGTGTAACCGCTATAACCATGAACCAAAAAACAATAAAATCGTGCAAGACCCTAAATTAGCTAATGCATACAAAAGATGGTTCAAATGAGCTATTTATAGGAGCGAGTTACAAAATTTGATATCAGTATTATCATAACCGAACCATGCCGGCGGTCAAACCGCTATAACCATGAACCAAAAAACAATAAAATGCAAGAGCCCAAATTAGCTAATGCATGCACAAGATGGTTCAAAAACTCAGAAAAAATTATTTTATACGTAGGCCTCTTATTAACAAGAAGCACAGGTAACCGCAGAGGCCAAGTTTGCCCATTTGATGTGAGGACCAAATCATTTTATAGACCCACGCATCATATTTCTACCTGTTTACAGCTGATGGGGACATACATTAGTAAAGTTTTTCTTCCCAGCATGAAAATTATATTATTTTTTTAAGCATTATATAGCACTGTATCATGTAGCTGGTATTGTAGGAACCAAAAACATATGGGAGGTCATCTTCAGTTATATTCTTATCCATTTTTGTGTTATATTATTTATAATTATGTAGACATCATTAGAAAAAAACATTCACGGCTCTGATGGTTCAACCAGTTGGACCTTCAAAACCTTAAGATGTCACGGTTTGATATTTAGTTTTGTTAACTATGTTTCATATCCCTCAAAATTCATATTCTAGTATCTGTACCAATCCAAAGATCGGTACGACTCCCGGGTACTAAGCCAATTCTTGCGTTGCCTCTTCACCGAAGTGCTTGAATCCATTATAATCGCTTCTTCTCCTAAGATAAGAATTGCACTTTGTATCCGACGCCATGACCCAAGAACCAGAATGCTAAATCCCTAAGCCAACCTCGTACTGCGTGATAACGAAATATGATTTTTTCTATCCCAACCCATTTCCAAACCATTGAGTGTCATGCCACCTTTTAATGACAGACATCAATCAGGAAACTATGGTTGAACATGTTTACTATTAGCAGTATTTAGACTACGTACGTTAAAATAAACGTAATAAGAGATGGGGTAAAGAGAAATGTTGTTAAAATAAACGTAATAAGAGATGGGGTAAGAAGAAAGAAATATTGATTTTTTATTTAATATTTCACAACACGGTAAAACTAAGGATAGTGACATATTTGTCATGTCGATCAGAATGGTAGACAGTATCATAATAGGGTTTACATTTCGGAGAGTAATGCAAGACCGTCTTGAAATATTGTAACAAATTCTTCCACTCTAGCTTGGGCAACACAACCTCGATTTCTACACTTTTACATTCATCTCCATTTTCTACCATATAAAATCCTTCATTGTCTACAAATACTTCAACTTTGATCGGCTTTCCCCAACCGAAATCAACGCATTATACACAGCAAATCTGTTAGAACCCGTAATAGCGAATAGTGGATGCCCAGCAAAAATATGAGCTCTATCTTCTACCCCTCTCATTACACTGCTCACATTTCCATTTTCCAGCTCTTAAATTTTGCATCCAATGGCTTCACATGCCAGCATAACGCCTTCATCCTTGACCAAATCTCCTGCATTCGTTCCCACAAATGAATGCAAAACACATGCTCCGAAATACATTGCTGGAGCGGATGGTTCCAGTCTCTTTCTCTAGTCAACTGATAACATAAAACAAACCGTCTGATCTCCAGAATACTTGCACAGTTTTTCATGGCATACCCATGCATATGCAGACGATACAGTGTAAGAAGAACGATGAGGTAAGGATTTCTGGAACAATTTTGCTTTCGCTCGAACCGACGTTTTGAGTCTCTCTATCTACTCAAGGCTGATGCTGAATATGGTGCCCAGTGCTTCAGTTTTAGCTTTAGCTTCCGTTTTGAGATTAAACATGTTTCCAAATTCTCGTCTTTCTTTCAAATGTCTTGCGCTGCATTCTCGAAGAGTACTGTCTGATAGGAGTACATCCCGATTTAGAGATGGTACCATAGCCAGTGGTAAAGGCGAACCAGACTTGCAAATTGAGGCCCAGGATTTGACGAAGTGGGTGTAGCTGAAGCCATCACATGCTAGATGGTGCATGGAAAATGCGATGCAAATTTCATTGTTTGGAAATATTGTTAGTTGAATTGGCTAGAAAGTCATCATTCTCGCTTATTTTAGGAGTGAAAGGTTTGAGCTTTGTAAGATCATGTGGCTTAGTTTCTGAGACTTGCACAAACTCCTCCGGTTCGTTCTCCGCTATGGCTAAAGAGATCAAATCACCTTCCTCATAATATATTTCGTACTTTTCCTCGTTGAAATCAGGTGAAGGATGCAGCTTTCTGGCTAAGGGATAAAAATGATGCAGGGTGAGAGAAAGGGAGGATTTGAGATTGGGAAGATGGGATTCGATGAAATAAGAAGACAAATGGGGATAGTTGAAAAAGAAGCATCTTTGAACATGGTTAGAATCGATCCAGATTACATCTAAAAATGTGAGAGGAATGGATGATGAATGCGGCACCGATCCTTGAGGCGGGGAGACCTGGCCGACATTTTCGATCATTTTCATTTTTTTTTGTTTCTGGTTGTTCGCAGTTTTTTTTTGGGTGATGGTGGTGGCTATTTATACACGTTACCTTTTACAATAGAAGCCAGCTTTGTCCAAGTCAAGATACAACTTATTTTACAATACTAACTAGTGTGTAACCCTTGCGTTACACATGACAATATAATAAAAAATAATGTTTGTTACGAAGATAAGTGTATATTAATGTATTTTAGTAATTAATGTAATTAATGTATATTAATATATATTAGTAAGAGCAAATTAGTTTAAAGGAAAAACTTTAAAATAATTTTTGAAACGGGGACGTGACTTTTAAAATTTCAGCAAAAAGACAAAACCAGTGATGTCATGTTCTTCCCCAAATTGCCTTTCAAAGTCAACGCACCACGATTTCGCCATCTCTCCCTAACCGCCTTCCGAATCTGTCCGAAGCCGTCGTCGTCGCCAGTCATGTGAAGCCGCCGCCGCCTGTCGTCTGAAGCCGCCGTTGCCTGAGCCTAAAGGTGTCGTTGCCTAAAGCTAATTGAACCCCCAATCATCGTCGTTTTTGAAGCAGTCTGCACCCTCATCATCGTTGATTTGAATTTTTTTTTTTAAAAAAAAAAATCATTACCACGTCCTCTACTCAATCATCGATGGTCTGAATTTAAAAAAAATTCAATGATACCAAAAGCGCTAAATCAACTTAGCATTAAATCAGTGATGTGTAGTCTATTCAAAAGTAATTCATATGCATGAAGGACGCTCTAGAATTCTTAAGTTCCAATTTATGAAGGACCATTCTACTTTATAACAACATTAAAAAAGATAAATTCAGCTATCATTTCGTGTATGCAATATATTTTATAGAAGCTTAAAAATTCAAAGATATATTTAACTATCATTTAGAATATTATACACATGCTAGATCAGTTTCAAAAATAGAATGCTAAATTCAACTATCATTTATCATGTATATACATGCTAGTTCTCTTTAGGAAACACACTATTATATTTTTTATCATTTTTCATATCTTATATGTGCTAGTTCACTTTAAAAATATAATGCTATTCCACTATCATTTAGCATATTCTATACATGTTAGTTCATTTTAAAAATAAGATGTTGAAATGAACTATCATTTATTATGTTTTGTACGTTCTAGTTTACTTTAAAATTCAATGCTATATTAACTATCATTTAGCATATTTACATGTTCTACTTTCTTTTAAAAGATATAATGCTAAATTCAACTATCATTTGTTATATTCTATACATTCTAATTCATTTTACTATTAAATACCATACTCAAACTTTATTTTGCAAACTCTACACGTGTTAACTCACTTTAAAAATACAAATGATAAATTCAACTATCATTTACTATATTTTGTATATGGTAGCTCACTTTAAAAATACAATGTTATATTCAACTATACCAAAAGTGCTAAATCAACTTAGCATTAAATCAGTGATGTGCAGTTTATTCAAAAGTAATTCATATGCACGAAGGACGATCTCGAATTCTTGACTTTCAATTTATCAAGGACCATTCTACCTTATAACAACATCAAAAATGCTAAATTCAGCTATCATTTTGTGTATGCAATATATTTCATACAAGCTTAATTACACAATGATATAATTAACTATCATTTAGAATATTATACACATGCTAGGTCACTTTCAAAAATAGAATGCTAAATTCAACTATCATTTATCATATTTATATATGCTAGTTCTCTTTAGGTAACACACTGCTATATTTGTGTATCATTTTTCATATCTTATATGTACTAGTTCGCTTTAAAAATATAATGTTATATTCAACTATCATTTAGCATATTCTATACATGCTAGTTCATTTTAAAGATACGATGTTGAAATCAATTATCATTTATTATGTTCTATACATTCTAGTTTACTTCAAAAATACCATGCTATATTCAACTATCATTTAGCATATTTAGACGTTCTAGTTCCTTTTAAAAAATACAATGCTAAATTCAACTATCATTTATTACATTCTATTCATGCTAGTTCATTTTACTAATAAATACTATATTCAAACATGTAAAATACTTCCGCACCCAGTAGGAATTATATTCTATTCATTTATTATATTTTATTATATTCTATTCATGCCTAATCGGGTACTCCATCAATGATTCTGCACCTAGTAGGAATTACTTTACCGAGCGGGTACCCGTGACACGTAAAAGCCTTCCGCATGTAAGGCCTAATCGGGTACCTATGACACGTAAAACACTTCAGCACGCGAGACCTAATCGGGTACTCCAGCAACGATTCTGCACCCAGTAGGAATTAGTTAACCGAGCGGGTACCCGTGACACGTAAAAGACTTCTACACGCAAGGCCTAATCGGGTACCTATGACACGTAAAACACTTCCGCACACAAGGCCTAATCCGGTACTCCAGCAATAATTCTGCACCCAGTAAGAATTAGTTAACCAAGCGGGTACACGTGACACATAAAAGACTTCCGCACGCAAGGCCTACTCGGGTACCTATGACACGTAAAACACTTCCGCACGCAAGGCCTAATCGGGTAGGCCAGCAACGATTCTGCGCCAGTAGGAATTAGTTAACTGAGCGGGTACCCGTGACACGTAAAAGACTTCCGCACGCAAGACCTAATCGGTACCTATGACGCGTAAAACATTTCTGCACGCAAGGCCTAATCGGGTACTCCAGCAACGAATCTGCACCCAGTAGAGATTAATTAAGCGAGCGAGTACCCATGACACGTAAAAGCCTTCCGCATGCAAGGCCTAATTGACTACCTATGACATGTAAAACACTTCCGCACGCAAGGCCTAATCGAGTATATCAGGTTAAGGTTAACAAAAGCTCAAAGAAGTATTACTTATTTAGAGTTGGTTGTACTGTAATACTTATATAGAATGATATGCTAATATATCATTTTATTCTTAATACCCACTATTATACTAAATTATGCAAATAATAGATGAATATAACACATTTGTGTATAATAAGTATTGCCCAATGTGAAAAACCATTTAGTACACTTCTCAACTATACGCAATCATGCACTATACAAATATGAATCCATATAACCAAAATAATATGTACAATTATCATTGTACTCAAACAAAGAATAATAAAACCACAAACACAATTAATAGAGTAAATCAAACAGAAACAAATCACACATCATGCATCATACAATCAGTAGAACCACAAACACAATCAACAGAGAAAATCAAATAGAATAAAAATCAAACGATATTTGCATAGTGTGTAAACAATTAAAAAAAATCTAATTACATGGCAAAATGTATAATACATTTAACTGCGTGAGCACATGGAAAACCAGAAACTCTCCAATGATTATAACTACATAAATTATTTTGAAGATCAACAACTTGTGACTTCCACGACTTAACATCAAAAATAAACTCTAATGACTTGAAACCATCCCAACCAAAACCATCATCAATTAATTTTGATAAATAGTCCTCCATGATAGGGCAAAGAACTATTTTTCATAACGCACATTTCTCCCTCCTTCTGCCAATTTGTTCCATAATTTTACTATATGAAATGATATATACAACTAGCATTATGCAATAATAATTATACAATCATTTGACTAAAAGAAATAAACCACTGTCAAACTAAATGACAATATAAATAGAAAATGATAGTTAAACATACCATTTGAATACGAATGACATAAAATTTAAAAACCATATTTAAGATGATAATCGTACCTTGATGCGATCAACATTCACAAATTTCATACTTAACTTCAAATAAAGAAGAGTCTATGCTATGACAGGTGGAATATGAATTATCATTATACTAAAAAACAACTAGCAAGCTTTTTGATTCACCAGAGGCAATATCATCATGGCAAAACAAAGGTGTACAGTTATTATTAACAAAACTGAAAATGTTATACACACATTGCATATAGTTATTATTAATAAAACCGAAAATGTTATACACACATAGCATATCAGGGTAAAATAGCTTCCAATATGCGCAAACACAGTCAAATTTAATAACGATAAAGAAATTTGAAATAAGAAACAAAAACATACTTCAGAGGAGGAATCGTTGATGTCGACGGACTCGATTAGACCTTGCCTGAAGCTGCCGCCGCCTCCGCTGCCGCTTGAAGATGTTGTTGCAGACGCTGCCTGAAGTTGTCCTTCGAACGATCGTTGAAAAAATTGATGAAGAAACTGACGACCTAGAATTTAAGATTTGGGAATTGTTTTTCTTCATACGAAAATTGAAAACCCACGTCCTTCTGACTGAAAAAAAGATGCCGCGTCGTTTTGACAAAAAAAATAGATGTTTTCATCCTTCAGCCGATTTTCCTGTATAAGTAATTAATGTTTTTTTATACACGTTACCTTCTTTGAAATTAATGCATAGTAGTATTTTATTCAATGAATTAGCAAATATTATTTAATAGAATTTGCTTAAATAAGTTAAATGTAAAATTAAGAAGTTGGTTGAACTGTGTAGCATTGTAGGAAAAATTGAGAGTTATTGATGTTCAAAAGAACTTTATGATATAATACTTGGTAATTTTTGATATAGCTTTGTCATTATTGTTGATATACATAGTCCATATTATGTGATTTATACATCTTTATAGATACATGGGAAAATATCTTTTCTTTAATATGAGTTGAATATACATAATAAAATTAGTGTAGGATGATGAACCGGACACCAATCCATGAGGCGGAGAGATCCGGACATTTTCCATCATTTTCGTTTTGTGATGGTGGTGATGGTGAGATATGCAGAAGAAGCTTATCGCATGTCGGAGTTCCTATCCTTTGGCCATAGTATTTATTTTACAACACTAATACATGTTGCCCTTTAATAATATATAAGTCAACACAGAGTCATAATACAACCGTCGTTGTACAACTACAATATAAGGGATGAATTGTTCTATACCCAAATTGGATGTTTTCATGTGCCGGATCAATCTTAGCCACTGATTTGCATAAAATTTAATG
This sequence comes from Allium sativum, assembly GCA_030737875.1. Taxonomy (NCBI): domain Eukaryota; kingdom Viridiplantae; phylum Streptophyta; class Magnoliopsida; order Asparagales; family Amaryllidaceae; genus Allium; species Allium sativum. The sequence continues at coordinate 141,724,037 of CM060914.1, read as the reverse complement.
GTTTCAAGTGGATTGTAGGACCCATTCGTTAGATTATTAATAATATGTGTGGTTGATGTATGGTTGTGATTTGTCGGGCACACGGGAACACACGAGTTGGGTACAGAAGAATTGACCCCACAATATAACCCCCAATGTTGCATATCCATTAAAACTATTAAATAATAGTAATATTTAAGAATTTCTTGCTCTCTCCTTAATTCTAGGATTTCTCCCTCTCCAGCTTAATTCTCTCTTGATACTTAATATTTGAATCTTCTAATTTATCAATTAAATTAGTTAGCTAAACATCTCATTATTCGACAATACATTGTTTATATTTAAAACTTTTGTAATTATCTACAAATAATTCATTGATTAGCTTCTTACATTTTATATTCAAGTCCTTATATTTATATTAATTACATATTAAAAAATATAACTATCTGAATAAATTGGATCAACTAATATTAAAATTGATATGAAAAAACCATAATTTAATAGTTTATTCTCTTTCACGTTGATTTTTTCCCATATAACAAAAACATTGTTCACTTTTGTCTAACAAAATCAAAGATGATTAAAATCCATGTAGTTTGGAACTAGTGACTAATAAAATTTTAATTTATTTTGAATGCTTGGGCTTAAAATCAGACCTATATATACTCGTCTTTTAATGCATTGTATATATTTCTAAGTAGGTCCGCAATTTACACGCAATGTCATACGCATGATTGCATGGCCATTTTTCTCGAGAAAATGGACAGTGAAATGGTTGCTGATGTTGAGAAATGAAAGTAGCATGCACAGATGATTTACCGAGACCGAAAAGGGAAGCAGCAAAAGGACGGAAAGGATCACCTGGACCCAATTTTTTGTGGTCCCATGGACCAAAGCAATATGTGTAACAACCCGAATTTTTATAACATGTTAAAACAAGAAATCAAGGCAGAATTAAATTTTAAAGTCAGAATCAGGGGAAACGGGTTACGCCATTGCGTTCTTCTCGAAATTTTACATGAAATAGAGTCCGAGATTTCAAAAATCGGAGTCCGGATGAAGAAGTTATGGCCTATACAAGTTTCAGCAGTTTTCAGGCAGCACTGAACCAGGGGGTCGACCATAGGGTCGACCTACCCTCCCTCCCCCCCAGGTCGACCATAGGGTCGACCTACCCCCCAGGTCGACCATAGTGTCAACCTCCCCCTCTTACTGGTCGACCTGGCCGGCCTGTTTTGACCTAGCACTCATTTTTGAAGCCTGAGACATGTTTTGATGGTCCGGATTGATTCTAGGGTTAATCTAAGGGCCTAAACTAGTTGCTACACCTAAAAAAATACACTTAGACCTAACCTAGTTCATATCAAATCATTCTTACACCATTATGCTGCTAAGATACCTTTTGAATCATGGCCGCCGACTCCAAATCAAAGTACAAGCATTCAAACTCAAATCAATTCAAAGAACAAAGCTTCAACAATGATTCTAGACAATAAATCAACAACGTCACTGCAGCATTCTACAACAAATTCAGTTCTTAATTCATTAGCCATGCTCTGCAAGTTCTAGTTATTTTCAGATTAAAATATTTAAATATAATATGGGCATGTGCTAAAGTGAAATTAGATTTAAGTATGTTTATCGATCTATTTCTGTTGCTTCTTGGATCTTGAGTTTTGAGACTTGTCTATCTTTATTCCCATGTCTAGTTTATGATCTATTCAGCCTGTTGTAAATCAGTTTTCTTGATTCATATTGATATTATTACTAAGTTGTAATCTTCATGCCTGTGATGATGTTTTTCTCTCTGATCTTATTCTTATGCAAAATTCTACCTTCTCCTATTTATTTTCTTTTGATGAACCTAGGTCAATTTCAGACCTAGGCCTAAACTACGATATACGTGCGATGGTATACGGGGGAAATATTGGAATATGGCCTAGTGGAATATATGTGTTTGGTGGAATTGATGGCATAACATAAAAATTGGATATTTGGATATTACTACCATTAACATGAAATTGGATATTTGGGTATTGTCAATATAATTGAAATTGCAAGTTTGGGCATACATGAATTGGCATGTAAATTAAGTCATGAGTTTGGGACTATGTAAATTAAATCAAAAGATTGGGCTTATCATAAACTTGATAGTTGGTATAAACATGTATTATGAACTTGGGCAACTGACATGTACTGTAATAAAAAGGTTATAGTTTGGGATAACTACATCAGGAATCAAGATTTGGGTTTATTGGGTATGAAACTTGATACATGTAGTTTTGGCCAGAACTTGATATGGTAAAATGGCATAAAATTGGCATACATGTAAAACGGCATAAATTGAACATATGTAAATTTGGTATGAATTGGGCATATGTTAATTATGTAAAATTTGGAGTTGAAACGTATATGATAATTTATGACTTAGTAGAGGTTTAATATGAACGCGCCAAAGTTGGGTTTTGGGTAATTGGCATGTATTGTAAATAAAAGGCTATAACTTGGCATAACCTTATAATGAATTATGATAATAATTTGGGAATACGTTTTGGGCAAAAACGTGAATCATGAACATTTCTATATGTTAAACACATGAACTGATATTGGGGTTTTGGGTGGAATACGACTAATAAGGAGCCTTTGACACGAGGTTAGGCTCAGTTTGTGGTGTAAATCTGCCCGGAATTGCCCGGAAAATCCCGTAGCCATAAAGTGTCTGTCTAATGTGAGAGGTCGAAGGCCAAATTGTAGGCGTAACGGTTTATGACACGAGGTTAGACCCAGTTTGTGGTGTAAATCTGCCCGGAACCGCCCGACAAATCCAGTGGCCACAAAATGCACGGTCTAATGTGAGAGGTCATGATTCATTCGTCATAATGAATGAATTAAGGAATACTAACCATAATAAGACGTGGGTATGGTTAGAGGGTTAGGTGGGATGACATGGAAATTTGACATGTAAATATGGACCTAACTGGTATGAGTTAAGAACATGTAAAACTTATAAATGTAGGCTCAACCAATATGTTATGAACGGGTTGGTTAAGTAACGTGGCTAGGCTAATGACACTTAACCGTTATAACATGACTAGTGGATGGGTTGGGCTAACTTGAATAGGTTGATAACACCCAACCGTTATAACCTGATGCGTGGTAAGGTTAAGTAACAACAGAGGGTAACACTTAACCGTCACAACATGATAAGTAGGTGGGCTAAGTCAATATATACTTGACCAATTGGATACGATGATTTGATAGGGTCAAGTCATGAACCGCTTGAGTATACTTAACCAATTTAACACGATGATTTGATAGGGTTAAGTCATGAACCGCTTGAATATAATTAACCAATTTAACACGATGATTTGATATGGTTAAGTAATGAACCACTTGAATATACTTAACCAACTTGACAGATGATTCGTAGGGCTAAGTCATGAACTTGAACGACAACACTTAGCCAATTTGACATGACACGTAGGCGAGTTAAGTCGCGAACTTGAATGACAACACTTAACCAACTTGACATGCTAGACTGATGGGGTTAAGTCTTGAATTTAAATGACAACACTTAACCTACTAAACGGAAACCCTAGTTACGCGGTCCTTTTCAGCAGTAACCCACTAGATGTATCATGGTACCCTGGAACTAGGCAGGATAGGGCACGATTACTGGGCTGATTGTAAGTGACCAGAACGACGGCTGAGTTGGTGCGCCATTGTAGGTTCATGCGGACTATGGTCGTGCACGTAGTCCGGAGTTGAAGAAGCAGGCATTGGGCACCGGTAGGTTTACACTATGCATGCTTGATTCGTGTCGGTGGTTGGCACCCTAGGGCTTTATAGACACTATGGGGGACCTAGCACAGTTGACTACATTTCGTGATTGGGCCGTATGACACAGACATATGAATGAGCTAGGACTTGTAGGGAGCCGATCGATTAATAAATCGTTACGTGGAAAAAAGGGTGTTGTTCGTTAGGTAGCATAATCCCTAGTGGTCCTAGGTGGCATAAACCCTAATCGAATCTATGAAACATTCAATAGGTAGCATAATCCCTAGTGGTCCTAGGTGGCATAAATCCTAGTTGAACACGCGATGATTCATGATAAGGAAACCTAGCCAGAACAAGGATGGCAGTCCAAACGATTTCAAGAATGGTAGCACTACGTTGAAGTAGTATAGAAATACGTGATGAAACCCATACGATATACGGCAAGGGACTATATAAATACACGGAAAGGATGTACGGGTTGGGTACTAGTACGGTTGGTACGAAGAATTTAGGTAACCAAAGAAAATAGTGGAATGGTGAAGCTTAGAAATCTTGCGATGTTATACTTAATAGAAACCTTGCAATTTGATACTTGGTAGGAACCTTGTGATGATACTTTTGATAAGATGCATGGAATGTTATACTTGATTCATCGTGCATGTAGCTTGCCTTGTCATCATGCTTATGTTTATTTTCAGTTTATTCATGCCATGTCATTTTTACCTATTTTTATGCTGAAAGTCACTTGGAGTTACTCAGTCTTTATGACTGACCCATTTTGTTTCACCTCTTTTTCTTCCGTTCCCCCCCCCCGGTTCATAGGGTGGGAATACAGCTTAGTTTGGTTCTTACCAAGCTCCAAGGCTCTTTCATGTACGGCTTGGATTTCCCTTGGCTATGGCTTGCTTTGCTTTATTGGGGAATATCACAATGTATTTTTATGCTTCTTTGTTTTTGAGCAAGACAGATATTTTAGCTATGTAATTGGGTATTGGAAGTTGATGGGCTTTTGTTGTAAACAATTATATTGAATAAATGATTTGAAGTACTTCCACTTTACTTTTAGCTGTTTTATATATGTCTGTCTTGAAATATTTCTGTTCCAGTACCCATAATGCTCCACTGAAGTTAAGGCATTCCCTTTGTGAGTGACCTTAACGGATGTGGGGTTTTACATTTGGTATCAGAGCAGAAGGTTACCAGACTGGGCAAAAGCTTTTAAAAACCTTCTGAAATTATTTTCAAAACGTTTACAAAGAAGCGTTTTTCTAAAGAAAAGTTTTGTTTTACGAAAGGCATATTCCCCAAAGCCATATGCACTATCTTTTTATTCTCTCCTTGAGTCTCTTTTCTCTTTCTTTTTCACCATAGTTTGTAGGCATGCGACACATGTCGGAAGGCAAAGTAGTGTCCAACCTCCATCTGTAGCCGCAGTAGTTTTACTTGCGACTAATCTTATTTCAAGCTTTGTAGGTTTGTCGTGCGATGGAAGTAACTTTCGAGAAACTTTTCAACAAACTATACAAGGATAGTAGGAATGAGGATACAACACACAAGTCTAAGGATGAGAAACTTGTTGATATGGCTTAATCCACAAAGAGGGAAGAGGTGAAAGGAAAGAGGCCAAGCGGAAGAATAATAAAAACCCATGACAAGAGAGAATATCTTTAGTATGGTAAAAAGGGACATGTAATTAAGTATTATAGGACAAGGACAAGGGCAAAGTACAAGATCGTCGAGAGGGCAATTGTATGCTCTCACTACTAGCATACCTAAGAGAGGTGGTAACGTTTCTGTTAAAAGTTTATCTTTTCTTTTCTATCATACCCTGGGAACTTTGTTTTTGTACATCGCATCCTTTTATTTTTGCTTCGATAGTTGAGTCTTTGCACCTTAGTACTAGCATAGCATTGGATCCCATTTTTGTCTCAAATCCTATAGGGGAATCAGCTCATTTATTCATGACTTGTTTGGATTTGAGGATGTCTATGCTAAGTGTTGAGTTTAGAAGTAAAGCTTATGTTTTTGGGCTATGGGTTGATTCTAGGGATGGAGTGGTTGTCCAGAAATGATACCATTCTCGAGTATGAAAAGAGGGTAGTTAGACTCTTGACTTGCCCCGGTAATACCCTCGAAGTCTAGTGTAACCCTTAGGGTTCTACCTTGCTTAGTTACCTAGAATCTCTTGATACATCTATTGATCCTGAGTAGTGTTCGCCACAAAGGTGGATGGTTCATTTCTCTTATGCATGAGTTATAGGAAATCACCTTAGTAAGTACATTTGTCAACATGGTTGACATCTGTTTATTTGCAAGAGATAATCCTTCTACGTGGAATACCCTATAAACGAGATCCAGGATTCACTAGTGAATTTTGGAGAGCTTGCATGAAACCATGAGTACGCAGTTATGTTTGAGCCGAGTATACTAGAAGGAGGATAAGGGAAAATGGGACGAGAGACAACAGTGAAATGAGATCCAACTCATATTTTAGAAACAAGAATTAAGAAATTATGAAGTTAAAGACGGACAAAGCACAATGGAGTTAAGCTCAAGGAAATGCGACTTAGAAGATTGAAGACTAGAAACGCGCATCATATCTCTTTTTAAGAGTATATCCTTGATCCCTTTTTCCTGTAGAGCATACTTGCATGCTATCTTTTATGTATATCCTCTCGGTCCTATTCTCAATCTTATTTCTATTGCAAACCCCATAAGGAGTATGACTCATCTGCTTATGATATATGTTGGGGTTTGAGGATGTCCGTTGGGTTGACTAAACTTTTTGGGATTTATAGGATATTGGTTGGTTTTAGGAAGGGATTTCTTGCGACCTAAAAGGAGTTTATCATGCTTGGTTTTCTAGAATCATATATATTGGTTTTGGGCTGGTGTTTAGGGTATAAAGTTTTTCTTTATTTGCTGCTATCATTCGGTTATACCTTTGGGTAGAAACTAATGGATGTAAACATGTGTTTGAGACATGTTATGGTTGATGGTTGCAAGTGGTTGCTAGTTGTTGCTCGTGGATGCATGAACACACATTAGGCACTAGATCGGCTCAGTCACATTTCATATTGCATATGCATGAATGTTTATACTTATTTATGGATGGAATTGAATGTGTTATCATGTGGATGTTGCATATGGATGGATGTTTGTGCACACATATAGTGTTTAAATGACTAGGACTATTTGCATACATGTTGGATTCATGGCACTAAACATATTTTGCATTTAAAAAGATCAATCAGGCCTGATCATTTGCATTAGATAAGGAACATATACACACACTTTCTGCATATGTTCAAACAACATTATAAACCTCTTAAGGACAACGGATGCCTGTGATTGATGACTGAGTAGATGAATGATTGGATGGTAGGACACATTCTTCTTAACTTGAAGATTTTGGGGAGGAAATCCTTTAAGGAGTGGAGAATGTAACAACCCGAATTTTTATAACATGTTAAAACAAGAAATCAAGGTAGAATTAAATTTTAAATTCAAAATCAGGGGAAAAGGGTAACTCCATTGCGTTCGTCTCGAAATTTTACATGAAATAGAGTCCGAGTTTTCGAAAATCGGAGTCCGGATGAAGAAGTTATGGCATGTACAAGTTTCAGCAGTTTTCAGGCAGCACCGGACCGGGGGTCGACCATAGGGTCGACCTACCCCGCCCCCCCCCCCAGGTTGACTATAGGGTCGACCTACCCCCCCCCCAGGTCGACAATAGTGTCGACTTACCCCTCTTACAGGTCGACCTGGCCAGCCTGTTTTGGCCCATAACTCATTTTTGAAGCCTGAGACATGTTTTGATGGTCCGGATTGATTCTAGGGTTAATCTAAGGGCCTAAACTAGTTGCTACACCTGCAAAATCACCCTTAGACCTAACCTAGTTCATACCAAATCATTCTTACACCATTATGCTGCTAAGATACCTTTTGAACCATGGCCGCCATCTCCAAATCAAAGTACAAGCATTCAAACTCAAATCAATTCAAAGAACAAAGCTTCAACAATGATTCTAGACAATAAATCAACAATGTCACTGCAACATTCTACAACAAATTCAGTCCTTAATTCATTAGCCATGCTCTGTAAGTCCTAGTTATTTTCATATTAAAATATTTAAATATAATATGGGCATGTGATGAAGTGAAATTGGATTTAAGTATGTTTATTGATCTATTTATGTTGCTTCTTGGATCTTGAGTTTTGAGAATTGTCTATCTTTATTCCCATGTCTAGTTTATGATCTATTCAGCCAGTTGTAAATCAGTTTTCTTGATTCATATTGATATTATTACTAAGTTGTAATCTTCATGCCTGTGATGATGTTTTTCTCTCTGATCTTATTCTTATGCAAATTGTACCTTCCCCTATTTATTTTCTTTTGATGAATCTAGGTCAATTTCGGACCTAGGCCTAAACTACGATATACATGCGATGGTATACGGGGGAAATATTGGAATATGGCCTAGTGGAATATATGTGTTTGGTGGAATTGATGGCATAACATAAAAATTGGATATTTGGGTATTACTACCATTAACATGAAATTAGATATTTGGGTATTGTCAATATAATTGAAATTGCAAGTTTGGGCATACATGAATTGGCATGTAAATTAAGTCACGAGTTTGGGACTATGTAAATTTAATCAAAAGATTGGGCTTATGTTAATTAGGCATATGTAGAATTGGGAATTTGGACATGAAATCAATCGTAAACTTGATAGTTGGTATAAACATGTATTATGAACTTGGGCAACTGACATGTACAGTAATAAAAATGTTATAGTTTGGGATAACTACATCATGATTTGGGTTTATTGGGTATGAAACTTAATACATGTAATTTTGGCTAGAACTTGATATGGTAAAATGGCATAAAATTGGCATACATGTAAAACGACATAAATTGAACATATGTAAATTTGGTATGAATTGGGCATATGTAAAATTTACATGTAATCTAGAACTTGGGCATATGCTAATTATGTAAAATTTGGAGTTGAAACATATATGATAATTTATGACTTAGTATAGGTTTAATATGAACGCGCCTAAGTTGGGTTTTGGGTAATTGGCATGTATTGTAAATAAAAGGCTATAACTTGGCATAACCTCATTGTGAATTATGATAATAATTTGGGAATACGTTTTGGGCAAAAACATGAATCATGAACATTTCTATATGTTAAACACATGAACTGATATTGGGGTTTTGGGTGGAATACGACCATTAATGAACCTTTGACACGAGGTTATACACAGTTTGTGGTGTAAATCTGCTCGGAACCGCCCGGCAAATCCAGTAGCCACAAAGTGTCAGTCTAATGTGAGAGGTCGAAGGCCAAATTGTAGGCGTACCGGTTTATGACACGATGTTATACCCAGTTTGTGGTATAAATCTACCCGGAACCGCCCGGCAAATCCAGTGGCCACAAAATGCACGGTCTAATGTGAGAGGTCATGATTCGTTCGTCATAATGAATGAATTAAGGAATACTAACCATAATAAGACGTGGGTATGGTTAGAGGGTTAGGTGGGATGACATGGAAATTTGACATGTAAATATGGCCCTAACTGGTATGAGTTAAGAACATGTAAAACTTATAAATGTAGGCTCAACCAATATGTTATGAATGGGTGGGTTAAGTAGCGTGGCTAGGCTAATGACACTTAACCGTTATAACATGACTAGCAGATGGGTTGGGCTAACTTAAATAGGTTGATATCTCCCAACCGATATAACCTGATGCGTGGTAAGGTTAAGTAACAACAGAGGGTAACACTTAACCATCACAACATGATAAGTAGGTGGGCTAAGTCAATATATACTTAAACAATTGGACACGATGATGTGATTGGGTCAAGTCATGAACCGCTTGAGTATACTTAACCAATTTAACACGATGATTTGATAGGGTTAAGTCATGAACCGCTTGAATATACTTAACCAATTTAACACGATGATTTGATAGGGCTAAGTCATGAACTGCTTGAATATACTTAACCAACTTGACAGATGATTCGTAGGGCTAAGTCATGAACTTGAACGACAACACTTAGCCAATTTGACATGACACGTAGGCGGGTTAACTCACGAATTTGAATGACAACACTTAACCAACTTGACATGCTAGACTGATGGGGTTAAGTCTCGAATTTAAATGACAACACTTAACCTACTGAACGGAAACCCTAGTTGCGTGGTCCTTTTCAACAGTAACCCACTAGATGTATCACGGTACCCTGGAACTAGGCAGGGTGGGGCACGATTACTGGGCTGATTGTAAGTGACCAGAACGACGGCAGAGTTGGTGCACCATTGTAGGTTCAGGCAGACTATGGTCATGCACGTAATCCGGAGTTGAAAAAGCAGGCATTGGGCACTGGTAGGTTTACACTGTGCATGCTTGATTTGTGTCATTGGTTGGCACCCTAGGGCTTGATACACCCTATGGCGGACCTAGCACAGGTGACTACATTTCGTGATTGGGCCGTATGACACAGACACATGAACGAGTTAGGACTTGTAGGGAGCCAATCGATTAATAGATCGTTACGTGGAAAAAGGGTGTTGTTCGTTAGGTAGCATAATCCCTAGTGGTCCTAGGTGGCATAAACCCTAATCGAATCTAGGAAACATTCAATAGGAAGCATAATCCTTAGTGGTCCTAGGTGGCATAAATCCTAGTTGAACACGCGATAGTTCATGATAAGGAAACCTAGCCAGAACGAGGGTGGCAGTCCAAACGATTTCAAAATGGTGGCACTACGTTAAAGTAGTATAGAAATACGTGATGAAACCCATACGATATATGGAAAGGGACTGTACATATACACAGAAAGGATGATATGGGTTGGGTACTAGTACAGTTGGTATAGAGAATTTAGGAAATCAAAGAAAATAGTGGAATGGTGAAGCATAGAAATCTTGCGATATTATACTTAATAGAAACCTTGCAATATGATACTTGGTAGGAACCTTGTGATGATACTCTTGATAGGAAGCATGGAATGTTATACTTGATTATCGTGCCGGTAGCTTACCTTGTTATCATGCTTATGTTTATTTTCAGTTTATTCATGTTATGTTATCTTTACCTATTTTTATGCTGAAAGTCACTAGGACTTACTCAGTCTTTATGACTGACCCATTTTGTTTCGCCTCTTTTTCTTCCGTTCCCCACCCCCCAGGTTCGCAGGGTGGGAATACAGCTTAGTTCGGTTCTTACCAAGCTCCAAGGCTCTTTCATGTACGACTTATATTTCCCTTGGCTATGGCTTGCTTTGCTTTATTGGGGAATATCACAATTTATTTTTATGCTTCTTTGTTTTTGAGCAAGACAGATATTTTAGCTATGTAATTGGGTATTGGAAGTTGATGGGCTTTTATTGTAAACAATTATATTTAATAAATGATCTGAAGTACTTCCACTTTACTTTCCGCTGTTTTATATATGTCTGTCTTGTAATATTTTTGTTCCAGTACCCATAATGCTCCACTGAAGTTAAGGCATTCCCTTTGTGAGTGACCTTAATGGATGTGGGGTGTTACATTTGGTATCAGAGCAGAAGGTTACCAGAGTGGGCAAAAGCTTTTAAAAACCTTCTGAATCATTTCAGTGTATTGTACACAATATCAAAAACTATGTGTACAAACTACTACTGAATTGGTATGAGCTAAATAGTAAATCCAAGTATAATATGCAAGTAAGTAAAGGGATATACATAATTTATAGTGATTCGACGCTAACATCTACATCATTTCATAGTAACTATTCATCACCATTGTTATAATTACAAGATTAATCCAAGTTCAAACACTTTGAGTTTACAAATTTATGAATAGAAAGTGAAAAATCCTTGTCTACAAGACCCAAATAGCCTTTAGAACATCCCCAACCAGGAGGATAACTCGCGATCAAATCAAAGTTATTTGAATCGAGCAACCCTCCAACAGGTTGGGGGTTGCTACTTCCTTAGCCGGCTTTTAGAAAGCCGACTAAGGAAATCTTGTCTTAATTACCCAGCTTTTTGAAATCCGGCTAAGCGCTTAGCCAGCTTTTAATAAGTCGGCTAAGGCTATTTTTCCTTAGCCAGCTAACCAGGTTACTTAAGCAACCGTTCGGTTGCTTCAACAACCCCTTGGGTTGCTGATGCAACCCTGGCCCGGGGTTTGACATCTCTGTTGAGGGTTAGTTGAAAAGAAACTGACCCCCTGTTAGGGATGCTCCTAAAGTTGTAAAAGCTCCAAGTACACTTCAATGTTCAAGAAGAAAGACAAAATTCAATCCAAATACCAAAATGTGGTGAGATAGCTTCTAAGCTAAGTTTATAAGTCCGGTGAACCTTCCAAAGCCATAGAAACCAAGAAAGAAGACAGTAAAATGCTTGAAGAATTAGATGCTTCTCACATGTAGGAATCAAACGGACAAAAGTTTCTGGAAAAAAATGAGTGCTGGGCTATTTATAAGAGTGGAACACGAAATTTCTTATCCCTCAAAATTCGTATTCCAGTATCTGTGCCGATTCGGAGATCGGTACGATTCCTGAGTACTTAGTCAATTCTTGCGTTGCCTCTTCACCGAAGTACTTGAATCCATTCGATGCCATAACCGAAAAACCAGAATGCTAAATCCCTAAGCCAAACTCATGATATGAAATATGATTTCTGTATCCGCAAGCCATTTCCAAACCATTGAGTATCATGCCACCTTTTAATGACTGACATCAATTCTATAAACTATGGTCGAACGAGTTTACTATTAGCAGTATTTAAATTGTGTACGTTCAGATAAATGTAATAAGAGATGGGGGTAAAGAGAAATGTTGTCAGTTTCAATTTTCAAATCCTAATGTGACATATTAAATCCGTTGGTAAATGGACTATATACAGAGAAAGAAATATAAGGATTTTTTTTTGAAACAAGAAGGGTACTTATATTACAATAAGGGCATTGTTACTGACACTCCATATATTATTAAGGGAGGGACCAATTTTTTTCTTTTCAAAAATTGTTAAGCGGAGTACCAATGAAGAAATTAGCCCCTTAACAAATAATGATAATTTTACCTGATTACCCATTTAGCCACTAAACAAACAAAGGTAAGTTTACCTTAACAAATATTGCAAGGGCTGTAGTAATTCTTTTTTGATTCGCATATATCGTTTTTTTAAAATCCTAAAGGATAAGCGTTTTCAGAGGAATATGATCAAACTTTTTTTTTGTTGATATAAATATGCCGAATTTTATAATTACCGAGGCAATACACCGAAATGATTATTAATTTTCGACATATCACTACTGAATACATATATAATTGATTACATGCTACATTCAGTGCAATGGGGACGAGATGCTTATTTTATTTTGGTTTCCCTTATCGAGTAAGTTTTTTAAAAATTAGTTTAACGAGGTAATTCAGAAATATTGAGTAGTGTCAAATAATATGTATGTGTAGCCCCTTAACAATTTTTCAAAAAGTGGAGTGTTTTTAAAAAATGACCCCTCTCCGCTTCAACAATAGTTGGAGTGTCAATAACAACACTCTAAAATAAACAGGTTACAAGGGAATGATTAAGCTAGTTACAAATGTTACAACACAAACCTGAACAAAAAAAAAAAAAAACCAACTTAATTTACACAGACATAGCAAGAAAGACTACATAAACAACACCAAACCGCTGCAGAAACACCATACTACACAACTAAAACAAAATAACATGGCACAGAATTTCATCAAAGGTAATTTTTATTCTAATCCACAGTTTTAATAAGTTAATCCACCATTTTAGTTTAATAAGTTAATCCACAACTATTTTGTAAGTTAATCCATGAGTGGATTAACTTACAGATTTCACCCTATTATATATCTAACAATCGATTTTATGCTTTTTGTTTCATAATTCTGCGTTATTTCACAATTCTCATAACAAATTAATAATAATAACCCAACTAGCCTAAAATCCAGATCTCATTCCAGGTAATTATGTGAAAAAAAATACATATTATAAATCTACTGTATGCAATATATTTTTTATATAAATTACACCGACATGTCAATTATAAGATTTTCATTTGGTATTCAAATTCTCATGCTGTATATGTTAACTTGTGTAGCCACTCATACTAGTCATTCATACATGCTAGTATACGTATGCATAAAAATCCAAATGAAGTGGTGAGGGACAAATAAGAAATCTTTGCTATAAATAAACAGATCATGGAGCAAAACATCAATAGGTTCATCAGCTAATAATAAACAAGTCACTTTAGCAATTTAAGTACCTTCAACCTGTTACTTTTACTTATGTAAAAGTCATATATATTTCTTGAATTACACAAACATGGGATTAAAAGTCATACATGCCATTTAATTTCTAATTATCATGGGTTTAAAATGCTTCTTGATATCCAAATGAACATACAAACCACATTAAACTGACTTTTAACACTCAGCACAAATAAAGCAATACATGGAACATAATACTTTGAAAAACACTTTGAAACAAGCAATCTATCATTTGAACTTTTTTTCAATAACACTAAATAAATACTAAGAAAGATATCTACATTTGAAATAACCAACATATCTTCTGAATTATTATTTTTTGAAAAACAAGCAATGTATCTTCTGAAATATCAATCTTCCACTTCTTAAATAACAGGCCATATCTAGTCATGCCTACTGGGGCATAAAAGAAGATACACTTTTCAACAATTCCTAAATATAAAAGGGGATTGTTAAAGGGACTCCAAATTTAGTTAAGGGGAGGACTAATTTTTATTTATTGTATAATTGTTATGGGGAGGACAAAATAAATCAGCCTCCCCTTAACCATATAAATTAAAATTCCGACATTAACCCCCTATAATTCTCATTAGAATAAACCATGAAACTTAAAGCTTAATTAATGTTAACAATTTAATGATGCACATAAAAATAAAAAATTAATATATTTAACGTAATGGAGACACAAGAAAGTTTCATGGATGATCAGAAGGCACCGGATTAGGTAATTAATTTTAATTTCATATTAGAGTTAGTATGGTTAATTTAAAATAAATGCAAAAATAAAAATTTAATCTAATATGTTGTTCTAATTTGAGTAATTGAGATGTTTAGTAACTCCAAAAATTTTATTTGTGTTGAATTTAGTAAGTTAGAGTTTAACATAAGTGACAAGCCTTGGGTAGTATAGTCTCTTTTTCTTTTCTTTTTTAAATAAACCAGCCCCCCCCCCCCCCTTAACAAATTTTTTTAAGCTGGAGTCCCCTTAAAATTATCCTTCCCTTAACCAAATGTGGAGTCCCTTTAACAATTCCCATATATAAAAACATTGCATAAGCATGTAGAAATACAAATCTTTATTAATTTGATTCAGTAAGCACTACAAAATAATATTATTCACCTTTTTAGAAAATATAACACTATTTAATGGAAAAAATAATAACAGTAATAGGGTATAAATTTATGAAAACTAAAAAAAAATTGAACAAACCTGAAAAGTTACGTATCTTCTCAGACATATTTCTAACAAATTTTCAAGATTTCAGAAAATAACTTATTTGATAATGGTGATATTAAAAAAATACAATTTTGCATACAATTAATCAACTTCAAAAAAAAAAATTAAACAAATTACTTACTGTTATGTTGAATTACTCCGCTTAACACTTAAGC
Source organism: Allium sativum (assembly GCA_030737875.1). NCBI lineage: Eukaryota > Viridiplantae > Streptophyta > Magnoliopsida > Asparagales > Amaryllidaceae > Allium > Allium sativum. The sequence goes on along the minus strand of CM060914.1, from coordinate 141,708,577 downwards.
TTGGATTTAGACGCTAGAATTCCAGAGCCGAGAAGACAACGGAAAAAGTAGGAAGAAGAAAACGCATGGAAGAAGAAATCGCACGGAAGAAGAAAACGCAGAAGAAGATTGAGAAGAGGAGAATACGTACGGTTTTCTTTATTGGTTGATGTACTGATTAAAATTTGAATTTTAGTAAAAGTCAAAGATCCTATTAAATTGAGTGGATTAACTTACTAATACGGTGGATAAGAATAAAATTTACCTTCAACAAAAGCCAAATAATCACAAATCTTCTTCCAGCACCAGATGCCAGCAAAAGCTCTAACAACACACATAAAAAAAAGAACAAAAACAAATGACAAGCTCCAGATTGAGCTCCAAGAACCAAGAAAGAAGTAGTGACAAGCATCAAACACATGCAGAACCAATAACCAAGGCAGTTGACAACAACTCTAAAGCTAAACCACAAGAAGCACACAAAAACCAAAGACCAACAGGGCAGCAGATGCCAAGCTTCGAAGAAGAAGAACTAATCACATAACTCATAAGCACAACTAAACTAAAGGAAAAAGCAGCTACACATAACATTGTACATCAAAAGGAGACCATCAGAGAAGCACCAGAAACATGGAAATACCCAAAATCAAAGCTATAAACTTGCCAAAAACAGCAAAAAAAAAAAAAAAAAAAATACGCAAAGTTCATCTTTTTTTGTTTATTTAATATTTCACAACACGGTAAAACTAAGGATAGTAGATATATTTGCTCATGTCAATCAGAATAGTAGACAGTATCATAATATAAATGTAGGGTTTACATTTCTTAGAGTAATGCAAGACCATCTTGAAATATTGTAACGAATTCTTCCATCTCCAGCTTTGGCAGCACAACCCCAATTTCTACACTTTTACATTCATCTCCATTTTCTGCCATATAAAATCAGTCATTGTCTACAAATACTTCAACTTTGATCGGCTTTCCCCAACCGAAATCTATGCTATCATACACAGCAAATCTGTTAAAACCCGTAATAGCGAATAGCGGATGCCCAACAAAAATATAAGCTCTATCTTCTGCCCCTCTCGTTACACTGCTCACAATTCCATTTTCCGACTCTTTAATTTTGCTTCCAATGGCTTCACATGCTAGCATAACGCCTTCATCCTTAACCAAATCTCCTGCATTCATTTACACAAATGAATGCAGAACACATGCTCCGAAATACAATGCTGGAGCAGGTGGTTGTCTCTTTCTCCAGTCAACTGGTAACATAAAACAAACCACCTGATCTTTAGAATACTGGCGCAGTTTTACATGGCATGACCATGCATATGCAGACGATACAGTGTAAGAAGAACAATGAGGTAAGGATTTCTGGAACAATTTTTCTTTCGCTCGAACAGACGTTTTGAGTCTCTCTATCTGCTCAAGGCTGATCCTAAATATGGTGCCCAGTGCTTCAGTTTTAGCTTCAGATTTGAGTTTAAGCTTGTTTCCATATTTCCGTCTTTCTTTCAAATATCCTACGCTGCATTCTCGAAGAGTACTGTTTGATAGGAGTACAGTCCAATCCAGAGATGGTACCATAACCAGTGGTAAAGGCGAACCAGACTTGCAAATTGAGACCCAGGATTTGACCACTACAACAAAAAACACTTTTCGCAACAGGCAATATCTGTTGCAGTAGACCAATTGCAACAGACCCGCGCCTGTTGGTATAGCCGAAGTTGCAAAATGTTCACAATATTTTCCGCTTGTTGCAATAAGAGATTATGATATACTTTTTTGCAACAGATCCTTTTGCAACAATATATGTCCGTTGCAATAGATTTATAAATTTGTAAAAAAAAATTACAGCTTATAAATACTACATATTAAATGTATTCGTTTTAGTAATAGTGTTTGTCACAGAATGAAATAAACCAATAAATTTTTTACTTTGACAAAGTTTTAATAGTACAATAATTACAACAGAAAATTCTACAATTTTCTTAAATCATTCATGTATAACAATTTCTTCTCTCACAACACATTTTTTTCCGGATAGAGTTTTTCTAATCATGCATGAAAGACCACTCTTTAAGCTACCAAGCATTAGAATCTGAAACTTTGTGTGCCCAACTGACTCGTTTAAAGCTTTGCAATTGTTCAATTCATTCAATTCCCGTCTACCTGTCAAATAGCAATGCAATTCAAAATGAATAAGCAACGCACAAGCAAAATATACGCAACAATGAAAGTCACCACGTAAAATCTGTGCTCATTTATAGTACTGACCTCTTTTAAAGGCCATGGCTTTGATATTTCGAAACCTCCAGCGGAGTGTGACAACAGTTTGAAGCCTACAGCCCATTTTTTTAGGCTAACACCATATGTTTTACTTGCCTAGTGGCATTCACCTTTACACGTTCAACAAGAATATGCGAATCACACCTAAACCATATCAGACTATTGAAGCTTGAAAAAAAAATACGACTATATCCAGACTTAAGAAAGAAGTAAACGATAGCGTAAATAGTATGATAAAAATTCCATTAAACTCCCCTGCCCAAAAAAAAACACACTGATTGTACATTGACGGTTATAATTATCGGAAGTGCCCTTAAGAGAAGTATCTATTCTAGAACCCTTTAAAGATCTTATAAGTAAGTGATGCCAATACTTAAAAACCAAACCACTGCTCCTAGGCCAACAAGAAATGAGATAAATAGAAATCCAATATTATTATCATCTACAGCATAAGGATCTCTCACCTCTTCATTAAGACCTCCTCTAAAGCTTGAAACTCAATTAAGTGCTTTGGTAAGCAGTCCATTTTCAGATGCAAATGTCGGGCTACTGGGGATAGAATTTAAGAAAGCAGAAAGGTACAAATCAAACCATGGCTCCGCTGTATTATTAATATTAGCACCCATCATGCTTGCATAATAACATACGAACGAGAAATTAGGCATACTAACTCAACTAGCACCCATCATCCATACTTATGTATGTATGTATTGTGTGTGTAATATGATATCGCACCTGAAGATGATGGAGTAACATTTGGGCATAGCTCTACAGATGTAGTCGAGTTAAAATGCTCCTCAGTGCCCAAAATATCTGTAGTGATGCTAGAAGCTAGCATCAGTTGCTCATTGCTCATCGGTTTCTCTGATCATATTAGCTGCTCACATATCTGATTTCATCACAAAAAAGAAGTCACAAAAAATAAGCTTACCGAATCATGCTATGAAACAGAATATGAATTCATTCTTTCCTCCCCAATCCAATAGCATTCTAACATATTTATAAATTTTTCTAATATGTCACAGAGTATTCTTTTTTTAATAATATCTCATGTCAACATATACATGATTTTTTTTTTCCATAAACCAAACCAAAGAACTAACAGGTGACAGAAATGAAACAAGATACAAAACATTAAAAAAAAGCACAATAATATTTCTTTTTAAATGATATTAACAAAAATCAAAAGAGGAAAATGCAAATAATTTTTTTAAAGACGAAAACACATTGTAAATACTAAAAAAACATGTGATGCATGAATTAGCAACTAGTACTAAGAAATATCATGAAAGAAAAAACTTGTCATTCATTCGAGCATAGTGTCATTGATTTTTTTTTTCTTGCTCTTTTATTTGAACCGAACGGTCATAGGTTACCTTTGTGGCACAAGATGCTGCCAAATGTTCGATTGAATATATTAAGATGTTATTATGTGAAAAAGGAAACGAACCACTATAAAAAGGCAAAAAAAATGGGTTGCCCTGAGCAGTATCCTAAGCTTACATGGCCACAGTATATGCATTCATGGCCACAGTTTTAGCATGTCAAGAAATAAGATGAATTAACAGTCATCAGTTTAAGTGCAAAAGAGCTTTAAGCTTGCTGCATCATGACATGTATTAGGCTATTAGCAGATCAAGAAATTAGATTACGTAGCAACCAACAGTTGAAGTGCAAAAATAATTTTAAGCTTTACATTAAGTAGCGGCCAACAGTTAAAGTGCAAAAATAATTTTGCAGCTTTACATTATGTAGAAGTCAACAGTTGAAGCGTAAAAACAATTTTAAGCTTTACTGCAGCGATCTTGAACCCTAGGCCTCATATGATTTCCAGTTAATCAACAACCAACAACACTACAAGACCAGCTTTGCCAGAAATGCATAAACACAACTTATTTTCAAACTAGTTCAGTGTTCACCTATCAGCAGCTTTGCTGATGATCGTTGCCCCCTTCCGGGGGTTGCTCTGGGAGACCGGTTGGCTTGTCTAGCCCTGAAGCTGGCCCTAGATGGCTTTTCCAACAGTCATTTATGACCTCGATAAGATTTTATATGCTTATCTAATTGTAAACTTTATTAATCTTCCAAATTCATGAACTACTTATATATTCTAATTTTAAATGATAAATCAGTAGTTCTTTGATCGCCATAGAGGTAATCTATGACAAAAATATCATGAAAGAGAAAACATATCTGGCACTATGCTCAAATGAATGCCAAACTGTAAAAAATAAAAACGTACTAGAAGAAAAATCGTACCATAGGATTAAATATTTAAGGCTATCTCTCCAGCAAACAAAACTCCTCCAACTCCTTGCCTAATCTCAAAAACATCAACAAATCTATGCCCTATCTGCCGCCAGGCTTGTGCTGATCGAGTACCCCCACTTAACCCATAATCTTCCCTTTTCCTTTTTCTGTTCAAATCGCCTCCAACTCCCCTAGCACCCAACCGCCGCTTCCTTTCCTACCACCCATAGTCGAATTCGATTTCTTTTAGGAGTCCATCGCTAACCCGATCGGAAGCATAGTTGCAAAATTAAGGACGAATAAAAAAACCGAGGGTAAATGAGGATATAAATAATGGAAAACCAATAAGTTACGGCGGTTGCCTTGAACGTGAAGTAAAGAAAGGGGGTAGAAGTAACCGGATTACAGGGTTACGGCAGGAAAAGCGAGAAACGAAAATATCAAGGAAAATGGGGGCGGGAATGTACTTATTTCCGCAAAAGGCAGCGTTACATCAACCGTAACCGGCAAATTAGCGTAGGAAATTACTTTTTTCTGTAAATTTATGTGAAATTAAAATATTTAGATTTGGGGAAAAAACAGTTAAACTAGAAAAATTGTACTGTCTTGTGTAATCTAAATTTATAAGGCTCCATTGCACATTACAACAAATTTTATTTTAAAATATAACTTCTCATAGAAAATTAAAAACTTTGATTTTAAATTTTATGAATATTACAAGATGGATGTGTTCTCTTATGGTGTTATATTATTATTTTAATTTTTTAGTTTAATGAAAATTTTGAACAAAATAAATTTTTATGAATATTTTGTAATTTTATTTTAGTTATTAGTTTAAAATTATTTAAAATACTGAATATTTATATAATTATCAATTATAATTATTGAATACTAAGTAATAAAAATACATATTAATAAGTTTGAAATTATTAACTATTAAATTGAGTACTAAATATATATAGTAGTTGTTTAACATTAAATACTAATAGTAATTACTAAATAATATAATTTTTAATGATAAAATATTAATTATATTTGCCAATTATTAATTATATATATGTGCATATATATATATATATATAGGGTAATCATATATATATATATATTAACTATTATGCTTATACTTCTTATATTATAACCGAATATTACTTGGGGAAAAATAATTTTTAAAAGTACATTTTTGTAAGTGGCTTTACCGGTTGCTAAAAATTTACAGTATCGGAACTGTAAAAATAGTTGCTAAATATATACTTTTTGCAACTGGTTTTAAACTGTAGTTGCAAATAATATGTCTATTGCAACATCAATGAAAGTCGCAACAGGCATGAAAGCGTTGTGGCGAAAAATATGTTTTTCGCAACAGGAAGGAAAAATCTGTTGTTAAATCTTATCTATTGCAACAGCTACAAAAGGTCTGTTGCTAAATATCATTTACTGCAACTGACATTTGAGGCCTGTTGCAAATAGGTGGTTGCAATGGGGTATTTTTTTTCTTGTAGTGGACGAAGTGGGTGTAGCTGAAGCCATCACATGCCGCATGGTGCATGGAAATGCCATGCAAATTCCATTGTTTGGAAATATTGTTAGCTGAATGGCTAGCAAATCATCATTCTCGCTTACGTGAGGAATGAAAGGTTTGAGCTTTGTAGGATCATGTGGCTTAGTTTTTGAGACTTGTGCAAACTCCTCTGGTTCGTTCTCCGCTATGGCTAAAGGGACCGAATCACCTTCTTTGTAATATATTTCGTACTTTTCTTCCTCGGAATTGGGTGAGAGACGAAGCTTTCCGGCTAAGGGATAAAAATGATGCAGAGTGAGAGAAAGGGAGGATTTGAGATTGGGAAGATGGGATTCGATAAAGTGAGAAGACGAATGGGGATATATGAAAAAGAAGCATCTTTGAACATGGTTAGAATCGATCCAGATTACATTTGAAAAGGTGAGAGGAATGGATGATGAATCGGGTAGTGATCCTTAAGGCGGAGAGATTCAGACATTTTCGATCATTTTCATTTTGTTTTGTTTCTAGTTGTTCATAGTTTTTTTTTGGGTGATGGTCGTGGCCATTTATACACGTTGCCTTTTACAATAGAAGCAAGCTTTGTCCAAGTCATAATACAAATTGTTTTACAATACTAACCAGTGTGTAACCCCTGCGTTACATACGACAATATAATTAAAAATAACGTTTATTACGAAGATGAGTGTATATTGATGTATATTAGTAATTAATGTCTTTTATACACGTTATCTTCTTTGAAATTAATGTATATTAATAATTTATTCAATGAATTAGCAAATATTTTTAAATAGAATTTGTTTAAATAAGTTAAACGTAAAATTATGAAGTTAGTTGAACTGTATGACATTGTAGGAAAAATTGAGAGTTATTGATGTTCAAAAGAATTTTATGATATAATACTTGGTAAATTTTTGATATAAATGAATCATAACTAATTTACAAATTAACTTTGTCATTATTGTTGTTATACATAGTGCATATTATGTGATTTATACATCTTTGTAGTTACATGGGAAAATATCTTTTATTAATATGAATTGAATATACATAATAAAATTAGCATATATTTATAAAAACTATAAAAATGGACTAAATAAATGTTAAGATTTAAATAATTAGGATTTTAGATTTTGTAACAACCCGTATTCTACGCATCGGAGGATCGTAGAATATTTATTTCTTCCCCATATGAAGTTGTATAGTCATGTAACTTTGGGAAACATCAATTAGAGTCATTTCCCATGCTTATGATTTTTGTCGATTTTTAAATGACCATTTTACCCCTAGTTGATTTTGTTTTGGCCATAACTTTTGATTGGAAAGGAATTTTGACCTGAAACCACTTCCATTGGATTCGTTTGATGGTTTACCTTTTTGTAGAGTGGACGTAATTGCCAAACGGACTTACCGTTTGGGAGATATGGCTGAAATAAGGTTTGGAGGGTGAAAAACTGCTTAACCGGGCCAAATAGGGTGATTAGTGGATAGGCCCATAACCCATTTCGGGATTAGGGTTATGGGGAGGCTGAAATGAAGTAGAGAGTCATTCCATTTCAGTTTTCTAGCCTCCACTTATCACCAAGGAACCCTAAAAATGGCCTCCAACCTCTAAATCACCTCCAAATCATCTTTTGGTCAAGGATTAAGCTTAGCAACCTCTATTCAAGGCAGATCTACACCAAATCAACATTGGAGCTGCTGTTTAGCATTGGGATTCACATCAAATCAGAGATTTATTTCAGATCTTAGTTTATTTGTGGCTAAGGTGAGTGATTTGCATAATTTTACACTAATTATGGCTAGTTAAGGGTAATTAGTGTTAATTAGCGAATTTAAGCATGATAAAATTCGGGAAAAATGTTCATAAATTCTTAAATGATGTTTTAGACCTCTGATATGAATTTGGGTTAATTTGGTTAAGTTTTGCTAATCCTATCATTAGTTTCACTTAAACATGCTTAAGGGGAAATATGGGATTTTGGGTACGTTTGATCCATTTTAACCTATCATATTGATGTTTTGATGTTTGTGGTTGATTATGCATGTTGCTATGACTGTATGAAATGCTTTGTAATTGGTTTCAATAGTTAGAATGGTCGAAAACGTCGTCGAATGGCGTAAACACTTGCTGGAACAGTTTCAGAAAACAGTGCAGGCTTCGGATCGGATTGGATATAGGGCTCGGATCGGATATGTTAAACTGGGCAAGGGATTCGATCAGATCAGAACCTGACACTTGATAAAATTGGAAAAAAGAAAGGCTATGCTAACTGAACTGGGATTGGATCGGATTAAAGAGGACGGATCGGAGCGAAAGCACGAAGATGGATCGGAGCGGGGACGTGAAGGATGAGGAGACGGATCGGAGCGGAGGCACGAACTGGAGGGGAGATGGCACCCGACCCGACCCGAGGTGAAGCACCCGACCCGACCCAAGGAGAAACACCCGATCCGAACCGTACCAGAAGAAGACCCGACCAGAACCGATGGAGGACACTCGACCCGAACCGATGGCTTGAAGAGGAACCCGACCCGACCCAGTATTGACCAATAACCCGAGATGCAAAGGTAGTCCAATATGGGAAGTTAGAGCTCAGGATCCAGTTGGGAACCAATGAGTTCACTTCATGGTTGGACTTTGCTGCGGGACGTGTGCTAAGGAGTTGTCGAAGTTCATAACTTCGATTCACCACTAAAAATGAATGATGGGCTACTTATTAGTGCAGTAGAGTCATTGCGACTCGAGGGGTAAGGTGATGGTAGCAAGACTACGTTATCAGTGCAGTAGAGTCATTATGACTTGAGGGGCAAGGTGATGCGTAGTAAGACTATGAGCCAGTGCAGATAGGGTGAATAACTCCATGGGGCAAGTGGACATAGTAAGGATTGGTAAGGCTATGAGCCAGCGCAGATGGGGTGAATAACTCCATGGGGCAAGTGGACATAGCGAAGGATTAGTGGCTACGTTATCAGTGCAGTGAAGCCATTTATGACTTCATGGGGCAAAGTGATCGTAGCAAGGGTGGGTGATCGAAGTGGTGAATATCGTATGCTTTATGCACTGAGTGAGAGATGTAAGGATGGATGCTATGTTTGATTGTTTGCCATCACTATGACATGCACACCTCCCCCACCTCCGTATTTTATACCGTTTGATATGGCACCTTAGAGTGTTGTACAGTATGTAGTGCTAACTCTTTGGTTGCAGGTCCAGGTTCATGTATGTTTTAGTCTACCTGTTATTGTTCACTTTAGATGCTCATCGCTCATACCAGGCTTTATGTCTGACCCAGAGTTTTATGTCTCCTCTTATTACTCTGGGTGCTCACACGAGCAGACTAGAGACAAGTTAGCTGGTGGTGCGCGAGTAGCTGATTCGGAGGCGGGCAGGAGGCTTCCACGTATGATATATATATATATACGCATTCTCCCTGTGTCGCTGGTGGTCGCTACTTGGGCATTAGTAGTGTACCTCCTTTATCTTGCTTTTGCTTTGAGACTGTTGAAAAGTTTAATAAGCTATATTTTGAATTTCCGTTGCTCTGATGCTTAGTTCTGGTTTTTAGCTTATGCACTGTCTCTCCTGTTTTATGTCAAGTATGTTATTATTATATTTTGTTCTATGCGCTGTGAGACATTCTACAGGTTCTTTGTATGTTCATTTCCTTCTTCCCTTTCCTTCTGACGACCCGTTCCATGCTAACTGGACATGTGTACAGCGCACCTTTGGAGTAAATGTCAGTTGGTGCGGGGCGGGCCGTCACACTTGGTATCAGAGCTCTAGGTTGCGTAGTTAACCTAGGGAAAGACACTAGGGAGAGATAGTAAGTATATGAGAGTGCGTATTTGTGATTACTTTGGTTTTCAAAAGCTATGTATGTATATACTATTAGTAGTATAAGAATGAAGTCGCATTGCACTAGCACCACTATGGGGTCGTTAATCGTTTCCCTTTTCCAGATTGACGACAAGCCGAGACACGAGGGGTGCTGGTAGAGGGAACAACCAAGGGAATGTCGCTGACATGAGGGCGATGTTTACTAACCTCATGAGAGACATGCTTAGAGAAGTGCAAGGGGAAGTTCCCAATCCCGGAGTTAGTGTTGGCCCAGTAGTGCAGGCGCCTAGGGTCGATTTCGCCAAGTTGTGCAAGGATTACACTAGCCTTGGTGGGACGTCGTTCCATGGGACAGAGTCGGCCACAGATGTTCAAGATTGGATGGATAGCTGTGATCGTATCTTTGATGGCTTGGGTCTTGAGGATGCGATGAAGAGAAGGCTAGCATCTCATCAGCTGCAAGGGCGAGCGATGAATTGGTGGAATGCTATTAAAACAGCTACTCCAGAAGATCAGGTTACTTGGGATCAGTTCAAGGCTCGCTTAAGCGAGAAGTTTATTCCAGCTGCAAAGAAGTCAGTATTGTTCAAGAGATTCTTGGAACTTAAGCAGAACGGAAGGGCAGTTTCTGATTATATTTTTGAGTTCGACACTTTGTCGAAGTATGGACTGTCTCTCATTGATACTCCTGAGAAGAAGAATGAGAAGTTCATTACTAGTTTGGATAGGTACTTAGGGGAAAGGCTTATCAACCACATCGATGAGACTTTTGAATCGATCGTGGGGAAAGCTTTGAGATCAGAGAGTCTTTACCCTAAGTCAAAGACTGAGGCTGCATCTGCAGAAGGGCCAAAGCCTCAAGCAGGCAGTGGAGGCAAGAATAATTCTTAGAATAAGAGGAAGCAAGACCAATCAAAAGGTGGCCAGAAAAAGAGCAAGAAGGATGTTGAGTGCTTCAGCTGTGGTAAGAAGGGCCATTATGCTAAAGATTGTCGGGCCAAGCCAGCGGATAAGAAGTGCTTAAACTGTGGTCAAGTGGGATATTTCAAGGATAAGTGTCCGCAATCTCTTAAGGAGAAGCAGATTGTGAAAGCATATGCTATTTATGCTATTCTTATTCGTCGAATGCCCCAACTGCGGCGGAGAAAGGAAAGAATGTTGTTATTCAAGGTATGCTTTCTATTTATGATGTACCAGTTCGAGTTTTGTTTGATACTGGGGCTTCCCGTTCCTTCATATCTAGTGACCTGGTAGATAGGTTGGGACTGGAACCCGAGATAGTCGATAAACCATTAGTTGTGACGAACCCGATTGGTGGTTCGACTAGCCTTAGTACGATTTGCAGGAATTTGGTCTTATCGAGTCATGGATGTATGTTTATATATGATTGCTTTGTTTTGGGCTTTACTGGGTATGGCATTATATTGGGAGTCGATTGCCTCCAAAGATACGGGGTGGTGGTAGACTGTGAGAGATTTTTGGTGACAGTGAGGGCGGATGATGGGCGGAGGGTAGTGTTTGGTAGTCTACCTAGTGATGGGGTTATGGCTAGTTTTGTAAATTCCCTCGACATCCCGTAGGATGAGTTGTCAGATGTGCCCATGGTTGGCTAGTATCCGGACGTCTTCGAGGAGGTGATCGGGCTTCCACCACACCGAGAGATTGAGTTCCGTATTGATTTAGTGAAAGATGTCAGACCTATAGTGATGCCACTTCATCGTATGGCACCAAGGGAGTAGCGAGAGCTCGGGGTGCAAGTCAGCAATTTATTGAAGAAGGGATTTATTAGAAGGAGTGTCTCCGAGTGGGGAGCACCAGTTGTGTTTGCCACTAAGGTAGATGGTTCACTTCATTTGTGTGTGGATTATCGTGAGTTGAATAAGGTGACGAGGAAGAAAAAGTATCCTCTACCGCAGATAGATGATTTGTTTGATCAACTGGAAGGAGCAAGAGTGTTCTCCCAGTTGGACCTCACGACAGGATTTCATCAGCTACGAGTAGCGGATGAGAGTGTTCCGGAAACGGCATTTAGGACGCCGTCTGGATTTTATGAGTGGTTGGTCATGCCATTTGGGTTGACCAATGCACCAGCCTATTTTGTGGATCTTATGAATCGAGTATTCAGAGATCAGTTGAATAAGTTTGTTCTTGTGTTCGTAGATGATATCCTTGTTTACTCAAGGACAGAGGAGGAACACAAGGGACACTTGAGGATAGTGATGGAGGTGTTGAGGAAACACTAATTGAAAGCGAAATTCTCTAAGTGTCATTTTTGGAGAAGGGAAGTGAGATTCTTAGGTCATGTTGTTTCCGAGAGTGGTATTGCCGTGGACCCTGCGAAGGTGGCTACGGTACAGGATTGGCCTATGCCCAAGATTGCAACAGATGTAAGAAGTTTCGTGGGACTAGCTGGATATTATCGTAAGTTTATCCAGGACTTCTCCAAGATAGCAGCACCGTTGACTCAATTGACTAAGAAGAATCAGTCCTTCGTCTGGGACGGAGTGTGTGAGGATGCCTTCAAGAGTCTAAAGGAGAAGTTGACGCGTGCGCCAGTGTGTCATTCCTAAAGGGAATGAAGAGATGACGGTATACACGGATGCTTGTGGTACCGGACTGGGTGCAGTATTGATGCAAGGAGGTAGGGTTGTAGCTTATGCTAGTCGACAGCTAAAGCCGCATGAGAAGAAGTATCCTACCCATGATTTGGAATTAGCAGCGATTGTGTTTGCGCTGAAGATGTGGAGACACTATCTCTTGGGAGAAAGATTTGAGTTATTTACCGATCATAAATTGTTAAAATATCTCTTCTCTCAGAAAGATCTGAATCTCCGTCAGCAAAGATGGTTAGAGTTCTTGGCTTCGTATGATTTTGATATCGCATACGCACCTGGGAAAGCTAATGCGGTAGATGATGCCTTGAGTAGGAGACATGCCAGTTTAGGGGCAATGTTTCTTGAATGGAAGCAACTGGAGTATATCGCGGGGTTTGATTTCAGACCAAAGTGCGAATTGGATCCAGTCATGCTAGCTAGTTTGACGATCAGACCCACTTTGATAGAGCGGATCGGCTCTAGTCAGAGGGACGATCCTAACCTATTGGAAATCATCTCTAAGTTAGAGATGGGTATCGATGAGGAGATGAATGTGTATGGGCTTGATCGGGATGGATGTCTTCGAAAGAATGGAAGACTAGTTGTGCCCAACGTGAATGGTTTGAGGGATGAAGTGCTTAGAGAATGTCATCACTCAAAACTGACTATACATCCCGGTGGTAATAAGATGTATCGAGACATGAGGCAAACCTACTACTGGTAAGGGATGAAAAGAGACGTTGGGAAGTTTATATCCAAATGCATGAATTGCGAGCTAGTTATAGCCGAGCAAAAGAAGCCTAGTGGTTTGTTGCAACCATTAGAAATTCCCGAATGGAAATGGGAGCAAGTCTCAATGGATTTCATCGATGGCTTACCAAGGACTAGATCGGGATATGATGCATTTGGGTAATTGTGGATCGATTGACTAAGAGCGCAAGATTTATACCAGTAAATCGACCAGAACGGCAGCCAAGTTGGCAGAATTGTATATGAAGTGGGTAGTGAGATTTCATAGAGTACCCAAAAGCATTGTGAGTGACCGAGACCCGTTGTCCACTAGTGGGTTTTGGAAGAGCTTACAAGAGGCTCTAGGGTCAGGATTACATCTCAGTACCGCATATCATCCTCAGACCGACGGTCAGACGGAGAGGGTGAATCGTATATTGGAAGATCTTTTGAGAGCTTGTATATTGGATTTTCGTGGATCATGGGATGACCATTTGCATCTAGTAGAGTTTGCATATAATAATAGCTACCAATCAAGTATCGGTATGGCTCCATATGAAGCTTTGTACGGAAGACCGTGCAACTCACCATCATGTTGGATAGAGACTGGCGAGAAGTTTACGCTTGGACCAGATGTGGTGAGAGAAACTTCGGATAAGATTAAGATCATTCAGCAACGAATGAAAGCTGCCCAAGATAGGCATAAGAGTTATGCTGATAAGAGGAGAAGAGATTAAAAATTCTCCGTTGGTGACTTGGTGTTTGTCAAGATCTCTCCGTTAAGGAGCATGATTCGATTTGGCAGGAGAGGCAAGTTGGCACCAAGATTTGTTGGCCCATTCCCTGTTCTTGAACTAGTCGGGAATTTGGCATATAGAGTTGGCTTACCAGAGAAAATGGCGGGAGTTCACAATGTATTTTATGTTTCCCAACTAAGGAAGTTCGTTCACGACTCAAATATGACTATCTCACCTGATCAATTAGAGGACTTCGAAGTAGAACCCGAGGCGGTTGGGAACCGCAAGCCGATTCGTATCGTGGGGCACGATATGAAGCAACTTCGAAGGAAGGCGGTGAAGCTAGTCAAGGTTCAGTGGGGCGAAGACGAAAATGATTGTACTTGGGAGACAGAGGAGAGCATTAGGAAGGCATATCCAGAACTCTTTGCCTGGTAAGATTTACTTTGCAATTTAGTTTTCCGCATGCTAGGGTAGACTTGTTTTGCTTGTTTGCATGTTTGATTGTTGTTTTATGATTGATAGGCATGCGGGACCTTTGTGTGTGTTTTGGTTAGGGAATTTCGGGGGCGAAATTTCTTAAGGGGGGAGATTGTAACGACCCGTATTCTACACATCGGAGGATCGTAAAATACTTATTTCTTTCCCATATGAAGTTGTATAGTCATGTAACTTTGGGAAACATCTACTAGAGTCATTTCACATGCTTATTATTTTTGTCGATTTTTAAATGACCATTTTGCCCCTAGTTGATTTTGTTTTGGCCATAACTTTTGATTGGAAAGGAATTTTGACCTGAAACCGCTTCCATTGGATTCGTTTGATGGTTTACCTTTCCGTAGAGTGGTCATAATAGCCAAACGGACTTACCGTTTGGGAGATATGGCTGAAATAAGGTTTGGAGGGTGAAAAACTGCTTAACCGGGCCAAATAGGGTGATTAGTGGATAGGCCCATAACCCATTTCGGGATTAGGATTATGGGGAGGCTGAAATGAAGCAGAGAGTCATTCCATTTTAGTTTTCTAGCCTCCACTTATCACCAAGGAACCCTAAAAATGGCCTCCAACCTCTAAATCACCTCCAAATCATCTTTTGGTCAAGGATTAAGCTTAGTAACCTCTAATCAAGGGAGATCTACACCAAATCAACATTGGAGCTGCTGTTTAGCATTGGGATTCACATCAAATCAGAGATTTATTTCAGATCTTAGTTTATTTGTGGCTAAGGTGAGTGATTTGCATAGTTTTACACTAATTATGGCTAGTTAAGGGTAATTAGTGTTAATTAGCGAATTTAAGCATGATAAAATTCGGGAAAAATGTTCATAAATTCTTAAATGATGTTTTGGACCTCTGATATGAATTTGGGTTAATTTGGTTAAGTTTTGCTAATCCTATCATTAGTTTCACCTAAACATGCTTAAGGGGAAATATGGGATTTTGGGTACGTTTGATCCATTTTAACCTATCATATTGATGTTTTGATGTTTGTGGTTGATTATGCATGTTGCTATGACTGTATGAAATGCTTTGTAATTGGTTTCAATAGTTAGAATGGTCTAAAACGTCGTCGAATGGCGTAAACACTTGCTGGTAAAGTTTCAGAAAACAATGCAGGCTTCGGATCGGATCGGATATAGGGCTCGGATCGGATATGTTGAACTGGGCAAAGGATTCGATCGGATCGGAACCTGGCACTTGAGAAAATTGGCAAAAAGGAAGGCCATGCTAACTAAACTGGGATTGGATCGGATTAAAGAGGACGGATCGGAGCGGAAGCACGAAGATGGATCGGAGCGGGGCACGTGAAGGATGAGGAGACAGATTGGAGCGGAGGCACGAACTGGAGGGGAGATGGCACCCGACCCGACACGAGGTGAAGCACCCGACCCGACCCAAGGAGAAACACCCGACACGAACCGTACCAGAAGAAGACCCGACCCGAACTGATGGAGGACACCCGACCCGAACCGATGGCTTGAAGAGGAACCCAACCCGACCCAGTATTGACCAATAACCCAAGATGCAAAGGTAGTCCAATATGGGAAGTTAGAGCTCAGGATCCAGTTGGGAACCAATGAGTTCACATCATGGTTGGACTTTGCTGCGGGACGTGTGCTAAGGAGTTGTCGATGTTCATAACTTCGATTCACCACTAAAAATGAATGATGGGCTACTTATCAGTGCAGTAGAGTCATTGCGACTCGAGGGGCAAGGTGATGGTAGCAAGACTACGTTACCAGTGCAGTAGAGTCATTATGACTTGAGGGGCAAGGTGATGCGTAGTAAGACTATGAGCCAGCGCAGATGGGGTGAATAACTCCATGGGGCAAGTGGACATAGTAAGGATTGGTAAGACTATGAGCCAGCGCAGATGGGGTGAATAACCCCATAGGGCAAGTGGACATAGCGAAGGATTAGTGGCTACGTTATCAGTGCAGTGAAGCCATTTATGACTTCATGGGGCAAAGTGATCGTAGCAAGGGTGGGTGATCGAAGTGGTGAATATCGTATGCTTTATGCACTGAGTGAGAGATGTAAGGATGGATGCTATGTTTGAATTTTTGTCATCATTATGACATGCACACCTCCCCCACCTCCGTATTTTATACCATTTGATATGGCACCTTAGAGTGTTGTACAGTATGTAGTGCTAACTCTTTGGTTGCAGGTCCAGGTTCAGGTATGTTTTAGTCTACCTGTTATTGTTCACTTTAGATGCTCATCGCTCATACCAGGCTTTATGTCTGACCCAGAGTTTTATGTCTTCTCTTATTACTCTGGGTGCTCACACGAGCAGACTAGAGACAGGTTAGCTGGTGGTGCGCGAGTAGCTGATTCGGAGGCGGGCAGGAGGCTTCCACGTATGATATATATATACGCATTTTCCCTGTGTCGCTGGTGGTCGCTACTTGGGCATTAGTAGTGTACCTCCTTTATCTTGCTTTTGCTTTGAGACAGTTGAAAAGTTGTAATAAGCTATATTTTGAATTTCCGCTGCTATGATGCTTAGTTCTGGTTTTTAGCTTATGCACTGTCTCTCCTGTTTTATGTCAAGTATGTTATTATTATATTTTGTTCTATGCACTGTGAGACATTCTACAGGTTCTTTGTATGTTCATTTCTTTCTTCCCTTTCCTTCTGACGACCCATTCCGTGCTAACTGGACATTTGTACAGCGCACCTTTGGAGTAAATGTCGGTTGGTGCAGGGCAGGCCGTCACAGATTTCATGATTAGTATTAACATGTGGACTAAAATATAAAATATCAGAAACAATTAAGAAAGTTCAGCAAATAATTAAGAAAGTTCATGATCATGTGGCTTAGTTTCTAAGACTTGCACAAACTCCTCTAGTTCATTTCGTTCTCCGCAATGGCTAAAGGGACCGAATCACCTTCTTTGTGATACATTTTGTATATCTCCTCATCGGAATCGGTTGAGAGACGAAACTTTCCAGCTAAGGGATAAAAATGATGCAGAGTGCGGGAAAGGGAGGGTTTGAGACTCGGAAAATTGGATTCGATGAAATGAGAAGATGAATGGGGATAGTTGAAAAAAAGAAGCATCTTTGAACATGGTTGGAATCGATCCATATTACATCTAAAAATGTGAGAGGAATTGTTGAAGAACCGGGCACCAATCCATGAGGCGGAGAGATTCGGACATTTTCCATCATTTTCATTTTGTGACGGCGGTGATGGTGAGATATGCAGAAGAAGATTATCGCGTGCAGGAGTTCCTATCCTTCGGCCATAATATTTATTTTACAATACTAATACATGTTGCCCTTTTATAATATATAAGTCAGCACAGAGTTATAATACAACTGTCGTTGTACAACTACAATATAACCCCCAATGTTGCATATCCATTAAAACTATTAAATAATAGTAAAATTTAAGAATTTCTTGCTCTCCCCTTAATTCTAGGATTTCTCCCTTCCCAGATTTATTCTCTCTTGATATTTAATATTTGAATCTTCTAACTTATCAATTAAATTAGTTAACTAAACATCTCATTTTTCGACAATACATTGTTTATATTTTAAACTTTTATAATTATCTATAAATAATTCATTGATTAGCTTCTTACATTTTATGTTTAGGTCCTTATATTTATATTAATCACATAATAAAAATATAACTATTTGAATAAATTTGATTTACTAATATTAAAATTGATATGAAAGAAACATAATTTAATATGAATACGATTATTGTACCAATAAAAATGGTAAAATTTAATTTTTATCCAATTATGATTTATGAATCGCACGCATAATTGCAATCAACAAGCAACAGATGCAAATTAATAATGGCGGCTGAAACATCATCTTCTTTTTCGTTGAATAATTCTTGTTCAAACCCTTTGTTCTTTCAATCCTTTTCGGGTAAATCTATTTCGTTTGAAAAGGGGAATAAGGCGAGTAATTTTGTTCGTTCTAATTTGGCTTCTTTAAAACCTCATTTTCATTCTGGAGGTTGTTTTCGTTGTGGAAAGGGTAATCATTTTGCAAGAAATTATAGAAATCAAATTAGATGTTATAACTGCGGTCGATCGGGTCATCGCAGTGGCTCTTGTTCGGATTCTTCTAGTGGAAAATTTTCTGGTGAGTTGCAAGAAAGTTTAATAGATGATACTAAGGAAAATAAAGTGTTTAATAATTTCATCGCTTGGAGGATTATGGGACAAGGTCAAAAACAAGCAAAGACCAAAGAAGCACAACATTAGATTCTGAGTTCTGGTTTGATTTTATTAAAGAATTTTATTTGTCTCAATGATCAGTTGCAAATCGTTAAAAAATGTCAAGAATTAGGAATTGGAGAAGGAGGTTTCTATAGACCTGGCTATGAGAATGGTGCTAAGTTTAATCTCTGTATGATGTGTTTGGGTAAAAACTGGAATCCACAGTCAAGGCAATATGAAGACAGGCGGAATAATGATGGAGCTTTACCTCTAGAAATTCCCTTAGAATTTAAAAAGATGGTTAGCGATTCATTGGTGCTTGCTCATAAAGAAATAGTAGAGAATGGTGGAAAAGATGAAGATCTTCCAACTATATCCCCTGATGTTTGTATTGTCAATTTCTACAATCCTGATGGTAAATTGGGCTTACATCAAGATAAGGATGAGAGTAATGAAAGCCTTTCAGCTGGGCTTCCCATGATTTCTTTTTCCATAGGCGATTCGGCCGAGTTCGTCTGTAGGGATGAGAGGGACAAAGGTAAGGTTAGGAAAATTATGCTTGAATCAGGGGATATTATTATCTTTAGAGGAAAATCAAGAGGTATTTTCCATGGCATTTCAAGAATTTACAAAGATACAGCTCCGGATTTGCTTATCAAAGAGACCAATATGAAAGTTAGGAGATTAAATCTGACTTTCAAAAAGAGGGAGTTTACTAGTACATATGAAGAAGGGAACAATATTCAAACTTGTGCTGTTAGTAATTCAATTCAGATTGATGCAAGTGGTTTACATGATTTCCAGAGATCATATGCGGATTTAACTCGGAGTTTTACCCCAGTATTTGCTCCTATAGCTAGGGAAAGTTCTTCCTGGAAGAGGAAATCAGATACAGGGTTTCTAACCAAAAATAGATTTTGTTTTAGATGTGGAGGTTCTGGACACATTGCGAAGGAATGCAGGAATTTAATTAGTTTCTTTCAATGTGGGGGTTAAGGAATAGAAAGGGTCAGTGTACAAAAGTATTTAGAGGGGGATCAGGGAAGGATTTAATGCACTTCTATTGTTTGATCTTTTGCCAGAAGTTAATTTCTCTGGTGAATCTATTCGAGGCAGGTTACTCTAAACAAAAGTGTGAAGTGGCTTATATGTTATTTTTGTTGGGTTGGCATATGGAGGGGTTAGAAGATGGACTAGTGTGGAAAAAGCGATATCAGGAGGTTTCAAACAGGGCTATTTTCCCGCCATTACCTCAAGCTTTGGGAAGGAAGGAGCACGCTTTTTTCCTTTTGTCTTAACCTGTTAAAATTACAGAAGTTCTTCGCAGACTCTGTGTTGAGTATTAAAGGTAAGGATTTTCGTTTGTTGAAGAAGATACTACTTCATTTTGATGTTACTAACAATATAGTGAATGCGGAGCATTATGAAAGTGATACACTTATAACACTGGACGCTGATTTTGGAAGTAATATGAAGGACTGGGTTGATGCTAAAAGCATGGACGGTCCTAAGGTGGTGGAGGATATTAACAATGAGGAGGATTCGCTTTTGTTGGAGGATGTTACGGTGGGTATTGTTGGGAGGTTTTGGGTTGACAATCATTTCGACCCCATGTTCATTGACCCTACAGTTAAAAATTGTTTGGGTTCGGTAGAGTATGTGAGCCTCTTAGAGGATTCGAATTCAAAATGCAAGGATATAAACTAGGGTAAAGAAAGGGTGACTAGGCTAGATTGGGTGGATATGCAGGATGTTATCTCTACCAATCGATTTGAGTGTTCATCTCTTGGTGATAAGTCGCTCACATGTATCAACGATGGAGTTAAATTGGTTATGGCTAAAGACATTGGGTTGTTTAATAGTTTTGAGACGATGGAGGGGAATGAAGTGGTGGTTCTTTCAGATGTGGATGGTATAAGCAAGTATTTAAGCAGCAATAATGTGGATTATTCAATTGAATCTGCAATTCCGTTCTCAAACAAGGGGAAGAATGTTGATATTTTTTCTGTTCAAGCTTTGGAAACAAAGCAACTCAAGCCTCTCTCTTCGATGAATATATCGCATGCTGGTTTTCAAAAGACTCTTGATAATTTTTCGCTTCCTGGCAATGATGTTGGTGAGAGAAATTCTGTTTGGCAGGGTGGTGTTATCAGCTTGGAAGCATTAAGGGATGTTGAGGAGGTAGTGGCGAGCCGCAGTATTATGGGTAACATGAAGCTACAGGTGGGTGTATGTGGCAATGTTTTTGAGGAACGTGGGAGGGAGGCTGGGAATAAAGAGTTGCGGTACGAGTTTAGTATGATCAAGAGACTTTACTGTAAAGTTGAGCGAGAGTTTAATCTACTGATCGATGATACTTGTGTCTGATGCCTTGTTTTGGTGTGTCTCTGGAGGTGGTTGATATATTGGACTGTTCGGTGGTATCTTCTGAAAAGAGGTTGGATGGAGATGTTTCGCAACAGTCGGTCAGAGAATTTTCTTTGGTTAGTGAAGTGTCCCCTTCTTTGGTTAGGAGGGGAAGGCGTAGAAGATCTATTCCTAATTATGGTTTGGTTCGTCGAAGCGCGAGGATCAGATCGCATTCTTCGTCTACTTCAGGTAGGTCCCAGAGCCCGAGTGCTAGTACTAGCAATTCAGGTTCGGGATCAGGTATGGTTCATGTTAATGGCAGTGATTATTCTCCTTTTGCTTTGAGCAGTCTTTCGACTAGTCAGTTATTTCAGCTTGCTAATGACACGGCTTTCATTTTTTCTGATATTGAGTTAGATATAGATTTTATAAGGAGTAGGGAACTAGAGAGAGTTAATTCTTTGAGACGATGAGGATTGTTAGTTGGAATATTAGGGATCTAAATGACCCTAAGAAGTGCGCTAAAATTAGGGCTTTTCTTAAAGATTTTCATATTGATATTGTACTATTTCAAGAGACTAAAATAGAGAACCCTGATTTTAGCTTTTTTACGAGGTTAGGTGGATCTATTTTTTGTAATTGGGCTTATATTCCAGCTATAGGTAGTGCTGGAGGTCTTATGATAGGCTGGAAAGATAATCAATATAGACTAGTTCAAGAATTTCCTAAATTGTAATCTTTACACATCATTCTAGCATCTTATATAGATAATTCCTTATTGGGCATTTCTAATGTGTATGGTCCTCACACCAAAATTGAGAGGAGGATTTTATGGGCGGAATGTACTGATTTTAGGAATCTTGTCCCTAACTTATGGATTGTTGGAGGAGATTTTAATGTTACTAGGGATTTAGGGGAGAGGTCGCCTCGTGAAGGAGATTTCTCCGCTATGGAGGAGCTTAATGATTTCATTTTAGAAAATAATTTGATTGAGATTCCGATCAATAATAGATCATTTACTTGGTCTAATGTTAGAGATAGTCCTTCTTTTGCTTTATTAGATAGATTCTTTATTAATACTGAGGTTAATGATAGATTTTCTAATTGTAAAGTAAAGGGTTTACCTTTTTTTGGGATCATTGTCCTATAATTCTATCATGTAAAACGAATATTTTGATTAGCAACAGTTTTAAATTTGAAAAGATGTGGCTCTTGGATAATAGTTTTATTAATCTTGTTTCTATTAAGTGGAATTCTTT
The DNA here is from genome assembly GCA_030737875.1 of Allium sativum. Taxonomy (NCBI): domain Eukaryota; kingdom Viridiplantae; phylum Streptophyta; class Magnoliopsida; order Asparagales; family Amaryllidaceae; genus Allium; species Allium sativum. The sequence goes on along the minus strand of CM060914.1, from coordinate 141,686,340 downwards.
ATCTTATTTTAATAATTTGTATAAGGAAAATTCTGCGAAGATTTTTGTTGCAAAACTTGGTAAATTAAGATTTTCTTAAAAGGTGGAACAAGTTTATTTTTGGTAGTGTTAGAATTAAGAAAGACAAGATTTTGTGCGAGTTGTTGGATTTAGACAATTTGAGTGAGTCAAGGGCTCTTAATTTCGTTGAGAGAGATAGGCTTTTTAATCTTAGAAATGATTTCAAATTGATATTGGAAAAGGAAGAAATTATGTGGAGGCAAAGATCCCGATTTCAATGGATTAAGGAAGGTGATAATAATACGAAATTTTTTCATAGTGTGGCAAATAAGAGGAGATGAGATAATTTGATTCACTCTATTTATATCAATGATGTGGAATTGACGGTTCAACGGGATTTAAATGAAGCCTTCACCAATTATTATAATCAAATTTTTGGGACTAGGATCAAGAGAAGAATTAACGTTAATTGGAAGGACATCTACCCTAATGATGTTAAGGGAGAGTTAGTAGATTTAGATAAGCCTTTTTCTGAGCAGGAGATTTGGAAGGCTATTTGTGATATGCCTAGTGGCAATGCTCCGGGGCCTGATGGTTTTTCGGTTCTATTTTATAAACAGTTTTGGGAGGTCTTGAAATCTGATGTTTTTAAATTATTTAATGATTTTTATAGTGGGGATTTGTGCCTAGGTAACTTTAATTTTGCTAATGTTATCCTTATTAAGAAGAGAGAGGGTACAAAATTTTTAAAGGATTTTAGACCTATCTCTTTCATAAATGTATCTGTTAAGATTATTTCTAAAGTTCTAGCAAATAGGCTTAGTAGGAAGATGAATGATCTTACAGATCATTCGCAAACTGCTTTTATTAAAGGTAGACAAATGGTGGATGGAGTGGAAGTCGTACAGGAGTACATTAATGTATGTGTTAAAAATAATTTTTCATGTGCTATTTTGAAATTAGATTTTGAGAAGGCATTTGATTTTATTGATTGGGATTACATCTGTGAAGTATGTCTTGCTAGAGGTTTTAGTGTCAGATGGATTAATTGGATAATGCTTTTACTTAGGTCTGGTAGTTCTAATATTGTTTTCAATGGGGTTGTGGGAAAGAATATCCAATCTAAGAGGGGTCGTAGACAGGGAGATCCCCTGTTACCTCTACTGTTTAATTTAGCAGTTGACGTTTTTTCTAGAATTATTAAGAGAGCTGGGAGATTAGGTGTTTTGGGCAATGTTGGTAATGAGGAATTTAACAATGAATTATCTATACTTCAATTTGCGGATGATACCTTATTATTTTCTTCTCACCTACCAAAGCACATTATTGCTCTTAAATTTATTCTTTATTGTTTTGAGATGTTATCAGGTCTTAGAATTAATTTTGACAAGAGTTCTGTTATGGTCATTAATGATTTTGGTAATGTAGAGGCTATGGTTGCTAGCACCTTAAACTGTTATGTCATGAAATTTCCTTTTGATTATTTGGGTTTTAAGATTAGACCTTCGAAACTAAAGAAGGAGGATTGGTTAGTCATAATCGATAAGATTAATAGTAGACTATCAAGTTGGAACAATAAATTTTGTGTAGAGCAGGTAGATTAGTTCTGGTTAATTCGGTACTATCTGCTGTCCCTGCTTATTGGATATATTTCTAAGTAGGTCTGCAATTTACACGCAATGTCATACGCATGATTGCATGGCCATTTTTCCTGAGAAAATGGACAGTGAAATGGTTGCTGATGTTGAGAAATGAAAGTAGCATGCACATATGATTTATCGAGACCTAAAAGGGAAGCAGCAAAAGGACGGAAAGGATCACCTGGACCCAATTTTTCGTGGTCCCATGGACCAAAGCAATATGTGTAACAACCCGAATTTTTATAACATGTTAAAACAAGAAATCAAGGCATAATTAAATTTTAAAACCTGAATCAGGGAAAACAGGTTAGGCCATTGCGTTCGTCTCGAAATTTTACATGAAATAGAGTCCGAGATTTCAAAAATCGAAGTCTGGATGAAGAAGTTATGGCCTGTACAAGATTCAGTAGTTTTCAGGCAGCACTGGACCAGGGGGTTGACCACAGGGTCTACCTACCCCCCTCCCCCCCAGGTCGACCATAGCGTCGACCTCCCCCTCTTACTGGTCGACCTGGCCGGCCTGTTTTGACCTAGAACTCATTTTTGAAGCCTGAGACATGTTTTGATGGTCTGGATTGATTCTAGGGTTAATCTAAAGGCCTAAACTAGTTGCTACACCTATAAAAACACCCTTAGACATAACCTAGTTCATATCAAATCATTCTTACACCATTATGCTGTTAAGATACCTTTTGAACCATGGACGCCGTCTCCAAATCAAAGTACAAGCATTCAAACTCAAATCAATTCAAAGAACAAAGCTTCAACAATGATTCTAGACAATAAATCAACAACGTCACTGCAACATTCTACAACAAATACAGTTCTTAATTCATTAGTCATGCTCTGTAAGTTCTAGTTATTTTCAGATTAAAATATTTAAATATAATATGGGCATGTGATGAAGTGAAATTAGATTTAAGTATGTTTATCGATCTATTTCTGTTGCTTCTTGGATCTTGAGTTTTGAGACTTGTCTATCTTTATTCCCATGTCTAGTTTATGATCTATTCATCCTGTTGTAGATCAGTTTTCTTGATTCATATTGATATTATTACTAAGTTGTAATCTTCATGCATGTGATGATGTTTTTCTCTCTGATCTTATTCTTATGCAAAATTCTACCTTCCCTTATTTATTTTCTTTTGATGAACCTAGGTCAATTTCAGACCTAGGCCTAAACTACGATATACGTGCGATGGTATACGGGGGAAATATTGGAATATGGTCTAGTGGAATACATGTGTTTGGTGGAATTGATGGCATAACATAAAAATTGGATATTTGGGTATTACTACCATTAACATGAAATTGGATATTTGGGTATTGTCAATATAATTGAAATTGCAAGTTTGGGCATACATGAATTGGCATGTAAATTAAGTCACGAGTTTGGGACTATGTAAATTTAATCAAAAGATTGGGCTTACGTTAATTAGGCATATCTAGAATTGGGAATTTGAACATGAAAGCAATCGTAAACTTGATAGTTGGTATAAACATGTATTATGAACTTGGGCAACTGAAATGTACTGTAATAAAAAGGTTATAGTTTGGGATAACTGCATCACGAATCATGATTTGGGTTTATTGCGTATGAAACTTGATACATGTAATTTTGGCTAGAACTTGATATAGTAAAATGGCATAAAATTGGCATACATGTAAAACGGCATAAATTGAACAAATGTAAATTTGGTACGAATTGGGCATATGTAAAATTTACATGTAATCTAGAACTTGAGCATATGTTAATTATGTAAAATTTGGAGTTGAAAATTATATGATAATTTATGACTTAGTAGAGGTTTAATATGAACGCGCCAAAGTTGGGTTTTGGGTAATTGGCATGTATTGTAAATAAAAGGCTATAACTTGGCATAACCTTATAGTGAATTATGATAATAATTTGGGAATAAGTTTTGGGCAAAAACGTGAATCATGAACATTTCTATATGTTAAACACATGAACTGATATTGGGGTTTTGGGTGGAATACGACCATTAATGAAATTTTGACACGTGGTTAGACTCAGTTTGTGGTGTAAATCTGCCCGGAACCGCCCAGCAAATGCAGTAGCCATAAAGTGTCAGTCTAATGTGAGAGGTCGAAGGCCAAATTGTAGGCGTAACGGTTTATGACACGAGGTTAGACCCAATTTGTGGTGTAAATCTGCCCGGAACCACCCGGCAAATCCAGTGGCCACAAAATGCACGGTCTAATGTGAGAGGTCATGATTCGTTTGTCATAATGAATGAATTAAGGAATACTAACCATAATAAGACGTGGGTATGGTTAGAGGGTTAGGTGGGATGACATGGAAATTTGACATGTAAATATGGACCTAACTGGTATGAGTTAAGAACATGTAAAACTTATAAATGTAGGCTCAAACAATATGTTATGAATGGGTGGGTTAAGTAACATGGCTAGGCTAATGACACTTAACCGTTATAACATGACTAGCGGATGGGTTGGGCTAACTTGAATAGGTTGATAACACCCAACCGATATAACCTGAGGCGTGGTAAAGTTAAGTAACAACAGAGGGTAACACTTAACCATCACAACATGATAAGTAGGTGGGCTAAGTCAATATATACTTAACAAATTGGATACAATGATTTTGTAGGGTCAAGTCATGAACCGCTTGAATATACTTAACCAATTTAACACGATGATTTGATAGGGTTAAGTCATGAACCGCTTGAATATACTTAACCAATTTAACAAGATGATTTGATAGCGTTAAGTCATGAACCGCTTGAATATACTTAACCAACTTGACAGATGATACGTAGGGCTAAGTCATGAACTTGAACGACAACACTTAGCCAATTTGACATGACACGTAGGCGGGTTAAGTCATGAACTTGAATGACAACACTTAACCAACTTGACATGCTAAACTGATGGGGTTAAGTCTAGAATTTAAATGACAGCACTTAACCTACTGAACGGAAACCCTAGTTGCGCGGTCCTTTTCAGCAGTAACCCACTAGATGTATCACGGTACCCTGGAACTAGGCAGGATGGAGCACGATTGCTGGGATGATTGTAAGTGACCGGAACGGCGGCTAAGTTGGTGCGCCATTGTAGGTTCAGGCAGACTATGGTCGTGCACGTAGTCTGGAGTTGAAGAAGCAGACATTGGGCACCAGTAGGTTTACACTGTGCATGCTTGATTCGTGTCGGTGGTTGGCACCCTAGGGCTTTATACACCCTATGGGGGACCTAGCACAGGTGACTACATTTCGTGATTGGGCCGTATGACACAGACACATGAATGAGCTAGGACTTGTAGGGAGCCGATCGATTAATAGATCGTTACGTGGAAAAAAGGGTGTTGTTCGTTAGGTAGCATAATCCCTAGTGGTCCTAGGTGGCATAAACCCTAATCGAATCTATGAAACATTCAATAGGTAGCATAATCCCTAGTGGTCCTAGGTGGCATAAATCCTAGTTGAACACGCGATGATTCATGTTAAGGAAACCTAGCCAGAACAAGGATGGCAGTCCAAACGATTTCAAGAATGGTGGCACTACGTTGAAGTAGTATAGAAATACGTGATGAAACCCATACGATATACGGCACGGGACTATACAAATACACGGAAAGGATGATACGGGTTGGGTACTAGTACGGTTGGTACAAAGAATTTAGGGAACCAAAGAAAATAGTGGAATGGTGAAGCTTAGAAATCTTGCGATGTTATACTTAATAGAAACCTTGCAATATGATACTTGGTAGGAACCTTGTGATTATACTTTTGATAAGATGCATGGAATGTTATACTTGATTCATCGTGCCTGTAGCTTACCTTGTCATCATGCTTATGTTTATTTTCAGTTTATTCACGCCATGTTATTTTTACCTATTTTTATGTTGAAAGTCACTTGGACTACTCAGTCTTTATGACTGACCCATTTTGTTTCACCTCTTTTTCTTCCGTTCCCCCCCCCCCCCGGTTCGCAGGGTGGGAATACAGTTTAGTTTGGTTCTTACCAAGCTTCAAGGCTCTTTCAAGCACGACTTGGATTTCCCTTGGCTGTGGCTTGCTTTGCTTTATTGGGGAATATCACAATGTATTTTTATGCTTCTTTGTTTTTGAGCAAGACAGATATTTTAGCTATGTAATTGGGTATTGGAAGTTGATGGGCTTTTATTGTAAACAATTATATTGAATAAATGATTTGAAGTACTTCCACTTTACTTTCCGCTGTTTTATATATGTCTGTCTTGTAATATTTCTGTTCCAGTACCCATAATGCTCCACTGAAGTTAAGGCATTCCCTTTATGAGTGACCTTAACGGATGTGGGGTTTTACATTTGGTATCAGAGCAGAAGGTTACCAGACTGGGCAAAAGCTTTTAAAAACCTTCTGAAATTATTTTCAAAACGTTTACAAAGAAGCATTTTTCTAAAGAAAACTTTTGTTTTACGAAAGGCATATTCCCCAAAGCCATATGCACTATCTTTTTATTCTCTCCTTGAGTCTCTTCTCTCTTTCTTTTTCACCATAGTTTGTTGGCATGCGACACATGTCGGAAGGCAAAGTAGTGTCCAACTTCCATCTGTAGCCGCAATAGTTTTACTTGCGACTAATCTTATTTCAAGCTTTGTAGGTTTGTCGTGCGATGGAAGTAACTTTCGAGAAACTTTTCAACAAACTATACAAGGATAGTAGGAATGAGGATACAGGACACAAGTCTAAGGATGAGAAACTTGTTGATATGGCTTAATCCACAAAGAGGGAAGAGGTGAAAGGAAAGAGGCCAAGTGGAAGAATAATAAAAACCCATGACAACAGAGAATATCTTTAGTATGGTAAAAAGGGACATGTAATTAAGTATTATAGGACAAGGACAAGGGCAAAGTACAAGATCATCGAGAGGGCAATTGTATGCTCTCACTACTAGCATACCTAAGAGAGGTGGTAACGTTTCTGTTAAAAGTTTAGCTTTTCTTTTCTATCATACCCTAGGAACTTTGTTTTTGGTACATCGATTCCTTTTCATTTTGCTTCGATAGTTGAGTCTTTGCACCTTAGTACTAGCGTAGTAGTAGATCCCATTTTTGTCTCAAATCCTATAGGGGAATCGGCTCAATTATTCATGACTTGTTTGGATTTGAGGATGTCTATGCTAAGTGTTGAGTTTAGAAGTAAAGCTTATGTTTTTGGGCTATTGGTTGATTCTAGGGATGGAGTGGTTGTCCAGAAATGATACCATTCTCGAGTATGAAAAGAGGGTAGTTAGACTCTTGACTTGCCCCGGTAATACCCTCGAAGTCTAGTGTAACCCTTAGGGTTCTGACATGCTTAGTTACCTAGAATCTCTTGATACATCTATTGATACCGAGTAGTGTTCGCCACTAAGGTGGATGGTTCATTTCGCTTAAGCATGAGTTATAGGACATCACCTTAGTAAGTACATTTGGCAACATGGTTGACATCTGTTTATTTGCAAAAGATAATCCTTCTGCGTGGAATACCCTATAAACGAGATCCAGGATTCACTAGTGAATTTTGGAGAGCTTGCATGAAACCATGAGTACGCAGTTATGTTTGAGCCGAGTATACTGGAAGGAGGATAAGGGAAAATGGGATGAGAGACAACAGTGAAATGAGTTCCAACTCATATTTTGGAAACAAGAATTAAGAAATTATGAAGTTAAAGACGGACAAAGCACAATGGAGTTAAGCTCAAGGAAATGCGACTTAGAAGATTGAAGACTAGATACACACATCATATCTCTTTTTAAGAGTATATCCTTGATCCCTTTTTCATGTAGAGCTTACTTGCATGCTATCTTTTATGTATATCCTCTCAGTCCTATTCTCAATCTTATTTCTGTTACAAACCCCATAAGGAGTATGACTCATCTGGTTATGATATATTTTGGGGTTTGAGGATGTCCGTTGGGTTGACTAAACTTTTTGGGCTTTACAGGATATGGGTTGGTTTTAGGAAGGGATTTCTTGCAACCTAAAAGGAGTTTATCAAGCTTGGTTTCCTAGAATCATATATATTGGTTTTGGGCTGGTGTTTAGGGTACAAAGTTTTTCTTTACTTGCTTCTATCATTCGGTTAAACCTTTAGGTAGAAACTAATGGATGTAAACATGTGTTTGAGACATGTTATGGTTGATGGTTGCAAGTGGTTGCTAGTTGTTGCTCGTGGATGCATGAATGCACATTAGGCACTAGATCGGCTCAGTCACATTTCATATTGCATATTGCATATGCATGAATGTTTATACTTGTTTATGGATGGAATTGAATGTGTTATCATGTGGATGTTGCATATGGATGGATGTTTGTGCACACATATAGTGTTTAAATGACTTGGACTATTTGCATACATGTTGGATTCATGGCACTAAACATATTTTGCATTTAAAAAGATCAATCAGGCCTGATCATTTGCATTAGATAAGGAACATATACACACACTTTTTGCATATGCTCAAACAGCATTAGAAACCTCTTAAGGACAATGGATGCCTGTGATTGATGATTGAGTAGATGGATGATTGGAAGGTAGGACACATTCTTCTTAACTTGACGATTTCGGGGAGGAAATCCTTTAAGGAGTGGAGAATGTAACAACCCGAATTTTTATAACATGTTAAAATAAGAAATCAAGGCAGAATGAAATTTTAAAATCAGAATCAGGGGAAACGGGTAATGCCATTGCGTTTGTCTCGAAATTTTACATGAAATAGAGTCCGAGTTTTCGAAAATCGATTTCCGGATGAAGAAGTTATGGCATGTACAAGTTTTAGCAGTTTTCAGGCAGCACCGGACCGGGGGTCGACCTACCCCCCCCCCCCCCCGGTCGACTATAGGGTTGACCTACCCCCAAGGTCGACCATAGTGTCGACCTCCCCCTCTTACAGGTCGACCTGGCCAGCCTGTTTTGACCCAGAACTCATTTTTGAAGCCTAAGACATGTTTTGATGGTTCGGATTGATTCTAGGGTTAATCTAAGGGCCTAAACTAGTTGCTACACCAGTAAAAACACCCTTAGACCTAACCTAGTTCATACCAAATCATTCTTACACCATTATTCTGCTAAGATACCTTTTGAACCATGGCCGCCGTCTCCAAATCAAGGTACAAACATTCAAACTCAAATCAATTAAAAGAACAAAGCTTCAACAATGATTCTAGACAATAAATCAACAACGTCACTGCAACATTCTACAACAAATTCAGTCCTTAATTCATTAGTCATGCTCTGTAAGTCCTAGTTATTTCCAGATTAAAATATTTAAATATAATATGGGCATGTGATGAAGTGAAATTGGATTTAAGTATGTTTATTGATCTATTTCTGTTGCTTCTTGAATCTTGAGTTTTGAGACTTGTCTATCTTTATTCCCATGTCTAGTTTATGATCTATTCAGCCTGTTGTAAATCAGTTTTCTTGATTCATATTAATATTATTACTAAGTTGTAATCTTCATGCCTGTGATGATGTTTTTCTCTCTGATCTTATTCTTATGCAAAATTCTACCTTCCCCTATTTATTTTCTTTTGATGAATCTAGGTCAATTTCGGACCTAGGCCTAAACTACGATATACGTGCGATGGTATACGGGGGAAATATTGGAATATGGCCTAGTGGAATATATGTGTTTGGTGGAATTGATGGCATAACATAAAAATTGGATAATTGGGTATTACTACCATTAACATGAAATTGGATATTTGGGTATTGTCAATATAATTGAAATTGCAAGTTTGGGCATACATGAATTTGCATGTAAATTAAGTCACGGGTTTGGGACTATGTAAATTTAATCAAAAGATTGGGCTTACGTTAATTAGGCATATGTAGAATTGGGAATTTGGACATGAAAGCAATCGTAAACTTGATAGTTGGTATAAACATGTATTATGAACTTGGGCAACCGACATGTACTGTAATAAAAAGGCTATAGTTTGGGATAACTACATCATGAATCATGATTTTTGGTTTATTGGGTATGAAACTTGATACATGTAGAACTTGATATGGTAAAATGGCATAAAATTGGCATACATGTAAAACGACATAAATTGAACATATGTAAATTTGGTACGAATTGGGCATATGTAAAATTTACATGTAATCTAGAACTTGGGCATATGTTAATTATGTAAAATTTGGAGTTGAAACATATATGATAATTTATGACTTAGTAGAGGTTTAATATGAACGCGCCTAAGTTGGGTTTTGGGTAATTGGCATGTATTGTAAATAAAAGGCTATAACTTGGCATAACCTCATTGTGAATTATGATAATAATTTGGGAATACGTTTTGGGCAAAAACATGAATCATGAACATTTCTATATGTTAAACACATGAATTGATATTGGGGTTTTGGGTGGAATACGACCATTAATGAACCTTTGACACGAGGTTAGACTCAGTTTGTGGTGTAAATCTGCCCGGAACCGCCCGGCAAATCCAGTAGCCACAAAGTGTCAGTCTAATGATAGAGGTCGAAGGCCAAATTGTAGGCTTAACGGTTTACGACACGATGTTATACCCAGTTTGTGGTGTAAATCTACCCGGAACCGCCCGGCAAATCCAGTGGCCACAAAATGCACGGTCTAATGTGAGAGGTCATGATTCGTTCGTCATAATGAATGAATTAAGGAATACTAACCATAATAAGACGTGGGTATGGTTAGAGGGTTAGGTGGGATGACATGGAAATTTGACATGTAAATATGGCCCTAACTGGTATGAGTTAAGAACATGTAAAACTTATAAATGTAGGCTAAACCAATATGTTATGAATGGGTGGGTTAAGTAACGTGGTTATGAATGGCCCTAAAATCTCTACAGATCTTTGAGAAAGCAATTGCACGAGGAGGGGGTGGAGGAGGGGGATCATTTGCTGGACCTGCAGCGGCGGTCCTAGCCTCAAGATATTGACGAAACCAACCGGGTACATGAACACCCTTTGGTATCTCAGATGCTTCAGGCATGCTGGAACGAAACAAAGAAAGGTTCAATACAAAAAGGACTGAAAGAAAGATATATGGCTCTTGGGGATCATGTTTTTCAAAATAAGCTTTATTTTTGAAAATACTTCCTTTCAAAACCTTTTTTGAAAATAATTTGTCAAAACCTTTTTTTTTTATATAAAATCTGGTAACCTTCAGCTCTGATACCAAGTGTAACACCCCACCTCCGTTAAGGTCACTCACAAAAGGGAATGCCTTAACTTTGGTGGAGCATTTTAGTAAACAGGACAGAAACTTACAAGACAGATAAAACAGTACTTGAAAATTTTTAACTTTATTACCGCGGAAACAGAAATTAATATGGTTACATCCTTTCAATTTCAGAATTCAAGTACAAAATATTAGTCTTGTACAAAAGCCTTCAAAATACATAGTTTAAAATCATAATCCCCATGGAACGGAAGCTATACAGAGCCAAGCCATACTTTAAGCACTTCAAGCAAAGAGAAATCCGGATCAAGCTAAAGTATTTCCCTCCTTGGATAACCTGGGGGGGAAACGGAAGAAAGGAGGCGAAACAACAAGGGTCAGACTACTTTAACAGAAACAGAATGCTAATAATGGGCCTTTACTACCCGATCAGAAACAGACAGAAGAAGAAACATATTTATCCCGATGGAAACAGAATGTGGAATTAGGTGTACACTAGTAATGGGCCTTTACCACCCGAACAGACGGTACCACAAAGAAACAGACAGGTGTTACCACCCAACAGAAACAGACGGTACCAACAGAAATAGACAGAACTAAGCGTACCCTAAAACCCTACCCCAAGCGATCGGCTCCCTAATACATAAATATCCTGTGTCGGCCCCACAGTAGGGTGTATCACTCCCTAAAGTGACAACCAATTGGCACAGACCTATTTACAGATGTCACGGCGTCTTACATCCTCAGAGGCAGACCGGGATCCATGCACGCACATGACCCGGTTGGAACGCACCATCAACACCCCTCGCCATTATCAGAATGAACCTCTTATAATTAGTTCAGTAAGCGTGCCCGGACCCTACTTACTGTTGGGTCAAAGTTTTGATACCAGAAAGGGTTACTGACTAATATGGGTCCCAAACAACAGATGACACAAGTAATTCCCCTCCTAACCTTGTGTCCCCAGACTAACAGATTTCAGATTAACTTGTTTACAAGTTCAGACATACAGAATTCAGATTTACTAATTCACAAATTTAAGTTAACAAGTTTTCAGACTAACGGATCAGATGTACAGATTTTTCAGATTTGTCTAACTTTGTATTGGGCCTACAGATTCATGGACGGGTTTTACTACATCTATTAATCCCTTTGGTTTAACCCTATTTTTTCCCCAATACGTTTTAGACGTCATTCTTATCTTAGATTTGCATTAATTAATTATTAATGCACAGACCTCTCACATTAGGTCGGTAGCTTGTGGCCGCTGGATATGCCGGGCGGTTCCGGGCAGACTTCTGCCACAAGCCAGACCTAACCTCGTGTCTTACGCATGTTATGACTAACTTCTCACATTAGAACCTATTGTTTGCGGCCACTGGATGTGCCGGGCAGTTCCGGGCAGATTTACGCCGCAAACTCATTCTAACCTCGAGTTAGCCATGTTTATCTTTGCGGCCAATTTATTAATAAATTACCGTTTATGCGCACGCCCAATATATATGCCAATTCAGATTATATTAATAACAGGATGATTATATCAACATAGCAGATAACAGATTTTATATGACTTAACGGATTTAACAGATTTAGCAACTTAGCAGATTTTGGCATATAACAGGTTAGGCATTTCAACCGACAAATTTAACAGATTAGGCATTTCAATCTAATTAGCAGTCTAGGCAATATAACAAAACTAGTAGTTTAGGCAACTTGACAAATTAGCAGATTTAGCAAATTTAATATTTCTAAAAGTTCTATTTACATGCCTTGCCCAATCATAAATTGGCCTAAATTCATATGCTTACATAATTGTCATGATTCACAACATATACTCCATGTTTGCATAAGCGCAGAATATGGACATAATTTGCCATATAACCTATGTTCCAATTTTTGTTAAACTAGCATTTTGCAGCAGATTCACATATAAATTATACCAAATATAACCATTAATTTCAATGCATGCCATATATCCAAAAATCCCTATTTAGGTGTAATCACAATAATAGATATCCTAATTAATGTAAATCTTTACACCTAAGTTTCCATATCTTCTTCTTTTTGAGTCATGAATCATTATGCAAACTATACCCAACAATATAAATCTTTAAATCGTATCTTCTAAAAATCATATCTTGACTTTTATATGCATTTTGTCCAAAATCTCAAATCATATGTAATCTTACAATGGTTCCTCTTTTCTTCTATCATAGAATATGCATAGATCCAAATCTAGTTTACAACATATGCTCATTAATTACAGTTCTAAATTACAACATAACTATGCATACAACATGCATAAATTATATGTTCATAGTCAAATTTATGCATATGTCCAATATATTTTATGCCTCGGACCTAAAGTCATACATTCAATTTAGTCTTGTCAAATTTCGCATCATTCATTATTTATCCCAAAATTTGCGTTCATACGTTCATCTCTTATGAGATTAGGCACAGGCTCATGGTAGCCTGGCTATAAAAACAGAAAAGAAGAAAAGGGATACAGAACAGTCACAGAAAAACAAATCTGACAGAAGAGAATATATATACAATCTCAGATTCAGGATAAAAAACATATCAAAATTATAATTAACGTTTATAGCGGAAAATAACTGTACTTGCCTTGATTGGATTAAAGAAAGAACTTTAACTTGTTGTAGAATCTTTGCAGAAACTTTAATCTCTAGTTTGAATTGAGTTGCTTAGGCTGATGTTGATTATCTTCTAGTTTTAATTCTAGCAGAGCAGCGATGCCATTTTTATTTTTTTATTAGAAGAAGAGAGCAATGGAGGCTAGAGAATTGTGTAAGAAACCTAGGTAGAGTCTAGGGTCATTTTTATAGAGTTTATGAACTGATTAGGACCATCGATGTTGCTTGGATTGATCGTAGCCATTCATTCGAAAGAGAGACCAATTAGAGCCTGCCACCTAGCCCTAATGACAAAGCATGCTTCTGAAAATCGACCAACATAGACTAGGCCAGCCAGGGTGGACTGGGTTCGACCTGGGTCTGGACCAGGTCGACAGCCCTGTCGACAGCCCTGTCGACAGCCCTGTCGACCTGGCTAGACCAGGTCGACAGCCCAGTCGACCTGGGTGCCTTAGGCGGGAATTTTCCCGCCCTGGCCAATTGGGCCCGATTTTTAATTTTAAACTTGTTTTTCTGAGCTGTTCGAATTTAAACTTAATTCAGAAACTTCCGGAGGCTATATCTTCTTCATACGGACTCCGTTTTTCGAAAACTCGGACTCTATTTCGCGTATTTTTCTGAGACGAACGCAATGGCGTATCCCGTTCCCCTTAGTTCTTTGATTTCAAATTAATTATACTTTAATTTGTTAATTCCACAGTTATAGAATACACGGGGTGTTACAAGTAACCCACTAGATGTATCACGGTATCCTGGAACTAGGCAGGGTGGGGCACGATTACTGGGCTGATTGTAAGTGACCAGAACGACAGCTGAGTTGGTGCACCATTGTAGGTCAGGCAGACTATGGTCGTGCACGTAGTCCGGAGTTGAAAAAGCAGGCATTGGGCACTGGTAGGTTTACATTGTGCGTGCTTGATTCGTGTCATTGGTTGGCACCCTAGGGCTTGATACACCCTATGGTGGACCTAGCACAAGTGACTACATTTCGTGATTGGGCCGTATGACACAGACACATGAACGAGCTAGGACTTGTAGGGAGCCGATCGATTAATAGATCATTACGTGGAAAAAAGGGTGTTGTTCGTTAGGTAGCATAATCCCTAGTGGTCCTAGGTGGCATAAACCCTAATCGAATCTAGGAAACGTTCAATAGGTAGCATAATCCTTAGTGGTCCTAGGTGGCATAAATCCTATTTGAACACGCGATAGTTCATGATAAGGAAACCTAGTCAGAACAAGGGTGGCAGTCCAAACGATTTCAAGAATGTTGGCACTACGTTAAAGTAGTATAGAAATACGTGATGAAACCCGTACGATATACGGCAAGGGACTGTACATATACACAGAAAGGATGATACGGGTTGGGTACTAGTACAGTTGGTACAGAGAATTTAGGGAATCAAAGAAAATAGTGTAATGGTGAAGCTTAGAAATCTTGTGATATTATACTTAATAGAAACCTTGCAATATGATACTTGGTAGGAACCTTGTAATGATACTCTTGATAGGAAGCATGGAATGTTATACTTGATTCATCGTGCCTGTAGCTTACCTTGTCATCATGCTTATGTTTATTTTCAGTTTATTCATGTCATGTTGTCTTTACCTATTTTTATGCTGAAAGTCGCTAGGACTTACTCAGTCACTCCTTTTGTTTCGCCTCTTTTTCTTCCGTTCCCCCCCCCCCCAGGTTCGCAGGGTGGGAATACAGCTTAGTTCGATTCTTACCAAGCTCCAAGGCTCTTTCATGTATGGCTTGGATTTCCCTTGGCTATGGCTTGCTTTGCTTTATTGGGGAATATCACAATTTATTTTTATGCTTCTTTGTTTTTGAGCAAGATAGATATTTTAGCTATGTAATTGGGTATTGGAAGTTGATGGGCTTTTATTGTAAACAATTATATTTAATAAATGATTTGAAGTACTTCCACTTTACTTTCCGTTGTTTTATATATGTCTGTCTTGTAATATTTTTATTCCGGTACCCATAATGCTCCACTGAAGTTAAGGCATTCCCTTTGTGAGTGTCCTTAACGGATGTGGAGTGTTACATTTGGTATCAGAGCAGAAGGTTACCAGACTGGGCAAAAGCTTTTAAAAACCTTCTGAATCATTTTAGTGTTTTGTACACAATATCAAAAACTATGTGTACAAACTACTACTAAATTGGTATGAGCTAAATAGTAAATCCAAGTATAATATGCAAGTAAGTAAAGGGATATAAATAATTTATAGTGATTCGACGCTAACATCTACATCATTTCATAGTAACTATTCATCACCATTGTTATTATTACAAGATTAATCCAAGTTCAAACACTTTGAGTTTACAAATTTATGAATAGAAAGTGAAAAATCCTTGTCTACAAGACCCAAATTGCCTTTAGAACATCCCCAACGAGGTGGATTACTCGCGATCAAATCGAAGTTATTTGACTCGAGCAACCCTCCAACAGGTTGGGGGTTGCTTCTTCCTTAGCCGGCTTTTAGAAAGCCGACTAAGGAAATCTTGTCTTAATTACCCAGCTTTTTGAAATTCGGCTAAGCGCTTAGCCAGCTTTTAATAAGTCGGCTAAGGCTATTTTGCCTTAGCCAGCTTATTAAAAGCCAGCTAACCAGGTTATTGAAGCAACCGTTTGGTTGCTTCAACAACCCCTTGGGTTGCTGATGCAACCTTGGCCCGGGGTTTGACATCTCTGTTGAGGGTCAGTTAAAAAGAAACTGACCCCCTGTTAGGGATGCTCCTACAGTTTTAAAAGCTCCAAGTACACTTCAATGTCCAATAAGAAAGACAAAATTCAATCCAAATACCAAAATGTGGTGAGATAGCTTCTAAGCTAAGTTTATAAGTCCGGAGAACCTTCCAAAGCCATAGAAACCAAGAATGAAGACAGTAAAATGCTTGAAGAATTAGATGCTTCTCGCGTGTAGGAATGAATCGGCCAAAAGATTCTGAAACAAAATGAGTGCTGGGCTATTTATAAGAGTGGAACACGAAATTTCTTATCCCTCAAAATTCGTGTTCCAGTATCTGTGCCGATCCGGAGATCGGTACGATTCCTGAGTACTTAGTCAATTCTTGCGTTGCCTCTTCACTAAAGTACTTGAATCCATTCGATGCCATAACCGAAAAACCAGAATGCTAAATCCCTAAGCCAACCTCGTGATACGAAATATGATTTCTGTATCCGCAAGCCATTTCCAAACCATTGAGTATCATGCCACCTTTTAATGACTGACATCAATTCTATAAACTATGGTTGAACGAGTTTACTATTAGCAGTATTTAAATTGTGTACGTTCAGATAAATGTAATAGGAGATGGGGTAAAGAGAAATGTTGTCAGTTTCAATTTTCAAATCCTAATGTGACATATTAAATCCGTTGGTAAATGGACTGTGTACAGAGAAAGAAATATAAGGATTTTTTTTTTGAAACAAGAAGGGTACTTGTATCACAATAAGGGCATTGTTACTGACACTCCATATATTATTTAGGGAGGGACCAATTTTTTTCTTTTCAAAAATTGTTAAGGGGAGTACCAGTGAGGAAATTAGCCCCTTAACAAATAAAGATAATTTTGCCTGATTACCCATTTAGCCACTTAACAAATAAAGGTAAGTTTACCTTAACAAATATTGCAAGGGCTGCAGTAATTCTTTTTTGATTCGCATATATCGTTTTTTTTTAAATCCTAAAGGATAAGCATTTTCAGAGGAATATGATCAAACTTTTTTTTTTTGTTGATATAAATATGCCAAATTTTATAATTATCGAGGCAATACACCGAAATGATTATTAATTTTCGACATATCACTACTGAATACATATATAATTTATTACATGCTACATTCGGTGCAATGGTGACGAGGTGCTTATTTTATTTGGTTTCCCTTATCGAGTAAGTTTTTTAAAATTTAATTTAAAGAGGTAATTCAGAAACATTGAGTAGTGTCAAATAATATGTTTGTGTAGCCCCTTAACAACTTTTCAAAGAGTGGAGTGTTTTTAAAAAATGACCCCTCTCCCCTTCAACAATAGTTGGAGTGTCAATAACAACACTCTAAAATAAACAGGTTACAAGGGGATGATTAAGCTAGTTACAAATGGTACAACACAAACCTGAACAAAAAAAATAAAACCAACTTAATTTACACAGACATAGCAAGAAAAACTATGTAAACGACACCAAACCGCTGCAGGAACACCATACTACACAACTAAAACAAAATAACATGCCACAGAATTTCAACAAAGGTAATTTTTATTCTAATCCACAGTTTTAATAAGTTAATCCACCATTTTAGTTTAATAAGTTAATCCACAACTATTTTGTAAGTTAATCCACGAGTGGATTAACTTACAGATTTCACCCTATTATATATCTAACAATCGATTTTATGCTTTTTGTTTCATAATTCTGCGTTATTTCACAATTCTCATATCAAATTAATAATAATAACCTAACTAGACAAAATTAAGATCTCATACCAGATAATTATGTGAAAAAAATACATATTATAAATCTACTGTATGCAATATGTTTTTTATATAAATTATACCGACATGTCAATTATAAGATTTTCATTTGGTATTCAAATTCCCTTGCTGTATACGTTAACTTGTGCAGCCACTCATACTAGTCATTCATACATGCTAGTACACGTATGCATAAAAATCCAAATGAAGTGGTGAGGGACAAATAAGAAATCTTTGCTATAAATAAACAGATCATGGAGCAAAACATTAATAGGTTCATCAAAAATGAAGCTAATAATAAACAAGTCACTTTAGCAATTTAAGTACCTACAACCTATTATTTTTACTTATGTAAAAGTCATATATATTTCTTGAATTACACAAACATGGGATTAAAAGTCATACACGCCTTTTAAGTTCTAATAATCATGGGTTTAAAATGCTTCTTGATATCCAAATGAACATACAAACCTCATTAAACTGACTTTTAACACTCAGCACAAATAAAGCAATACATAGAACATAATACTTTGAATAACACTTTGAAACAAGCAATCTATCATTTGACCTTTTTTTTCAATAACACTGAATCAATATTAAGAAAGATATCTACATTTGAAATAACCAACGTATCTTCTGAATTATTATTTTTTGAAAAACAAGCAATGTATCTTCTGAAATATCAATCTTCCACTTCTTAAATAACAGGCCACATCTAGTCATGCCTACTACGGCATAAAAGAAGATACACTTTTCAACAATTCCTAAATATAAAAGGGGATTGTTAAAGGGACTCCAAATTTAGTTAAGGGGAGGACCAATTTTTATTTATTGTATAATTGTTATGGGGAGGACAAAATAAATCAGCCTCCCCTTTACCATATATATTAAAATTCCGACATTAACCCCCTATAATTCTCATTAGAATAAACCATGAAACTTAAAGCTTAATTAGTGTTAACAATTTAATGATGCGCATAAAAATAAAAAATTAATATATTTAACGTAAGGGAGACACAAGAAAGTTTCATGGGTGATCAGAAGGCACCGGATTAGGTAATTAATTTTAATTTCATATTAGAGTAAGTATGGTTAATTTAAAATAAATGCAAAAATAAAAATTTAATCTAAAATGTTGTTCTAATTTGAGTAATTGAGATGTATAGTAATTCCAAAGTTTTTTATTTGTGTTGAATTTAGTAAGTTAGAATTTAACATAAGTGACAAGCCTTGGGTAGTATAGTCTCTTTTTCTTTTCTTTTTTAAATAAACCAGCCCCCTCTTAACAATTTTTTTTAAGCTAGAGTCCCCTTAAAATTATCCTTCCCTTAACCAAATGTGGAGTCCCTTTAACAATTCCCATATAAAAAAACATTGCATAAGCATGTAGAAATACAAATCTTTATTAATTTGATTCAGTAAGCACCATAAAATAATATTATTCACCTTTCTAGAAAATATAACACTATTTAACGGAAAAAATAATAACAGTAATTGGGTATAAATTAATGAAAACTAAAAAAAATGAACAAACCTGAAAAGTTACGTATCTTCCCAGACATATTTCTAACAAATTTTCAATATTTCAGAAAATAACTTATTTGATAATGGTGATATTAAAAAACAATACAATTTTGTATACAATTATTCAACTTCAAAAAAAAAAACAAATTACTTACTGTTATGTTGAATTACTCCGCTTAACGCTTAAGCTTGGATTTAGACGCTAGAATTCCAGAGCCAAGAAGACAATGGAAAAAGCAGGAAGAAGAAAACGCATGGAAGAAGAAATCGCACGGAAGAAGAAAACGCAGAAGAAGATTAAGAAGAGGAGAATATGTACGGTTTTTTTATTGGTGGATGTACTGATTAAAATTTGAATTTTAGTAAAAGTCAAAGATCCTATTAAATTGGGTGGATTAACTTACTAATACGGTGGATAAGAATAAAATTTACCTTTAACAAAAGCCAAATAATCACAAATCTTCTTCCAGCACCAGATGCCAGCAAAAGCACTAACAACACACGAAAAAAAAAAAAAAGAACAAAAACAAATGACAAGCTCCAGATTGAACTCCAAGAACCAAGAAAGAAGCAGTGACAAGCATCAAACACATGCAGAACCAATAACCAAGGCAGTTGACAACAACTCTAAAGCTAAACCATAAGAAGCACACAAAAACCAAAGACCAACAGGGCAGCAGATGCCAAGCTTCAAAGAAGAAGAACTAATCACCAAACTCATAAGCACAACTAAACTAAAGGAAAAAGCAGCTACACATAACATTGTACATCAAAAGGAGACCATCAGAGAAGCACCAGAAACATGGAAATACCCAAAGTCAAAGCCATAAACTTGCCAAAAACAGCCAAAAAAAAAAACCACGCAAAGTTCATCTTTTTTATTTATTTAATATTTCACAACACGGTAAAACTAAGGATAGTAGATATATTTGCTCATGTCAATCAGAATAGTAGACAGTATCATAATATAAATGTAGGGTTTACATTTCTTAGAGTAATGCAAGACCATCTTGAAATATTGTAATGAATTCTTCCATCTCCAGCTTTGGCAGCACAACCCCAATTTCTACACTTTTACCTTCATCTCCATTTTCTGCCATATAAAATCCTTCATTGTCTACAAATACTTCAACTTTGATCGGCTTTCCTCAACCGAAATCTATGCTATCATACACAGCAAATCTGTTAGAACCCGTAATAGCGAATAGCGGATGCCCAGCAAAAATATGAGCTCTATCTTCTTCCCCTCTCGTTACACTGCTCACAATTCCATTTTCCAACTCTTTAATTTTGCTTCCAATGGCTTCACATGCTAGCATAGCGCCTTCATCCTTAACCAAATCTCCTGCATTCATTTCCACAAATGAATGCAGAACACATGCTCCGAAATACAATGCTGGAGCAGTTGGTTCCGGTCTCTTTCTCCAGTCAACTGGTAACATAAAACAAACCATCTGATCTTTAGAATACTGGCGCAGTTTTGCATGGCATGACCATGCACATGCAGACGATACAGTGTAAGAAGAACAATGAGGTAAGGATTTCTGGAACAATTTTGCTTTCGCTCGAACAGACGTTCTGAGTCTCTCTATCTGCTCAAGGCTGATCCTGAATATGGTGCCCAGTGCTTCAGTTTTAGCTTTAGCTTCAGATTTGAGTTTAAGCTTGTTTCCAAATTTCCGTCTTTCTTTCAAATATCCTACGCTGCATTCTCGAAGAGTACTGTTTGATAGGAGTACAGTCCAATCCAGAGATGGTACCATAGCCAGTGGTAAAGGCGAACCAGACTTGCCAATTGAGACCCAGGATTCGACCACTACAACAAAAAACACTTTTCGCAACAGGCAATATCTGTTGCAGTAGACCAATTGCAACAGACCCGCGCCTGTTGGTATAGCCGAAGTTGCAAAATGTTCGCAATATTTTCCGCTTGTTGCAATAAGAGATTATGATTTACATTTTTGCAACATATCCTTTTGCAACAATATATGTCCGTTGCAATAGATTTATAAATTTGTAAAAAAAAAATTTACAGCTTATAAATACTACATATTAAATGTATTCGTTTTAGTAATAGTGTCTGTCACAGAATGAAATAAACCAATAAAAAATTTATTTTGACAAAGTTTTTATAGTACAAAAAATTACAACAAAAGATTCTATAATTTTCATACATCATTCATGTATAACAATTTCTTCTCCCACAACACATTTTTTTCCGGATAGAGTTTTTCTAATCATGCAAGAAAGTCCACTCTTTAAGCTACCAAGCATTAGAATCTAAAACTTTGCATGCCCAACTAACTCGTTTAATGGTTTGCAATTGTAAAAATTCATTCAATTCCCTTCTACCTGTCAAATAGCAATGCAATTCAAAATGAATAAGCAACGCACAAGTAAAATATATACAACAATGAAAGTCACAACGTAAAATCTGTGCTCATTTATAGTACTGACCTCTTTTAAAGTCCATGGCTTTGATATTTCGAAACCTCCAGCGGAGTGTGACAATAGTTTGAAGCCTACAGCCCATTTTTTTAGGCTAACACCATCTGTTTTACTTGCCTAGTGGCATTCACCTTTACACGTTCAACATGAATATGCGAATTACACCTAAACCATGTCAAACTGTTGATGCTTGAAAAAAAATACGACTATAACCCAACTTAAGAAAGCAGTAAACGATAGCGTAAATAGTATGATAACAATTCCATTAACCTCCCCCCCCCCAAAGAAAAAAAACACTGATTGTACATCGACGGTTATAATTATCGGTAGTGCCCTTAAGAGAAGTATCTATTCCAGAACCCTTTAAAGATCTTATAAGCAAGTGATGCCAATACTTAAAAACCAAACCACCGCTCCTAGCCCAACAAGAAATGAGATAAATAGAAATCCAATATTATTATCATCTACAGCATAAGGATCTCTCACCTCTTTATTAAGACCTCCTCTAAAGCTTGAAACTCGATTAAGTGCTTTGGTAAGCAGTCCATTTTCAGATGCAAATGTCGGGCTACTGGGGATAGAATTTAAGAAAGCTGAAAGTTTCAAATCAAACCATGACTCCGTTGTATTATTGATATTAGCACCCATCATGCTTGCATATTTACATATGAACGAGAAATTAGGCATACTAACTCAACTAGCACCCATCATCCATACTTATGTATGTATGTATTGTGTGTATAATATGATATCGCACCTGAAGATGATGCAGTAACATTTGGGCATAGCTCTACAGATGTAGTCGAGTTAAAATTCTCCTCAATGCCCAAAATATCTGTAGTGATGCTAGAAGCTAGCATCAGTTGCTCATTGCTCATCGGTTTCTCTGATCATATTAGCTGCTCACATATCTGATTTCATCACAAAAAAGTAGTCACAAAAAAATATGTTTACCGAATCATGCTATGAAATAGAATATGAGTTCATTTTTTCCTCCCCAATCCAATAGCATTCTAACATATTTATAAATTTTTCTAATATGTCACAGAGTATTCTTTTTTTAATAATATCTCATGTCAACATATACATGAATTTTTTTCCACAAACCAAACCAAAGAACTAACAAGTGACAGAAATGAAACAAGATACAAAACATTAAACAAAAGCACAATAATATTTCTTTTTAAATGATATTAACAAAAATCAAAAGAGGAAAATGCAGATAATTTTTTTAAAGACGAAAACACATTGTAAATACTAAAAGAACATGCGATGCACGAATTAGCAACCAGTACTAAGAAATATCATGAAAGAAAAAACTTGTCATTCATTCGAGCATAGTGTCATTGTTTTTTTTTCTTGCTCTTTTATTTGAACCGAATGGTCATAGGTTACCTTTGTGGCACAAGATGCTGCCAAATGTTTGATTGAATATATTCAGATGTTATTATGTGAAAAAGGAAACGAACCACTATAAAACGGCAAAAAAATTGGGTTGCCCTGAGCAGTATCCAAAGCTTACATGGCCACAGTATATGCATTCATGGCCACAGTTTTAGCAGGTCAAGAAATAAGATGAAGTAACAGTCATCAGTTTAAGTGCAAAAGATCTTTAAGCTTGCTGCAGCATGACATGTACTAGGCTATTAGCAGATCAAGAAATTAGATTAAGTAGCAGCCAATAGTTGAAGTGCAAAAATAATTTTAAGCTTTACATTAAGTAGCAGCCAACAGCTAAAGTGCAAAAATAATTTTCAGCTTTACATTATGTAGTAGTCAACAGTTGAAGGTTAAAAACAATTTTAAGCTTTACTGCAGCGATCTTGAACCCTAGGTCTCATATGATTTCCAGTTAATCAACAACCAACAACACTACAAGACCAGCTTTGCCAGAAATTCATAAACACAACTTATTTTCAAACTAGTTCAGTGTTCACCTATCAGCAGCTTTGTTGATGATCGTTGCCCCCTTCCGGGGGTTGCTCTAGGAGACCGGTTGGCTTGTCTAGCCCTGAAGCCGGCCCTAGATGGATTTTCCAACAGTCATTTATGACCTAGGTAAGATTTTATATGCTTATCTAATTGTAAACTTTATTAATCTTCCAAATTCATGAACTACTTATATATTTTAATTTTAAATGATAAATCAGCAGTTCTTTGATCGCCACAGAGGTAATCTATGACAAAAATATCATGAAAGAGAAAACATATCTGGCACTATGCTCAAATGAATGCCAAATTGTAAAAAATAAAAATATACTGGAAGAAAAATCGTACCATAGGATTAAATATTTAAGGCTATCTCTCCAGCAAACAAAACACCTCCAACTCCTTGCCTAATCTCAAAAACATCAACAAATCTACGCCCTATCTGCCGCCAGGCTTGTGCTGATCGAGTACCTCCACTTAACCCATAATCTTCCCTTTTCCTTTCCTGAGCAAATCGCCTCCAACTCCCCTAGCACCCATCCGCCGCTTCCTTTCCGACCACCATAGTCGAATTCGATTTCTTCTAGGAGTCCATCACTAACCCGATCGGAAGCATAGTTGCAAAATTAAGGACGAATAAAAAAACCGAGGGTAGATAAGGATGTAAAAAATGGAAAACCAATAAGGTACGGCGGTTGCCTTGAACGTGAAGTGAAGAAAGGGGGTAGAAGTATCCGGATTATAGGGTTACGGGGGGAAAGCGGGATACGAAAATATCAAGGAAAATGGGGGCGGGAATGTACTTATTTCCGCAAAAGGCATCGTTACTTCAACCGTAACCGGCAAATTAGCGTAGGAAATTACTTTTTTCTGTAAATTTATGTGAAATTAAAATATTTAGATTTGGGGAAAAAACAAGTTAAACTTGAAAAAATTGTACTGTCTTGTGTAATCTAAATTTATAAGGCTCCATTGCACATTACAACAAATTTTATTTTAAAATATAACTTCTCACAGAAAATAAAAAACTTTAATTTTAAATTTTATGAATATTACAAGATGGATGTGTTCTCTTATGGTGTTATATTATTATTTTAATTTTTTAGTTTAATGAAAATTTTGAACAAAATAAATTTTTATGAATATTTTGTAATTTTATTTTAGTTATTAGTTTAAAATTATTTAAATTACTGAATATTTATATAATTATCAATTATAATTATTGAATACTAAGTAATAAAAATACATATTAATAAGTTTGAAATTATTAACTATTAAATTGAGTACTAAATATATATTATAGTTGTTTAACATTAAATACTAATAGTAATTACTAAATAATATAATTTTTAATGATAATATATTAATTATATTTGCCAATTATTAATTATATATATGTTCATATATATATATATATATATATATATTGTTAATCATATATATATATATTAACTATTATGCTTATACTTCTTATATTATAACCGAATATTACTTAGGAAAAAATAATTTTTAAAAGTACATTTTTGCAAGTGGCTTTACCTGTTGCAAAAAATTTACAGTATCGGAACTATAAAAACAGTTGCTAAATATATAATTTTTGCAACTGGTTTTAAAGTGTAGTTGCAAATAATATGTCTATTGCAACATCAATGAAAGTCGCAACAGGCATGAAAGCGCTGTTGCGAAAAATATGTTTTTCGCAATAGGAAGGAAAAGCCTGTTGTTAAATCTTATCTATTGCAACAGCTACGAAAGGTCTGTTACTAAATATCATTTACTGCAACTAACATTTGAGGCCTGTAGCAAATAGGTAGTTAAAATAGGGTATTTTTTCTTGTAGTGGACGAAGTTGGTGTAGCTGAAGCCATCACATGCCGCATGGTGCATGGAAAATGCCATGCAAATTCCATTGTTTGGAAATATTGTTAGCTGAATGGCTAGCAAATCATCATTCTCTCTTACGTAAGGAATGAAAGGTTTGAGCTTTGTAGGATCATGTGGCTTAGTTTCTGAGACTTGTACAAACTCCTCTGGTTCGTTCTCCGCTATGGCTAAAGGGACCGAATCACCTTCTTTGTAATATATTTCATACTTTTCTTCCTCGGAATTGGGTGAGAGACGAAGCTTTCCGGCTAAGGGATAAAAATGATGCAGAGTGAGAGAAAGGGAGGATTTGAGATTGGGAAGATGGGATTCGATGAAGTGAGAAGACGAATGAGGATATATGAAAAAGAAGCATCTTCGAACATGGTTAGAATCAATCCAGATTACATTTGAAAAGGTGAGAGGAATGGATGATGAATCGGGTAGTGATCCTTAAGGCGGAGAGATTCAAACATTTTCGATCATTTTCATTTTGTTTTGTTTCTGGTTGTTCATAGTTTTTTTTTGGGTGATGGTCGTGGCCATTTATACACGTTGCCTTTTACAACAGAAGCAAGCTTTGTCCAAGTCATAATAAAAATTGTTTTACAATATTAACTAGTGTGTAACCCCTGCTTTACACACGACAATATAATTAAAAATGACGTTTATTACGAAGATAAGTGTATATTAGTAATTAATGTCTTTTATACACGTAATCTTCTTTGAAATTAATGTATATTAATAATTTATTCAATGAATTAGCAAATATTTTTAAATAGAATTTGTTTAAATAAGTTAAATG
Organism: Allium sativum; assembly: GCA_030737875.1. Classification (NCBI taxonomy): domain Eukaryota; kingdom Viridiplantae; phylum Streptophyta; class Magnoliopsida; order Asparagales; family Amaryllidaceae; genus Allium; species Allium sativum. The sequence goes on along the minus strand of CM060914.1, from coordinate 141,659,816 downwards.
TAAAATTACGAAGTTAGTTGAACTGTATGACATTGTAGGAAAAATTGAGAGTTATTGATGTTCAAAAGAATTTTATGATATAATACTTGGTAAATTTTTGATATAAATGAATCATAACTAATTTACAAATTAACTTTGTCATTATTGTTGATATACATAGTGCATATTATGTGATTTATACATCTTTGTAGTTACATAGGAAAATATCTTTTATTAATATGGATTGAATATACATAATAAAATTAGCATATATTTATAAAAACTATAAAAATGGACTAAATAAATGTTAAGATTTAAATAATTAGGATTTAGATTTCATGATTAGTATTAACATGTGGACTAAAATATAAAATATCAGAAACAATTAAGAAAGTTCAGCAAATAATTAAGAAAGTTCATGATCATGTGGCTTAGTTTCTAAGACTTGCACAAACTCCTCTAGTTCATTTAGTTCTCCGCAATGGCTAAAGGGACCGAATCACCTTCTTTGTGATACATTTTGTACTTCTCCTCATCGGAATCGGGTGAGAGACGAAGCTTTCCAGCTAAGGGATAAAAATGATGCAGAGTGCGAGAAAGGGAGGATTTGAGACTCGGAAAATTGGATTCGATGAAATGAGAAGATGAATAGGAATAGTTGAAAAAGAAGCATCTTTGAACATGGTTGGAATCGGTCCAGATTACATCTAAAAAGGTGAGAGGAATTGTTGAAGAACCGGGCACCAATCCATGAGGCGGAGAGATCCAGACATTTTCCATCATTTTCATTTTGTGACGGCGGTGATGGTGAGATATGCAGAAGAAGCTTATCGCCAGTAGGAGTTCCTATCCTTCGGCCATAATATTTATTTTACAATACTAATACATATTGCCCTTTTATAATATATAAGTCAACACTGAGTTATAATACCACTGTTGTTGTACAACTACAATATAACCCCCAATGTTGCATATCCATTAAAACTATTAAATAATAGTAAAATTTAAGAATTTCTTGCTCTCTCCTTAATTCTAGGATTTCTCCCTTCCCAGATTAATTCTCTCTTGATATTTAATATTTGAATCTTCTAACTTATCAATTAAATTAGTTAACTAAACATCTCATTATTCGACAATACATTGTTTATATTTAAAACTTTTATAATTATCTATAAATAATTCATTGATTAGCTTCTTACATTTTATGTTCAGGTCCTTATATTTATATTAATTACATAATAAAAATATAACTATTGAATAAATTTGATTAACTAATATTAAAATTGATATGAAAGAAACATAATTTAATATGAATACGATTATTGTACCAATAAAAATGGTAAAATTTAATTTTTATCCAATTTTGATTTATGAATCGCACGCATAATTGCAATCAACAGGCAATAGATGCAAATTAATAATGGCGGCTGAAACATCATCTTCTTTTTCATTGAATAATTCTTGTTCAAACCCTCTGTTCTTTCAATCCTTTTCGGGTAAATCTATTTCGTTTGAAAAGGGGAATAAGGCGTGTGATTTTGTTCGTTCTAATTTGGCTTCTTTAAAACCTCAGTTTCGTTCTGGAGGTTGTTTCCGTTGTGGAAAGGGTAATCAATTTGCAAGAAATTATAGAAATCAAATTAGATGTTATAACTACGGTCGATCGGGTCATCGCAGTGGCTCTTGTTCGGATTCTTCTAGAGGAAAATTTTCTAGTGAGTTGCATGAAAGTTTTACAGAAGATGCTAAGGAAAATAAATTGTTTAATAATTTCATCACTGGGAGGATTATGGGACAAGATCGAAAGCAAGCAAAGACCAAAGAAGCACAGCATTAGATTCTGAGTTCTGGTTTGATTTTATTAAAGAATTTTATTAGTCTCAATGATCAGTTGCAAATCATTAAAAATGTCAAGAATTAGGAATTGGAGAAGGAGGTTTCTATAGACCTGGCTATGAGAATGGTGCTAAGTTTAATCTCTATATGATGTGTTTGGGTAAATACTGGAATCCGCAGTCAAGGCAATATGAAGACAGGCGGAATAATGATGGAGCTTTACCTCCAGAAATTCCATTAGAATTTAAAAAGATGGTTAGCAATTCATTGGTGCTTGCTCATAAAGAAATAGTAGAGAATGGTGGAAAAGATGAAGATCTTCCAACTATATCCCCTGATGTTTGTATTGTCAATTTCTACAATCCTGATGGGAAATTGGGCTTACATCAAGATAAGGATGAGAGTAATGAAGCCTTTCAGCTGGGCTTCCCGTGATTTCTTTTTCCATAGGCGATTCGGCCGAGTTCGTCCACAGGAATGAGAGGGACAAAGGTATGGTTAGGAAAATTATGCTTGAATCAGGGGAAATTATTATCTTTAAGGAAAATCAAGAGGTATTTTCCATGGCATTTCAAGAATTTACAAAGATATGGCTCCGGATTTGCTTATCCAAGAGACCAATATGAAAGTTAGGAGATTAAATCTGACTTTCAGACAGAGGGAGTTTACTAGTACATATGAAAAAGGGAACAATATTCAAACTTGTGTTGTTAGTAATTCAAATCAGATTAATGCAAGTGGTTTACATGGTTTCCAGAGATCATATGCGGATTTAACTCGGAGTTTTACCCCAGTATTTTCTCCTATAGCTAAGGAAAGTTCTTCCTGGAAGAGGAAATCTGATACAGGGTTTCTAACCAAAAATAGATTTTGTTTTAGATGTGGAGGTTCTAGACACATTGCGAAGGAATGCAGGAATTTAATTAGTTGCTTTCAATGTGGGGGTTTAGGAATAAAAAGGGTCAGTGTACAGAAGTATTTAGAGGAGGATCAGGGAAGGATTTAATGCACTTCTATTGTTTGATCTTTTGCCAGAAGTTAATTTCTCTGGTGAATCTATTCGAGGCAGGTTACTCTAAACAAAAGTGTGAAGTGGCTTATATGTTATTTTTGTTGGGTTGGCATATGGAGGGGTTAGATGATGGACTAGTGTGGAAAAAGCGATATCAGGAGGTTACAAACAGGGCAGTTTTCCCGCCATTACCTCAAGCTTTGGGAAGGAAGGAGAACGCTTTTTTCCTTTTGTCTTAACCTATTAAAATTACAGAGGTTCTTCGCAGACTCTGTGTTGAGTATTAAAGGTAAGGATTTGCGTTTGTTGAAGGAAATACTACTTCATTTTGATTTTATTAACACTATAGTGAATGTGGAGCATTATGAAAGTGATAAACTTATAACACTGGATGCTGATTTTGGAAGTAATATGAAGGACTAGGTTGATGCTAAAAGCATGGACGGTCCTAAGGCGGTGGAGGATATTAACAATGAGGAGGATTTGCTTTTGTTGGAGGATGTTATAGTGGGTATTGTTGGGAGGTTTTAGGTTGAAAATCATTTCGACCACATGTTCATTGACCCTGCAGTTAAAAATTGTTTGGGTTCGGTAGAGGGTATGAGCCTCTTAGAGGATTCAAATTCAAAATGCAAGGATATAAACAAGGATAAAGAAAGGGTGACCGGCTAGATTGGGTGGATATGCAGGATGTTATCTTTACCAATCGATTTGTGTAACACCCCGTACTTTCTGTGAACATATAAGTAACAAATCAGAGGATAAATCATTTTTAAGATAAGAATCAAGGGAAACGGGTTGCGCCATTGCGTTCATCTCGGAATACTGCTTGGAAACGAGTCCGAGTTTTCAAGAATCGGAGTCCGTATGAGGGAGATATGACCCCCCGAAGTTTCAGAAATTTTCAGAATCGAAAACAGTTCGAAATTCGAATTCAAACCCAGAAGCGGGCTGGGCGGGGAATTTCCCGCCCAGGACCCAGGTGGACTGGGGAATCGACTGGGCAGTCGACCCCCCCAGGACCCAGGTCGACTGGGGAGTCGACCCTCCCAGACCAGGTCAACTGGGCAGTCGACCTGGGGGTCGACCTCCCTGGTCGAACCTGGTGCGTGTGTGTGTGTGTGTGCGATTTTGAGGGCTGTGACGTGTTTGGACGGACCTGATGAGTTCTAGGGTTAATCTGAGGGCCTAAATGAGTTCCTAAACCTATAAATAGATCCTAAGACCTAGCCTTCTCTACACACAATTCTATTCTGCTTCTACTCTACCTCTGTTCTAATAAAAATGGCGTCGCTACTCTGCTGGAATCAAAACTAGATGCTAACCAACATCAACCTAAGCAACTCAATTCAAATTAGAGATTAAAGCTTCTGCAACGATTCTACAACAATTAAAGTTCTTTCTTTAATCCAACCAAGGCAAGTCAAGTTATTTTCTGATATAAACGTTAATTCTGATTGTGACATGAATTGTAAATATGAATCCGAGGTTATATCTGTTCTGTTCTGTTTAGATCTTATTTTGTATCTCTTTCCTCTTTCTGTTTTATAGCCAGGCTACCACGAGCCAGAGCCAATCTCATAAGAGATTAACGTACGCTAAAATGTTTGGGACAGTAAAATGAATGATGCATAAATTGGGCATGACCAATAGGTGACTGATTTGAGGAAAGAACATGGACTGTAGCTTGAACGTAAATCCGAGACATATGACCGGACATGTTATATTTATAACATAAAGGGGACTGAACATATGATTTGAGGACACGACATAGAAAGGCATATAATTGGACATAAATATAGACTGTATTGAACATATGACTTGAGATAAAGAGAATATGTCTTAGGTATAAAGATTTACATTAAAGTAGGATATCTAACAAATGTGAATAACACCTAAGTAGGAGATTTTTGAACATATGACATGCATTGAAATCGATGGCTATATTTGGTATAATTTATATGTGAATCTTTTGTACTAGGCAAGTTGAACTAAATTGGGACATGTAAATTATGACCATAATCTGTGACAAGTAAATTCAATGCAAACGTGGGGTATATGATTATAGTGTGAATCATGACAACTATTTAGGCATGCAAACTTAGGCCAAATTTATAATTATGCAAGATATGTTTGTGAAACTTTAAGGAAAGATTAAATCTGTTATATTTGCCTAATTTGCTAGTTCTGCTATATTTTCCTAATCTGCTAGTTCTGTTATATTGCCTTTCTGTTATATTGCTTAATCTGCTAGTTCTGCTCTACTGCCTAGTCTGCTAGATTTGTTCATCTGCCAAATCTGTCATCTGCTAAGTCTATTGAAAATGCCAAATCTGCTAAACTAAATCTGTTGAGATGCCTAATCTGTTGTCTGCTAAATCTGCTAGTTTGCTTAATCTGCTAAATCCATTTGGTCGCCTAATCTGCAAAATCTGTTATCTGCTATATCTGTTGAGTTGATATAATTAGTCCGTTATTGACATAATCTGAATTGGCAATAGTTATGAATAATTGACATGTATATTAGGCGTGGGTATAAATGGTAAATCATTAATTAATTGGCCATAAAGATAAACATGGCTAACTCGAGGTTAGAATGAGTTTGCGACGTAATTCTGCCCGGAACCGCCCGGCATATTCCAGTGGCCGCAAACAATAGGTTCTAATGTGAGAAGTTAGTCATAACGTGCTTAAAACCGGAGGTTAGACTCAGTTTGCGACAGAAACCTGCCCTGAACCAACCGGCCTAACCAGTAGCTGCAAACTGTCAGTCTAATGTGAGAGGTCTGGGCATTAATATTTAATTAAAGAAAATCTGAGATAAATATGATGTCTAAAACGTGTTGGGTGGGTAAGGTTAAACCAATTGGACCAATGAATCTGATAAACCCGTTTCGTGAATCTGTAGGCCCAATACAAAGTTAGACAATCTGTAACCGGTTAATCTGTCACCGGTTAATCTGTAAGTCTGTTAATCTATAACCAGTTAATCCGTAAGTCTGTTAATCTGTAACCAGTTAACCTGTAAGTCTGTTAATCTGTAACCATTTAATCTGTAAGTCTGTTAAATCTATATATCTGATCCGTTAGTCTGAAAACTTGTCTGTGAACCAGTTGATCTGAATTCTGTATGTCTGAACTTGTAAACAAGATAATTTGAAATATGTTAGCCTGGGGACACAAGGATAGGAAGGGAATTACTTGTGTCATCTGTTGTTTGGGACCCATATTAGTCAGTAACCCTTTTGGTATCAAAACTTTGACCCAACAGTAGGTAGGGTCCAGGCACGCTTACTGAACTAATTATAAGCGGTTCAATCTGATAATGGCGAGGGGTGTTGATGGTGCGTTCCAACCGGGTCATGTGCGTGCATGGATCCCGGTCTGCCTCTGAGGATGTAAGACGCCGTGACATCTGTAAATAGGTCTGTTCCAATTGGTTGTCACTTTAGGGAGTGATACACCCTACTGTGGGGCTGACACGGGGTATTTATGTATTAGGGAGTCGATCACTTGGGGTAGGGTTTTAGGGTACACTTAGTTCTGTCTGTTTCTGTTGGTACCGTCTGTTTCTGTTGGGTGGCAACACATGTCTATTTCTGCGTGGTACCGTCTGTTCGGGTGGTAAAGGCCCAATTACTAGTGTACACCTAATGCTACATTCTGTTTCCGTAGGGATTAATCTATTTCTGTTTCGGTTCGGGTGGTAAAGGCCCATTATCTGCATTCTGCTTCTGCCTGTTTCTGATCGGGTGGTAAAGGCCCATTACTAGCGCGGAAATTATTCTGTACCCGTTTCTGTTTTAGTTTAGACATTAGGGTGACACCTAATTCTGTTATACTAGTATTAGTGCAGAGAAGTGTAAAGAAATAGCTTATGTCATTCTGTTCTTCTGTTATATCCGCTACACCTGTTACAGTTATCTCTCATCCAGTTTTATGTTCATGTCATGTTATTATTATCTGTTCATAACTGAAAATCACTGGACTTGCCAGACTTTTTGTCTGACCCTTGTTGTTTCGCCTCCTTTCTTCCGTTTCCCCCTCCCCTAGGTTTTTGTAGAAGGGAATACTCTAGCTTGATCCAGATTTCTTCCGCTTGAAGTGCTTAAAGTATGGCTTGTCTTCTTCTGTGGGGATTATGATTTTAAACTATGCATTCTGAAGGATTTTGTACAAGACTGATATTTTGTACTTGAATTCTGATATTGTGATTTGAAAGGATGTAACCAAGCTTATTTCGGTTTCTGTTGTAATAAAGTTATAAATTTTTCAAGTACTATTTTATCTATCTTGTAAGTTTCTGTTCTGTTTACTAAAATGCTCCATCAAAGTTAAGGCATTCCCTTTGTGAGTGACCTTAACGGAGGTGGGGTGTTACACTTGGTATCAGAGCAAAAGGTTACCAGATCGGATAAAAGTTTTTGAAAACTATTTTCAAAAAGGATTTGAAAGGAAGTATTTTCAAAAATAAAGATTATTTTGAAAAACATTATCCCCAAGAGCCATATACCTTTCCTTCAGTCCTTTTTTGTAATTGAATCTTTCCTTTTTCGTTTCAGCATGTCTGAAGCATCTGAGATACCAGAGGGTGTTACCCGTTGGTTTCGTCAATATCTTGAGGCTAGGACCGCCGCCGCAGGTCCAGCAAATGATCCCCCTCCTCCACCCCCTCCTCGTGCAATTACTTTCTCAAAGATCTGTAGAGATTTTAGGGCCATGGGTGGAAAGGATTTCAAGGGAACTAAATCATTCGTAGAAGCGAGGAACTGGCTCAAAGAAACTGAGGATCTATTCGTTATCTTCGAGGTGGACGATAGGCAGAAGGTACAGTTGGCGGTATGGCTCAAAGACGAAGCTTCCTATTGGTGGGAAGTCACTAACGCCGAGAGGCCAGTTGAAACATGGATGGATTTCAGAACAAGGTTTGAGACAAAATTCCTCTCGCAAACTGAACGAAGTTTACAACTGGAAAAGTTCTTATCTCTTAAGCAAGGAAGTATGATGGTCAAGGAATACGTCAACCAGTTCAACCAACTGGCTAGGTTCGGATTGGATTTAGTCAACACTCAGCATAAAAAGGCTCTCCGCTTTGTTAAAGGATTGAACGAGCCACTGCACAGCCTAGCCATGACCTATGTACCCATGGGAGCGACTTACGAGAAATTGGTGGACATGGCACTACTGCACGAGGAAGACAAGGGCCCGAAAGAGACAAAGAAGGAAGAACCACAGAATAAGAAAGCAGGGCCCAAAAAGGAAACACAAAGGATGAGAAGTCTGAAGATAAGAAGGGGAAAAAGTGCTTTACTTGTGGAAGCTCGACTCATCTGAACAAGGATTTCAGAAAAAGGAACACTAGTACAAAACAGTCCATTTGCGACGCCTTATTTGCGACGGTTTACCTAACAACAGTAGCACATATGGTTATATGCGACAGCTTTAGTTCCAAACCGTAGCAGGTTGGCTGGGAAATGATACAGAAGAAAAATTTGCGACGGTTATTTTTAAAAACAGTAGCAAATATTTTATAATTTGCGACTGTTATATATAAATCCGTGGCATATAAACGGAGTTTGGAATTTGGTCAGGTATAAGTTTGCGACGGTTAAGTAAAAAACAGTCGCATTTGTTCATCTTTACAATTTTGCCACAGCTTTACAATAATCCGTAGCACAAACCATGATACAGTCGCACGTACCATTTGGGTTAGCTAACTCTGACCGTTAACAAATAAACATAGAAATTACCCTATTATTATGCATTAAACAAAACAGTGACATACAAAATAAAACCCTTTTTTTTTAATCGAACAAAGAATCAGATCCACCGCTTGTTCTATAGAACAAAATTAAATCTCATCCAATTTCGATCAGATTAAATCTCATTCTCGGATCTAGATGGAGCCCCAATCCTGAAATGTAAACAATCTTCCACGAACTCGATTTCGTTTACCCGACAATCAAGTGAAACGGCTGACAATCAAAATGAGAACTGCTACATCGCTTTCGTTGTTCATCTCTGTTATTCAATTTACCGGTGTATTTGCTCTATTTGAAAAGCACATGGACTCCATTTGTTGCAGTAGAGCTCCAGTCGTTGTACTCTTCTACGAATTATATTCAATCAGTTTTATTTTTCTTCTTCACCGTGGTCTCGGTCTTTCTCAGCTTCCGATCTAATAGATACGTTACTGGTAACAGGTTAGATCTTCTGCCTTATAATTTTCATTATTTTATACTGCTTTGGTGCCGATCTGAATTTTTTTCCTCTAATAAATTTGGATGTTTGATCGATTCAACCCTTCAGACAGTTTGATTTTCTTATTCTGTTAGGAATTTAGGGGTGCTCCAAGAAAGATTGATATCTTCTTCTTGGAAACCTTGATGATTTGTACGGATCTGGCCAGAAGCTTCTAAAATAACCTTCAACCGCTTTTTAATAATTTCACTACTATGCCTGAGATTGGCAACAATTGTGTCCTAGGGGTAAGCGAAGCCTCAATTTTTTAAGAATTTCAGAGTTGTTTTAATGTTTGATTTAGCAATAGCAAGCTGCGAATTCAACGCATCATTCTCCTCCGCTAACATAACCAACTCTAAAGAGTTGCGTTCCGATTCAAAAACAAATTTGGTAGCTTTTTTGAGACATTTGATAGCAGGATTAAATAGATAACTGTTCAAAAATAAATAAAACTTTTTAAGTCGAAGTTTACTGCAAAAAGTTGCTATAGAGCTGCAAATCTCTCATCTAAAAAAAGGAGCCGAGGATGTGCGGGTGCAGGATTTAGTGTGCTTTAGATAATGCTCTCTAAAGTTTGGACTCCATTCAGTCAGGAAACACAATTGAAACGGAGTGATTTAGTGTGCTTTTGATGTTAAATTCCTTCCTATTGGATTAGAGATAAAACCGTGATAAGAGCTATCATCTTTCCTATGTGAGATGGCCTAATTGGTTATTGATCTAAAGAAGATGATCTGAAGGTTATATTACACTACGGAGTATCCATAAAAACACAAGTTAAGCGTTATTTCCTTTTTCCTCCTACGATGTAGAATCCAAGCACAATAATCACCACCACTTCAGTCACTTGGAAATGCTTCATGAAAAAAAAAGTTGGTTATGTATGTGTATCACATAACCATATAAAGCGTTCGTAATTGTGGTTTTTGAATAGAATCATGTTTGTTGACAAATTATGATCATCATCTGGTACGAACGGAGTGCAACTCATAGACTGACATTGTTTGCAGTCTAATCTAAGTTCTTTTCTTTAAAAATTGTTTTATCTCTTTATATGCCTTCTATGTCTTTGTTCGAAAAAAAATCAAAGATATTCCATTCACTCTATGTTTGTTCTCATTTGAACATCCTGCTAAGATTTTGCGTTAAAATCGGTCAAATCTGTTTCTTGGTGCATTCTATAATATCTTAAACACTATTTTGCTAAGTGGAAACTTTGCAAACTTCATACTGTAGATTTTGAATGATGAAATCATAAAATATCTTTAGTCTTAAGATTAGTGAGGACAATTCCACTTAAATTTATCTTGCAGGTTTCTTGGATTAAACAGGTGCTATTAATGGGAGGAAAAACTGATCCTTCGAATGAAAATAACTTGCGAACTGAAGATTTCCCTTCTTCTACTTACCTAGCATTTATGCTTGCCATTGTTGAAGTTTCTATCAAGTGTAAATAAATATATTACTATTTGTTGGATCATGCATTCATAAAAAAAAAGTCATTCTATCGCCTTAAAACTAACACATATATGCTTTTGGAAAGGACACTGGACATGGTTTGTTAACTTCACCATAAATAAACAGGTAGCTCAATTAAGAGCAGATAGGTTGAAATATTGTCTGCTCCATATATATTTGATATTTTTTTATTGACTTCAATTCTAGTATTATATTCATAATATACAGGTACTGAAGAAGGACGATGTTTATACTGAGATGGTAATGGAGAGATTTAGGGTGATCATGACTGGAATTTGTTCAGCTGTGCAACTTAAACGATTTAGCGTACTCATCAGGCTAAACCTGTCACCTAATACCTGCTATATCATTTTTAAAATATAAAGCTTACTCAGGTTAGTAATATTCTTCTAGATATTCATGCCAAAGAACCATATGGTGCACTATGCATGAATGATGTATGGAAACATGGTAACAGTGGATGAAATCATCATTTCCTGCAAAATCTACATGTTGCATTTATACTTCTAAGTTAAACCCAATGAGAGTAGGATAGAGTTAACTAGAATTATGAAGTATGACATGTGTACCATGTTCCTCCTCATGATAGCTATTAAAATTTAAACTTCTAAATATAATTTCATAAATATATGGTATGATTTTATTGTTTGTGAATATAAATCTACAAAATTCCTTTTACATGATTGCAAGAAATTAAATGGTCTTATAGGTTTCGCATAACAAAATTTTCTTCAAAAGAATAGAAAAAGATATCCCAGCTGCTTGATGTTGTAAGTTAAATTTAAAACTTCTTTTTTTCTCTTTTTTCCCCTTCAGCATTTTGGTTTTTCTACGTTTATAAATGGTAGTTTAAACTAATAAATTGTCAATTTTATGAGATTGGGAAGTAAAAAGAAAATGTTCATTTTTCGAGAATATAAATCTACAAAATTCCTTTTATATGCAATTTGACAATTTGGTGAGAATAGATATTGCGTATGATATATGCTTTGACATGTCATTAAATGGTAGCAATGTTATTCAAGTACTTCATTGTGTCCTTAGGCTGCTACCACATGAACGACAATTCCTAAATTGATTTTCATTTTGATGTTTCAAAGCAGCTTTCAATCAGCTTTCATTACATTTTGATTCCTAGGCATTTCCTGAAGGCTTCTGAGTTCTTTGATTGAAGCACTTCTCACTTTCCTTCTTAGCATAATTCATCTAAATTTTATGAGCAGTTGTTTTATAATTTAGTTAGGTTTTCATCTATTGTCTCAACTTAGAAGCCACGCTTTAATTATAGTAACCATGATCAATTTTATTTGGATCAACAGTGCATGCTTAACAGGTTCAAAACTGCAAGTGTGTATGCCATTAATTCATATATAAAGCTCTTACAATCTCTTGAATCTGAAGTATGCAAAGCATGAGCAAGCAAGGAGTTATTGGTGTGCCTCAATCTGAAAACATGGCGAGGTATACTTTTTATTCATTACTTTATGATTTCATACCTGTGTTTACTATGATGCATTAGTTATTATTATCCTGTATTTTGATCAACTGATTATATGTAAACACTTGATTTTAAACTGTACATGTTGTGGCTGATCCACGTTGGCCTTGGGGTGGGCACGTGCCCCACCCCAGGAATTAAAAAAAAACGCAAAGCAGAAAACGAAAGGAGAGAAAAAATTAATAAAAGAATCATAAAGCTTTTCATGATTCAACTCCATATCAATGGCAGATCCAAAAATTCGTCAAGCAGAAACCCTCTTCCCACTTTTCAGCCATCTTTCCCCTAAAGACGCACTGCTGGACTTCAGCGCAAAACCCTATCTTCTCGAAGTCTAAAGCGACTGCTTTCCTCCCGCAGTCGATGTCGATCGTTCCTATTCCTCCAGCAGTTGATGTCGACGGATTTCAACTGGATGTAGTTTTCTTATATCATCCATAACTGGATGTAGTTTTCTTATACAAGGGAGCATTTTTGGTGAGCATTTCCTATCCAATAATTTTTTTAGCCTGCATTTTTTTTTAATTTTGAAGTGGAAATAGTCCTATAACCATGCATTTAATTTTGCTAAACATGCCTCACTCAACATAATGTATAACCATTTAATTTTGTGAAACTATAGATTTTTATTATACCCCACGTAAATTCTTAGGTATAATATTTCCAAATATTACAGCAACATTGAATATTTTTTGTAAAGCATTTATTTTAGAGATATCTGAATGGTTGTGTTGGGTAGAGTAGATTAGACTTCAGTGATAGAACCATGTGCAATGTGCCGACCATTTGCTGAAATGGAATGACATTAAGGCTTATCGTCATAATCAATAATGAGTAACAGGATTCGAGAAGGGATTGAAAGGTTTATATCGTGACATATTCATCATGAATGCCACGATCTGGCGAAAAGGGAACATATGGAAAGGTAACGACAATTAAGAATGCCACGATCTGGCGAAATTATATGGTGAATATGAATTAGCCCTACATACATCTAAGATTCATTATCTACGGCTTGGCTTCACTGTTTCAACGTGGAGTAGTATTTAAAATGACCATGCACATCTTTACAGTAAACTGAAATACGAATATATACAGTAGCATTAGAGAATAAGAGTAATGAGGATGTATACATATCCGAACGATTAAATGATTATAAGAAATAAGACGGTATTCATGTAAAGGCCTTTGTGAAGTTGAGAAAATTTGATATATGACAACGTAATTTGCATCATTAAAGTGCGAAGGTTGATAAAATTACATTCACCGTTATAATAAATACATAATCTATATGTTATGTATTTAAGACATGGCACTCCTCCTGGTAATCCATCTCATCGATATATATTACGTTGAAAATGTTATTAAGATAATGTTATGTATTTAAGAAATGTATTTAAGACATGGCACTCCTGCTAAAGCTCTTACATGCAACACCTACAAAGGCGAAATTTGAGGGACTTTGTGTTGATCTCCTCGATATATTTTACATTGATAATGTTATCGGTACTGTTTAGAGTAGCTAGCATATGTTCTGAATCCTTTATTTTTATCCATTTTTTGAAAGCTTAAAACACCTGTTGAGAATGCTTTAAGATATGCAAACTATTTTTAAAGACGTGGATGAGGTGATTCTAGTTGGTTGATCAGCTCATGTTCCTGCTTTTCAGGAGATTGTGCAGAAGACTGGAAATCAACTCATTGTCACGGTTATCCTGATGAATTAGTTTCTGTTGGAGCTGCAGTTTAGGTAAGATATTTTTTCCCTTTTAAACATACAAGTATAGATTTGAAGTTCAAGTTTTTATTTTAAAGAAATAACTAAAAGTTTAAAAATTCTGAAGTTCGAGGATGTTGGCAAAAAATAAGCAATCCTAACACTAGCTTAATTGAGATCACGTGTGATAATAATACCAACTTCTCTATTGCTAACATGATGCGAGTGACGTAGTTCTGTTAGATGTTAATTCTCTTTCAATCTAGGAATCTTAGGTGGTGTGACGTAGTTCTGTTAGATGTTAATCCTCTTTCAATCCAGGAATCTAGGAATCTTAGATTTGAAAGTGACAATTGACAGGTCGTTTACTTCTCAAAGAAACTTTAGGGGTACGTCCATCACATTGACTCTTCAGGAGCAAGTATACATGTAATGTATTCAATAAGATATCTTACGTGTAAAAAATGCCCTGTACAAACATAAACATGCTTTGAAGCAAATACAAATCAACATTTATCATTTATATAGGTCAGATCCTCTGCATGTGTATCCTGTCTTGGTTATTGGTTCTATTTCATTGTACCAACTTTGGTTGCGACTCAGTTCTATTAAGCATTTGCACAGAGAGACACCTAATGCGAGAAACAACTGATATCTATTTCCTGTTTAAAAACCAAAGGTAGAATTAAAACAACAGAGTAAGTAACAGGATAATTGAGAGCTTCCACTATACCATCACTCATTAGCCATTACTGTTGGAAAAGGCCTTAAGCAACTATACCACTGTCCGTAAGTTACCCGATTTTTCGCTTTCTTGATTTTTTTTTCTTTTTCAATGTTGATGTACTATGGATTTAGTTGGTTGTTAAAATGTTTATCCACCCAGTAAAAAAAAACTTTGAAAGAGAAATTTATGTTCATGGGATGCAGTACGCATCACAGTACTCTAGGTAGGATATGTTCATCATATACACCGTGGAAATATCATGAAATTGCATGTATCATTTTTAATTTCTTTTTTCTAAATATATATGTTACGCAATATAATTTTGATCATATATGGATGCACTTGCATCTCCACAGTTTATACCTGCACTTCTTCAAACTTACTGCTAGTTTACTGCTTAATTGAAGAAGAACGAGAAGAGCGACTTGATAAGTTTACTGCTTAATGTTACTGTATGGTAGAACTGAGAATGAATTGGATACTTGGGGATATTAAATAAGAAGACAGAGGAACTGAACTGTATTTTAAGTGCTTTCCAATAACATATCTTATGATAAATGTTAATGCATGTGTATTTTGTTAAAAATGCTCTTTTTATGTGTAAGACAGTAAGAATTAAAAAGATAAACAACCAATTAACATCCCTAAATGAGTTTATAAACCCTGAATTTGATTAGTTTGTTTTCCAATTAACAGTGGCTCTGGTAGTTTACCAATTAACAACCAGTTACCATGCTCAGTGGCTCTGGTAGTTTACCAATTAAAATATCCATACAGATGTAATATGTGCAAAAGAGTAAAGGATTCTAGCTATATTTAGAATACTATAAACTTTATGTTTAGAATACTATAAACTTTATATTTAGAATACTATAAATTTTATACAGTAACATGCAAGTAGAGTGACCCGCTATGATAAATCTCTCTTTTTCTCATACACGTGTCCCTGGTAAAACCTGTTGCATGTAGCACATCCCTATAAGAACTATATGATATATGGTAGATGTGCTACAAAATTTGTTTTGACCATGGACAGGCTTGTGACTGAACTTATGACAGCGCATGTTCTATACTCCCATACAGCTTATAAAATTGAAATCTTATCTCATAGACTGCACATATTTGGACTTTGGAGATGCAAATAAAATAACTTACATATACGTGGAGAAGAAAAATAAAATAATTGTTCCGCTAGAACAAATTGTGTTATGTAGTATTTTATCTACGCTTCATAAACATTAACACATTCTACTTTTTAATATAGGGTACTTATTTAGTACTATAACATACCATAAGTCAAAATATGTCCAGTGATTCGAATCATGGTGTGTAGGATTCAGAGATGTGATCTCACGGATTAAAGCCAGTATGTCTAACCACTATGATAATAGTGCCTGGACAAAAACATTAATATGCAAGTCTTGGTTGATGCAGATTCTGCTGTATAAGGACAAAAAGATGGAAAATGAGGATAAAACGAAATTAATAGTAGAAAATCATAAAGTTTATAGTATTCTAAATATAAGTAATAAAGTTACCTGTTTGGTTGTGATAAAGTTACCTTCTAGGGCTCAGCAGTAGGTAGTAGTAATAAAGTTACCTGGTTAAAATCCTATTTTTCTAAGGGAGCTGACATAATAATATAAGGCTTATTGTTAGTTCAAATGACTTGCATGATATCCCCATCATATAACATAACTCCATGTAGAAAATCATACTTATTTGTTAGCCAACAACTGTTTACTCTGATTAGTTTGTTTTCCCATTTGTTTTTAATTTCTTGTAGATGTTTTTAACATCCCTAAATGAGTTTATAAAACTCTGAATTTGACATACAAAAGTTTCAATCTGGACACTTCATATTTGCATCCTTGTCAGTTAATTCGATAAGCATTGCTACTATCTGTGATGATGCCGCGTGTAAGAACAAGTAAAATAAAACATTACTTTTTTCACATTACAATTCACATCCCAGAAAGCTTTGATCCCAGTGATACTCATATTTATTTTAAATGATCTGGATCTAGAAATTGGGCAGTATGATGCTTGAGTTATTAGTATTAGAAGTTACTTTTATATTATACCATATGGTGCATACATTATAATTTGTTTGATACAGTGAGAGTTATAAAATTGAAATATGTCTTTTTCCCTGATATAGGAAGATTGCAGTTTTATGATGATGAAGTAGCGTGCAACAACTATGATCTCTTGGAAGCATTTTTGGGTTTGGATATGACATCTAATATTTTGGATTTGGATATGACAGCTAAGGAGATTATTATGAATTTGTGGACTTGTGTTGTCTTGTACAAGTTAGATGGTAATCTTAGTATTATGAAGTTAATGATAAATTATATAACATGTGAATTTGTGTTAATTATGGTAAATAAGATCATTGATATTATTTTGATTTATGTTGAATGTTGGAAGTATGCTTGATGTTCGTTCGTTTATAGTTTCTGCTGAAATGTGTGGGATAATAAATCTATATGGGTGTAAATCTGATGATATTACCAATTTTTGGTATATGCAGTAGCATAATTTGCGACGGATTTTAATAAAACCATAGCATAACCAAACAAAACGTAAATCTTTTGCGACGGTTTTTAAAAAAAACAGTAGCATAAGATGACATTTTTGCGGCGAATTTTAATAAAAAACTGTCGCATAACGTGCAATTTTTGCGATGGATGTTACAAAACCGTAGCATGCTGGAGGCTGTCGGAACTAAAATAATGTTCATTTGCGACGGTTTTTCATTAACAATAGTCGCAAAAAAGTAAGTTTTTGCGATGATTTTTAAAAATCCGTAGCATACCAGTCAATTTCAAAACTTAAATCGTTTTCATTTGCGACGACTTTTAATTAAAACCAGTCGCAGAAAATAAACTATTTTCGACTGTTTTAAATTAAAATACGTCGCACAAAAGTACATTATGCGACGGATTTTTAACCGTCGCAACAGTTTTTTGTTATTTGCGACGTCTGCATTTGCTACGGTTGTAAAACCGTCGCAAACCTTACTAAACAACCGTCGCAAATGGCCTGTTTTGTAGTAGTGGAAGGGCACTTGCTTCAACTGTGGTGAGATGGGACACTTCACTATGGACTACCCGAAGAGACGAGGGCAAGGGCAGAGGGAAGAACCCACTTCTGGAGGACACCGAATGCTCAAAGGACTGGTAGATAGGGTAGAAATAAGAAAATTTAAGAAGAAGGTTTAATTTTCTTATCTGATTGTTGAGTTAAAACTCTTTCTGAATCTAGCATTTTGATTCTGTAATCGGTACTCTGCACTTTAATACTAGTATTGTTTCTGATTCCAATGTAGACCCAAATCCATAAGGGTTATGACTAATCTGCTTGTGATAGATTGGGGTTTTAGAGATATCTGTGTTAGGCGTCAAGTAGGACGCATACATTTTAGGTTTTATCATGTTTAGTTTCCTAAGAATCATTCGGTAATCTGATTTGTACCAGTAATCTGTAAATATCTGAATATTTCTGATAAGGTTAAGATTTCCAGTTTTGACATTATCTAAAGAGGGTAATCCTCTGGGTGTCAATCTGATGTGGGTTTCAGTCTTCGAGGCCGATACTTAGGACCCATGTCTAATGAGAACCAAGTTTTTGTTTTATCTGTACTCGCTTCCATCATTCGACTATATCCTATCGATCGAATCTTCGAACTTTAGGTAGAAACTAGTGGGTGTAAACATGTGTTTGAGACATGTTATGTTTGATGGTTGCAAGTGGATGCAAGTGCTTGCTAGTGGTTGCTCGTGGATGCATATATACACACTAGGCACCAGATCGGCTCGAAAAACACTCTCATACTGCATATGGATGTGTGAGCATTTTCAATTTTTGTGGATGCAAAATGATTGACTCAGCACATGGATGTTGCATATGACTGAATGGATGTGCGCTCATATAGAAATGATGTGTATCGAGTAGGGAAATTGCATACATGTTGGACTCATGGCACTGGCATAATTCGCATTAAGGAGGTCAACTGAATCAGTGGACCGCCTGATTTTTGCATTAGATAAGGAACATATACACACACCTTTGCATATTTTCATACAACATTAGAAGTTTCTAAGGACAACGGACGCCAGTGATTGATGATTGAGTAGATGGATGTTGGATGGTAGGACACATTCTTCTTAACTTAAAGATTTCGGGGACGAAATCCTTTAAGGGGGAGAATGTAACACCCCGTACTTTCTGTGAACGTATAAGTAACAAATCAGAGGATAATTATTTTTTAAAATAAGAATCAAGGGAAACGGGTTGCGCCATTGCGTTCGTCTCGGAATTTTTCTTGGAAATGAGTCCGAGATTGCAAGAATCGGAGTCCGTATGAGGGAGACATGACCCCCCGAAGTTTCAGAAATTTTCAGAATCGAAGACAGTTCGAAATTCGAATTCAAACCCAGAAGCGGGCCGGGCGGGGAATTTCCTCCCAGGACCCAGGTCGACTGGGGAGTCGACTGGGCAGTCGACCCACCAGGACCCAGGTCGACTGGGGAGTCGACTGGGCAGTCGACCCCCCCAGACCAGGTCGATTGGGCAGTCGACCTGGGGGTCGACCTCCTTGGTCGAACCTGGTTCGTGTGTGTGCGATTTTGAGGGCTGTGACGTGTTTGGACGGACCTGGTGAGTTCTAGGGTTAATCTGAGGGCCAAAATGAGTTCCTACACCTATAAATACATCCTAAGACCTAGCATTCTCTACACACAATTCTATTCTGCTTCTACTCTACCTCTGTTCTAATAAAAATGGTGTCGCTACTATGCTGGAATCAAAACTAGAAGCTAACCAACATCAACCTAAGCAACTCAATTCAAATTAGAGATTAAAGCTTCTACAATGATTCTACAACAATTAAAGTTCTTTCTTTAATCCAACCAAGGCAAGTGCAGTTATTTTCCGATATAAACGTTAATTCTGATTGTGATATGAATTGTAAATATGAATTTGAGCTTATATCTGTTCTGTTCAGTTTAGATCTTATTTTTTATCTCTTTCTCTTTCAGTTTTATAGCCAGGCTACCACGAGCCTGAGCCAATCTCATAAGAGATTAATGTACGCTAAAATGTTTGGGACAGTAAAATGAATGATGCATAAATTGGGCATGACCAATAGGTGACTGATTTGAGGAAAGAACATGGACTGTAGCTAGAACGTAAATCTGAGACATATGACCGGACATGTTATATTTATAACATAAAGGGGATTGAACATATGATTTGAGGACACGACATAGAAAGGCATATAATTGGACATAAATATAGACTGTATTGAACATATGACTTGAGATAAAGAGAACATGGCTTAGGTATAAAGATTTACATTAAAGTAGGATATCTATCAAATGTGAATAACACCTAAGTAGGAGATTTTTGAACATATGACACGCATTGAAATCGATGGCTATATTTGGTATAATTTATATGTGAATCTTTTGTACTAGGCAAGTTGAACTAAATTGGGACATGTGAATTATGACCATAATCTGTGACAAGTAAATTCAATGCAAACATGGGGTATATGATCACAGTGTGAATCATGACAACTATTTAGGCATGCAAACTTAGGCCAAATTTATAATTAGGCAAGATATGTTTGTGAAACTTTAAGGAATGATTAAATCTGTTATATTTGCCTAATTTGCTAGTTCTGCTATATTTTCCTAATCTGCTAGTTCTATTATATTGCATTTCTGTTATATTGCTTAATCTGCTAGTTCTGCTCTACTGCCTAGTCTGCTAGATTTGTTCATCTGCCAAATCTGTCATCTGCTAAGTCTGTTGAAAATGCCAAATCTGCTAAACTAAATCTGTTGAGATGCATAATTTGTTGTCTGCTAAATCTGCTGGTTTGCTTAATCTGCTAAATCCATTTGATCGCCTAATCTGCAAATTCTGTTATCTGCTATATTTGTTGAGTTGATATAATTAGTCCGTTATTGACATAATCTGAATTGGCTATAGTTATGAATAATTGACATGTACATTAGGCGTGGGTATAAATGGTAAATCATTAATTAATTGGCCACAAAGATAAACATGGCTAACTCGAGGTTAGAATGAGTTTGCGGCGTAATTCTACCCGGAACCGCCCGACATATTCCAGTGGCCGCAAACAATAGGTTCTAATTTGAGAGGTTAGTCATAACGTGCTTGAAACCCGAGGTTAGACTCAGTTTGCGATAGAAACCTGCCCGGAACCAACCGACCTAACCAGTAGCCGCAAACTGTCAGTCTAACGTGAGAGGTCTGGGCATTAATATTTAATTAATGAAAATCTGATATAAATATGATGTCTAAAACGTGTTGGGTGGGTAAGGTTAAACCAATTGGACAAATGAATCTAATAAACCCGTTTCGTGAATCTGTAGGCCTAATACAAAGTTAGACAATCTGTAACCGGTTAATCTGTAACCGGATAATCTGTAACCGGTTAATCTGTAAGTCTGTTAATCTGTAACCAGTTAATCTGTAAGTCTGTTAATCTATAACCAGTTAATCTGTAAGTCTGTTAATCTATAACCAGTTAATCTGTAAGTCTGTTAAATCTGTATATCTGATCTGTTAGTCTGAAAACTTGTCTATGAACTAGTTGATCTGAATTCTGTATGTCTGAACTTCTAAACAAGATAATCTGAAATCTATTAGCCTGGGGACACAAGGATAGGAAGGGAATTACTTGTGTCATCTGTTGTTTGGAACCCATATTAGTCAGTAACCCTTTCTGGTATCAAAACTTTGACCCAACAGTAGGTAGGGTCCGGGCACGCTTACCGAACTAATTATAAGCGTTTCATTCTGATAATGGCGAGGAGTGTTGATGGTGCGTTCCAACTGGGTCATGTGCGTGCATGGATCCCGGTCTGCCTCTGAGGATGTAAGACGTCGTGACATCTGTAAATAGGTCTGTGCCAATTGGTTGTCACTTTACGGAGTGATACACCCTATTGTGGAGCCGACACAGGGTATTTATGTATTAGGGAGCCGATCGCTTGGGGTAGGGTTTTAGGGTACACTTAGTTCTGTCTGTTTCTATTGGTACCGTCTGTGTAACACCCCGTATGTTGAATAACTTGTTTTGATATAAATCAGGGCATAATTAAATTTTAATATCTGAATCAGGGGAAACGGGCTATGTCATTGCGTTCGTCTCGGAAAAATACGCGAAATAGAGTCCGAGTTTTCGAAAATTGGAGTCCGTATGACCTAGTTAAGGCCCAAAGAAGTTTCAGAAAATTCAAAACAGATTTAAATATAAAAATTTCAAGTTTCAGAAGAGGCGGGAAAAATTCCCACCAGACAAAGGGAGTCGACATAGGGGTCGACATGGGTGTCGACCCCCCCAAGGGGTCGACCCATGTGTCGACCCAGGGGTCGACCCCCCCCATCGGTCTGTGTGACCTAGGTGCACTGATTTGGGATTTGGGCTATGGTTGGTGGCTAGTGACGAGATCTGACGGCTCTAATCTGATTTAGGGTTAATCTAGTGGCCTAAAACACTTAACTAATCTATAAATACACCCTAAGACTACCCTAATTCATACTAAAATTGGAGACAACGTCGTTATGCCATCAAAATGCAACTAGAAGGAGCCACCAACAAATTAAAGAGGAAGATAGCTTCTCAAATCAACTTCTAATCAACTCTAGCAACTTAATCCTCTTCATAGGAGTGCTAATCAACAAGTTGTGAGTACTATAGCCTTAATGACCAATTGTTGAAATGATTATGATAGGATATAATGAGGTTATGGCTATGAATGTGGATCAATGCAAGTTATGTTATCATATGCTATGTGTTCATGATGCTATGCAAGTTATGCAAGTCATATGCTATGTGTTCATGATGTTATGCAAGTTATGCAAGTCATATGATATATGTTCATGATGTTATGCAAGTTATGCAAGTCATATGCTATGTGTTCATGATGTTATGCAAGTTATGCAAGTCATATGCTATGTGTTCATGATGTTATGCAAGTTATGCAAGTCATATGATATATGTTCATGATGTTATGCAAGTTATGCAAGTCATATGATGTTAGTTATGCAAATCACTATGATAAACATTGATCCATTATGACACCATGTTATGCAAGTTTGGTGTTTGATTATATGCAAGTTCATATATGACATGTTATGCAAGTTTGGTGTTTGATTATATGTAAGTTCATATATGACATGTTATGCAAGTTTGGTGTTTGATTATATGCAAGTTCATATATGACATGTTATGCAAGTTTGGTGTTTGATTATATGCAAGTTCATATATGACATGTTATGCAAGTTTGGTGTTTGATTATATGCAAGTTCATATATGACATGTTATGCAAGTTTGGTGTTTGATTATATGCAAGTAACAGGTGCAAGTTTACACCTTTGTATGATGTGCATTCATATGCAAGTTAACCCCTTTGTATGTCATACATACATATGAAAGTTTACCCCTTTGTATGACATAAGTAACTTATGCAAGTTACCCTCTTTATGACATATGTGATTCATGCAAGTTTGGGTTGATTATTTATGCTAGTTGGGTTTGATCCTATGGTCATATATGCAAGTTGACACCTTTAAAACCCATGTTGATGCTAATGTTATGCATGTTGAACCCATTGTACTTGTGATGAATCTTCCCTTTTAAGTATGTGATCTTTGCGAATTACGTGGGGAACGATGGGGTTAATATTCATGTTAATGAAATGGTGTGAAGTTGGTATGATTATGCATACCATAAAGTGGATGGACATAATTGAGTCAATTATGTACATCGTTAAATTTGTAATTAATTAGGGATAATTAATACAAATTATGGGGGTGATTAATTAGGTGTAATTAATCGACTAAGACACGAGGTTGGACCCTTCTGTAGCATAAGACTGCCCGGAACCGACCGGCAAATCCAGCGGCTACAAATGATTGGCCCAATGTGAGAGGTCTTAGGCATAAACTAAATACGTGACAAGTGTAAAGACACGAGGTTAGACTCGGTTATGGCGTAAGGCTGCCCGGACCCGACCGGCAAATCCAGCTGCCATAAAAGATAGTCTAATGTGAGAGGTCTTTACAAAGGTTACGTTCGTAATCAATTAAGAAACACTTAACCAGATAAGCATGTAGTGGGGCATGAGGGGTTAAGTGGGTGCCTTGGGTGGCATGTGGAAATCAAGTAAGTGCCTTGGGTGGCATGTGGAAATCTAGTGGGTTGCCTTGGGTGGCAATAGAAAATACGATTAGAATACTTAACCAAGTAGAAACATGTAATTAAACATGATTAAAGGGTTAAGTGGGATGCACTAGAAAAAGGGACAAGCTTAGGTGGGGAGCTTGTGGGGGCCCATTTCAACCAGTAACCCATATGTATCTTATTGGGCTCGACCCATGTCGAGGACGGGACACGCGTACTGGGCTTGACTATAAGAGGCCAAAACGGGTTAGCGGTGGCAACGCAAGTCCAACGGGTTTCATATGCGTGTGTGGAACCGGGCTGGTAGGTAAGACGTTGTTGCATCGTGTAGGTATAAGCCGTGCACCGTTGGTTGTATCGGGTTGCCACTTTGGGGAGTGATACACCCCACTGTGGGGCTAGCAATGGTATCTACGGTAGGGAGCCGCTGCAATGAAATGATGTTTTAGATTTTCAAGTGTTATTGATATCTGTTTTGTTGTAATTTTTCTGTTCTATATTCACTTAAAATACTCCACCGAAGTTAAGGCATTCCCTTAGTGAGTGACCTTAACGGGTGTGGGGTGTTACACGTGGTATCAGGGCGAAGGTTACCGGAACAGATAAAATTTTTAGAAAACTATTTTTCTAAAACCATTTTTGGAAGAAGTATTTTCAAAAACATGTCTTTTAAGAGAAAAGTTTTTGAACGAAAAGCATAATCCCCGATAGCCATATCTTTATCTTTCAAATTCTCCGTTTTGAATCTTTCCTTTTTCGTTTCAGCATGGCTGAAGATCTTAACTTTCCAGAGGGTGTAGCGATACCAGTATGGTATAGGAGATTAATGGAGGCTAGGGCTGCCACTGCGGGTCCAGCAAATGTTCCTCCACCAACAGTAGCACCCGATCTTCCTCCCCCTCCACCTCCTTGCGCGGATTCTTTTGCTAAGAATTGCAAGGAATTTAAGGCTATGGGAGGGAAACCTTTTCAAGGATCAGAAACTTTTGTGGAAGCTAGAGATTGGGTTAAGGAGGTAGAAGAGTTGATAGATATCTTTGAGATGGAAGAAGGAAAGAAAGTCAAGTTAGCTGCTTGGTTAATGAAGGGAGAGGCCTCGTTCTGGTGGGAGGTCACTAATGGAGAGCGCCCTGTTGACTCTTGGGCAGATTTCAGGCAAAGGTTTTTGGCAAAGTTTCTCTCAAGGGCGGAGGAAAACTTGTATATGGAGAGGTTCTTGACTCTAAAGCAAGGAAACCTATCAATGAAGGAAAATGTCAACAAGTTTAATCAATTGGCAAGATTTGGCATAGACATGGTGAATACATCGGAGAAGAAGGCTTTGAGGTTCGTTAAGGGTTTGAATGAACCAATGCATGGATTGGCTATGACTCACATCCCTATGGGGGCCACCTTTGAGAAGCTAGTAGACATGGCACTCATGCATGAGGAAGAGAAGGGTCCCAATGCTAATAAGGCACCCGAGAAGAAAGGAGATCAGAAGAGACCTCAACAGCAACAACAAAACAAGGGAGGGAAAGGTAACGGTGGCAAGGGAAAGAAGAAGTGCTTCAATTGCGGGACACCAGGCCACCTAAGCAAAGATTGTCGGAAGAAGAAGAAGACGGGTTGCTTCCACTGTGGCGAAGCATGGCATCTAGTGAAGGACTGCCCTAAGAAGGGGCAAAGGACGGGATCTACCTCTGAAAGACAGGTGCAAGCTCTTATGGCACTAGGTCAGGCAAGGGGGCAAGTTCAGGCTCTCGCGGTTCCTCCGATTCAGGAAAGAGGTAGAACTATTTCCGTTGAAAGTCTGGTTTTTCTGTTTGATCATCCTGTCCGTACTTTGTTTGACTCTGGCGCATCGCATTCGTTTATCTCATCATCATTAGTTGAGTCACTACACTTAGACACCAGTCTAGTAGATGATCCCTTGGTTGTTTCAAACCCAATTGGGGGCTCCACTTATTTGTCCATGATATGTTTGGGTTTGAAGATTTCCATACTTAGCGTTGAGTTTAGATGTGATGCTTTTGTTTTGGGCTTCACGGGCTATGGGTTGATTTTGGGCATGGACTGGTTATCCAGTAATGGTGCCGTTCTTGATTGCGAAAGAAGAGTGGTTAGGCTCATGACCCGCTTGGGTAACACTCTCGAGATCTCTTGTAATCCCATGGATTCTGTTATGCTAAGTTATCTTGAATCACTTGACGCTTCGGTCGAGAGTTTGCGATCTGTTAGAGTGGTGCGGGAGTACTCGAATGTGTTTGAGGAGGTGAAGGGCTTACCTCCGAAGCGGGAGATAGACCTCCGAATATAACTGGGGGACAATGCTAAACCAGTATCTTTACCAGTGCGCCACATGACTCCTCGTGAGAGTAGGGAACTCCATAAGCAAGTAGGGGAGTTGCTTGAGAAGGGGTTCATAAAACGAAGTATATCGGAGTAGGGTGCTCTAGTAGTTTTTGCCACGAAGGCGGATGGGTCCCTCAGACTTTGTGTAGACTATAGAGAACTCAACAAGCTCACAAAGAAGAATAGACACCCATTGCCGAGGATAGATGATCTCTTTGATCAGTTGGTTGGCGCCTCAGTGTTCTCGCAGTTGGACTTGGCCACGGGGTTTCATCAGTTGAGGGTGGCTGAGGATAGCATAGACAAGACTGCCTTTAGGACTCCGGATGGTTTCTATGAGTCGCTTGTGATGCCATTTGGTTTGACGAACGCCCCCGCATACTTTGTTGATTTGATGAGTAGGGTGTTCAGGGAGTACCTTAATAAGTTCGTGGTGGTCTTTGTGGATGATATCTTAGTATTTTCTAAGAGTGAAGAAGAGCATGCCCTACATCTTAGGGAAGTGTTGGAGACTCTTCGAGCACATAGCCTTAAGGCTAAATTCTCTAAATGTCACTTTTGGAGGAAGGAAGTGCGGTTCTTAGGGCACGTGGTATCTAAGGAAGGGATAGCTGTGGATCCCGCGAAGGTAGTATCTATCCAAGATTGGAAAGTTCTTAAGAGTGCTACCGAGGTGAGGAGTTTCTTGGGGTTGGCTGGCTACTATAGGAAGTTTATCAAGGACTTCGCGAAGATATCAGCCCCATTAACTTGCTTGACAAAGAAGAATCTTGTCTTCGCATGGGACGTAGATTGTGATGATGCGTTCCAACGGTTAAAGAGAGCTTTAACCACAGCTCCAGTCTTAGTGTTGCCAGATGGGAGTAGGACATTTGTTGTTTATACCGATGCTTGTGGGACAGGACTAGGCGCAGTCTTAATGCAAGAGGGAAGGGTAATAGCCTACGGGGGAAGGCAGTTGAGAAAGCATGAGAAAAATTACCCTACCCATGATTTATAGTTGGCCGCTATTGTTTTTGCGCCTAAGATTTGGCGCCATTATCTTCTTGGAGAGAGGTTCGAATTGTTCACTGACCACAAATCATTGAAGTACTTGTTTTCTCAGAAGGATTTGAACTTGAGACAGCAAAGGTGGATGGAGTTCTTAGCATCCTATGATTTCGAGATAGCGTATACCCCTGGCAAGGGTAACGTGGTGGCAGACGCCTTGAGCAGAAAAAGGTTGTCCTTGAGTCCATTGTTCGTGGAACGACGAAGCTTGGAATTTATCTCGATGTTTGATTTCAGACCTACCGTTGACTATATACCCGGTTTGCTAGCATCCTTAGAGGTCAGACCTACTCTTTTGGGATGGATTGGCGAGGCACAACGGGGCGACCCACAGTTGGTTGAGCTGGTAGAGAGGCTCATAAAGGGGGAGTCGTCCAGCCATTTGAGTAGGTACACCCTAGACGATAGGGGGTGCTTGCGTAGAGACAGTAGACTTTGTGTACCGCAAGACGAGGGTTTGAGGAAGGCTATTCTTGATGATGCGCATCGTTCAGAGATGACCATTCATCCCGGTGGGGACAAGATGTACCAAGACATGAAACGAGTTTTCTTTTGGGTCGGTATGAAGAAAGATGTGGCCAAGTATGTCGCTTGATGCTTGGTGTGCCAACAAGTGAAAGCGGAGCAAAAGAAACCTGGTGGGTTGCTTCACCCATTGGAAGTTCCGCAATGGAAGTGGGATAGCATCTCGATGGATTTTATTGATGGGTTACCAAGATCGAGGAAGGGTAATACGGGAATTTGGGTTGTGGTAGACAGACTTACTAAGAGCGCCCATTTCATACCCGTGAAGAGCAAGAGGACTGCTCCATGGCTAGCTTCAGTTTACCTTCGAGAGATAGTTCGATTGCATGGGGTACCTTCTAGCATAGTGAGTGATCGAGATCCTATCTTCACTAGCGAGTTTTGGAAGAGTTTGCAAGAGGCAGTAGGGACTCAGTTGTGTTTGAGCATTGCATATCATCCTCAGACGGACGGCCAGACCGAGAGGGTGAATCGTGTTCTAGAAGACCTTTTGAGGCTATGTATCTTAGATTTTGGAGGTACATGGGAAGAGCATCTTCCATTGGTGGAGTTCGCGTATAATAACAGCTCTCAGTCTAGTATTGGTAAGGCTCCTTTCGAAGCTCTTTATGGAAGGCCTTGTCGATCACCTACATGTTGGTGGGAATCTACGGATAAGATCTTGCTTGGGCCTGATATGGTTAGAGAGACTTCGGAAAAGATTGATTTGATTCGAAGAAGGATGAAAGCAGCGCAAGATAGGCAGAAATCTTACGCGGATAAGAGGAGGACGGATCTTGAGTTTGATGTTGGGGACATGGTCTTTATTAAAGTATCTCCATTACGGAATGTTGTTTGCTTTGGGTCCGTTGGGAAGTTAGCACCAAGGTTTGTAGGACCGTTTCCTATTAAGTAAAGGATTGGACAGATGGCATATAGAGTGGATTTACCCGAGAGACTTAGTGGGGTACATGACGTATTCCATGTGTTACATTTGAGGAAGTGCCTACATGAGACCGCAGAGGTGGTAGAGCCGAGCTTGCTTAGAGAAGTGGAGGTAGAGCATGATGCGACTATTCGACGAGCTCCTACCCGCATCCTTGGGTCAAAGATTAGGAAGTTAAGAAACAGAGAGGTTCGACTAGTCAAAGTGCAATGGGGAGAGGATGAGAGCAATGCTACTTGGGAGACAGAAGCGAAGATGCGTTCACTGTACCCATTCCTTTTTTAGGGTATGTCTTTTAACTTCTCCTTTATCGTTTGTCTAGTACTTATCTTATCTTTAGTATGTCCTCTCATTAGTACCTTTGACCTTTAGATAGGGTAAACCTATGGTTGAAACATGTGTTTGAGACATGTTATGATTGATGGATGCGCGTGGATGCAAGTGTTTGCTAGTGGTTGCTCGTGGATGCATATACACACACTTTAGACACTAGATCGGCTCAGTCACTTCATATTGCATATTGCATATAATTGTGTGTAGGTAGCTATATTAATGGATGTATAATGGTTGTGTTGTCATATGGATGATGCATTTTGGTGTATGGTTGTGCACACATGTAGTAATAGTATGTGTCGATAGGATTCTTTCGCATACATATTGGATGCATGGCACTATCATGGTTTGCATTAAGGAGGTCAACTGAATCAGTAGACCGCCTGATTTTGCATTAGACAGGAAACATATACACACACTTTTTGGATATGTTCATACAGCATTAGAAACTTTAAGGACAATGGATGCCAGTGGTTGATGGTCTGAGTAGATGGTTGTTTGGTTGGTAGGATACGTTCTTCTTGACTGAGAGATTTCGGGGACGAAATCCTTTAAGTAGGGGAGAATGTAACACCCCGTATGTTGAATAACTTGTTTTGATATAAATCAGGGAAGAATTAAATTTTAAAATCTGAATCAGGGGAAACGGGCTATGCCATTTCATTCGTCTTGGAAAAATACGTGAAATAGAGTCCGGGTTTTCGAAAATCGAAGTCCGTATGACCTAGTTAAGGCCCAAAGAAGTTCCAGAAAATTCAAAACAGATTTAAATTTAAAAATTTCAAGTTTCAGAAGAGGCGGGAAAATTCCCGCCAGACAGAGGGAGTCGACATTGGGGTCGACATGGGTGTCGACCCCCCTCCCCAAGGGGTCGACCCATGTGTCGACCCAGGGGTCGACCCCCCTGTCGGTCTGTGTGACCTGGGTGCACTGATTTGGGATTTGGGCTATGGTTGGTGGCTAGTGACGAGATCTGACGGCTCTAATCTGATTTAGGGTTAATCTAATGGCCTAAAACACTTAACTAATCTATAAATACACCCTAAGACTGCCCTAATTCATACTAAAATTGGATACAACGTCGTTATGCCGTCAAAATGCAACTAGAAGGAGCCACCAACAAATTAAAGAGGAAGATAGCTTCTCAAATCAACTTCTAATCAACTCTAGCAACTTAATCCTCTTCATAGGAGTACTAATCAACAAGTTGTGAGTACTATAGCCTTTATGAACAATTGTTGAAATGATTATGATAGGATATAATGAGGTTATGGCTATGAATGTGGATCAATGCAAGTTATGTTATCATATGCTATGTGTTCATGATGCTATGCAAGTTATGCAAGTCATATGCTATGTGTTCATGATGTTATGCAAGTTATGCAAGTCATATGATATATGTTCATGATGTTATGCAAGTTATGCAAGTCATATGCTATGCGTTCATGATGTTATGCAAGTTATGCAAGTCATATGCTATGTGTTCATGATGTTATGCAAGTTATGCAAGTCATATGATATATGTTCATGATGTTATGCAAGTTATGCAAGTCATATGATGTTAGTTATGCAAATCACTATGATAAACATTGATCCATTATGACACCATGTTATGCAAGTTTGGTGTTTGATTATATGCAAGTTCATATATGACATGTTATGAAAGTTTGGTGTTTGATTATATGCAAGTTCATATATGACATGTTATGCAAGTTTGGTGTTTGATTATATGCAAGTTCATATATGACATGTTATGCAAGTTTGGTGTTTGATTATATGCAAGTAACTTGTGCAAGTTTACACCTTTGTATGATGTGCATACATATGCAAGTTAACCCCTTTGTATGTCATACATACATATGCAAGTTTACCCCTTTGTATGACATAAGTAACTAATGCAAGTTACCCTCTTTATGACATATGTGATTCATGCAAGTTTGGGTTGATTATTTATGCTAGTTGGGTTTGATCCTATGGTCATATATGCAAGTTGACACCTTTAAAACCCATGTTGATGCTAATGTTATGAAAGTTGAACCCATTGTATTTGTGATGAATCTTCCCTTTTAAGTATGTCATGTAAGCGAATTACGTGGGGAACGATGGGGTTAATATTCATGTTAATGAAATGGTGTGAAGTTGGTATGATTATGCATACCATAAAGTGGATGGACATAATTGAGTCAATTATGTACGTCGTTAAATTTGTAATTAATTAGGGATAATTAACACAAATTATGGGGGTGATTAATTAGGTGTAATTAATCGACTAAGACACGAGGTTGGACCCTTCTGTAGCATAAGACTGCCCGTAACCGACCGGCAAATCCAGCGGCTACAAATGATTGGCCCAATGTGAGAGGTCTTAGGCATAAACTAAATACGTGACAAGTGTAAAGACACGAGGTTAGACTCGGTTATGGCGTAAGGCTGCCCGGACCCGACCGGCAAATCCAGCTGCCACAAAAGATAGTCTAATGTGAGAGGTCTTTAAAAAGGTTACGTTCATAATCAATTAAGAAACACTTAACCAGATAAGCATGTAGTGGGGCATGAGGGGTTAAGTGGGTGCCTTGGGTGGCATGTGGAAATCAAGTAAGTGCCTTGGGTGGCATGTGGAAATCTAGTGGGTTGCCTTGGGTGGCAATAGAAAATACGATTAGAATACTTAACAAGTGGAAACATGTAATTAAACATGATTAAAGGGTTAAGTGGGATGCACTAGAAAAAGGAACAAGCTTAGGTGGGGAGCTTGTGGGGGCCCATTTCAACCAGTAACACATATGTATCTTATTGGGCTCGACCCATGTCGAGGACGGGACACGCGTACTGGGCTTGACTATAAGAGGCCAAAACGGGTTAGTGGTGGCAACGCAAGTCCAACGGGTTTCATATGCGTGTGTAGACCCGGGCTGGTAGGTAAGACGTTGTTGCATCGTGTAGGTATAAGCCGTGCACCGTTGGTTGTATCGGGTTGCCTCTTTGGGGAGTGATACACCCCACTGTTGGGCCAGCACGGGTATCTACGGTAGGGAGCCGATCGCTTGGGGAGTAATGGGTACACCTAGTGGAGATAGGGGCATACGGCACCTATGTAGTCAACTAGGGGTACACGAAACTAGTGGGTAAATTTTTTAAGTCCTTGGGTGGGATCAACCTTTAAGTAGGAATGACTGGTGTGGTGCAGTTAGTAATTACCCTTGGGTGGGTAGATGCGTCTTTACCATTATCTTAGTTCATCCTATGTCTAGTTGGCTGCTTAGTGTAGTCATTTATCCCCAGTCATCACCGTACCAAGTTTATATCATACCCTAATTACTTTAATGATTGTATTGTTAAAGTTATAGGTCTCACTTAGACTTATGTCTGATCCCGTTGTTTTTTATCTTTTTTCCCAACCCTCAGGTTCTCAGAGTGGGCCTAGCACTAGTGGGCTTTGATCAGATTACTGTATCTGTCTTTTGGAGCTTGGACCGTGATGTAAAGCCCAGCTTATCTTTTCTATTATGGCTATTAGTTATGTAGTGGGATTATGTACTTATGTTTTTATCAGGATGGATATTTAGTACTTGACTCTTTTATGGTGTTGTAACTAAACATGTTTACCTTCTGCTGCAATGAAATGATGTTTTAGATTTTTAAGTGTTATTGATATCTGTCTTGTTGTAATTTTTCTGTTCTATATTCACTTAAAATACTCCACCGAAGTTAAGGCATTCCCTTAGTGAGTGACCTTAGCAGGTGTGGGGTGTTACAGTCTGTTTCTGTTGGGTGGCAACACCTGTCTATTTCTGCGTGGTACCGTCTGTTCGGGTGGTAAAGGCTCAATTACTAGTGTACACCTAATGCTACATTCTGTTTCCGTAGGGATTAATCTGTTTATGTTTCGGTTCGGGTGGTAAAGGCCCATTATCTGCATTCTGCTTCAGTCTGTTTCTGATCGGGTGGTAAAGGCCCATTACTAGCGCGGAAATTATTCTGTACCCGTTTCTGTTTCAGTTTAGACATTAGGGTGACACCTAATTCTGTTATACTGGTATTAGTGCAGAGAAGTGTAAAGAAATAGCTTATGTCATTCTGTTCTTCTGTTATATCTGCTACACCTGTTACAGTTATCTCTCATCCAGTTTTATGTTCATGTCATGTTATTATTATCTGTTCATAACTGAAAATCACTGGACTTGCCAGACTTTTTGTCTGACCCTTGTTGTTTTGCCTCCTTTCTTCCGTCCCCCCCCCCCCCCCCCAGGTTTTTGTAGAAGGGAATACTCTAGCTTAATCCAGATTTCTTCCGCTTGAAGTGCTTAAATTATGGCTTGTCTTCTTCCGTGGGGATTATGATTTTAAATTATGCATTCTGAAGGCTTTTGTACAAGACTGATATTTTGTACTTGAATTCTGATATTGTGATTTGAAAGGATGTAACCAAGCTTATTTCGGTTTCTGTTGTAATAAAGTTATAAATTTTTCAAGTACTGTTTTATCTGTCTTGTAAGTTTCTGTTATGTTTACTAAAATGCTCCATCAAAGTTAAGGCATTCCCTTTGTGAGTGACCTTGACGGAGGTGGGGTGTTACAATTTGAGTGTTCATCTCTTGGTGATAAGTCGCTCACATGTATCAACGATTGAGTTAAATGGGTTGTGGCTGAAGACATTGGGTTGTTTAACAGTTTTGAGACATTGGAGGGGAAAGTAGGGGTGGTTCTTTCAAATGTGGATGGTATAAGCATGTATTTAAGCAGCAATAATGTGGATTATTCAACTGAATCTGCAATTCCGTTCTCAAACAAGGGGAAAAATGTTGATATTTTTTCTGTTCAAGCTTTGGAAACAAAGCAACTCAAGCCTCTCTCTTCGATGGATATATTGCATGCTGGTTTTCAAAAGACTCTTGATAATTTTTCGCTTCCTGGAAATGATGTCGGTGAGAGAAATTCTGTTTGGCAGGGTGGTGTTATCAGCTTGGAAGCATTAAGGGATGTTGAGGAGGTAGTGGTGGGCCGCAGTATTATGGGTAACATGAATCTTCAGGTGGGTGTATGTGGCAATGTTTTTGAGGGACGTGGGAGGGAGGCTGGGAATAAAGAGTTGCGGTGCGAGTTTAGTATGATCAAGAGACTTTACTGTAAAGTTGAGCGAGAGTTTAATCTACTGATCGATGATACTTGTGTCTGATGCCTCGTTTTGGTGTGTCTCTGGAGGTGGGTGATATATTGGACTGTTCGGTGGTATCTTCTGAAAAGAGGTTGGATGGAGATGTTTCGTAATAGTCGACCAAAGAATTTTCTTTGGTTAGTGAAGTGTCCCCTTCTTTGGTTAGGAGGGGTAGGCGTAGAAGATCTATTCCTAATTATGGTTTGGTTCGTCGAAGCGCGAGGATCAGATCGCATTTTTCATCTACTTCAGGTAGGTCCCAGAGCCCGAGTGCTAGTACTAGCAATTCGGGTTCGGGATCAGGTATGGTTCATGTTTATGACAGTGATTATTCTCCTTTTGCTTTGAGCAGTCTTTCGACTAGTCAGTTATTTCAGCTTGCTAATGACACGGCTTTCATTTTTTCTGATATTGAGTTAGATACAGATTTTATTAGGAGTAGGGAACTAGAGAGAGTTAATTCTTTGAGATGATGAGGATTGTTAGTTGGAATATTAGGGATCTAAATGACCCTAAGAAGTGCACTAAAATTAGGGCTTTTCTTAAAGATTTTCATATTGATATTGTACTATTTCAAGAGACTAAAATAGAGAACCCTGATTCTAGCTTTTTTACGAGGTTAGGTGGATCTATTTTTTGTAGTTGGGCTTATATTCTAGCTATAGGTAGTGCTGGAGGTCTTATGATAGGCTGGAAAGATAATCAATATAGACTAGTTCAAGAATTTCCTAAATTGTATTCTTTACACATCATTCTAGCATCTTATATAGATAATTCCTTATTGGGCATTTCTAATGTGTATGGTCCTCACACCAAAATTGAGAGGAGGATTTTGTGGGCGGAATGTACTGATTTTAGGAATCTTGTCCCTAACTTATGGATTGTTGGAGGAGATTTTAATGTTACTAGGGATTTAGGGGAGAGGTCGCCTCGTGAAGGAGATTTCTCCACTATGGAGGAGTTTAATGATTTCATTTTAGAAAATAATTTAATTGAGATTCCGATCAATAACAGATCATTTACTTGGTCTAATGTTAGAGATAGTCCTTCTTTTGCTTTATTAGATAGATTCTTTATTAATACTGAGGTTAATGATAGATTTTCTAATTGTAAAGTAAAGGGTTTACCTTTTTTTTGGGATCATTGTCCTATAATTCTTTCATGTGAAATGAATATTTTGATTAGCAACAGTTTTAAATTTGAAAAGATGTGGCTCTTGGATAATAGTTTTATTAATCTTGTTTCTATTAAGTGGAATTCTTTATCTTATTTTAATAATTTGTATAAGGAAAATTCTGCGAAGATTTTTGTTGCAAAACTTGGTAAATTAAGATTTTCTTAAAAGGTGGAACAAGTTTATTTTTGGTAGTGTTAGAATTAAGAAAGACAAGATTTTGTGCGAGTTGTTGGATTTAGACAATTTGAGTGAGTCAAGGGCTCTTAATTTCGTTGAGAGAGATGACTTTTTAATCTTAGAAATGATTTCAAATTGATATTGGAAAAGGAAGAAATTATGTGGAGGCAAAGATCCCGAGTTCAATGGATTAAGGAGGGTGATAATAATACGAAATTTTTTCATAGTGTGGAAAATAAGAGATGAGATAATTTGATTCACTCTATTTATATCAATGATGTGGAATTGACGGTTCAGCGAGATTTAAATGAAGCCTTCACCAATTATTATAACCAAATTTTTGGGACTAGGGTCAAGAGAAGAATTAACGTTAATTGGAAGGACATCTACCCTAATGATGTTAAGGGAGAGTTAGTAGATTTAGATAAGCCTTTTTCTGAGCAGGAGATTTGGAAGGCTATTTGTGATATGCCTAGTGACAATGCTCCGGGGCCTGATGGTTTTTCTGTTCTATTTTATAAACAGTTTTGGGAGGTCTTGAAATATGATGTTTTTAAATTATTTAATGATTTTTATAGTGGGGATTTGTGCCTAGGTAACTTTAATTTTGGTAATGTTATCCTTATTAAGAAGAGAGAGGGTGCAAAATTTTTAAAGGATTTTAGACCTATCTCTTTAATAAATGTATCTATTAAGATTATTTCTAAAGTTCTAGCGAATAGGCTTAGTAGGAAGATGAATCATCTTACAGATCATTCACAAACTGCTTTTATTAAAGGTAGACAAATGGTGGATAGAGTGGCACTCGTACAGGAGTACATTAATGTATGTGTTAAAAATAATTTTTCATGTGCTATTTTGAAATTAGATTTTGAGAAGGCATTTGATTCTATTGATTGGGATTACATCTGTGAAGTATGTCTTGCTAGAGGTTTTAGTGTCAGATGGATTAATTGGATAATGCTTTTACTTAGGTCTGGTAGTTCTAATATTGTTTTCAATGGGGTTGTGGGAAAGAAGATCCAATCTAAGAGGGGTCTTAGATAGGGAGATCCCCTATCACCTCTACTATTTAATTTAGCGGCTGACGTTTTTTCTAGAATTATTAAGAGAGCTGGGAGATTAGGTGTTTTGGGCAATGTTGGTAATGAGGAATTTAACAATGAATTATCTATACTCCAATTTGCGGATGATACCTTATTATTTTCTTCTCACCTACTAAAGCACATTATTGCTCTTAAATTTATTCTTTATTGTTTTGAGATATCAGGTCTTAGAATTAATTTTGATAAGAGTTCTGTTATGATCATTAATGATTTTGGTAATGTAGAGGCTATGGTTGCTAGCACCTTAAACTGTTCTGTCATGAAATTTCCTTTTGATTATTTAGGTTTTAATATAAGACCTTCGAAACTAAAGAAGGAGGATTGGTTAGTCATAATCGATAAGATTAATAGTAGACTATCAAGTTGGAACAATAGATTTTTGCCTAGAGCAGGTAGATTAGTTCTGGTTAATTCGGTACCATCTGCTATCCCTGCTTATTGGATGTCTGTACATAGATTTCCTCAATGGGTTATTGGAAAAATTGATAGAATAAGACGTAATTATCTATGGAGCGGGGGGGGGGGGGGGGGGGGGTTGATTCTATTTGTAGGGGTTTCAAATGTTTAGTAAATTGGGAGGTGTGTTGCAAGCCTAAGAAAGATGGGGGATTGGGGATCATTAATTTATTTAATTTTAACTCTTCCTTATTAGCCAAATGGTTGTGGAAATTTAGATGTCCTGTAGTGTCGACTACGTGGAAGGTTATTGTATCTAAATTTTACTATTCAGGAGGAGAGTTTATTGTTGGATCTAGTGGTAGTTGGTATAATAGATTATCTTACTTTTGGAAGTCGGTATTAAAATGCTTTGATTTTTTTTAACTTAGTTTATAAGGTGATTGTTCATTCGGGTAATATGACTTACTTTTGGCATGATATGTGGATTTCTCGTTTATCACTTAAAATTGAATTTAGGGAGCTCTTTAATAATTGTAGTTTTAAAAATGCGTTGATTAAAGATGTTTTTAGAAGAGATTTGGATCCCCCACGAGAGTTTTCTTTTGATAATATCTTAGAGGGGGAAATGTTAAGACAATTAGCTTTACTTTATGCTAAGTTATCATTATATCACATTGATGAGTGTAGAGACTTTATTAGTTGGGGTATGGATAAAAGTCAAGTTTATTCGGTTAATTCTATGTATAACTTTACAAATTTTTCGGGAATCTCATTTCGGCCATTTAAGTTTATTTGGAAATCTAATTCTCCTCCTAAAGCTAAATTTCTTATGTGGTTATGGGCTCAGTAAGAAACTTAATACGGTTGAGCTTCTAAAGAGGAAGAATATCATTTTTATGTTAAGTGTTATTTTTGTAATCTTTCGAATGAGGATGTTGATCACTTATTTTTCTCATGCAATATCACAAATTTTATATTTAATATTGTTTTAAGGATATTTATTTTTGATTGTCCTAATTCTTTCAATAGTTGTTTTGATTATTGGGATTCTTATATATTTGTTTATAATGTTAGTAAAAGATACATATTAGATTCTTTAGTCACTATCATAAGTTGGTTCATTTGGTTTGAGAGAAATCAGAGATTTTTTCATTCTAATTATGTTTCTATGGATAATTTAATTATTAAATGTAATAAACCGGAAATCTGGGCCAATTTAAAAATTTTATTTTGGCAATTTTAATGAATTTTGATTATTTAAAATGAATTATTTTAAATAATATCACGAGAAATTTATTTTGAAGAGAATTCGAACGTATATATTATATAGATCGTCGTTAGAATATTAATAATTATTTTAAATTATAAAAGGAATTGAAAATGGCACGGTAGTTCGATAATTCGATTTCAAACTTCAATTGAATGTACCGGGTGCAAAATAAACCGGATTTTAGTGAAACCAAAAATATTTGAATCTAATTGATAATAACTTTCCAACGAATCCGAAAAATCAAAATTTCATAGCGGGAATCAAAAGATATGTCCAGTTGAAAATTCTGAATAGTCGCTATGGAATTCAGGCCCTTAAAATTGGAAATTTTGCAAATGACCTCGGATTTCGACGAAACCACTTTTGTTGGATCCGTGATGTCAAGTTATTGCTGGATTCCAAATTTCATAATTTTTTGAATCAATATGTGAGCGTGGCAAAGGATAACGCGTTTGACTAGTTTTAGTTGATTTTAATCGACTAGAAAATGGCCATTTTTCAAACAGTCTCAGAATTCGGCGAAACTAGTTTTGTTAGGACCGTATCGTCAATACGAAGCTAGAAAATATTTTTTGCAATTTTTCAAGTTCGTATGTGACCCCGGTAAATTGAAATGCGTGTTCAAATTCAATATATAGAGCTATATGTTGATTTTGATGAAAACTGATCGAAACAGTCGAATCAGCTTATGATACATATCCCATTGTGTTCGGAATGGGGGTAAAACGCTATAGACGACAGGCGGTGGGTCTCGTTTAGAGATCGAAATAAAAAGTTACTTTTGAAATCAATAAATAAATTAATAAATGTATATTATATTACACCTACACCCCCCTCTCCCTTTCCTTTCTTCAATCAGAACGAAATTAAAAAGAAGAAAAAAACCTAAACACCGCGCCGCCCCCCTTCATCGTCACCGCCGCCTCCAGATGGCGCGCCCACCACCGAAGACACCCTCCCTCGTGCCACGACCACCCCTCTAGCCCCCCCTCCACGCGAGACCACACCCCCCCGTGCTGCGTCGGCCTCCCACCGCTGCCAGCACCGTGTCCACCCTCCCCCCCTCCGTTTTCCTTTCTCCCCTTCCTCCCTCTTCACCTCCGCAGCTCGCACCACCCAATCCGACCCCCTCCAATCCGCTACAGCCCTCGAACGAGACCCAGACCCAAACCCTAACCCGTTAGCCCCCTTAAAACCACGAGCCGCTGCCTCCTTTCAGCGAGCAGCGATTCCAACGACCACCGTGAACTCATATGACTAAATACAGTGAGTACTCCTATTTTATTTACATTTATTTTATATATTTTCAGTTTTATATTCATGAAGATGGAATCTTTAACATGATAAAGGAAAGATTTTTAATCATATGAAAGCGTAGAAGGTTAAAAATATAATTTTTATTATATGTAGATGGTTAAAAATATAATTTTTATTATATGTAGAGGTTAAAGATATAATTTTTATTATATGTAGAAGGTTAAAAATATAATTTTTATTATATGTAGAGGTTAAAAATATAATTTTCATTATATTGAAAGATTAAAAATATAATTTTTATAATGTATAGATTGTAAAAATTTGATCTTTATATATGTAGCTAGATAAAATTTGATCTTTATATATGTTGCTAGATAAAAATTTGATCTTTATATATGTAGCTAAATAAAAATTTGATCTTTATATATGTAGCTAGATAAAAATTCGGTTTTTATATATTGAATAGCGAAGTAAAAATTCGATTTTTATATATTGAATAGCGAAGTAAAAAAATTCAATTTTTATATATTGAATAGCAAAGTAAAAATTCGACTTTTATATATTGAATAGCGAAGTAAAAATTCGATTTTTATATTGAATAGCGAAGTAAAAATTCGATTTTTATATATTGAATAGCAAAGTAAAAATTCAATTTTTATATATCGAATAGCAAAGTAAAAATGTGATTTTTATATATGTAGAGAATACGGGTAGTGAAAATTGACAAGAGGCAAGAACGGCGAAGATTTCTACATAAGAAGAGTCGTGGCGTTGGATTAGCAATATCGGTGAGAACTTCTCACTTTTAAATTTATTTCTAGTTAAAATATATACTAGGATGCAGATGGTGTTTAGTAGCACCCGACACCCGTCGTCCACAGACCATGGACGGCTTGTATGCTTGTTTGTTTGATTTTGATGTGTGGTTGATTGTGTGATGTGATGTGAAATGAAATAAAATATTTATATAGTTAAAAATATTTCATAGTTAAAAATAGAATTTTTAACGTGTATTTAAAATGAAATAAAAATAAACAAATCGGACGATTTGTTTATATACACACATTTGACTAATATTGATTAGGACGATAAATTTTACACATCGCCCAACTGCACAAATAAAATCTGTGTTTGATTGTTTGAAACCCCACACGGGTATTGGGATGATATTTGACGTACACTAATCCCGATTGTTTAGTTGTATGTCGATCTATTGATTGAAAGACTGTTATAAGCATTGAATATTTATATTTGATGCTTATATAGGGTAGAATGCACTTTGGATGATGGTTGATTATTCATCGTTGTTATTGTATACATGTGTTGTAGAAAATCCATATAATTAACATTATATGGTAATTGATTGGGCTTCATTCCAGTTTTGAATAGAAATATTTGAAAAAGAAATATCTGAATAGAAATACTTGAAAAAGAAATATTTGAAATAGAATATTTGAAAATAGAAATATATGAAGCCGTGTTGATTA
Organism: Allium sativum; assembly: GCA_030737875.1. NCBI lineage: Eukaryota > Viridiplantae > Streptophyta > Magnoliopsida > Asparagales > Amaryllidaceae > Allium > Allium sativum. Next base: position 141,618,904 of record CM060914.1, on the reverse strand, counting down.
GATTGACGCCATTTTGACGTGAACGATATTTATATCGATTTTATTCATTTTATAACGAATATCGAAAGTGATTTCAAAATCTGAAATTTTGAAAAGAATTGAAATTCGAACTAAATTGAATAGAAAAGAATTCAAATTGAAATTGAATAGAAGTGAATTCGAATTGAAATTGAATAGAAGTGAATTCGAATTAAATTGAATAGAAGTGAATTCGAATTGAAATTGAATAGAAGTGAATTCGAATTGAAATAGAATAGAAATGAATTCGAATTGAAATTGAATATAAATGAATTTGAATTCAAATTGAATAGAAGTGAATTCGAATAGAAATTGAATAGAAATGAATTTGAATTGAAATTAAATAGAATTGAATTCGAATTGAAATTGAAAGGATATGCATTCGAATTAAATTGAAATTGAATTGAAATCAATTTGAAATCAAATTGAAATGAATTTAAAACGATTTATAAAATACGTTTTAAAAGGAAATCGACAAAGTATATATTATATATATTATATATATAATATAATGGCCTGAATAGAACGCGCCGCGCTGCAGCAGTTCGCGAATTTCGACCATTGACTTCGAATGGATATTGCGGGAGATCCGACCGTCGGATTCTCCTAAAACCGGAACCGTTGGGTTCGTGTCGAAAAGAGCTTTCTAATGAATATTAGGAATTTGAAATCTAACAGTTGGATTTGGAATTATGTCCAAATCAAATTTGAAAAAAGGTCGCTATAAGTGCAGTTCGATGGCCATTGATGGAAATCGACTGTACGGGCCTTGATAAAATTATTAAAAATAGTAATAATTTGTGTAAAATCATAAGAAATGATTTGTGAAGAATTGGGATGAAAAACTCCATATTTGAAACGATAAAAATAGATTTTTATCGAAATGAACTAATTTTGAACTAGAATAGTAATTAATTTATTTTTAAAATAAATAAATTGGATTAGAAATGGTTTTGAAAATAACCAGAACTTTCAATAATTGCATTGGAATGGATTTGAATCGAAATTGTCTTCGGAATATTTCGATGTTGGATTTCGTGATTATACAGATGTTGTTATGGAAATTTGAAAGATATAGATATATACATCGATATTTCCAATACGATATTTGTTGGTCGTGGAATTTGATATTGAATATAAGCGGATATATTTTCTATTCAGAGCCTTGTATTTGATATCAAATGTGATTTGGGTTTGTCGTGAATGGTGTCTTCATCAACACTGTTCTTGAACCCAGTTGAAAAAAAATTAAATCTTTTTATTTAGATTTAATAAAGTGTACTAATTAAATAATATTTAATTGGAATTGAGTTGGTATTGATTTTTGGGTTTATCGTGAACAGTGTTTTAAATAACACTTGTTCTTTAACCCGATAATTAATGGAATGTGATTTTGGGTTTATCGCGAACCGTGTTTTAAATGACACTGATTCTTTAACCCAGTTAAAGATTAAAACTAAGTGGAGTTTTAATGAATCTTTAATTAAATTGAAAAGATCGAGAATGGAGTATCACCAGTTTTACTCCAGGCGATAGTTAAATCTTTAATTAGATTTGAACGTGTAATGGTAATTGAATTTACCGATAACACCGTGGTGTTGGGTATGAAGTATGACAAGTTTTACTTCATGGGACGAATAGGTTGGGATTGGGAAATTAAAAATAAATGATTACTTCAGTGTGGTTCGCTAATCCCGACTAGTTTGAACTTATATTCAAAGAAGATTAAAGAATAAATTTAAAGAATTTATCTTTGATAAATTTAATGGGAACCTTTCCCAAAATATATGAATATTTGATGAAAAAATATTCTGAATTGGAATGAGGCGTATGTAGAGCTTGTGTAACACTTTTATAATATATACGCGAGTTATTCAGAAAGACCGGGTTTATCTCATTCTGAATAATTGATTCGACGTGGTGTCGAGGATGAAGACGGTGGTTGAAGACTGGAGGTCTTCACGTCGTTTGGGTAATTACTGATGATCTTTATTGGGCTGTACACCCAAGAAGATGGAAACAGTTGGTGATCGTCCAGACGTACTTGGAGATCGATGGATATGCGGGGTACTAGGTGCCTCCGGTTTCGTTCAGACCCAGAACGGACTTGTAAATGGACTGTGTGTCTGACATTGGATTTTAGTCTGTGTGGTTGATTTCTATTAAATATATATCTGTTTGGCGGCGGAGAATTTATTCTCTTGCTTAACGCCCTTCTCTGAGACCTACGAGCTCAGGGGTTATATACTGATGGATATCAAATGCATAGAGTGAATTGCCTGTGTGGCATGCCTAAGTGGCAAATGATCAAGGCTTCTGTTGAAAAGCAAAGTCTTGTGGTTGATGATCAAAGCACCGCCTGTGTGGCATAGCTTTGTGTAACGTGAATTCGCGAGCCTCACACCCCGGTTGTGAACCAGAAACGGGAGAGGACCTCAGGGAGGATATGCGTTTCTTTCTAGCTAGGGTGGTGTTAGTGACCTACCAGCCCTGACATTTATATACTTTTCACTTGTGTGGTTGTTGCTGTTGCGAGGCGCCTCGGTTTGAACGGACGATCCGGATCCGATGGAGTCATCTGTTGGCTCATTTGCGCCCCAAAGGGCAGGGAAACGTAGTGTTCATGCATTTTAATCCACATCGGTGGACCGGCCCTAACGATCCAAGGGTCACTCGAGCTCTGATCCTGAGACATGGTAGGCTAGATTGTCTCGAATCGTTAGAGGACTATCTTTTGCCTCGGTTCACAGACGGAAATCCAATTTCCAAATACGTGACAATTGTGGTTTTAATTGTAGAGCCTAGTATGGCGACATAGTGGGATGGGGCGCTCATGCCGCCTATGATTGATATTTATGATTTGAAGTTGTTTTATGCACTATACACTTATAGTAATAGTAAATGATTTGTTTTAAACGTATCAAGAATTCTTGGCTATTATAAGGTAAAAACCCTATCCTCCGGCTTGCGTTGCATTGTGTGATGGGAACTGGGTCTTATAATAGCTTCATTGTTCTTTATTTAGCATTGCGCTGTTGTTTTATGCACTGATATTCTTGGGAGGAAACCCATTCCATATTACGGCGTGGTCCCCTGACTTACCTAACTTTATAATAAAGATAAATAACCATTTTAGTTCTCACACCAGTCCCATGACTGACCTGGAGTTTATTGTTTTAACCTAAACTCTGGGTGCCCTTATTTTGACACAGGCAGCTAGTAGTTTTGGTTTTGCAGATTTATATTCACAGGATCCTGGTTTACAGCTGGAATGATATCCGGAAAGCTTTGTATCCGTATATCTCTTCTAGTTGTGTATTGTATTATTTTCCGCTGCTATGTATTTAAATGTAATTTAAATCCCTGATATTTCTGTGTAATATTTATTCATTTATACTCTGTATATTCTTGTATTCTGATGGAATTGTTGTAATTAACAATGAAATGTTCTTTCGTCCACGTTCTGTTGTGGCTTGTTCTCGTACTATCCGCGCTTTCCTTCATGGGGAAGTTACAGGTGTTTACAGTTGGTATCAGAGCTTTGGTTTACAAAGCTCAGAGAACAAGACACATTAGAACCATACGAAAGAATTCATCAGATATTGGATTAGTAATATCCAATGAGAATGACTCGTTAGAGATGGGATCAGTAGTATCCTAGAACGAGTGTTAAGAGTATATTTCTAAAGTGAAAACCAATTTTGTTTTGAAAATTTAAATCAATTATTCGTATTTGATTATTTATTTGTATTGATTGGGACAGTCCAGTATATAAAGATTTTGCATATACGCCTTGCAAACGTGTATTTGAAGTTTTAATATACTGGGTAGATATAGAATTACACTCTAGTCGCCCGGGGGTGATTCTGATGATTGATATATCATCATCAGAATTTATATTCGAGTGACGAACGTGTAATATCTATATATTTCCTATTGACTGGTGTGAGAACCAAAATTAGACAGGGCTTATTGTTGTGATTTGGCATCAAAAATGTGATTTTTGACTATATGTCAAAGTTATGAATTTCAAAAGCTAATCAACTAATTGATTGCTGATTGTGTTGTTGATTATTGGTTGATTAATTAAAATTTGAACCATTACGCCTAATTATATCAAATGTATTGAAATTAGTCGCATTTGCTTGCATATACATGTACTTACATTGAACAGGTCATAGCAAAGAGGCTAGAGCAGAAAAATAAAATTTGTTTGCCCGACAAATAGGTACACGTTTATCATAATTTACTGTTTTGTTTGGGTGATGATGATTTTATGAGCCGATTGGTTAGCCGCTTGGCGTTTTCTTTTTCTTTTTGAGATCAGAAGGCCTGTACGGCAATTTCGGGATTTTCCCGTGCTCTCGGTGCAGGGGAGGTTATGGCGAAATTTTTCGAAAATTTAGGGTGTTAGCCAAATTTTTGAAATTTTTGAAAAGTTCTTAGAAACTGAAAAGTTGAAGAACTTAAGCTGTAATCAAAACATTGAAAGTTGAGTTGATTTGTGAAACAACTTTCGGCTTCGTTCCTTTTCGGGGACGAAAAGTTTTAAGTGGGCGAGATTGTAATAACTCGGAAATCTGGGCCAATTTAAAATTTTTATTTTCGCAATTTTAATGAATTTTGATTATTTAAAATGAATTATTTTAAATAATATCGACGAGAAATTTATTTTGAAGAGAATTCGAACGTATATATTATATAGATCATCGTTAGAATATAAATAATTATTTTAAATTATAAAAGGAATTGAAAATGGTGCGGTAGTTCGATAATTCGATTTCAAACTTCAATTCAATGTACCGGGTGCAAAATAAACCGGATTTTAGTGAAATCAAAAATATTTGAATCTAATTGATAATAACTTTCCAACGAATCCGAAAAATCAAAATTTTATAGCGGGAATCAAAAGATATGTCCAGTTGAAAATTCTGAATAGTCGCTATGGAATTCAGGCCCTTAAAAATGAAAATTTTGCAAACGACCTCGGATTTCGACGAAACCACTTTTGTTGGATCCGTGATGTCAAGTTATTGCTAGATTCCAAATTTCATAATTTTTCAAATCAATATGTGAGTGTGGCCAAGGATAACGCATTTGACCAGTTTCAGTTGATTTTAATCGACTGGAAAATGACCATTTTTCCAACGGTCTCAGAATTCGGCGAAACTAGTTTTGTTAGGACCGTATCGTCAATACGAACCTAGAAAATATTTTCTGCAATTTTTCGAGTTCGTATGTGACCTCGGTAAATTGAAATGCATGTTCAAATTCAATATATAGAGCTATATGTTGATTTTGACGAAAACTGATCGAAACAGTCGAATCAGCTTATGATACATATCCCATTGTGTTCGGAATGGGGGTAAAACGCTGTAGACGACAGGCGGTGGATCTCGTTTAGAGATCGAAATAAAAAGTCACTTTTGAAATCAATAAATAAATTAATAAATATATATTATATTACACCTACACCCCCCTCTCCCTTTCCTTTCTTCAATCAGAACGAAATTAAAAAGAAAAAAAACCTAAACACCGCGCTGCCCCCCTTCATCGTCACCGCCGCCTCCAGGTGGCGCGCCCACCACCGAAGATACCCTCCCTCATGCCACGACCCCCCCTCTAGCCCCTCCTCCACGCGAGACCACACCCGCCCTATGTTGCGTCGGCCTCCCACCGCCGCCAGCACCAAGTCCACCCTCCCCCCTCCGTCTTCCTTTCTCCCCTTCCTCCCTCTTCTCCTCCGCAGCTCGCACCACCCAATCCGACCCCCTCCAATCCGCTACAGCCCTCGAACGAGAGCCTAACCCGTTAGCCCCCCTAAAACCACGAGTCGCTGCCTCCCTTCAGCGAGTAGTGATTCCAACGACCACCGTGAACTCATACGACTAAACACAGTGAGTACTCCTATTTTATTTACATTTATTTTATATATTTTCAGTTTTATATTCATGAAGATGGAATCTTTAACATGATAAAGGTAAGATTTTTAATCATATGAAAGCGTAGAAGGTTAAAAATATAATTTTTATTATATGTAGAGGGTTAAAAATATAATTTTTATTATATGTAGAGATTAAAAATATAATTTTTATTATATTGAAAGATCATAAATATAATTTTTATAATGTATAGATTGTAAAAATTTGTTCTTTATATATGTAGCTAGATAAAAATTTGATCTTTATATATGTAGCTAGATAAAAATTTGATCTTTATATATGTAGCTAGATAAAAATTCGATTTTTATATATTTAATAGCGAAGTAAAAATTCGATTTTTATATATTGAATAGCGAAGTAAAAAAATTCGATTTTTATATACTGAATAGCAAAGTAAAAATTCGATTTTTATATATTGAATAGCATATTGAATAGCGAAGTAAAAATTCGATTTTTATATATTGAATAGCAAAGTAAAATTTCAATTTTTATATATCGAATAGCAAAGTAAAAATGTGATTTGTATATATGTAGAGAATACGGGCGGTGAAAATTGACAAGAGGCAAGAACGGCGAAGATTTCTACATAAGAAGAGTCATGGCGTTGGATTAGCAATATCGGTGAGAACTTCTCACTTTTAAATTTATTTCTAGTTAAAATATATACTAGGAAGCAAACGGTGTTTAGTGGCACCCGACACCGTCGTCCACAGACCATGGACGGCTTGTATGCTTGTTTGTTTGATTTTGATGTGTGGTTGATTGTGTGATGTGATGTGAAATGAAATAAAATATTTATATAGTTAAAAATATTTCATAGTTAAAAATAGAATTTTTAACGTGTATTTAAAATGAAATAAAAATAAACAAATTGAACGATCTGTTTATATACACACATTTGACTGATATTGATTGGGACGATAAATTTTACACATCGCCCAACTACACAAATAAAATCTGTGTTTGATTGTTTAAAACGCACACGGGTATTGGGATGATATTTGACGTACACTAATCCCGATTGTTTAGTTGTATGTCGATCGATTGATTGGCAGACTGTTATAAGCGTTGAATATTTATATTTGATGCTTATACAAGGTAGAATGCACTTCGGATGATGGTTGATTATTCATCGTTGTTATTGTATACATGTGTTGTAGAAAATCCATATAATTAACATTATATGGTAATTGATTGGGCTTCCTTCCAGTTTTGAATAGAAATATTTGAAAAATAAATATTTGAAAAAGAAATATTTGAATAGAAATATTTGAAAAAGAAATATTTGAAATAGAATATTTGAAAATAGAAATATATGAAGCCGTGTTGATTAGATTGATGCCATTTTGATGTGAACAATATTTATATCGATTTTATTCATTTTATAACGAGTATCGAAAGTGATTTCAAAATCTGAAATTTTGAAAAGAATTGAAATTCGAATAAAATTGAATAGAAGTGAATTCGAATTGAAATTGAATAGAAGTGAATTCGAATTGAAATTGAATAGAAGTGAATTCGAATTAAATTGAATAGAAGTGAATTCGAATTGAAATTGAATAGAAGTGAATTCGAATTGAAATAGAATAGAAATGAATTCGAATTGAAACTAAATAGAAATGAATTTGAATTGAAATTGAATAGAAGTAAATTCGAATTGAAATTGAATAGAAATGAATTCGAATTGAAATTAAATAGAATTGAATTCGAATTGAAATCGAAAGGAATTGCATTCGAATTAAATTGAAATTGAATTGAAATCAATTTGAAATCAATTTGAAATGAATTTAAAACGATTTATAAAATACGTTTTAAAAGGAAATCGACGAAGTATATATTATATATATTATATAATGGCCTGAATCAAACGCGCCGCGGCAGTTCGAGAATTTCGACCATTGACTTAGAATGGATATTGCGGGAGATCCGACCGTCGGATTCTCCTAAAACCGGAGCCGTTGGGTTCGTGTCGAAAAGAACTTTCTAATGAATATAAGAAATTTGAAATCTAACTGTTGGATTTGGAATTATGTCCAAATCAAATTTGAAAAAGGTCGCTATAAGTGCAGTTCGATGGCCATTGATGGAAATCGACTGTACGGGCCTTGATAAAATTATTAAAAATAGTAATAATTTGTGTAAAATCATAAGAAATGATTTGTGAAGAATTGGGATGAAAAACTCCATATTTGAAAAGATAAAAATAGATTTTTATCGAATTGAACTAGTTTTGAACTAGAATAGTAATTTATTTATTTTTAAAATAAATAATTTGGATTTGATATGGTTTTAAAAATAACCAGAACTTCCAATAATTGCATTGGAATGGATTTGAATCGAAATTGTCTTCGGAATATCTCGATGTTGGATTTCGTGATTATACAGATGTTGTTATGGAAATTTGAAAGATATAGATATATACATCGTTATTTCCAATACGATAATTGTTGGTCGTGGAATTTGATATTGAATATAAGTGGATATATTTTCTATTCAGAGCCTTGTATTTGATATCAAATGTGATTTGGGTTTGTCGTGAATGGTGTCTTCATCAACACTGTTCTTGAACCCAGTTGAAAAAAGTTTAAATCTTTTTATTTAGATTTAATGAAGTGTACCAATTAACTAATATTTAATTGGAATTGAGTTGGTATTGATTTTTGGGTTTATCGTGAACAGTGTTTTAAATAACACTTGTTCTTTAACCCGATAATTAATGGAATGTGATTTTGGGTTTATCGCGAACCGTGTTTTAAATGACACTGATTCTTTAACCCAATTAAAGATTAAAACTAAGTGGAGTTTTAATGAATCTTTAATTGAATTGAAAAGATCGAGAATGGAGTATCACCAGTTTTACTCCAGGCGATAGTTAAATCTTTAATTAGATTTAAACATGTAATGGTAATTGAATTTACCGATAACACCGTGGTGTTGGATATGAAGTATGACCATTTTTACTTCATGGGATGAATAGATTGGGATTGGGAAATTAAAAATAAATGATTACTTCGGTGTGGTTCGCTAATCCCGACTAGTTTGAATTTATATTCAAAGAAGATTAAAGAATAAATTTAAAGAATTTATCTTTGATAAAATTAATGGGAACCTTTCCCAAAATATATGAACATTTGAATAAAAGAATATTCTGAATTGGAATGAGGCGTATATTGTGTTTGTGTAACACTTTTATAATATATACGCGAGTTATTCAGAAAGACCGGGTTTATCCCATTCTGAATAACTGGTTCGACGTGGTGTCGAGGATGATGACGGTGGTTGAAGACTGGAGGTCTTCACGTCGTTTGGGTAATTACTGATGATCTTTATTGGGCTGTACACCCAAGAAGATGGAAACAGTTGGTGATCGTCCAAACGTACTTGGAGATCGATGAATATGCGGGGTACTAGGTGCCCCCGGTTTCGCTCAGACCCAGAACGGACTTGTAAATGGACTGTGTGTCTGACATTGGATTTTAGTCTGTGTGGTTGATTTCTATTAAATATATATCTGTTTGGCGGCGGAGAATTTATTCTCTTTCTTAACGCCCTTCTCTGAGACGTACGAGCTCAGGGGTTATATACTGATGGATATCAAATGCATAGAGTGAATTGCCTGTGTGGCATGCCTAAGTGGCAAATGATCAAGGCTTCTGTTGAAAAGCAAAGTCTTGTGGTTGATGATCAAAGCACCGCCTGTGTGGCATAGCTTTGTGTAACGTGAATTCGCGAGCCTCACACACTGGTTGTGAACCAGAAACGGGAGAGGACCTCAGGGAGGACATGCGTTTCTTTCTAGCTAGGGTGGTGTCAGTGACCTACCAGCCCTGACATTTATATACTTTTCACCTGTGTGGTTGTTGCTGTTGCGAGGCGCCTCGGTTTGATCGGACGACCCGGGTCCGATGGAGTCATCTGTTGGCTCATTTGCGCCCCAAAGGGCGGGGAAACGTAGTGTTCAGGCATTTTAATCCACATCGGTGGACCGGCCCTGACGATCCAAGGGTCACCCGAGCTCTGATCCTGAGACATGGTAGGCTAGATTGTCTCGAATCGGTAGAGGACTATCTTTTGCCTCGGTTCACCGACGGAAATCCAATTTCCAAATACATGACATTTGTGGTTTTAATTGTAGAGCCTAGTATGGCGACATAGTGGGATGGGGCGCTCATGCCGCCTATGATTGATATTTATGATTTGAAGTTGTTTTAAACACTATACACTTATAGTAATAGTAAATGATTTGTTTTAAACGTATCAAGCATTCTTGGCTACTATAAGGTAAACACCCAATCCTCCGGCTTGCGTTGCATTGTGTGATGGGAACTGGGTCTTATAATAGCTTCATTGTTCTTTATTTAGCATTGCGCTGTTGTTTTATGCACTGGTATTCTTGGGAGGAAACCCGTTCCGTATTACGGCGTGGTCCCTTGATTTACCTAACTTTAAAATAAAGATAAATAACTGTTTTAGTTCTCACACCAGTCCCATGACTGACCTGGAGCTTATTGTTTTAACCTAAACTCTGGGTGCCCTTATTTTGACACGGGCAGCTAGTAGTTTTGGTTTTGCAGATTTATATTCACAGGATCCTGGTTTACAGCTGGAATGATATCCGGAAAGCTTTGTATCCGTATATCTCTTCTAGTTGTGTATTGTATTATTTTCCACTGGTATGTATTTAAATGTAATTTAAATCTCTGATATTTCTGTGTAATATTTATTCATTTATACTCTGTATATTCTTGTATTCTGATGGAATTGTTGTAATTAACAATGAAATGTTCTTTCGTCCACGTTCTGTTGTGGCTTGTTCTCGAACTATCCGCGCTTTCCTTCACGGGGAAGTTACGGGTGTTTACAGTTGGTATCAGAGCTTTGGTTTACAAAGCTCAGAGAACAAGACACATTAGAACCATACAAAAAAATTCATCAGATATTGGATTAGTAATATCCAATGAGAATGACTCGTTGGAGATGGGATCAGTAGTATCCTAGAACGAGTATTAAGAGTATATTTTTAAAGTGAAAACCAATTTTGTTTTGAAAATTTAAATCAATTATTCGTATTTGATTATTTATTTGTATTGATTGGGACAGTCCAGTATATAAAGATTTTGCATATACGCCTTGCAAACGTGTATTTGAAGTTTTAATATACTGGGTAGATATAGAATTACACTCTAGTCGCCCGGGGGTGATTTTGCTGATTGATATATCATCATCAGAATTTATATTCGAGTGACGAACGTGTAATATCTATATATTTCCTATTGACTGGTGTGAGAACCAAAATTAGATAGGGCTTATTGTTGTGATTTGGCATCAAAAATGTGATTTTTGACTATATATCAAAGTTATGAATTTCAAAAGCTTATCAACTAATTGATTGCTGATTGTGTTGTTGATTATTGGTTGATTAATTAAAATTTGAAGCATTACGCCTAATTGTATCAAATGTTTAGAAATTAGTCGCATTTGCTTGCATATACATGTACTTACATTGAACGGGTCATAGCAAAGAGGCTAGAGCAGAAGAATAAAATTTGTTTGCCCGACAAATAGGTACATGTTTATCATAATTTACGGTTTTGTTTGGGTGATGATGATTTTATGTGCCGATTGGCTAGCCGCTTGGTTTTTTCTTTTTCTTTTTGAGATCAGAAGGCCTGTATGGCAATTTCGGGATTTTCCCGTGCTCCCGGTGCAGGGGAGGTTATGGCGAAATTTTTCGAAAATTTAGGGTGTTAGCCAAATTTTTGAAATTTTTGAAAAGTTCTTAGAAACTGAAAAGTTGAAGAACTTAAGCCGTAATCAAAACAATGAAAGTTGAGTTGATTTGTGAAACAACTTTCGGCTTCGTTCCTTTTCGGGGACGAAAAGTTTTAAGTGGGGGAGATTGTAATAACCCGGAAATCTGGGCCAATTTAAAATTTTTATTTTGGCAATTTTAATGAATTTTGATTATTTAAAATGAATTATTTTAAATAATATCGACGAGAAATTTATTTTGAAGAGAATTCGAACGTATATATTATATAGATCGTCGTTAGAATATAAATAATTATTTTAAATTATAAAAGGAATTGAAAATGGTGCGGTAGTTCGATAATTCGATTTCAAACTTCAATTGAATGTACCGGGTGCAAAATAAACCGGATTTTAGTGAAACCAAAAATATTTGAATCTAATTGATAATAACTTTCCAACGAATCCGAAAAATCAAAATTTCATAGCGGGAATCAAAAGATATGTCCAGTTGAAAATTCTGAATAGTCGCTATGGAATTCAGGCCCTTAAAAATGGAAATTTTGCAAACGACCTCGGATTTCGACGAAACCACTTTTGTTGGATCCGTGATGTCAAGTTATTGCTAGATTCCAAATTTCATAATTTTTCGAATCAATATGTGAGCGTGGCAAAGCATAACGCATTTGACCAGTTTTAGTTGATTTCAATCGACTGGAAAATGGCCATTTTTCAAACGGTCTCAGAATTCGGCGAAACTAGTTTTGTTAGGACCGTATCGTCAATACGTAGCTAGAAAATATTTTCTGCAATTTTTCGAGTTCGTATGTGACCCCGGTAAATTGAAATGCGTGTTCAAATTCAATATATATAACTATATGTTGATTTTGACGAAAACTGATCGAAACAGTCGAATCAGCTTATGGTACATATCCCATTGTGTTCGGAATGGGGGTAAAACGCTATAGACGACAGGCGGTGGATCTCGTTTAGATCGAAATAAAAAGTTACTTTTGAAATCAATAAATAAATTAATAAATATATATTATATTACACCTACACCCCCTCTCCCTTCTTCAATCAGAACGAAATTAAAAAGAAAAAGAAAACTAAACACCGCGCCGCCCCCCTTCATCGTCACCGCCGCCTCCAGGTGGCGCGCCCACCACCGAAGACACCCTCCCTCGTGCCACGACCCCCCTCTAGCCCCCCCTCCACGCGAGACCGCAGCCCACCCCCCTCCCCCCCGTGCTGCGTCGGCCTCCCACCGCTGCCAGCACTGTGTCCACCCTCCCCCCTCCATCTTCCTTTCTCCCCTTCCTCCCTCTACTCCTCCGCAGCTCGCACCACCCAATCCGACCCCCTCCAATCCGCTACAGCCCTCGAACGAGACCCAAACCCTAACCCGTTAGCCCCCCCTAAAACCACGAGCCGCTGCCTCCCTTCAGCGAGCAGCGATTCCAACGACCACCGTAAACTCATACGACTAAATATAGTGAGTACTCCTATTTTATTTACATTTATTTTATATATTTTCAGTTTTATATTCATGAAGATGGAATCTTTAATATGATAAAGGTAAGATTTTTAATCATATGAAAGCGTAGAAGGTTAAAAATATAATTTTTATTATATGTAGAAGGTTAAAAATATAATTTTTATTATATGTAGAAGTTAAAAATATAATTTTTTATTATATTGAAAGATTAATTTTTATAATGTATAGATTGTTAAAATTTGTTCTTTATATATGTAGCTTGATAAAAATTTGATCTTTATATATGTAGCTAGATAAAAATTTGATCTTTATATATGTAGCTAGATAAAAATTCGATTTTTATATATTGAATAGCGAAGTAAAAAAATTTGATTTTTATATATTGAATAGCGAAGTAAAAAAATTCAATTTTTATATATTGAATAGCAAAGTAAAAATTCGATTTTTATATATTGAATAGCAAAGTAAAAATTCGATTTTTATACTGAATAGCGAAGTAAAAGTTTGATTTTTATATATTGAATAGCAATGTAAAAATTCAATTTTTATATATCGAATAGCAAAGTAAAAATGTGATTTTTATATATGTAGAGAATACGGGCGATGAAAATTGACAAGAGGCAAGAACGGCGAAGATTTCTACATAAGAAGAGTCGTGGCGTTGGATTAGCAATATCGGTGAGAACTTCTCACTTTTAAATTTATTTCTAGTTAAAATATATACTAGGAAGCAGACGGTGTTTAGTAGCACCCGACACCCGTCGTCCACAGACCATGGACGGCTTGTATGCTTGTTTGTTTGATTTTGATGTGTGGTTGATTGTGTGATGTGATGTGAAATTAAATAAAATATTTATATAGTTAAAAATATTTCATAGTTAAAAATAGAATTTTTTACGTGTATTTAAAATGAAATAAAAATAAACAAATTGGACAATTTGTTTATATACACACATTTGACTGATATTGATTGGGACGATAAATTTTACACATCGCCCAACTGCACAAATAAAATCTATGTTTGATTGATTGAAACCCCACACAGGTATTGGGATGATATTTGACGTACACTAATCCCGATTGTTTAGTTGTATGTCGATCGATTGATTGACAGACTGTTATAAGCGTTGAATATTTATATTTAATGCTTATACAGGGTAGAATGCAATTTGGATGATGGTTGACTATTCATCGTTGTTATTGTATACATGTGTTGTAGAAAATCCATATAATTAACATTATATGGTAATTGATTGGGCTTCATTCCGGTTTTGAATAGAAATATTGAAAAAGAAATATTTGAAAAAGAAATATTTGAATAGAAATATTTGAAAAAGAAATATTTGAAATAGAATATTTGAAAATAGAAATATATGAAGCCGTGTTGATTAGATTGATGCCATTTTGACGTGAACAAAATTTATATCGATTTTATTCATTTTATAACGAATATCGAAAGTGATTTAAAAATCTGAAATTTTGAAAAGAATTGAAATTCGAATTAAATTGAATAGAAGTGAATTCGAATTAAAATTGAATAGAAGTGAATTCGAATTGAAATTGAATAGAAGTGAATTCGAATTAAATTGAATAGAATTGAATTCGAATTGAAATTGAATAGAAGTGAATTCGAATTGAAATAGAATAGAAATGAATTCGAATCGAAATTGAATAGAAATGAATTTGAATTGAAATTGAATAGAAGTAAATTCGAATTGAAATTGAATAGAAATGAATTCGAATTGAAATTAAATAGAATTGAATTCGAATTGAAATCGAAAGGAATTGCATTTGAATTAAATTGAAATTGAATTGAAATCAGTTTGAAATGAATTTAAAACGATTTATAAAATACGTTTTAAAAGGAAATCGACAAAGTATATATTATATATATTATATATATAATATAATGGCCTGAATAGAACGCGCCGCGCCGCGGTAGTTCGCGAATTTCGACCATTGACTTCGAATGGATATTGCGGGAGATCCGACCGTCGGATTCTCCTAAAACCGGAGTCGTTGGGTTCGAGTCAAAAAGAGCTTTCTAATGAATATTAGAAATTTGAAATCTAACGGTTGGATTTGGAATTATGTCCAAATCAAATTTGTAAAAGGTCGCTATAAGTGCAGTTCGATGGCCATTGATGGAAATCGACTGTACGGGCCTTGATAAAATTATTAAAAATAGTAATAATTTGTGTAAAATCATAAGAAATGATTTGTGAAGAATTGGGATGAAAAACTCCATATTTGAAAAGATAAAAATAGATTTTTATCGAAATGAACTAGTTTTGAACTAGAATAGTAATTTATTTATTTTTAAAATAAATAATTTGGATTTGAAATGGTTTTGAAAATAACCAGAACTTCCAATAATTGCATTGGAATGGATTTGAATCGAAATTGTCTTTGGAATATTTCGATGTTGGATTTCGTGATTATACAGATGTTGTTATGGAAATTTGAAAGATATAGATATGTACATCGTTATTTCCAATACGATATTTGTTGGTCGTGGAATTTGATATTGAATATAAGCGGATATATTTTCTATTCAGAGCCTTGTATTTGATACCAAATGTGATTTGGGTTTGTCGTGAATGGTGTCCTCATCAACACTGTTCTTGAACCCAGTTGAAAAAAGATTAAATCTTTTTATTTAGATTTAATGAAGTGTACCAATTAAATAATATTAAATTGGAATTGAGTTGGTATTGATTTTTGGGTTTATCGTGAACAGTGTTTTAAATAACACTTGTTCTTTAACCCGATAATTAATGGAATGTGATTTTGGGTTTATCGCGAACCATGTTTTAAATGACACTGATTCTTTAACCCAGTTAAAGATTAAAACTAAGTGGAGTTTTAATGAATCTTTAATTAAATTGAAAAGATCGAGAATGGAGTATCACCAATTTTACTCCAGGCGATAGTTAAATCTTTAATTAGATTTAAACGTGTAATGGTAATTGAATTTACCAATAACACCGTGGTGTTGGATATGAAGTATGACCATTTTTACTTCATGGGATGAATAGGTTGGGATTAGGAAATTAAAAATAAATGATTACTTCGGTGTGGTTCGCTAATCCCGACTAGTTTGAATTTATATTCAAAGAAGATTAAAGAATAAATTTAAAGAATTTATCTTTGATAAAATTAATGGGAACCTTTCCCAAAATATATGAACATTTGAATAAAAGAATATTCTGAATTGGAATGAGGCGTATGTTGTGTTTGTGTAACACTTTTATAATATATACGCGAGTTATTCAGAAAGACCGGGTTTATCCCATTCTGAATAACTGATTCGACGTGGTGTCGAGGATGAAGACGGTGGTTGAAGACCGAAGGTCTTCACGTCGTTTGGTAATTACTGATGATCTTGATTGGGCTGTACACCCAAGAAGATGGATACAGTTGGTGATCGTCCAGACGTACTTGGAGATCGATGGATATGCGGGGTACTAGGTGCCTCCGGTTTCGTTCAGACCCAGAACGGACTTGTAAATGGACTGTGTGTCTGACATTGGATTTTAGTCTGTGTGGTTGATTTCTATTAAATATATATCTGTTTGGCAACGGAGAATTTATTCTCTCGCTTAACGCCCTTCTCTGAGACGTACGAGCTCAGGGGTTATATACTGATGGATATCAAATGCATAGAGTGAATTGCCAGTGTGGCATGCCTAAGTGGCAAATGATCAAGGCTTCTGTTGAAAAGCAAAGTCTTGTTGTTGATGATCAAAGCACCGCCTGTGTGGCATAGCCTTGTGTAACGTGAATTCGCGAGCCTCACACCCCGGTTGTGAACCAGAAACGGGAGAGGACCTCAGGGAAGACATGCGTTTCTTTCTAGCTAGGGTGGTGTCAGTGACCTACCAGCCCTGACATTTAGGAAGATCCGGGTCCAATGGAGTCTTCTGTTGGCTCATTTGTGCCCCAAAGGGCAGGGAAACGTAGTGTTCAGGCATTTTAATCCACATCGGTGGACCAGCCCTGACGATCCAAGGGTCACTCGAGATCTGATCCTGAGACATGGTAGGCTAGATTGTCTCGAATCGGTAGAGGACTATCTTTTGCCTCGGTTCATAGACGGAAATCCAATTTCCAAATACGTGACATTTGCGGTTTTAATTGTAGAGCCTAGTATGGCGACATAGTGGGATGGGGCGCTTATGCCGCCTACGATTGATATTTATGATTTGAAGTTGTTTTATACACTATACACTTATAGTAATAGTAAATGATTTGTTTTAAAACGTATCAAGCATTCTTGGCTATTATAAGGTAAAAACCCTATCCACCGGCTTGCGTTGCATTGTGTGATGTGGGTTGGGTCTTATAATAGCTTCATTATTCTTTATTTAGCATTGCGTTGTTGTTTTATGCACTGGTATTCTTGGGAGGAAACCCGTTCCGTATTACGGCGTGGTCCCTTGATTTACCTAACTTTAAAATAAAGATAAATAACTGTTTTAGTTCTCACACCAGTCCCATGACTGACCTGGAGTTTATTGTTTTAACCTAAACTCTGGGTGCCTTTATTTTGGCACGGGCAGCTAATAGTTTTGGTTTTGCAGATTTATATTCATAGGATCCTGGTTTACAGCTGCAATGATATCCGGAAAGCTTTGTATCCGTATATCTCTTCTAGTTGTGTATTGTATTATTTTCCGCTGCTATGTATTTAAATGTAATTTAAATCTCTGGTATTTCTATGTAATATTTATTCATTTATACTCTGTATATTCTTGTTTTCTGATGGAATTGTTGTAATTAACAGTGAAATGTTCTTCCGTCCGCGTTCTATTGTGGCTTATTCTCGAACTATCCGCGCTTTCCTTCACGGGGAAGTTACGGGTGTTTACATTAAAATAGTTTATTTTTGTTTGGAATTGATGTCTAATTCACATTACAAGCTTTTCGGGAAATTGGGCTTTGAGTGTTTATTGATTAAGGTTAGATTTAATTTGAATCTATTTATTAGAATCAGCAGTTTTTTCCGTAATAGATATCGCATTGGTTGTTAATTTCTTTTATCAGTTTTTTTCCTTGTATTTTTTTCTACTCATATATGTATGGTATATACATATGTATGAATATATATATATTCTTATATAATATATATATATATATTAATACATATATATTTCCATATATATGTGTGTGATAAATTACTAATAGTTTGTTGAGCTTTTCGCAGATTCAGGTTGTTGATTAAGAGGAAGTACTTAGCAAATAGCTGGATGGATTGGTAGCAGTTGTTGTGGGGGTTGTTTTTGATAGTTAGACTTGGAGTGTTGTATTTGGTTGTTTTTGTTTCCCTTTGGCCATTTTGATGTGTTTTATTTGTATTGGAGTAGATATACTTTAATATCGGGTGGTGGGCTTCCCGGAATTCGATACTGAAGTATGATGGGCGGTGGTTTATCCGGAGCTCATCTCTCTACCTCCTCTACATTTATATAGCAGAGTCTGGTATTATATAGTCGGGTTTTGTAGTTTTTGTATATATATATATATATATATATATATTTGTGTGTGTGTGTGCGTGCTCTTTTTTTTCCAGAATATCACACATTTTGTTTTTCAAAAAAAAATGATATATGAATAGCATCTATTAAATAATAGCAAAGTAGAAGAATTTCTTGCTCTCTCCTTGATTCTAGGAATTCTCCCTTTCCAGCTTAATTCTCTCTTGATATTTAATATTTGAATCTTTTAACTTATCAATTAAATTTGTTAGCTAAGCATTTCATTGTCTGAAAGAATTTGACCAACTAATATTAAAATTAATATTGACGTACCATAATTTAATGTGAATACGATTATTACACCAATAAAAATGGAAATTTTTATTTTTTTGAGATATGAATCGCATCTATTAAATACAGTAAAGCAGAAGAATTTCTTGCTCTCTCCTTAATTTTGGGAGTTCTCCCTCCCTATCTTAATTCTCTCATTTGAATCTTTTAATTTATCAATTAAATTACTTAGCTAAACATCTAATTGTTCTATAACAAACAGTTTATATTTGAAACTTTTATAATTATGTACGAATAATTCATTGATTAGCTTCTTACATTTTATATTCAAGTCCTTATATTTATATTAATTACATAATACAAAATACATAATACATAATACATAATACAAAATACAACTATCTGAATTAATTTGATCAACTAATATTAAATTTGATATTAAAGAACCATAATTTAATATGAATACGATTATTGTACCAATAAAAATGGCAAAATTTATTTGTTATCCAATTATGATATATGAATCGCATAAAACAACAATAGCAAGTTTAATTTTTTATTTGTTTATTATTATGTTAAAATATTTATATTTAAAATGGTAAAATGTATTTATCAATCATTGAATTATAAAACTTTACGATTAACTTAAAATACCCGTATTTTAAACTACCATAATTTTTTACAAAACTCTCTTTATTTTCTCTAATGTTTTAATTTTATTCCATATGTTTAAATTAATTGTGAAATTTTAAGTTCATAATAACTAGATAACTATAATTAAGAGATATTTGTTAGCTCGATCACCAATGACAATATGAAAGTTTCAGTAATATACATCATACCCATATCAGTAAAATATGATAAAATTACATTTTTCCTTAAACTAGAATGCATAAGTCAAATGACATACGGTAACATAAACAATAAATAACTTTTTGTAAACTATGATATTTAAATTTCGAAATACACAGATGCTCTTCTTCAAAAACATTTAAAAGATGCTATTACTAGCCAATCTATAAAAATTGCAATAAAAGCAGAAATCATTTTTGTTTTTTGCAAAAAAGCACTTTTGCAAATAAAATTTTTAAAAAACTCATATAAATGTGAGATTAAGTAGAAATTTAACTTTTGAAATGAAATAGAAAATAATAGCAAAAAAATTATCAATAAATTCGTAATGCTTATTTTTTTTTAATAGCAAAAAAACTTTAGTTTTATAATTTCTACAACATTTTACTTAAGTACTAATTCAATTCAATAATGGCGTCCTCCACCTCCCTACATTTTCAGTCAAACTCCTCAAACCTCCATCGTGCTTCCTCTTTTCCACTTCATTCATCTATAGCCTCTCTCTCCAACCATCCACACTGATTCCCTCCCGATCCATCGTTTCCCCTCTTGCTCATTGCCGCCTTCTCCCACCGCCAAATCCTACACTCAAGTAGCTGCCTCGCCGCGCCGCTTCCTCCTATCCTCCCAAATCCTCCACTCCAGAAGCGTCGGATCCTGCCTCCATTCACATTAGTGAGGAAGATGATCGAGTTTTTGAAATTTGAAAGTCGCTGCTTAAAGTGTGCAGATAGAAGACACGTGGCCAGCCAATGTAGGAACACATCTATTTGTTATTATTGCTTGTTCTTTGGCCATGCAAGCTCGTGTTGTCACGATAAGAGAAAATCATCTTTTCGTAACAAAGCTGACCTGTCGCTCCATCCTAGTAGTTTTCGTATAATGAAGAGCCGTGGGGCATTAGGTCTTCGTAGTCAGAACAATGGGTCCCGCAAGTCTTCTCATGTTTCAAATCGTACATATGGCTTTAATACTCCAAAAAACAAGAAACTCTTCAAAATTAACCCCCATTGTAAACACTCCATCATCTCCTGCTTCCTCTCCACCCCCCAATCCACATAAAAATTACCCAATCTTACTCGAAATGGCAGACGCTTACTTATACCTATCCGCAACCATCATCAATGGGTTCTGGTCCATCGAGATGATTAGTCAAGCTCTCAATTCAGCCCTTGGAGTTAACCTTGAGTGACCAATTTGGCACT
Source organism: Allium sativum (assembly GCA_030737875.1). Lineage (NCBI taxonomy): Eukaryota > Viridiplantae > Streptophyta > Magnoliopsida > Asparagales > Amaryllidaceae > Allium > Allium sativum. Next base: position 141,597,873 of record CM060914.1, on the reverse strand, counting down.
CTTCAGATAACACCTTTCTGATTTTCTCCCCTAACATTAATACTAAAAACCAGGCTCTTGAACGAAAAATCCTGACCAAAGAAGATGGAATTGTGTCCCTTCATCAAGCTCCCACCTTTTCAGACACCCCCAAACCCTCCTTCGAGCAAGAATCCTGGATTAAAATGAGTGGCATTCCTGAATTCTTGAGATCCAGCTTTGAAGCCATTAGTGAAGCTCTCAAGCCTATGGGGCGGCTAATCGAACCAGATTCCTGCGATTGGTCACATGTGGACCATCGCTATATCTACATGAAGGTGCAACTATACGATGGTGTCACCACTCCATGTACATTCATCTCCCACCTGAACAATCGTCCCATAAAGCTTCGAATTGAGAGATGGGAACATGCTCACCCCCCACAACGTCCTGAAACACTTCTTCTTGGAATGGATTATGATCAGGAGGGCTATATCTTTCAAACATTGGCTCAGCATGACATGCAGGATGTTGATAACAGGTATGATGTTATGTCGGACGAAGCGGAGAGATGGGTGCCAGGGCTCAACCCAACTCATGATCAAGATTTGGCTATGTTGATGCAACACATTGTGGATCAGATTGTGCCTCGTTGGGATCCATTTGCAGATCTGGATCTTTCTGTGCCCCTCCACCTTCAGTTGCCACCTCAGCAGGAGCATCAAGTTCAGGATAATCAAGAGCAACAAGACCAAGCTAACTAGGAGCAGCAGGGTTCAACTTCTTCCCACGTATCGTCTATTTCAATTAGGAGGAGTGCCAGAATCAATAGATCACATTCCCTTCTGCCGGGCACTTCTGGTAGTTTTTTTGAACCCGTAGTTTTTTCTTCTGCTAATAAAGCGTTAAATAAGATATTAGCAAATTGCATGGGTGTGAGTCTGCATGATACACACTATTCTGCCATGCAAACCCTAAAACAGCAGCGTACTAACCAACATAAATGAAGATTGTTTCTTGGAATATTAGGGGGTCAGGGGACCCCACCAAAAATCATGCTATCAATCTAATTATCTCTCCTCTTCGTGTTGATATCTTATTTATACAAGAATCTAAAGTCTATAATCCACCCAATTCTTTAATTCGTCATCTTTGTGGCCCTCACTTAACTAGTTGGTCCCACGTGGATGCTGTTGACACACGTAGTGGACTAATTATAGCGTGGAATGAAAATGTCTGGATGCTTTTCCATTCCCTACCTCACCCTTCTGTTTTGCACGTGACCCTTCGTCACATTCATTCAAAAACTATCTATCACTTCACTAATGTTTACGCTCCTAATGACCCCCAGCAAAGATAAGAAGTTTGGCATCACTGCCTCAACTTATCACAATGTATTAATGGCTCTGGATCATTTGGGTGATTTTAATACCACTCGCTTTTCTTTTGAACGTAACTCAGGCACTGTCTCTTCTTATTCTGACTCTTTCAACTCTTTCATCAACTCTTGTTCTCTTATCGACCCACCCATTAATAATCGAAGATACACATGGTCAAGTAGAAGAGATGATCCTTCATTATCTAAAATTGATATATTCTTCTTCAACTTAGCTTGGCATGATTGTTTCCCTCTCTCTTTAGTTCATGGTCTTGCCACAACCATTTCTGATCATTGTCCAATTGTTCTCGATACTCAAGATAACACACCGATCAAGCGACCATTCAGATATGAGAGACTCTGGACACTTGAACCTTCCTTTGATGATTTCATTAAACACATTTGGGCACAACCTATGAATTGCAACTCCGCAACATCCAGAGTGGTTTGTAAACTTCGTTCACTACGCAAATTGATTCGCCCTTAGGCCAAGAACATGTGAAATTCTTTGAAAACCAGAATTTCCTCCTCACAAGATGCTATTTTAAATTTGAATATTATTGTGGAAACCCATGCTCTTTCAGACTCTGAGAGACAGGAGCTGAAATACCATGAAACCGAATTAGAGAGACTTATCAAACAAGAGGAAATCGTACGGAAACAACGATCTAAAGATAAATGGATCAATGAAGGAGATAAAAATATTGCATATTTTCATCGCTTGGTTAGTGGTCACCGTTGTGCTTCCTTCATCTCAGAAATCATTCATAACAACAACACAATAAATGAGCCCAAATATATTTGCTCCCTTTTCACCCAGTTTTATAGAAACATTCTGGGTTCGCAACCACCACCATCCCTGATGATAGACTGGCACAAGCTATATCCTAACCCCGTGCATATTGTCATTGACCACCCATTCATAGAGGAGGAAATCTGGACTGCCGTTAAGGACATGGCGACGGACAAGGCCCCTAGGCCTGATGGTTTTGGCCCATGTTTTTTCAAACATTTTGGGCCCACCATAAAACATGATCTATTTGAGATGTGTTCAGAATTCTATTCCAACCCTTCAGTAATTGCTAAGCTCAATTATGCTAACATCATCCTTATTACCAAATTCCCTGGTGCTAACACCCTTCCCTCATTCAGACCGATCAGTCTTCTCAATACCACGTTCAAAATTATCACTAAAATTCTAGCCAACAGACTCCAAAATCACATTTTTGATTTGGTGGGTAAAGAACAATCTGCTTTCATATTAGGAAGAAACATATTAGACTCTGTTGCAGCCACCCAAGAGGTTATCTCCTTCTGTCATACCACTAATACCCCAGGAGTTCTTCTTAAGCTTGACTTCTCAAAAGCATTTGATTCGGTTAATTGGGATTTCATTTTGGATCTCATGTCTCACCGAAGTTTCCCAATTAAATGGTGTAGTTGAATCAAGCATATCTTGGTCTCTAGTTATTCATCCGTCAATATCAATGGTGAAATGGGTGGCAAAATAAAATCTAAAAGAGGCTTACGACAAGGAGACCCACTTTTGCCTTTAATCTTTGTCTTGATAGCTGATGTCTTCAATCAAATGGTGGAATTGTCTCTAGCCCACAACATTCTTTCAGGCATTTCTTTACCAAATTGCAATCTTACCACGGCCAATTTACATTTTGCATATGACACAATCCTTTTCACCTCACCTTCACCTCAAAAGATTCATAGCCTTAAAGTTCTGTTATACACCTTTGAACTCATTTCGGGTCTCTCCATTAATTTCAATAAAAGCTCCATTATCATATTGGGTAACTACTGTTTCCTCGGTGACTATATTGCTAAATGCCTTAATTGCAAGGTAGGATCATTCCCCATCACTTATCTTGGGATTCCTCTACGTCCCACCAAACTCCATAAATCTGACTGGACTCCCCACATCTCAAAAATTGAATCTAGACTCGTAATTTGGAAGGCAAATTCTTTGTCTTTAGTTGGTCGCCTCGTTCTTCTCAAGAATGTACTCTCATCAATGCCAACCAATTGGATGTCTTTCCACAAATTACCCATCTGATTTATTAATAAAATTGATTCCATCCAGAGTTCTTTCCTTTGGAATGGCAACAAACTCAAAAGACTAGTCAACTGGCAAATAGTATGTCTTCCCTACTCTCATGGTGGTTTGAATGTCCCTCAGCTTGCCTCTTTCAACCTCGCACTCTTATTTAAATGGATCTAGCGTGCTCTCTCTCCTTCTCAATACATTTGGAAAGATTGGATTTTACTTCGCCTTTATTATGCCAATCCTTTCTTTATTCTTCACTTCAACCCTTCTTCAAGGCCTTCTCCATTCTGGAGGGGTGTTATGGCATCGCTCATAAGGATTAAACTGCTCCTTCGTGTAAAGGTAAACAATGGTGAATCATGTTTGTTTTGGCAAGATATTTGGAACGAAGAGATACCCTTATCCACTGATTTACCCAACCTTGGTTTTCTTAACATTTCTAACCTACAAACAATTGCAGAAGTTTTTAATTTTGGCCCATTAGGCTTATTACCCCATTCTCTATTTGGGCTAAGCACTCTCCAAGAACTGGTTAAAATCGGTGATGTTATCAGATCTTTTCATCTGTCCAATGGGCCTGATACTTTCTTCTGGGCTTTGGGCTCTTCTCATAAATTTTCAGTTAAATCTTGTTACGCCTATCTTATCCACCCTGGTCGATGCTATTCCTTCTATAGAATCTGGAAATGTCGTCTTCCTCCACGCATCATTTTCTTTCAATGGTTATTAATTCACAATCGCATCAACACAAAAGACAGGCTTCGCCGCTTCAACATTGATGTCGATCCTTCCTGCGTCCTCTACAACCTAAATAATGAATCTCTTACCCACCTTTTCTTTGAATGTGACTTTTCTTTCGTGGTCTGGGCTGCTATTAGCTCATTCATCCTTGGATTCATCCCTTCAATCCGCTCTTTCTTCGATTATTGGCAGCACAACCCCCCTGACCCTTCTATCGATTCCCTGGTGGCAATCTTTTCCTGGTGTATCTGGTTAGAGCGCAATGCTTATGCCTTTGGCAAACCCAAAAAGTTATTGATGGGAACTTGTTATCAAATCTTGCATCTCTTCGAACAATGAACAGGCACTGTCAGGCATGCTAGATTCAGGTTCTCTCTCCCCGGGCCTCTTTCGCCAAATACCCAAGGAAGCAGTTCATTGTTCCCTTACTGATGAAGAATAACTAGTAGTTTTATTTTGGATGTGTATTATTCGGTATTACGCGATGTTGATGCTTTATGTGCATATTATCAGTACCCTTTAGACTGACTATTATGACCATCTTGGTCTGATCTATGTTTGCTACTGGTCGGGCCTGTCAACTAGGTATTATTATTAGCTTTTTATGCATCAACGCGTAACCGGCTGTGTAGAGACATGCTACACACATGTCTTCCTAAAAAAAAGGTATTAATTCAATTATATTCTAGAAATTTATATTTGACTTCATATAATAGAGTTAGTTACGAATCTTTAAATTATACTTAAATTTAGTGAACAATTATTGATATGTCAAATAAATCGTAAATTGGGAAATTTCAATATTTGCACAATATTCGTGTTAACAAAAAGGGTATAAAATTCATTTGGATATACAAATACAACAACACTGAACATAGTTATATATGAAAGCAATAATTGCAAATTTAGTTTATGATTTACCTATGTCGATACATTAATGCACTGCATTATAAAATTCTTGTCTTAATTGAAGTTTTTGCATTTTGAAATTTCTACAGATGCTTGCAAAACATACCTCAATATCACACAATTTTATACATTTGTACCTATATATTTTTAGTTAATCATGTTACATTGGTTCTAGTTTATTTGAATAAACTTTATTAATAAATATCCAATAATTTATCTAATAAATCCCTAAATGCATCGGCTTCAATATGTATATCATACTTATATTAAAAAAGTAGTCAAATATATTATTCACTTTGATATAAAGATATATAATTCAGATATCATAAACAACATTAACGAAACTAATTTATTATTCATATATCACAATAAATTTAACAACGATATATAAATTTATTTTTAACTTTAACTTTTTTATATTTTTACATTTTCGTAGCTATGTAAAATTTTACCGATTATTTCCTTACTTTTCATGTTTAGATCCATTTATCTATATTACTTACGAAATCTCAAATTTAAAGAATTTACTAGTTTATATATCGGACGTATATGTATGCACACACATACTAATAAAAACAACAACAAAAAATTCATGTTTAATTATATAGATATACAGATCACATACATACTTTTATGTATACAAACAATGATAACAAAGTTAATTTATAAATTAACTGTAACTATTTACATGCATAAACAATAAATTTAACATACAATGTTTAAAAATTCTATCTTATACTTCAAATAAATTCATATTAAGATCTCTGTAATTTTTACAAAATCTGTCTCAATTTACTCATATTATTATTTACTCTTAATTGAATATATTTAGCGAAAATTAGGGAGGGAGGCATCCTTATTTTGAAACTTAATTGGAAGTGGCTCCCTGTGTAAGTGTACATGTAAATAGGGTCCATATTTTGCTATAGCATCATACTTTCGTGTTTTTGCGCTGTTATATATTTTTTTTCCCAAAAAATTGTATATATTCACGAAAGGATTCTATAAAAAAATTATTGAAATATCAGTAATTTTTGTCAATAATTGTAGAAATTTCTATAATTATTCACACAGTGCACTGCATGCATTAAAAGGAGGAAGAATAGTTGCAGCAATATTTGCAATTATTATAAAGAGCATTGTTGTTGACACTCCAAATATTGTTAAGGGGAGGCCATTTGTTTTTCTTTAAAAAATTGTTAAGTGGAGTACTAGTGAGGAAGGTAGCCCCTTAACAAATAAATGTAATTTTACCTTATTACCCATTTAGCCCCATAACAAATAATGGTAGTTTTACCTTAAAAAATATTGCAAGAACCGTAGTAATTTTTTTTATTTGCATATATTGATTTTTTTAAACCCTAAGGATAAGCTTTTTTAGACAAATAGAATCGAACTATTTTTTTTTTTCTTTGATTAACATGAATATGAAGAATTTTATTATTATGGAAGCAATCCGAAATGATTATTAATTTTTGACATAACACTGTCGAAGTCATTTATAATTGATTGCATACTGCATTCGGTGCAATGGTTTTGAACTGCTTATTTTAATTCGGTTTCCTTTATCGAATAAGTTTTTTCATCTAATTTAAAGGGGCAATCCAGGAATATTGAGTAGTTTGAAATAATATGTTTGTGTTGCCCCTTAACAATTTTTCGAAGAGTGGAGTATTTTTTAAAAATGATCACCCCTTAACAATTGTTGGAGTGTCAATAACAACACCCATTATAAATTATTGTGTAACCCATGCGTTGCACACAATAATATTACTAAAAATAGTATTTATTATTTTAATGTTAAAAAGCGAACTTTGTTATGCAATATATAATAAATTTTGATGTGAAATATATAAACTAATAATTCAAATAATTATTGTTGTTTATGTATAATTTATATTGTATGACTTACACAAACAATATGTATGTATCCATATTTGAAAAATTATATATTTAATTATTTTTGTCATAGAGAAATTGTAGCCCCTAATAATGAAGAACAGTCGATGGAGGTCAGTAGTGCTGACATAACCTTTTTGCTATTCATTCTATTTGTAGGCAAAACAAGCTCAGTTGGCCCAAGACAAAGAAGAAATTAAAGAGTTTAGAACCATGATTGAGCAGCTGTAGAGGTGAATCGTCTGCAGGCTATACAGGTGGAGCAGCTAAATCAGAAGCTTGCGGAGTATGTGCAAAATTATGGTACTTTTCCTTCATCGTCTAGTGCTTTCGGAGACGAAAAAGATGATGCTTGAGTTATATATTTTTCTATGACTTGGAGATGGTGACATTTTGTTTGGATATTATATATATTGGCATGGAGTGGATGAGGATGATACTTTTGATATGTTTTAATGGTTAGTGGACATGTAACTTTGATGTATTTGGTTTATAGTCATGTATGTGCTTGGTTTTATGAATATTTGTATGGTTTGTTTTGTTTACATTGATGTTTCTTTGATTTATTTTAGTTGTTTATATAGTTATTGGTATATACGTGTTGTATATATGTGGAATTGATTGGAATAGGATTGAAAATGGAATGGATTGGAAATGGGGTGACCGGAAGATTATTTTCTTGCTGTTATAAAAAAAATAACACAGGTTTTCCAACGGATACCAACGGAATCCAATGACATATTGGTCCTTGATTTCAAATTTTTTTGCAACGGCAAATAACCATTTGAAGCCATTGGAACAGCCATTGGAAAGTACTCGTCAAATCCATTGGAAGCCGTTGGAAAGCATTAACGCTATTCCAATGGCTTCGAATGGTCGCCAATGGCTATGAGCCATTGGAGTAGCCGTGTATTCTTGTAGTGTTATAAATGATAATCTATTAAATAATAGTAAAGTAGAAGAATTTTAAGCTTTCACATTAATTTTAGGAGTTATCTTCATTCACCTTAATTCTCTCCAATTTCGGATATTTTATTTTTAAAATTCTAATATCTGCCATTTTACAATTATTTGTTAATTTCTTACACTATTTTACATTTAAACACCAACTTTTAAAAAATTATATAATTATTTATAGATGTTTTTCAGTTTTCTTTCAATATTTTTCATTGAAACTCACATATTTAAATTGATCCAAACTTTAAACTAATCAATGAAATTAGTTAACTAATATTATGAAAATTTTATGTATACTTCATACATGTCAAAAAATTGGTAAAAATACATTCAAATAAAAAAGATGTATAACGCAAATTATATGCATTGACGATAGTAAAAAAAATTATGTAATCATAACTCGTCCACAAATTTATCAAATATTAAAATGTAGAATTAGATTAACTTCATCATCTAATTTATTTTTTTACAATTACTTGAAAACTCATTTCGTTCTCTTAATATTTTACACTTGAGTACATATATCTAATTAATTGTGTAAAACTTATATAAGCTATTTAAATATTTGATTAATTATCATTCAATAATCTGTCAAATAAATCCTAAAAATACGATAATTTAAATATACACAATTTTCCTGTGCAATTAAAAATAACAATAAAATAATTTCTTTAGTCAAATGACATAACATAAATGTGTACTTAAAATACAACATCTCTTTTAATTCCCAATTCATTTATTCCGGAAAAAAAAAGTTGTTGTTCATTACATAACGTAATTTTACTTTTAATGACTTTTAGAAGACAAATTTATATTTTACAACATTAAGATGTGAACACACAAATTAATTGATAAAAAATGTTAACATTCCATCTTTCAATACATTGGAAATCTTACCCAAATCACAATTCATCTTGGCACTACATAATAATATTTTGCAATGATAACAACTGTATTTATAATCATTATAATAACATTAAACCAAGTTTGCATAAATCGGATAACATATGAAGAAGATATGACCTTTCAAAGTTTAAGTAACATTTTGAAATTCAAACAAAAATAATTTAATAACGCAGGTCATGGAACGACCCATACTGAATTACGACAACCTGTGGGTCGACCCATGTCAAGAGGGGTCGACCTACGGGTCGACCCGTAGGTGAGGGGGGACCCAGTAAAATGCAAGCTCGATTCTGAGTTCTGTATCTAGATTGTTTTTATTTTTGGGTTCGTCCGCTGACTCAGCATTACATGTATGACTAGATTTGAAAAGCTAATATCTAACGGTGGTGGATTGTCCTAGATAGTCTATATAAAGGGGGCAGCCTCATTTGTTATTCAAACACAAAACCATTCTTCCTCCTTCTTCATCCAACTTGTTTTTTGAATATAAGATATACATAAAACTATTGAGGTGCTGCCCAAATATAAATTAGCAAGGATAACTTGTTTTCTGAATATAAGTTATTGTTTTATATGTATATATTCCGAGATACAATAATAACACCACACAAACTGACATTTCTGTAGTTAAAATAACTTGTTGAGTTTTCATACTAGTTATAGTTGTATATGTATTTATTCGAGATACAATAATAACACCTCCCTAGCTATCAACTTCACTCGTCTATTAATGTGTTGCCATTTAGTTTTCTAGGTAGATTTCCAAGCATAACATTTTGCCAACCGATTTGGTTGAGAAATAGAAGTAAAAATATATGTAGAACTTCTCTTCGGGAGTAATGAAGGTACAATTAAAAACTAATAAGAACCCAATACATTCAAAATTTTCTTAACGTAAAATATGAATGCAAACATTCCAAACAAAAATTAAAGAGCTAAACCAAACTTGCAAGTTAGTGTTTCTTGGAATATATGACTTTGTCCAAAACTTACAGGAAAAAGAGTACAAATTAAACATCATTCCGTACTTTTTCAACGCTCGCAGGTTAAGATTAAAACTAACTATACAGTTGCGTGCATGTCACGAGATACAAATACACAGTTCCAGACTTTGTTATAAACATGCAGGCAAAAAGAAAGAAAAAACAAATGTGTTCTAAGTAAAACAAAAAAGTAGCATTCGGAAGGATCAACTTCCTAAAAGGCTATAAAAAATGAGACGCATATTTAAATTAAAGAGAGCATATGGACTTTTTTTTCCTTCACTAGTTTTTTCAACATAAACCATAATCTTTCAACACCACTAAGAAAAATAAAATGCAAAAACTAACTTTCTACTTGGAATTCTTAGCAAATTCACTTCATGAAGTATGCAAAAATATTTCATTAACTATATATATATCCATCAACTGTTGATGTTTGAAATGATGAAATCAATATTTCCATCTCTGCAATTCATTAGCCAAAACATAGTTGTAAAACACATATTGTGTTGTTGAATCCAAATGAAAAGCATTTCCATAGGAGTTAATAAAGAAATTCATAAATACAATTAATTTTAAACAATTACAACATATTGTTTTATTCTATTCATTCTTTCCATGATTTTTATGGTCACTATGTCCAAATCATACGAAAAGTGTAGGCTATACAAAAATCATACGAGGCTAGAAACTCTAACCACCGTTGCTGCTGAAGATTCAAATCCTTTTGGGATAAAATATACTTTAACGACTTGTGAGCCGTGAACAACTCGAATTGAACTCCCAACAGGAAATGTATCCACATCTTAGAGCAAACATGATGGCCGCCAACTCCAAATCACTAGTTGGATAATTCCTTTCGTGCAGCTTCAGCTATCGACTCGCGTAGGCCACAACTCTATCCTTCAACATTAGCACTACTTCAAGTCCAGTACCACATGCATCGGAGTATACCACCATCTCTTCATTTCCATTTGGAATGGTCAACAAAGGAGCACTCACCAGTCTCTCTTTCATGATTTCGAGAGCTTGCTCACACTTGACGTCCCATGTGAACACTTGATTCTTCTTCTTTAATTCTGTTAATGGTGCAGCTATCTTGGAGAAATCCTTTATAAAACGGCGATAATATCCTGCCAACCCAAGGAAACTCCTGACATCCGTCGCATTCTTAGGTCGATCCCAGTCCTGGATTGCTGCAACCTTAGCGGGGTCAATTTCTATTCCATTTCTAGAAGCAACATGGCCTAAGAACCTCAATTCGCTTTTCCAGAAGTGACACTTTAAAAACTTAGCTCTCAGTAGTTTGCCCTTCCACATTCTCGATTGTCTTCCGATGACAGGTCTTCCCATGGAATCACAAGAGAAAATAAATAGCTTAAGAAAACGCCATCTTCAGGCTTACATTGAATTACAACCATTCACCCTTCCACATTCCCGATTGTCACCTCCATCTTCTCGCAATCCACCTTTGCCGCATACCATTTGAGCCAGTCCATACCAAAAATAATCCCAAACCCGGAGAAGTTTAAAACAAAGAAATTACACACAAAGGAGCAACCATGACTCGACAACGCTAGACCACGACAAATTATACACAAATTGGACGAATCCCCAAATGGATTAGTCATAATCAAAGGTCTATCACATTTCTTGGGTTCCAAACCCAAGCGGCACACAAGCTCATTACTCTTTCCTTTCTCCTCCGCCGTAGGAGCCCTCAAAGAAGACGGAACAGCCTCCAAAGCATAATCCTTCATGATCTGCTTACCCTTTGGCGGTTCTGGATAATCCTTCTTGTCATGTCCAGCCCAGGCTTGCCACAGTTATAGCACTTCCTTTCAGCTTTCGGATTCTTACAATCTTTGGGAAAATGGCCTTTAGACTGATAGTTGAAACAGGTTCCCCACTTTCCTACTTCTTCTGGCCATCTTTTCCTTTCTGCTGTTGTTGCTTCATATTTTTATTATTACCACCCTGGTGTGGTTTCGGTTCCTTTTTAGCTGCAACAACAGTGTCTTCCTTGGCAAACATACTTTTATGCCTCAAAGCTTTCTCCACGATCTTCCCGTAAGTATCATCTAGATGATTGACTAGCTGATTCCCAAGATATTTGTCCAAGCCCATGACAAACTTCTCGTCTTCTGATAATGAGTCCCAACATATAAAAGTGCATACTTGGACAAAGCTTTAAAATATGAAACATTCTCCAATACCGGTCTGCCATTATGTTTCAACTCAACAAACCTTTTAAATAGAATAGACTTCTAAATAGTAGAGATAAATTTCGTCTCAAACTTAACTTGGAATTGCTCCTATGAAATCTCATCTTCTGAAGTCTCTAAAGTGACAGAGTTCAACCAATCCATAGTTCTGCCCTGTAGCTGTCTTGATTCAACATTCCTCTTAGTTGCATGGTCAATGCCCAAGCCTCCAAAAATCTGAATGCAGGTATCAAACCACCCTTGAATCTCTACAATTGGCTCTGTCCCTTTAAACGGGTTCCCTCCTAAAGTGGTAAAGTCTTTGCATAGCTTCGCGAAGTTCATGGCCCAAGGAACTTGCACTTGAACTCCTACATTTACCGTGGCTGTCTCCTGAGCGGATATCCTCCTCATGATCATTGTCACCATGGCCTCGAACATATTTGGATAATCGGGTATACAGCCATCACTCCCCACATGAATAGTCTCCTCCCTAGCAGTGTCTCTAGTCGGTCGATGATTCATTCTAAATTTGAAAAATAGAATGATTAATCCACACACGAGAAAAACTACAAACGAAGTTCAAATGCCACTACACTATACACTAATATTATATACATCCATCAGAAATCTACAAATACGTCTCTCATACATAATTACATCTTCGAACTTTAGCTAAAATCGATTAACCAGGGCTCTGATAACAAATGTGATGACCATTCATAACTCCCACATTTAACAAGAGAAATAATGCATTGAAAAACATGCTAGGCAGCTATGGATGATCATCAGGGTAGGATAATATACGCGGAACCTGTCGTATAACTCACTACGCAAGGATAAAATATAATAGAACATATACAACATGAAATAATAGTGAAGCAGAATCTTAAACTTTTCATATCATCATGAATTATCCATACAACATCAGATTACACTATAAGAGTTTGTACAAAATTCTTCACCACAGGTTACTCAGAGAATACATCAAACAACAAAAAACAATAATAGCCAGTAGAAAGTAATATGTAAGCCTCCTGTACGTCGTAGCTCAGCAGCATCATCCCCATCAAGATCAACTACCTATTACCTGCTACTCAGTCAGCCCATCCAACACATGGATGAACAGCCCAAGGTAATAAGAGGAAATATAAAAACTTGAGTCAGACAATAGTCTTAATGAGTGATAAAACAACTATCTAACATCATCAATAAAATACATGAGAAATAGGTAGATAAATCAACTAATCTACCAACACATCATAGAAGAACCCAACTTGTCTCCTCTATATCCGACAGTGATAGTCTTTAGAACAATCATGTAGAAACAAACAGAACATTCATGGCAATCAGTTATCAATCATAGACCGTCCTAATCGATATTGACATCTCCCAAGCACAAGCCCCGAAGAAACTCGTCCGATCCATCAAACCATCGAGTCCATCACCAAAACTTCTGATACATCATCGAAACTTCTGATCCATATGATCTAACACTTCACGAAAAATATCTACGCAATCAACTCATCCAAATCGACCAATTTCACTCAAGCAATCAACAATCATCATACAATCATATAGAATTCAACAATCATGATAAAATGATGAACAAATCAATAAATGGATCTAACTTGCATAAACACATGAATTTAACCATTATAATCTTACTAAATTGGATTATGTGGTGGTTTGAATGAAAATGTACGTACCATGATGTAGATCCAGGTGAAACAACTTAAAATGATGAAAATAAGATCAAACAACCCATATACTCGATTGAATCCATGCGAGAGATTCTTATCACTCACCAAATCTTCGAAACAGCTTGAAAACAACTAATTTCTAATCTAGAAAGCAAAGATAGGTCTTCTAGTCTCTCAATTTGATGCGATCCACCCTCTCTTGATGTAGATCTAGCATTCCTTAATGTAGAACTTCAATCTTCTAATGTAGACCTAAGATTTTAATAGTAGAGAGATGTATTTGATTGGAGTAGGGAGAATCTCAAACCTCAACTAAATAAGAAATGAAGAAAGTAACCTCTCTCCTTGCATCTACCCCCTATTTATAGCTAAAGCATCAGCCTACTTATAGACTCACTAATCACCCTACTAATGACTAATTAGACTGTCTAGAAATGTGTAGCACTAAAATAGCGATTCCTCCCAAACCGCTGGACCAAATCTTTAATGTGACCACTCTACGGAATTTCCAATACCATTTCCTTTCTAGTGAAATCAATCTCAACACCTGATTCGATCCCATTTAAAAGTTATACCCTGTACAAGACTGACAGGGTCAAAATTGTCACAAATAAAATCGATAAAAATTATGGACATGTCTCACATCCCCGTAAATAATATATCAAAATATGAGAATGATCCAACCCTCAGGAAATTAAATAAAAATATTTTCGATCCTCCAATATGTAAAATGCGGGTCATTACAGTACTCAAGCTAAAATCACAAAGAAACCTCATAAGTCTATTGATAGAGTATCTGAACCCTTAGATTTAATTAATTTTGACATATGTGAGCTTGATGGCACACTAACTAGACATATGGACATCGCTATTTTTATCACTTTTATTGACGATTGTTCTGATTTCACATATGTATATCTCATGAAAAATAAAAGTGATACATTTGATATGTTTAAGACATTCAAAACTGAAATTAAAAATCAATCAAACAAGAAAATTAAAAGACTTTGTAGTGATAGAGGAACAAAATATGAATCTAATTCTATTCTGGATTTCTACAAACTACATGGTATTATACATGAAAGAAGCGCACCTTATTCACCTGAAATGAACGATAAAGCTGAAAGAAAAAATAAGACCTTTATTGAATTAGTAGTTGTCATTTATTAAATTCTGGTGTAACAAAACATTAATGGGGGGATATATTATTGACAATATGTTATGTACTAAATAGAATCCCTAAATCAAAAAGTAAAATTTCACCTTTTGAAATTCTAAAAAATTACAAACCCAATGTGTCCTATTTTAGAACTTGGGGATGGTTGGCATATGTTCGTATTCCAGACCCTAAGAAAATAAAGTTAGCAAGTAGAGCATATGAATGTGTATTTATTGGCTATGTAGTAAATAGCAAAACATACAGATTTTATAACATAAATACACATAATATAATTGAATCAAATGATGCTGACTTTTATGAAACAAAGTTTCATTTTAAATTAAGGAATAGTGGGGGCACATCAAGTAATTTATTACCTGTAAGAACATAACCTAATGAACATTCTGAAAATGAACTGAGAAGAAGTAAAAGAGCAAGAAATGCAAAAGATTTTGGTTTATATTTTTGTGCTTTTATAACAGAGGCGGATCCCTTAAACCTCCAAGAGGCCTTATCTTGACTAGATTTCGATTTTTAGCAAGATGTTATAAATGATGAGATGGATTCGTTGGAATCCAATAAGACTTGGCATTAAGTTGATTTACCACCTTGTTGTAAATCTATAGGTTGTAATTGTGTGCTTAAAAAGAAATCAAAACCTGATGGCACTGTCAATAAATATAAAGCCCGTCTAGTAGCCAAAGATTTTAAATAAAGAGAAAATGTAGATTTCTTCGACACGTTTTCACCTGTAACTAGAATTACATCCATTCGGGTATTAATCTCACTTGCTTCTATTCACAATTTAACAATACACCAAATTGATGTTATAAAACTACATTTTGAAATGGTGAATTAGACAAAGAAATTTATATGGACCAACCTGAAGGATTTGTAGTACATGGCAAGAACATAAAATATGTAAATTGGATAAATCATAAAACAAGCACTTAAACAATGACATGAAAATTTTAATAACTTAACCATTTCACATGGTTTTAAAGTTAATGGAATTGACAAATGCATTTATTACAAATCTAAGAATGACCTTTGTACTATTATATGTCTTTATGTGGATGATCTACTCATTTTTTGGTTAAATATTCATGCCATAAACAATGTTAAATCTTTGTTAAGTGACAACTTTGATATGAAAGTTCTAGGTGAGGCGAGTGTAATCCTTGGTATTAAAATTACTAAACTCAAAAAGCGACTTTCTTTGGGTCAATCTCATTATATTGAGAAGATTCTAAAGAAATACAATAACTTTGATTATAAACCTGCATGTACACCATATGATCCAAGTGTGAAGCTATTTTAAAAACACTGGTGAAGGTGTAAGATAGTCTGACTATGCGAGCATCATCGACAGCCTTTGGCATGCCACTGATTGTACTAGACCCGACATTGCCTATATCGTGGGATTATTGTGCAGGTTTACCAGTAGACCTAGTATAGAACACTGACAAGCTATTGAGAGGGTCATGAGATACCTAAAACGAACAATGAACCATGGATTACATTATAAAAAGTTTCGAACTATACATGAAGGATATTCTGATGCAGATTGAAATACTTTATCCGATGATTCACAAGCGACCAGTGGCTATATACTTAGCATTGCTGGAGGAGCTGTTTCTTTGAAATCTTAGAAACAGACTATTTTGGCTTAGTTTACTATGAAGTCTGAGATGATAGCACTAGCTACAGCTAGCGAGGAAGCAGAGTACCTAAGAAACCTGCTAGCTAAAATTCCCTTTTGGGAAAAACAAATACCAAGTGTGTGGATCCATTGTAATAGTACCGCGACTATTGCAAAAGTTAAGAACCTTTATTATAACGGTAATAGACGACAGATATGTCGTAAGCACAGTACTATTAGAGAGCTACTCTCTTCAGGTATTGTTAGAGTGGATCACATACGCAATGATGAAAATTTGGCGGATCCTTTGACGAAAGGACTGTCTAAAGAGAAAGACCTTGATACTTCTAAAAGAATGAGACTATTGCCCTTAGATTGTTGAGTCACGCATAATGGTAACTCGATCTAACGACTGAAGATCCCAAGAACTAGGTTCAATGGGTAAAAAAAGTTGTGCAGCGATAGAAGTCGAACATGCTATTTTTTGTATATTAAGAAGCATGAATTCGTGAAGTGATTAGATGATGAGTTAATAGAAACTCTTTAAGAGATGTATACTCTATTTGGAGTGGAGTGCCTACCTTCAGGAGTGTTTTTGATAGACTCACCTATGTTAATGTGGAAATATGGTCGTTTCCTATGAAGTTTTGGGCAAAACTTCTTGAGCGTTCTCTAAACTGGGATAAACGTGCATGACCATTAACGCGCTTATTTGATTGCACTAAAGAAAAGGATGCGTGTGATCTGATGTCAGGAATGGAGTTCAAGACCACATTTCACTCTAGTAAAAACTAAATCTTATTCATTATGCAATGGTTCAAGTCGGAAGACACCTATTTGTTTATGCACAATCATGTTTTTAGAAACTGCTTGAAAAATATTTTTTAAAAAAAATTCAAGTACGGCATCGTTGGAAACGTTTTCTATATGTAGTGAATTTATTTGAAAAAATTATAGTTACTAATATTTATTATTGAGCCATTACTGCAATAGAGCCGTTGAAAGTTATATCATATATATATATATATATATATATATATATATATATATATATATATATATATATATATATATATGAGCCATTATTGTTATTGTGTAGTTACACTAGCACAACGGTCGTATATTTATGTGTCTTTTTATTGAATTGTTACAAAAACAAATGATATTAAAATATTTCTATGATTGGTAATAAATTAAACTTATTAACATTCATCATTTTTGAAATATATTCAATTTACACGTTATAAATTGCAGTTTCCTGACTGTTTCTTTTGTTTATTATGATATTAATTGTTATCAAACTTTCCCCCCGCTAACATAGCAAGCATTACATTTTTGTGTTCCATCTATATAAGAAATAGAACAGACAAAGCAATATATAAAATAATTTTTTCATCTTCCTCTCACTTCAAAAACCTCATTATATTCATTGAAAAAATTTCACTACAAAAGAAAAAAGCGATAAAATATTTTATTAATTTGAGTGCAAATCAAGCTCAATTCGTTTATGCAAGTGAATTGATATTGAAGAAGAGGCTGTTTTATCCTAGAAGAGGCAGCAAAAGGTACGAACTGCTTTGCACCATTGAGCAGATCGTTGAAACGTCTTCAAAAGAGCGACATTGTCCGCGACTCAGCCATTAGTTATCCAACAAGACCAATTAAGTATGGGTACATATGTAAGATTCATATCTTCATGTTTGTATGGAAAATTTCTCTTCTTTTACTCTAATTGGATTTATGGTAGGTATTTATGCAGTCGCACATAGATTCTAATTGCTCAAATTGCAGGGAAAATAAAGAATTGGTGTACCATTTTGAAGTAGAAAATTATTTTTCATGTTATTGTAAAACGATTTTTATCTACTTGTATGTATATAACAAAATTGTGGTAGGAGTAGGACTCATGAAAATAATGGGCACTCGCACACATGCTTCCTGCAGAATCATGAGAGAAAAAATATACAGACATCCTAAGTCATTAAGCTTAGATATTTACTCATTTTTTGGACATATCCAACATGTATGAGACATGTGGTTTTAATGGCAACTCATCAGTAGCAAATATAAAGGACCAAGACGGGTATACTCGGCCCAAGAGAATCATCCAGAAGCCAAGAAGGTTACTAGACTAAAGGCTGTAGGAAATCAATGCAAATATGCATGTAGAAAGGAAGCACATATGGCGTGCTAGAGTATTTACTTTTATTCTTACTGTATTTTGATATATTAGTAATAGTGTTGTAATTCTGTTATGGGATAAAAAGTAGTTGGTTACAAAATAGGGTATAGAGTACGCCTAGACACGTTCTAAAAGGGTAAAGACAACTATGAATGTACTTATAATTGGAGAAAATGATAAAGAAAAGTATTTTCTTATTTTCTCTCTCAAATGGATTCCTTCCCTTTCCCATTAATGTCTTCCTCCTTCTAATCTTGCCCTTTTCTTCCGATCATTTTGGTGCTTTCACCGATTTGACCTCCCCTCCTTTATTTTCTCTACAGTATTCCTTGCCTTACCAGCAACATGACCAGAGTAGATGACGCCTTCCAACAAATTTCTTCTCAACAAAACACCATTGACAACATACAAAACACCCAAAACTCTCATGGCTCCATGTTAGAAAACCTTACTGCAGTCAATACCGACATTAAAACAGCCATCCATACCCTCACAAACAAATTGACCACTCTCACTAACCAAATGACCGATCTCCACTGAAAAATCGACAACCAACCACTTATCTCCCCAACAAACCAATCATCAAGAACACACCCACCAACATTTAACACCCGACAACCACCTAATTTTTCATCCCTACAACACACTTGAACACCAAAATGTTCACTCACAACATTCAATGGATCCAGTCCACATGATTGGATATTTCAAGCGGATCGGTTGTTTGCTTATTATGCCACACCTGAGGATCAAAGAGTAGAGCTCGAAGCTTCCACATGCAAGGCCAAGCATTAACTTGGTTCAATGGATGCACCGTAATAACCAAATCTCGACCTGGGCGGCTCTAACAAAAGCAATAGGGAACCGATTTGGTCCATCGACATTCCTCAATCCGCAAGCCACTCTATTCAAGCTTAAGCAGGTAACAATAGTAGAAAATTACCAAGCCATGTTCAAGAATCTTTGTAATCGAATTACTACACTGTCAAACGACTCTATACTACATTGTTTCATATCTGGCCTGAAAACAAATATTCAAAATGAACTCTACATCCTCAATCCCACCAATATATCTGATGTTATCGATGGCGTTAAATTAATCGAACGAAAACAGAACAACCTACCCAAAACACCATTCAAAAAATCATACCAGCCATATCCGAAGCAATACAACAGTTCCCCAGCCACATAGACAAATCACCAAACACCACATCTACAAAACCCAACACCAAAAGTTCCTATAAAACAGTTATCCCAAACCGAAACGAATATCAGGAAACAACAAGGATTATGCTTCAATTGCGACGAGAAATATCAATTTGGCAACCGATATAAACCCACACATATTCTGATGATACTTCCTGATACTAACCCTGATGATGAGCCTATTGTCAATGACCATCCTATCGATCCAACACCAGAAATTACTCCGACCGAAACCGCAACTCCCATAATCAAAACACCTTAGGAAATCTCTTTCCAAGCCCTCACCGGTTCATTACGCCCTCGATCACTCCGCCTTCCCGCTCCGATTAATAACCACACCATATCCAATCTTGTAGACACAGGATCCACCCATAACTACTTTCACCCTAAAATAGCAAAGTTCTTGGGCTTAGAGATCGATAGAACGAATGCGTTTGTGGTAACAGTAGGAAATGGTGAGAAACTAAAAATTTCTAGCACGTGTTATAAGCTGCGGGTGGAAATTCAAGGACATTAGTTTGAAATCGATTTCAATTTGCTCAATATTGTGGGATCTGATGGCG
Source organism: Allium sativum (assembly GCA_030737875.1). NCBI lineage: Eukaryota > Viridiplantae > Streptophyta > Magnoliopsida > Asparagales > Amaryllidaceae > Allium > Allium sativum. The sequence goes on along the minus strand of CM060914.1, from coordinate 141,577,427 downwards.
TCATAGGCATTCAGTGGTTAGATCAATTAGGGCCCATCACCATGGACCACAGGCATTTAACTATGTCATTCAGTCACATGGGTCAACAAATATGCTTAACTGGGCTTGGCCTATATTCAAGCCCAACTTCTATTTTGCTGCAACAGCTAAAAATATTGGATAACATATCCGTTATTGCCAATTTCCTTTACCTGCAATACCAACCAAATACCCCTTCGACCGAACTACCAACCACACTGCACGACAACGTCCAACTAAACCAAATATTACTGTCCTTTAAACACGGTTTTTCCACCCCAATGATGTTACCCTTAAATCCTGCTTTACAACAACATGTTAACCTAATACCAAACTCAAACCCAATTAAAACTAGACCATACTGTTACCGGCCTTATTACAAAAAATACGAAATTGAACGCCAAATTCAGGATATGCTCAATTCCAAAATTATCTAACCATTAACTAGCCCCTTCTAGTTGTCGATTCTTTTGGTAAAAAAAAAGATGGGCCATGGAGATTTTGTATTGACTACCAAGCTCTCAACGGAATCACCGTCAAAGATCGTTTCCCAATACCAATCGTGGATGAATTATTGGACGAACTCTATGGTGCGCTATTTTTTTCCAAACTTGATCTACGAAGTGGCTATTCTCAATTTCGCATACACCAAACCGATGTTCCAAAAACGATGCTTCAAACCCATGATGGTCACTATGAATTCGTAGTCAGGCCCTTTGGCCTCACAAATGCACCATCCACTTTTCAAGTCACAATGAACAATCTATTTCGTCTGTATTTACGAAAATTCATCCTTGTTTTTTTTACGACATACTTGTTTATAGCCCTTCGTGGGATGATCACATAAACCACCTCATTATCACTTTACAAGTCCTTGATCACCATAAATTCTTTGCCAATTTATCCAAATGTAAGTTCGGCATGCGGGAGATTGATTATTTAGGCCACTTAATTTCCCATAAGGGAGTGCGCGTGGACCCAAACAAAATTGATGCCATGATAAAATGGCCACCACCCACATCAGTAACAGCCATAAGAGGTTTTTGGGCTTAACATGCTATTACAGAATATTTATATCCAATTATGCCGCCATCGTAGCTCCTTAACTAAATTATTAAAGACAAATAATTTTGTTAGGAGCCCAAAAGCCCAACATGCTTTTGAAAAATTAAAGCAAGTTGTAACCTCTACCCCAATATTGTTCTTCCCGATATTAGCAAACCCTTCACGATCTCAACAGATGCCTCCGCCAATGCCATTGGCGCCGTCATATCCCAAGTCGACCACCCAATTGCTTACTTCGGCCTCAAACTACCCCACCACCTCCAAAAAAAATCCGCCTATTCAAGAGAGATTTTTGCAATTGCTTCAACAATAAAAAAATGCCGGCACTATTTACTAGGCCGACCGTTCACCGTCATTACAGATCACCAAAGCTTGAAGGAGCTGACGTTGCAGACGATACAAACACAAGAACAACTGAGGTGGCTTGTAAAACTCCTCGAAATTGATTTCTCAATTTAATATCGTCCAAGAAAAAAGAACGGGGTATCGGACGACTTACCTAGATCATGAGTGAGGCTTCTTTATTGGCAATTTTAGGACCATCGTTCTCATTACTAGCAGATATTCAACAAGCAATCCACATGGATCTAGCAGCTCAGGAAATTATTTCACAACTCAACGCAAATACTTGCACAAACCCTAAGTACCAATTTCGTAATGATTTAATATTTTGGAAACAAAATTTATGTTCCGCCGATATCGGAGTTACAAAACTCTATCATCAATGAATTCCACAACCCTAAAATCGATGGGCATTCCGGCATCATAACTACCATTACCTGGGTATCCAACAACTTCTTTTGGCCCAAATTCAGTACAGATGTGCAGCAGTTTGTCAAACAATGCAATGTTTGTCTCCAAACAAAGCCAGAAAACACTCCTTACAAAGGCCTACTGCAACCACTTCCGACTCTGCTCCAAATTTGGCAAGACGTGTCCATGGTTTTCATAACACACATACCGCCATCTGCCAAAAAAACAATGATACAGGTGATAGTCGATCGGCTATCGAAATATGCTCATTTCTGCTCGTTGTCGTCCTCTGCCTCAACTTCCAAATTGGCCTCTCATTTTTTACATGAATGTGTTCGTTTGCATGGGTTTTCACGCTCCATCGTTTCCTACCGTGATCGTTTGTTCACCAGCCTGTTTTGGAAGGAGTTGTTTCGATTACATGGCACAAAACTCCATATGAGTAGCGCATACTACCTACAAAGCGACGGTCAGTCCGAGGTCGTTAATAGGTGTTTGGAAAGTTATTTAAGAGCAATCGTTGGTGATGTTCCAAAAAAAGGGTGAAATGCTTGCCATGGGCAGAATTATGGTACAACACTACTAAGCACTTTGCACTTCAAATGTCACCTTTTCAAGTTGTCTATGGCGGACCCCCTCCAGTACTAGCCAATTACATAAATTCACCATCGTCCATTCCAAAACTCAATGATATGGTTACTTCACACAATCAGTTGCTTCACATAATCAAAGGAAATCTGCAGCGAGCTCAAGCACGCATGAAATCACAAGCTGACCTCCACAGAAAAAACAAGAAATTTGATCATGGAACGTGGGTTTACGTCAAGCTCCAACCGTACAGGCAGATTTCAGTTCGGCCTAGCCATCATAAGTTGTCGAGGAGCTACTTAGGTTCGTATCAAATCATAGAGAAAATAGGATTTGTTGCATATAAGTTGTTGCTACCATCAGACGTGCATATTCACCCTGTTTTCCATGTGTCCATGTTGAAATTCAGCCCAAATCCGTCGCACGACACCATTCAACCACTGCCAGCTGACACTATTTAAACTCACCTTGAGGAAAAGGTCGATCTTGAAGCCATGGGTGTTGATATGCATAGCAGCTCATCAGTAGCAAATATAAAGGATCAAGACAGGTATACTCAGCCCAAGAGAATCATACAGAAGCCAAGAAGTTTACTAGACTAAAGGCTGTAGGAAATCAATGCAAATATGCATATAGAATGGAAGCACGTATAGCATGCTGGAGTATTTACTTTTATTTTTATTGTATTTTGATATATTAATAATAGTGCTGCAATTCTATTATGAGGTAAAAAGTAGTTGGCTACAAAATAGGGTATAGAGTATGCCTAGCCGTGTTCTAAAATGGTAAAGACAGCTATAAATGTATCTATAATTGGAGAAAATGATATAGAAAAGTATCGAATGGATTCCTTCCTTTCCCATTAATGTCTTCAGGCCCGGTCCAACTCAAAAATGGGCCCTGGGATGTAACATGCAGGTGAGGATTAAAGGTAGAAGTGTTGCAACAAAGAATGATGAACCTAAGAATTGAACCCAACACTTCAAGCTAATCAACCAAACGTTATACCATACATGCTACTTACACAATTATGTACTGCTAGCTACATAAATTGTTTATAAAGAAAACTACTATGGTTGAGCCCTCGCCAACAACTGGGCCCTGGTCCGTCGTTCGGTCTGCACAGGCCCAGGGCCAGCCCTGAATGTCTTCCTCCTTCTAACCTATTCTTCTAATCCTACTCGCTTCTTCCTATCAACATGCTGCTCGAGAAACCAAGTGAACTAACATTTTGAAAGGAAAAAAAGTAATGAAATAACAATAGAGAGCAATAGCATGGTAAGTGTGATGACATTCAGCCGTGAAAAGTGGACAAAAGCTGTCGTCGTCCACTTTTAAATCAAATATCTCTACAATAATGAAACAACAATAAAGAACATATCTCTATATCTGGCTAATACATATCTTCTTTCTTTCAATCAAATATTTTCTTGTATTGATTATTCAGAGATGGAGGCAATAACAGGGAAAGATTTTTCAGCACTTCCTTCTATTATCAACGAGTTGGATGCCGCGTGTTTTGGAGGAGATGTAACCCTAGAAGAAATGACATACCCGAAATTTATTCCTCATTTGAAAATTTAGTGCTTATTGGAGAAGGGGAGTCTAATGATTCATATCAGATGAGTCCTCTTCTATAAGGGCTCAAAAAGCTGCTTTACAAGTAGATGATGTGCTTGATCGATTTGAATACAGTCAAATTGAAAAACTGGTCAGCTCTTCCTCTACCAATTTCATTGAGAAAATCATAACCATATTAAATGGAATGTTGGCATGTTTTCTTCCTAAATCATAGTTGAGAGTTAATTTGAAAAACTACTAAAGTTTGTCGACGAAGTGGAAAAACCAACACAACAAAATATAAAATCCTTGAACAAACAACTTCAACTACTTCATGTCCTTATTTTGGAAGAGAAGAACAATATCAAACTATTGTTAAGTCATTGCTAGATGCTAATGCAGACTTAGATAGAACAATAATAAAGTTTCCATGATCGCTATAAAAGGAATAGGAGGGTGAGGAAAAACTCTCACTACTCAACATGTTTGTAAGGACAAAAGAATTACAAACTATTTTGACAAACGAATGTGGATACATGTCACAACTGATTTTGATGTGAAGAAACTTACGAAGAAAATAACAGAGCCCGCAAATAATGAACAGAGTCCTCAAATAACGGGGAACGTCCTCGGTCTGATAACCTCGAAGTACTTTAAAAAGCTAAAGGAATCGATGAAAAACCAAATTAAGGTTTCTTTTAGTTTTAGATGATGTTTGGTGTGATGACCATGATAAGTGGGATCAGCTTGTAGCACCTTTGAATTAAGCTAAGGGCGATGGAAGCACGATCATTATAACAACTCGGCAGGCAGAAGTAGCACGTTTGCATGAAAACGTTACCAATTTAGACGAATAGAAAGACGAGAATTGTTGGTCAATACTAAAGTGTTGTGCATTCAATAATTCAAACTATGTTATGGAAGATCCGAGGTTGATAAACATAGGAAATCGTATTATAAGAAAAATAAGATCTTCACCCCTTGCATTAAATGTTGTTGGAAGTTTGTTATGCAATACTACAAGTGTAGATGAGTGGCAGAAGATTCTTAAACATGATATATTAAAGGAAACGATGGATTTCCTTCTATTTGGTTTTCAAAGTCTACCTTCGCATCTACAACGATGTTTTGCATATTGTAGTCTGCTTCCTAAAGGTTCCATTTATTAGGAGAAATTTTTGGTTTCTTTATGAATTGCACAAGGATGCATTGAAAGCACAAACGATGGGATGACAGTTGAGGAAAAAGGTAGAATGTATATGAACAACCTACTATCATGTTCTTTTTCCAAAAAGAATTCTAATAATGATTTTGTCATACAATGATTTACTTCACTACTTAGCAGAAAGAGCTTCAGGTGACTTATGTCACAGAATCGAGGATTACGACTCAATGATGAAAGTTCCGGAAAACTGCATTCATCTCCTCATGAGGACAACAGAAGTGTTCAAAAGCATAGATATTTCTGGCATATCAAAATTAGTAAATCTGCATAGCCTAATCGTTTTGGATGATGTTAACTTTGCACATATTTTCAGGGATAATACCAATATATTTCTAATTCTATCCAAACTACGTGTATTGTGGTTTGAATTTAAAACAGATATGGAAGTATCAATTGATCTCCATACATAGATCAATTGAAGCACCATCAATGCTTGCATCTTGAATTTAATAAGAAGTTATCCAAATCGTTGACCAAGCTGTATCACCTACAGTTTTTACATTAATAGTTGGTTCAGATATAGTTGCGAACCGATATGGTGATTTTTATTTGATACCCAATACTTTACCTCAAGGTATTGAAAATTTGATCAACCTGCATACCTTAATATTTCTTGACTGTGACAAAGAAGTGGATTATTTGAGATTTAATTCGAAGGCGGTCAATATAGAAAACCTAAATGCACTACAAACTGTGCCGGTGTTTTATCTTGAAAAAGAAACCGTGAATGGGTGTTATGTAAGGACGGTCGGAACAAAGTCCCCCTTCCTTGCACGCATATGAGCTGGCACACAACTCCCATATAACAAAAGGAATCCTTATTGTTACGTGCCTACCAACTCATATTTATACTCAACTCCTTCAATTTATTCCATGATGTGGGACTATTAATTCCAACTTGTCAATCCTCCTTAACAACATGCGAGGCAATCCTAATAGTCTCCCCTTGACTCGCAAGATGTAATGACGGTCGAACAAAGCCCCCTTCCTTGTCGCATATGAGCTGGCACACAACTCCCATATACCAAAAGGAATTCCTGTTGTTACGTGCCCACCAACTCATATTTGTACTCAACTCCTTCAATTTATTCCATGATGTGGGACTATTAATTCCAACTTGTCAATCCTCCTTAACAAGATGCGAGGCAATCCTAACAATGGGATGGTGCCACTGAAAAACTTACCTCTTTGTGGATCTTTGAGAGTTTGCGATCCAGCAAATGTAGAAATCAAAGGAGATGCTCAGAAGGCAATGCTAAAACACAAAAAGAAACTGAAAAAGCTAATATTGGAATGGGAAATCACTACAGATGACGGCAATGGTTTAGAAACATATGAAGAGTTTTTGGAAGGACTTGAACCTCATCAGAATCTGGAATCACTAACAATTAAAGGCTACCATGGTGCTAAGATTGCAAATTGGATGATAAGAAAGAGTTGCCATCTACTTCTTCATTCTCTAACTCTATTGTCTTGCATAAATATTAGAGAAATCAATTTTCCTCCCCTTGGTTTGAAAGAAGTAAAGGTTCAAGGGTGCTTAGAACTGACGCAGCTTCCCCATTTTGACAGCGCTTTTAAGAAACTAGAATTGGTAGGTTGTCCGGTGTTGAGGCTACAGTTGATGTCTAACAATTCCATATCCTTGGAATATTTAAAAGTAATAAATTTTCCAATACTAATGGTTGATGAACAAGTTTACCGGTGGAAGAAGTTGCAGAAAGAGATACAACCAAGTGTTTTCTGCAAGTAGAAGTATTTGATGTAGATGAACCATTATTGGTCTTTGTACTTGTCCAGCAGCAAGGCTTCAGTTCTATCAAAAGATTTTATTTAAAATGTATGAACTATACAAAAGAAAAACCCTTCCTACCGCTGCTCGGGGACCATTTTCCTAACTTTTCATCCCTACCTCGTCTGTCGTTAAATACTTTCAAGACCCTACCTAATCTGGAGAATCTTCCTTCACTGGAAGAATTGGAAATATCCTCTTGCCCTGATGTTGAGTTTCCGCCAAATTTGCCTACATCCCTTACTTGGATTGATGTCTCAGGAATCAGGATGTCCTAAATTGAGGGTGAACTATAATAGTAGTTCAGTTTCTGATATATACACGATTGCATTTTGTGTATTCATCATACTGATTCGGTGAGGAACAAAATAGTAGTTCAGTAACTGTTCATAAGGATTTTTCATGTCAACTTACGATTTGGCTTGTTTTCTGTATGAACTAGTTTCAATGTAATATATACAAAACTATTTTATGTTCTATATCTTTTGTCTGGTGTTAAGGGCATCGAGTTTTGACTTGAAATTTCCACAGTTCACCTAATGCATAACGATGAGCTGGTTTTGTGGGCTTACAACTGTTTTTATCAAATCAACTAGAGATAAATGTTGTTGTTGGTAAGCTTTACGCTGTGGTGAAGTTGTGTTGAGACAAGTCATACACCGGGGAATTTATAAAATAAAATCCAGTATAAACATTAAGAGTTTACCCTTCACAATTTCAATTGGTTTTGTGACAATTTAGGGTTTTCTAACATGGTATTCGATTTTAATTCGTGTGCACAAGCCACACTTGTCCACGTCACTCCTAAGATCCACGTGTGAGATTCAGAATATGTCACATGTGCGTGGCGTGTTGAGACAAGTTTCAAATTGGGGAATTTATAAAATAAAACCTGCATAAAACATTAATAGTTATTATTCACATTGCCAATTAATTTTGTAATAATTTGGGGTTCTTTAACAAGTTGGTTATGTATTGCTATTGGAATTACCGTCTTCACCAGCCATAAATGATGAGATGTTGTTCTTGAAATCTAGAATTCACCCATTAACCTGAAAACTCTTTAAAATAGCAGCCAAGACGGCAAGACCTCTGGTAATCTGTTTATGTAGTGAAGCTCTTACTGATATAACCCAGAGAATCTCTGATTAGAGCAGCTACACTTTAGGAAACCAGTGAATCTTGACGCAAGGCTTTGGTTGAGGGTTGATACACCAAACAGACAAAAAATGATACAGATGTGCACAGAACTTATCTTGATCTGTGCCCTCTTCTCACGTGATGATTTGAGAATCTAATGAGAAACTTAAGCAAATGTTGAGGTTGTTAAGGAGAAATTTTGACTCAAGACCGCTCAAATAAAGATAACCCAAATCAGCAGAAGACGAGATCGTGGTAAACGTGCAAAAACAACCAATCAACAATCTCAACACACTCCGAAAGTCAATCGCAAGCACCACCCAAGAGAAACAAATGAACAATAACGGAAAGTAAATCACACGTGGATTTATATTGGTTCCACTAACAATTTGTTAGTGTACGCCCACTTGAGAGAGAGAGAGAGAGAGAGAGCCTTTTATTAACACCAATGAAGAGCACAAGAGATTGATTACAATGGTCACTTAATTCACTCAAGAATTTTATTTAAGGAGATAAAGAAATGAAGAAAATAGATATAGGTTAGAAATCCCTAAAACTTGAATGAGAGATAGAATGAATGAATCGAATTGAACTCAATTACCTTTCCTTCTCCCCTTTAGGCCCCTTTTACAAGACCAATTACTTCATGCCCAAGTTTCTTGACCTCCAAGTAAACTTGGCACCCAAATTATCTATTACTACAAGCCCAAGTTTCTTGACCTCCAAGTAAACTTGGTACCCAAGTTATTTATCATTTATTTCCATAAGAAAATTTTCCTTCCATTGATTTAGCATCACCAAATTTAACAAAGGCAAGGCTTTGGTTGAGGCATGCCTGATCATTGCTATCAAGAGAGTAGACAAGAAACCCAGATAACCAAAGGAAAATTTCTAAACCACCAAAAAAAACTCTTTCCGACCATCATCCATATATAATACGCACATGTTGACTAAGGCCCGCCACCCCTTTTAATTAACACCATCACCTAGCCATTTTGATTTCAAGCGGGTGTTTATATATTTAAACAAGTACGAACCCGTGTTATGCACACGTGATCACTATATACTTTATTTAGCTATGCATTTCTGGAATTTTAGTTATGAAAGTTGTCCTTAAACTTTAAAAAGTTATGAAATTTTTCCTTTACAATAAAATCCCCTTTTAGTTATACCAATTTATAAGCACATGTTTATGAATTGTAATTTTCAAATACGCATTTTCAACCATTAAAAGATTATAGTATAACCATCTTAGGAAATATCGGATCGTGTAAATAAATTAACATTTTAGAGCATAATGGCATTTTACAATAAATGATAACATCGGCTATGAGTTAGTCCTACTTTGGTAATCGTTAAATTAATAAATGTAAATAAAATAGTATAGAATTTTAAAATAAAATGTGCAAACTATTGATAAATTCATTAAATGGTAGTTCAATGTTGGCTTTTCTGTAGTTGTAGTATATACGAAAGTGGAAAAGAGGATGAGATAACATTATGTTAAAAAATAAAATGGAAGGGAAAGAAATGAAGATTATAAAAATAACAAAGAATAAAAAAAAATTGGTATAAACAAAGAGAGGGAAAAGTGAGCCATTCTTGCAATATAAAGCACTAATTATTATGAATTCATGTGAAGAAATTAATGTTCGTAGATGAAGCTTTTGAAACTATGTATGTAACATTATTGATATATGATATGTAAGTTAATTTATCAGAAGAAATTAATGTGCATAGGTAATGCTTTTGAAAGTTCGTATGCAACATTATTGGTATATGATATCTAAGTTAATGCTTATTTGATTTATGAAATAAAGAAAATGCTAGTTAATGCTTATTTGATTTATGAAATAAAGGAAATGTTTTATTGGGAAAGTATAAAAATATAACACAAATTAAGTAAAACGAACTATTTTGACAAAAATATAATCACAATAAATGATAGTATGCCACGAAGATCAAACCACTTATAAAGTAGAGTCGAAAAAGGAAAATAATAATAATCCATATGACAGTAATAGAAAATGTAATTATACATCCGACAAATAAAGTGATGGGAAAGCATAAATTGATAGACTAGCTTTTTCTGTTTTTATAATAATAATATGTATAATAAAAATAGACATATATAATGTTTATAAAACAAAATGACATATTTTATTCTAAGCATTAATCAGAACACTAAGTTAATTATAGAAGGCCACATTAAACCTAAAAAAAGGAAAATATCAGAGAATTGACAATAAAAATTCTAACTCAATTTAGTAGTTTGTCAAATACTTGAATTAAAAGATAATAAAAGGAAATGAAAATAATTTAATGCAAATTAACCTATGAATTTACATTAGAATGAATAATTATCGAGAGGGGAAAATATGGAAGGTACAACATGAAGAAACAAATAGCTCTAATTAAGAAAGTAATAACCGATAGATATCGATAATTGGGCGCGTGGCATACTATGAATTTTGAAATGAAAAAACATATAGCTTTGTGTTTATCCCTTAAATACCACATACATATTGGTTTGTTAATTCTGCGTTAGTATTAAGGATCGGGCATCAATAGGATCGGACACGCAAAATGCTTCTCAATATACTCGGACAGTCTATGAAAGGTCAGGGACAACCACACACTACGAAGGGTCAAGTACAGCTAGGAGAGTTGCACACATTAGAACGGTCAGGGGGTCCACTCAAACATAGCCAGGGTTAGTCGCGCGATATAATTTAAACTTACAAAGAAGTCGCGCATGCAAGACCGTTCCAAGAACAGCGTGGCGCAAAGACTCACACATCATGAAAGGGTCGCCCTCGCTTGTCCTTGTATCAAAAAGTCTGATTGAACAAGGCAAGGAGAAAAATCACCCCTTTAGTCAAACAAGAGTTCAAAGGTCACACACGCTCTATGTCCACTTACAGATCACAGCCTGAATCGTTCGCTCCTCAATATGTCGTTACTATTTCAATCGGATGCCTTCCTCCAATCAAGGATCGCTCAACTAAAAGATGTTCGCAACATGGGAAGTCGCCCACTCTCACAGAGTCGCTCGCTCTTGTAGAGTCACTTTCTCTGAACAGCTGGGAACGATCACTAACAACTGGCTACAACCGGGTGGTGGCATGTTCGTAATAAATGGGATGAGAAACTCGGATGAATTCAAGTTCAAATCTCCACAAGGGCTTACCTATAAATAAGACGCACCCTCCACCAAGAAAGGGAGAGAGCTTCGGCCACCATGAAATGCTACTAAATTTCATCCTTAGCATTCCTTACACATTTTTCAGCCATGATCATCATCGGAATCCTTCGTCCATCTTCCATGGTGTCCATTAGAATATGATAAGTGTGAAAGATCTAAGACATCCTCCTCCTCCGTTGCCTATCCGACCTTCTTCATTAATGATCCTGCCATTCCCCCATCAAATCTCGTGAATCTAAGAGAAATCTGTATGTAAATTGAGAATATATTAAGTGAGTCAACGAATGTATAAAGAACAAGAGCTGATATGTCTTGTAATCATCATCATGATAATGCAAACTCCATTCATAGTGGACGAAGACCAAACACAAGGCTGAACCACTCTAAAACCTCGTCTCCATTTTATTTCCTTTGCATTTTTATTTTAATTATTGTTGAGTGAGGCTCCACTTATTCTCTAAACATATTGGTGAAGTACTTTCATTGTACCTTTCGTATTTGAACCATTTATGCTGAAAACATTTGGCGCCAACCGTGGAGCTGATTCTCATATCCTTCCTCCGTCGTTTCCCTCTAAATTTTAGCAGCTTACCTTCAAAATCCTGAACCACCCCCTTTTCTCAAAGCCATAGCCAGTTCAAAGAAAAATAACAAATTCAGTAAAACTACCACAGCCGTTGGGGATGTTCGCGGTGACGAAACCCCGCCGCAAACTTTGAATCGAGAAGTTGAAGAATCCTCCAGGCCATCTGTAATACGAGATGAATTGAATGTGGCAGTGGCCGGTTTGAATGAAAAAATGGATGCCACAACCAAAATGATGATGGAAAGGCTTGACGCCTTGATCAATACTTGAGCCAATCTTCCACCACCAAATGCTGTGGACAATACTGATGAAAGAGGGGACTCTTCAGCCTCGGACCCTAATCGACCCCACTTCTTAGTGGAAGATAAGGGGCAGGCCAGTGTTGAGGACTCTAAGGTCAGATCTCCGCAGCCTACAGAGAAGCGTGCGGTGCAAAATACCGCAAGCCCTCCCAAAAGAAATGAAAAGCGTCGGAGCTCGAACCACATACACTCCAATAAAAACTCAGATGCCAATCCAGGGGCAAGTGAATGATGAGAAATGTATTGCAGATATAATCCAGTGGATAATGAAGGAGAAAACAACCCGGGAGGATGAAGAAAAAGAGTGGGAATTTTTGCCCAGTAAAAACCTATTTACATAATGGATCCATCAAGAAAAATTCCCTAAGTTCACACCCCCAACAATAGCGCCTTATGGTGGAATTGACGACCCGAGTATCTTCCTGTTCAAGTATGACCAACACATGAATGAAGCCAGGGCGACCGATGAGATAAAGTGCTTATACTTTCCCGTATGCTTGGAAGGTGTAGCCTCGCTATGGTTCACCAAACTCCCACCTAAGTTCATTGATCAATTTGCCGACTTAGCAAGAAGGCTTAAAGACCAGTTCCGCCTACAAACTACCAAAGCAAGAGATGTAATGTCACTCAGTGAGATGGAACAGAAGTCTGGAGAAACCATTAAAGCTTTCCTTACATGATTCCATGCCGCTACGGCTGAAGTCATAGAACCAGAACCCTGGTATTTGCTGGCAGCTCTAAAAGGTGATATTGATTAGAAATCAGAATTTGGAAAATGGCTCAAAATGAAGAAATCCAAAACTCTTAGGAAGTTCTATAAGAAAACTGAGGAGTATACGAGTGCGGAAGATGATGCTTTGAATGTCCAGAAGGTCATAGAAAACAGCACTGCCAAAGAAGGAAAAAAGCAATGAGTTCCGAATGGAGTAGAAAAATGACTTTGGGCAAAAGAGGGGGAGTGGTGAGGACAGCAAAGCTTATAAGAAAACGCAACTTTATAAGCTTTCAGAATTGACTCTTTTAAATGAAACTCCAGGGAGAATTTATTCCGCTACTAAGGATTCAGGCATTTTTCTCCAGATGAAGCCTCAGAAGATTACTGAGCAACAAGCAAACTTCGGCCAGTTCTGCCGGTTTCATAACCAACCAGGGCACATCACTAATGAATGTCAACATCTGAAGAGTTTAATCGAGGAGTTCATCAGAAAGAATCAACTCCAACAGTATGTGAAAAATCCCCAAAACCCTCCAACCGCACAAGGGCACGATAATACCGTTAGCCAACCCGACTCAGGAGAGAAAGCTCAAATATCTACTGATTCAAGACCAGTAATCAACATGATATTTGGAGGGCCTCATCCGGCTGGAAGCGGCTGGGCAGACATGGAACAGTATGCTAACGAGTTGAAAGGAGTGTCAAAAGAAGAAAGATGCATGATCCTAAATAATGAGTTACCAACGAAGATGCCTAGAACCTCATCTGATGATGTGGTGTTCAAAGATAGGGATGCTGATGGATTAGTTACACCAACTATTGATGTCATGGTGATTACAATCAGTCCTGGTCCTGCGGTTGTGAAGAGAGTCCTAGTTGATACGGGGGCATCCGTTAATGTGATCTTCATCAACACGTTCCAGAAGATGAATCTCTCTATGGCGGAAGTGTGGGCCTATTCGAATAAAATCCACGGGCTTACTGGACAACCCACATAACCCATCAGTACAATAGACCTACTCATGGAGCTGGCAGATGGAGAACGCAAGGTCTCTATGGTGCAGACCTTTGTCTTGATAGATGAGTTTTCGTCCGGCAATGCATTCCTTGGAAGACAGTCTCTCGCAGGCTTTTAAATTACTTTAGCTCCATGGTGCTTAACCATGAAGTTTCCAACTGAAAGGGGAATTGGTGTAATTAAAGGCGACCAGATCACTACAAGCAATTGCTACGTGATAGAACTGCGCGAGGCTAGGAGGAAAGACTTGGAAAAGGATGCAGAGGCTATGCTCCGCATTCACAAACTTCCTTTATAGCAACTAAAGAAGGGTCCCTGCACTGACGAGCACAGCAGAGCACAAAAGGAGATCGACCCTAGGAAGACTTATGCAGAGGACAAAAGAGCGGCTCGGGCTGAGATCACAATTCCCAAAGCTGTTAATCCAAAATATCCAAACCATGTGCTGAATATTGTCTCTCAACTGAGCCCAGAACTATAAAGTCAGTTGGTTGTCTTCTTGAAGGCCAATTTAGATGTATTCTCATGGAACCATTCTGACATGTGTGGCATATCTCTAGATATCGCAGTCCATAAACTTAACATTGATCTGCATGTACCTCATGTTAAGCAAAAGAGGAGGACTTAGGGTCTAGAGAGATCGTACGCCTTGAAGGAGGAAGTTGATAGGTTGATGGAGAATGATTTCATTAGAGAATCTACTTATCCAAATTGGGTTTCCAATCCTGTGCTGGTAAAGAAAGCAAACGGTAAACGGCAAGTCTGCGTAGGCTATTCAGATCTTAGCAAAGCTTGCCCAAAATACAGTTTCCCTCTTCCCAGAATAGATCAACTGGTGGATTCTACGGCTGGACATGAGTTGTTGTCTTTTATGGATGCATATTCTGGTTACAACCAAATTATGATGTACGGACCAGACCAAGAAGACACAAGTTTCATTATTGATCTTGGCTTATATTGCTATACGGTGATGCCATTTGGCCTAAAGAACGTCGGGGCAACCTACCAGCGATTGGCAAATACTATGTTTAAAAAACATATTGGTAGGACAATGGAGGTCTATGTCAACGATATGTTGGTGAAATCAAAAAGAGCAGAAGATCACTTGGAAGATCTGGCCCAGATGTTTAATATTCTACGCCAATATGGCATGAAGCTGAATCCTTTAAAGTGCTCTTTCGGGGTCGGTTCAGACAAGTTCTTAGGGTTCATGGTCAGCGCCAGGGGCATAGAGGCCAATCCAGCTAAAATATCAGCTTTAAGAGAAATGCGCGCCCCATGTACCAAGAAAGAGCTTCAGTGTCTGAATGGAAAGATTGTAGCTTTAAATCGCTTCATATCCAGGGCAACAGACAGATGCCTTCCATTCTTCGATGCCCTTAGGAAAGGAAAGAGATACAATGGACCTCTAAATGCTAGAAAGCTTTCAAAGAATTAATTCAACACATGGCAACACCTCCTACGTTGTCGAAGCCTAACAACGGAGAAAATTTGTTTGTGTATCTGGTCGTCTCTACCCATGCTTTAAGCGCAGCGTTAGTAAGGGACGACTCGAAGATTTAGAGGCTAGTCTACTACATCAGTAAAATGTTAACTGGGGCAGAACTGAATTATCCATGGCTTGAAAAACTTGCTTATTGTTTACTTATTGCCTCAAAGAAGCTCCGGCCTTACTTTCAGGCTCACCCTATTAAGGTTCTCACGGATCAGCCTCTAAGGCAAGTCTTGTCCCGACCAGAGACTTCCCGGAGACTACTGAAATGGAATATTGAGCTTAGTCAATATGATATTACACACCACCCCTAAAGGCAATCAATGGACAAGCATTTGCTGATTTTATCGCAGAATTTACCGACTAAGGAGAAATAAAAGAAGAATCTGATACTGAAACCAACATCCAATGGAAATTAATTATTGATGGATCATCAAACGATTACTACTCCAGAGCAGTAGTAGTCCTAGAAACCCCTGAAGGGAGATCCATATTTTACACACTAAGACTAGAATTTCCGTCAACAAAAAATGAAGCTGAATATGAAGCCCTCATTGCGGGGATAAGGCTAGTGAGAGAATTACAGTTAAAGACCATTCAAATTTTCAGTTATTCCCAGTTAGTGGTGTGTCAAATCAAAGGAGAATTCCAAGCCAAAATGGGTAATTTGCCGACTTACCTGGCTAAAGCGTTGGAGCTGTTGGAAATTTTTGGACATTACACCATATCCCATATTCCAAGGGAATAAAATACCAAGGCAGATTCGCTGGCGAAATATGCAAGCATAGGAGATGCACAATTCATTGGATTGGTTCCAGTAGAAGTCCTTTCCGGTACCAGCACGGGGCAGGCCGAGATGGATCTGATCATGGAGACGATCGATGAGCCAGACTCATGGATGATGCCAATCAAATAATATCTCATGACGGGTGTGCTCCTAGCAGAGATTAAGAACAGAAGGAAAGTCCTACGAAAGTGCCCTATGTATCTCATTCAGGATGGATGGTTGTAAAGACGAGGGTTTTCTACGCCCTTGCTTCATTGTGTCACAAAACGAGAATCGAAAGCAATCATGATAGAACTACATGAAGGTGAATGTAGAGGTCATACTGGAGGTCAAATCTTGGCCAAGAAGATTTTTCGATACGGTTATTTTTGGCCAGACATAAACAAAGACTCTACGGCCTACACTAAGAGATGCGACATATGTCAAAGATTCGATAAGATCCCAAGCGTGCCATCCACGGACATAACCCACAATGTCAGCCCATGGTCGTTCGCTATCTGGGGCATTGACCTTATAAGGGCACTTCCCACCACACGATCTGGTTTCAAATATGCCATTATCGTCGTTTATTATTTTACAAAATGGGCTGAAGCGGAACCATTGGCAACCATAACCTCAAAGAAAGTTATTAACTTTGTCTTGAAAAATATCATATGCAGGTTTGGGTGCCACAAAAGATAATCATAGACAATGGAACCCAATTTAAGATCGAAGAGTTCCAACGTTTCTATGCCAAGTGTAAAATCCAGAAAAGCTTTTCAGCAGTTGCCCATCTACAAGAGAACGGGCAAGTGGAAGAAATAAACAAAATCATTAAGGAAACTATTAAGAAGCGGTTAGAGAAATCTAAAGGTGGTTGGGCAGATGAGCTTCCACCAGCATTGTGCACATACCGTACCACTCATAAAACTGCGACTGGGCACATCCCCTTTTCCTTAGCTTACGGATCTGAGGCTATGATTCCTGTAGAGTTAGAAGTTCCCACTCACAGGAGGACTCACTTTAGCCATGAGGAAAATGAGAGGTTACAACTCGAGTCCCTCGACCTAATAGAGGAAAAAAGAAAGGAAGCCAAAATTAGAATGGCGACACATCAAAGGAGAGTTGTTAGACATTTTAATGCAAAAGTCAGACACACGACTTTCGAGATCGGAGACCTTGTGCTGAAAAAAGTAATGACTGGAACCGGAGTTTTTGGACCAAATTGGGAAGGGGCTTATATTATAAACCAAAAAATTTGGGATAGCACTTTTAAGTTGACCACCACAGATGGAGTCCAAATTCCTCGAGCTTGGAATAGCGACCACATTCGTCATTATTTTCTTCAATACATTGTACAAATTTGTGAAAAAGAAACTTTGTAGATATTCGCAAAATTCGCATTTATAGCTATGTACATAAAAAAACTAAAGAGTATGGAACTCCATTTGCATGCAAAAGTCATGTATTCACAAGCTTCTGCTAAAAATGATTTCTTTATGCAGGCAAACGAGCAACAAGTGGGCACTGAGCCGGAAAATTATGCTTTTCATCACAAAAAACACCAACCCCCTTTTCTGCAAGCATCCAATAAAAGGATTGGTATCGAGCTATAGGAAGGTGGAAAAAACTCAATATGTCTCACAGATAAAAGATTGCTAAATCCCATGAAAGAGGCACCTTCTAAGGTGTAGGATGCGAATTCTTTAAGTCAAGCAAAAACGCGATGACAAGAGCTAGTGTCCACCTCCCAAGATAAAGCATCAAATCAAAGGCAGCTTAACATGTCCTACGGATTTAGAATTTCTTTTTTTCAATCCCAAAAGAGGCACCTTATTAAGTGTAGGATACATATTCTTTGAATCGGGCAAAATTCCGATAAGAAGAACTAATGTCCACCTCCTAGGAAGAAGCATAAAAAAATTTCTTTTAAAAAAAACCTAGGCTAGAAACACCAGTTCTAGTGCCGGAAGGACCCGCAAAACATGCTGGAAGGACCATCGCAATCAGAAATCCTAGCCGAAAGGGGGTAACAAAAATTCTAGCCGAAAGGGGTATCCAATTTAGGTCTTTTTGATAACCTGATCAAATAAGACCAAAATTGGATTGAAATTTGAAACCCAAGCCCTCCCATGGGGGCACGTACTCAAAACCAGTCTCCAAAGAATTTGGGTCACCAAGCTAGTGAGATGCGGATTTGAGTACATCCTAATCAACAACAATATAAATGAAAGTACAAAACACTTGTGCCACCAGATCTGTAAACGTACGAACACGTGAATTCAAAAGAAAAGGGGTGGCACAAGAAGGTCGGATGCGGGGATCACAATGAAGTAAGCCGCTTTAAAACAAAAAGATAAGACGGTAGCACTAAAGCTACACATCGTAAATACGATACTAACGCGCGACCTTCATGAAATTGCAACACAAAGATACAAATAAAATTGTTGTTAAATAGGGTGCAAGATCACAATGAAATAAGTACGAGCACTGCCTCACATCAGCAAAACAAAACACATAAGAATCATCACAAGTCATCCACCAAACCACCAAACAACAGAGTGTGCACATGTCGCAGAGTAGACCAACAGAAGGTCGGATGCAGGGATCAGCACCCGCTTATACAACCGATCTAAGAACATAATTTGAAAAAGGAACAATCAAAAGCAAGAGAGGAAAGCTACAGACCTTTGTTCTTCCTGGGCCTGCCAACTTTCCTCTTACCTGGGGCAGAACAGGAGGACCCTTATCAGCATGCTTTGAAGCTATCGACTCAACACCTCCTAGGACGAAAGAAGCAACTATACTATCTCTGGACCTCAGAGCGTGAATCAGCTTCGCTTTCTCGCCCTCTAAAGCAGAATGCAATCTGGATTGTCCTTATGGAGTTTTTGAAGGTCACAAGCTAGAGAGTGACAGCCGCTCATTTGCTTCGCAGAACGGTCCTTAAGCAAGTCCATTTGCTTTCCAAATTGGTACATAGCAGCCTCAAAGCGGGGCAGCTTCTAGGTCTTTGCACCAATCATGTCGCAAGAAAAAGTCTGATGATCAGACGGAGATATGTCCGCATTAGAAGATATACCCTGTAAGCTCCGGCCTTTAAGCCACTTAGCAAGCTTAGGATTAAATGGTCTAAGATCATAACATGGCCTATTCACGATAGTATGGAGTTCTGAATAAGAAGGACTGAGAGGAGAATCCACATACGACTGCCCCATCGATTGAACTTCAACTATCTGAACATCTAAATCAAAGAACCTCTCTATCTAACGATGTTTTGGAGACGAACCCATCATGTAAGATGGATTAGTGAATAATTATGCAAATCAGGGTTTAAAGGGTTAGCCAAGTGAAGCAATCAAAAGAGAAAATATGAACAATCGACTCCCCCAATCCTGATAGTGTGTAGCAAAAACATTTTGTTCTCAACATGTCAGAATCATTCAAAGTCGACCCAAGTGTAGATCGAGAACGACCTTTTACACTTGAGCAGTCACAGGAATCAAACCAGAAGTATAAATCATAATAACGGTATCAAGACAGCATACCTCAAAGCATTTCAGCAACAGGAACAAATTGTCAACACATGGTCATAGTATCAGAAATTATAACTTGTCCTAAACATTTTAGCAAACATATTGTGTGTACACAAAGTTTAGAATCAGCAGGAGTAATAAATTAAAGCTCTAAGATGAGTGCAAAAATGGAGTGAAACCACTCCATAATTTTGACTATTCTCATCGCAAAAGATCAGCGGTAGCATGAGTCATATCTAATGATCAAAGAAGATTTCAGAAAGCAGTTTAACAAAAAAAAGCATAAAAGGACTCATTCATACTAAAAGCATGCATTATCGATTCAGAAGAAGAACAAGCATAGGCAAGAATGGCAAACCTGCACTTCACAAGTTAAGAAGTATGAAAATCCTTAATGGGAGAATCCAGTCACAATGGAGATAGAGCAGAAGTTAAGATTTTAGAAACTGGAATAGTTGTTATCGATGTGTTTTATATGGGAAAATAAGAATAAAATAAATGAACGGTAAGAAAATGACAAAGAAGATTAAGGGACATGCATCCAGACCTTCCCTGCCACGTCAGCACAGTACTTGCGCATGGCCCGTCAAAACCAGCTGTCTTGCCCACTTCCCCATGATTTGATCGGTCGAAATAAGGTTAACAACTTAGATTTCTCACCCAAAAGGAAGAACGATTTCATCTGTTTCTTTTCATAAGAACGACCTTAAGTCCAGCATGACCGATCCTTGATAAACCTGATTTAGTTTACCAAACTATGTTGTGATCAGTTATTTTGAAGCCAGTAATTTTGCAAAATAAAATTACAAGCTTCGAGGAGTGAAACACCCCACCCTCCGTTAAGGTCACTCACAAAGGGACTGCCTTAACTTTGGTGGAGGTTTGTAAGTAACAGTCACAGATAGAAACAAGACAGATATAAACACATATATATAAGCAGCGGAAAAACAACAGACTTTTTATTTCATAAAATACTTGTTCATACAAAAACACTTCCATAACTGTCACACAACACTTCCAAAACATTACATCATCATTTCTGTCTTGGTTATTAAATAAAGAAGCATAAAACATAATTAAAACTGCATAAATCCCCATGATTGTATCCAACAACCATAGCCAAAGCAAGAGAGTCCAAACTGTACATCTACTATCTTGAAGCTTTGCAAAGAGTCTGACTAAGCTGAGTTGTTTCCTCCCTGTGGACCGGGGGGGGGGGGGGCGGAAGAAAAGAAGACGAAAGAAAATAGGTTCAGACATAAAGCCTGGTAAGTCTAGTGACTCTTCAATATGTGAATAAGAATAAGGGCATGATAGGTACAAACTGGAAATAGGAAAGTATCATAAACTAAGATAAAGCAGTTTGAATCGAGTATCCTATCGCACCCCACACTATATCTCTGCACCTACATGTATTATTTCTGAACTGGCACCCCGTGCTGAAGGTAAAGTGATCCCATTATTCTAAAGATCGGCTCCTACTCGCATAATTACATGCGTCTAACGACCCCCAAATATTGTAGATACCTATGCTGGTCCCACCATGGGGTGTATCAAGACCCATGGTGGCGACCCGACACAATACTAGAATGCATAGGTTATACTGCTGGTGCCCCGAGTGCCCTGTTTGTCTGCTCCGAAGTGTGTGCACGCCCGCACTCCGTTGGAACCCATATTGTTGCACCCACCGCCGTCGCTTTGACCACTTACAATCAGCCCAGTAATCGTGCCCCACCATGCCTAGTTTCAGGGTACCATGATACCTAATTTGGGTTACTGCTGAAACGGGTCCCTCGTTACTAGGATTTTCTAGTCAAACATGTTAAGTGGTCAAGTGTCTGTAGTTACCTAACCCCACCCATCAGTTTATTTAACATGTTGAATTGGTTAAGTATTTTAGTTAACTTAACCCTATCTTCTGTCCTTAGCCTCTTAAAGCACCGACCACTCACATTAGACAGATATTGTTATGGTTACTGGATGTGCCGGTCGGTTCTGGGCAGATTTACATCGTAACTCAGTCTAACCTCGAGTCCTTATTGGGCTCCATGCTTAACCACCCACATTGGATAGGTATTGTTATGACTACTGGACAGTCGGGCGGGTCCGGGCAGGTTTATATCACAACTCAATCCAACCTCGTGTTAAGCACATTCGTATTTTCTAAATTTACATATTTGTCTTTATTACCGGTTATATGTAAGTTTGCTAACCATTAAAGGTTGAATCAATCTAAAACCTCGTCTCCATTTTGTTTCCTTTGCATTTTTACTTTCAATAATTGTTGAGTGCGGCTCCGCTTATTCTCCAACCATATTGGTGAAGTATTTTCATTGTACCTAAGGTGTTTGAACCATTTTTGCTGAAAACATTTTGAACTCATCTTTCACATAATAAAATGAATATAATTGTTTCTATGTATATTTCATGTATTACTCACATAGATTTGAACTCGTTTCACTTAGGTGATGCGACATGATGTTTTTCTCTTATGTCTTCTGTTACCAACATTCATAGGCATGAGATAGGGGATTTGGCACCAGTCCTTCATTTTTGGATATGGTAAAAATGCTTTTTGACCTCGAGCTGATTGGGTATCTTAGTTATCTATTGAGGAGGTTCCGCGGTATAGGATATTAATAGGGTTGTCAACGGATACTTTCGGATACAGATAATGCTATATCCGTACCCATATCCGAAGTCATTTTCGAATATCGGATATCCACATTCGCGGATACGGATGGATATCGGATAATTATCTTATCTGCCAACAATCAATAAATCAAAATTTTTAATTTAACATAAATGTTTTTCAATTCCATTGATAAAAAAGTGTGTAAAATAAACATATATAATGAAATTTGTTAACGATATTTTTCGTCAACACCCAAGATGGATCCTTAGGGGCGATCCAAAGGGGAGGAAATAGGATGATTCGATTCTCCCTAGCTTGATTTAACTCGCCGTTTCTTCGGTAGAAGGATTTCCTCGTCAGAAAAGTGTCAGGTTACCATGAACTTGACGAGATGTGCAAGGATCTTTCGAGAACCTGACAGCACAACAGAATACTTACAGAAATAAATTGAAAAGCAGAACAGTACATAGAAGGAACAAGAACACATGATTTTATAGTGGTTCGGTTCGATTTGAACCTACGTCCACTTGAAGGGTTTTTATGATTTCATTCATAGAGGAGATTACATAAACGATTCCCCAATTTGATTTACAAACTAGGGTTCATTCTCCAAAATCTCAGAGAGAGCAAAATGAGGACCTCCTCCCGATTTTTGAAGAAGAAGAAGAAGAGGCAGTGGAAAAAGAGAAGTTCCCCTTTTTCCTAAAGAAAACCCATCCCCTGGATGTGGCCCTTGGGGTTTTATTTATAGCAGATTAGGGGTCCCTTCTGTTGTTGGGCTATTGGGCCTATAAGAGCTTTTGTCAACTGCCATTTCCCTTGGTTTCAGATGTTTGGCTTCCGGTCGCTTTTGCGACATGGTTATGGCTTTTAAAGTGGGGTTTCCGGTTATTTGTGGCTTCTTTGGGATATATATGAACTTAACGATACGGTATCTTTCGGAAGGTATTTGGACTTTTAATAGCAGCTCCTAGGTGTAGGCTCTTTGATGTCAACTCCCGTCCTTCCTGTGAATACTTAAAGAAGCTTGCTTTTTTGATGCTTGTAGATGGTTACCAGTTTGCGATTGATGTTGGTGTCTGTACTAAGTAGCTTAGGACGGATAGCATGTTTCTCCTCTAGGGGTTTCGGTTGTCCAGTCGGTATAGCTTTTAGGATGATTTGGTCTTTTGTAGGATAGCTCTTGATAATGTATTCTTTGATATTTTATGCAGTTGACGTTGTGGAAATAGACTCTTTTATGTACCTTCGGCCTGATATTTTGGATACTTTCTTGTCCTATTGTATTAGCATTAAGAGGGTTAATACTGACACTCCCTTTCTCCCTTCTAGGCTTCTGTTAGCGGAACTCTCGCCCCTTTCTTTCTTGGCTTCTGACTCAGATGCCATCTCGTTATAGATCTTCCCCTAACGGATATGCTCTGATGAATAGACTGTGTCGGAAATCTATAGACTTTGAATTCTTTCTCCCTAACGAGGCGGAAGTTTATGTAGCTCTCGGATCATTCTTTCAGGCTTGTGTTTACTAGTTGTCCCTTCACCATTAGCTGGTAGCGGGGTAAGTCTCGGTTGATGCTCCCTTCAGAATATTTCTCCCTATTTTTGACTTCTCTTAGTGTTTGACCTTGCTCTCTAAAAGATTTCTATGTGCTTATGGCTGTCCAGTACCCCTTAGCTGTCAACCTATTTCACCGTCAATTTTTGGTAGTAACATTTACCCCCCCCCCCTTTAGTGAAGGGGTATTTTCGACTTTTCAAGTCAAACTCCTTGTTATTTTCCGAAGTGTTATCTCTGTATCTTTCGATCTCCCTCAATCAAGGCGTTGATTGTCCTTGTTGTACGGTTCAGATTAATTTTGAACTTTGAATGTAACACTCTATACATATATTATCTCTCTTTTTTAAAGACAGTACAAAGGTTTTTGTCGTACTTAAATATATACACCTGCCAAAGAAAACATTATATTCGACACAATCCAAAATAAAACACCAACATACACAAACACTACTCACGTGTGAGCCAAATACATCCCAGGCAAATTAAAGTGAATCAAACCATGTCATCCATTTTCTCTTCGTTCTGCCGCCAAAGTTACCATTCAGTAAACTAGTAAACTTCCAATGATCAACACTCTCCATAGTGTGATCAAGGTCAAAGCTCCTCATTGCACTGCATCTCAAAGGTGTTAGACCAGAAAAACTAGCTATTTCTTTGCCTTTGCTGGACTTCCCAGACATCCTAGCAGAGCCAATCACTCTTCGATGTCGAATCGCTAAAGCAAGCCTCCCCGTTTACTCTCACGTACCCCAAGTACTCAACGAATCCTTCCCAACACCATCACTACTATCTACATTTTCAAGCGTTATATCAAGAGCATCAACCTTCTCCTCTCCATCTTCAGAACTGTAGATTTCCTCCTCGCTTTCGTCTGATAGTTCCTCCTTCCCCTCATTGAGATTTAAAAGAGCTACAAACAGGTTTGAAGAAAATGCCCTACTAAAACTAGAATTACCTATAACCTTCACCTTTCTCTTTGTTTTCCAAACCTTCAGAAAACCATCCCTATCCTTCCTAAACAAAAAATTTCTGAAATCTGCTAGTTCAGAAGGATCACTTGGATTTCCTGAAAATTTGTTAATTTCGGTTTCGTGATAAGAAGGCCTGGTGAAAAGCCTTATTAGCGATGAAATATGTACTGGAGATGGAATTTGTATCTCTACACTAAGATACGAGAAATCAGATATGTTCCATGTGTCTTCTTGCATTCTTAGAACCCTTCCTACTTTTGACAATATAATTTTCACCATATTGAAATTTTGAAACAAAATGGGGAAAATTTTACGGTGATCCAAAGAGAAACCACCTGCTTCGGTCTCGAAGAACCAAAGTTGAGATTCCATGGTCAGATATGCAAGGTGCCCTTGTCATTTGAGATAGAGTAAAAATCTCCCACAAGGAAGTTTTTTGGGAACTTGACAACGAAGACATTCTAGAACTTCTTGACGTTTCATTCCCAAGAATATAGATAATCGAACTCCTTCTTCAAAACTCGTTCGACGCCATTGATTGAGAACTGACCCGAGAAAATGGAGACAATCGCCTAAGAATTGAAGTGCTGTAAATCTTCGTCAAAAATAAATGGTGATATATTGACCTTATTCCCAGTTGCCATGTTTCTATTATTTGAAGAGTGTACCGACCCGGAAAATCTGAACCAATTTAAAATTTTAAAATTGGCTAAAATAGTGGATTTTAAATATTTAAAATAAATATTTTAAATAATAGCAATGAAAAGTGAGTTTGAATCGACGATTGAAAACGAATATAATTAATTCTAATTATAAACAAGGCCTAAAATGGCGCTGCAGTTTCAAAAATTGAATTCAAACTTTGTCGGACTATACCGGGTGCAAAACAAAACGGATTTGGGTGAAACCAAAAATATTTAAATCTGTTAGTGAATACCTTTCTAACAAATCTGAAAAATCGAATTTTCATAGCGGAAAGCAAAAGTTATGGCCAAATGAATTTTCAGAAAGGTCGCTATGGAATTTTTATAGCCCGTGAAATTGGCCATTTTGCAAACGACCTCGGAATTCGACGAAACCACTTTTGTTGGATCCGGGATGTGAAGTTATTGCTAGGTTTCAAATTTCATAATTTTTGAAGCTACTATGTGAGCGTGGCAAAGGAAAATTTGCTTTGGTCAATTATAGTTAAATTGGATCGACCAAAAATGGGCCTTTTTGCAAACGGTCTCAGAATTCGACGAAACTAGTTTTGTTGGGACCGTATCATCAAAACATAGCTAGATTGATTTTTCTGGAATTTTTCGAATCAGTTTGTGGCCCTGGCAAATTGAAATGTGCGTTCAAATTAAATATTGAATGTTTTATATTTTAATTTTAAGGAAATCTGACTGAAACATTCGAATGGGCCTTCAAAACATATCCCATTGTGTTCGGAATGGGGGTAAAACGCTAGGGACGACAGTCGTTGGGTTTGGATTGGTGTTAGTATACGAAGAGGGGTATTTTTGAAAAAAAAATTATAAAATAAAATAAAATAATCCTATTGGCTAGTCGATCCTTCTCTCTCCCCGTAACCCCTCAGATCAAAGGCGGAAACCACCTTCCAACTTCCCAGCCCGATTTCTCCCGATCCATCTCACGAAACCATACCCTCCTTTGGAGAAATTTGTAGTACTCATCAGGATCTTCAAATCCATATGGAGTTTGCTAATTTTAATTGAGAAACGGGAGAGAACCACCCTCGTGAAGATCCGATCTTCGAAGCTCCGCCGGCGACGCCAGGCACCACCAAATGGGGGCCAACCTACCTCCGCCTGAGCGCCTCTTGGAGCTCTTGGATGTGGCGCAACCCGATCTCAACAACGCGCAACGGTTTTCGCGAGAGATCGAAACCTAGTTTCGAACAAAACAATGGAGGTACGGTGTAAATTATATTCAAACTATTCTATAGCAGTTTAAAGCGCTACCGTTTTTGATTTCACTATAAAAATCATAACTTTTTGCTGTGTTGACGAAATTCAGTGAAACAAGAGACAGTGGACTCGTGTGGACGTCTTCTACCTTCTAGAAGAGACCGCATATTTTTCTGAGCCTTCTGCTATTTTTGGTAGAGTGGAACCCAATGTGAGATTTCTAATTTATAAACGATATGGAAAACGACGATGTATAAATTATATAGTCGATGTATGAGTTATATAAGCTTTGTACACCTCATGTATAAGCGTTGTATAAATTGTACGTTCGATGTATAAGTTATATGCGTTGTAAAAATTATATATGTGTTGAAACAGAAGTGAATTGCTATATATAAATAAATATATATATATATACGCCCATCGTCCACAAACCATGGACGATATTTATTGGTTGTGATTGGTGTGAAAATTGATTAATAGCGAATGGTTGATTGGGATTGTTTGTGGTTGATATTGATTGATTGTGGTTGAAAAATACCCATTTGTGGTTGAGAAATATTTGGTTGAAACCATATAGGATTAGTTTGTGGAAATGAAATAAATATATACATGCCGCCTGCGTGTGAACTAGATGCATAATCCCTATTGTCAGAAACCGCGAGGTTTTAAGGTAGAGCGAGGAGCCGTACTAGGGACGGTCCCGGTTTTAACTACCCTGCCATTATGCTGCCGAAATTTTGAATAATATTCATGTGTTTGAATTATTTTCATTTGTTGAAACTATATTTATTCGTTGAATAGAAAACCTTCATGTGTTGAATTGAAGCTCATTCGTTGATTAGAAATTCATGTGTTGAATGGTGTTCGTGTTTTAAATATAAAAATCACATTTTTATCTATATATATAAACTATAGAAAACCTTCATGTGTTGAATCGATATTCATTCGTTGAATTGAAATTCATGTGTTGAATGGTATTCGTGTTTTAAATATAAAAATCACCTTTGTATCTACATTTACAAACTATAGAAAACCTTCATGTGTTGAATCGACATTCATTCGTTGAATTTAAATTCATGTGTTGAATGGTATTCATATTTTGAAATAAATTGTTTCATAATAAAAATCACATTTTTATCATCTATATGAACTATATAAATAATAGCGTTTTGAAATGAATAGGTTTACAATAAAAATCACATTTTTATTATATACATGAATTGTTAAATATAGCGAAGTGTTGAAATAGAAGACAGTTAGATAAAAATATCATTTTTATCAAATGTATGAAAAGAATATAGCTTTGAAATCGAAGAATCGATATATATATATATATATATATATATATATAAATGGAATTAAAATATATCGAATAACGACGCTGCAGTTCGTATTTTGAAACTATGATTTCAAACGATTATACCGGGAGATCCGACCATCGGATTTTCCTAAAATCTCAACCGTTGGGTTCGCTTTGGAAAAATCTTTCCAACGGCACCAACTTTGTAAAAATCCAACGGTTGGATTGTCTGGAATGTTTAATTCAAATCTGAAGGAAAACAACGCCAGAATCGATTATATATATATATATATATATATATATAATTATACTTAATCGAATAACGACGCTGCAGTTCGTATTTTGAAACCAAAACTTCAAACGGTTATACCGGGAGATCCGACCGTCGGAATTTCCCGAAACTAGAACCGTTGGATTCATTTTGAAAAGATCTTTCTAATGATGTAAATTTTGTGAAGATCCAACGGTTAGATTTTCAGATATGTGTAAATCAAATCTGGAAAAAAACAGCGCCATGGTCGCGTTATGGCCCGAAGTGTCGTTTTAAATAAATTGGATATTTTAAAATAAATAAAAATAGCGATAAATCGTTATAAAATATTATAAACGATATGGATGTGAAATTTAGAAATTAACTAGAGGTTGGCTAAGTCGAATGGTTCCCTGGGTGTTGATCTGATGTTGGTTTCGGCCTTCGAGGTTAATATTTGGGAAATCATTCTCTTACTGATTGACGGTTAGCGACTAATGAATTGAAATGATGCGTGTGTATGTTAGTGTTGCACTTGTTTATTATATACGCGAGTTGCTCAGAAAGACCGGGTTTATCCCATTCTGAATTACTGAATCGACGACAAGAAATCGAAGATGAAGACGGTGGTCGAAGACTGGAGATCTTCACCTCGTTTGGATGGTAACCGAGGTCCTGATTGGAAGGCATCCCGAAATATGGATAATGAGTGGTGATCGTCCAGACGTACGTGGTGATCAATGGGTTTGCGAGGTATATAGTGCCTCCGATTTCGTTCAGACCTAGAACGGACTTGCAAATGGATAGTGTGTCAGACATTGGAATTTATTCTGTGTGATTGATAGCCATCAGTTGCACGGTGTGAATTGCCTGTGTGGCATGCTAAGATGCAGTGATCAGGGCTTCTGTTGAAAAGAAAAGTCTTGTGGTGATGATCAAAGCACCGCCTTTGTGGCGTAGCTTTGTGTATGACGTGAAATCGCGAGCCTCACACCCAGGTATGAACCAGACACGGGAGAGGACCTTAGGGAGAACTTGCGTTTCTTTCTAGTTAGAAGTGGCGTCCGTGGTTTTACACGCCCTGACGAGTTTGACTTATGTGGTTGTTACTGTTGCGAGACGCCTCGGTTTGATCGGACGATCCAGGTCCGATGGAGTCATTTGTTGGTTCATTTACGCCCCAAAGGGCGGAGAAACGTATTGTTCAGGCACAATAATCCACTCCGTGTGGACCGGCCCTGTCGCTCCAAGGGGCAGTTGCGGCTATTTCGGAGACATGGGCTAGATTGTCTCAAAGTCGGTAAGGACTATCTTTTGCCTTGGTTCATGACGGAAATCCAATTTCCAAATACGTGACTGTGCGGTTTCGATTGTATATATATTTGGCGACATAGTGGAATGGGACGCTCATGTCGTCTATGATTGATAGTTATGATTTGAAATTGTTTTTGAAACATATAAACACTAGTAATAATATCAAATGCTTTTGTTTTATTCGTATCAATCATATTTTGGCCATTATAAGGTAAAACTCTATCCTCCGGTTTGTGTTGCATTGTGTGATGGGAACTGAGTCTTATAATGGCTTCATTTTATAAAAAGCATTACGATGTTTTAAAAGAAAGATTTGTTTTTAAAGCACTGGCAATCCAATGGAGTAAACCCGTTCCACGAAAGTGGCGTGGTCCTGTGATTAGCCATATTATAAATGTGTTGAGTAGATTTCTCATACCAGTCCCATGACTGACTCGTAGTTTGTTTCACTTTCAAACTCGGGTGCCCCTTTTTCTACACGGGCAGCCTTGTATTCAGGTTTAGCTGGTTCTTTCTGGATAGCTGGAGCTGAAGATGGATTCTATCATTTATATCTTTTTACGTTGTTCAGTTCGTATTGTACATTATGTTTGTTTTCCATTGTAGACATTTATGTATAGCTGAACTGTATTTGTACTAAGTATGATCCTATATACTGTGTAACTTTGATGATTACGTTTATCCAGTATATTCTATTGTTCATTATCTGGTGTATTTATTTAATTCTGTTCTGCTATTATCTTCTTCTGTGTTATATTCCAAAGATAACCCTTGTCTCCGTCCGTATGGGAAATGGGGTCGTCACAACGTGGTATCAGAGCGAGGTTAAGCTTAGTTCTGGAATATAACATATTAACGAACTCGTCAGAAATAGAACTAGTAGTGTTCTAGGATAGGTAACTCATTACAGATAGGATCAGTAATATCCTAGTATGAGTTGCAGAATGAAATAACACCTAGATTGACGCATTTACATTCAAGTATTGTCTCTATATTTTGAAATATCTTTTCTGTTGACCTGACACTTGATCTGCCATTTGCAGAAGAACTAGAAACTGAGTGCCAGAAACAGAAGAAGTAACACTGACCCGGATATTGAAGCCCTATACATGAAATATAGAAATATGGGTGGAAAACCCTTCTCGGGCAAAGAATCTATTATGAGAACCCAAGCTTGGATTCGTTCGGCTGAGAAAATCTTCGAAGCATTAAAGCTGAGGGAAGACCAGAAAAGATTACTGGCCTCCTGGGCACTTAAAGACGAAGCTTTGTTCTGGTGGGATTCGGTTATCAAGGATAATCCACAAGGTGATATCACCTGGGATAGATTCAAAGTGATTTTCCTGGAAAGATTTACTCCTCCAAAAGCAATTGAGCGACTATGTGATGAATTTTCTTATTTGATACAAGGAGATATGACCATTCCCGAATATCATAAGAAATTCAATGAACTTTCTCACTTTGCCCTCATCTAATTGAAAATCCGAAGAGGAAGAATTTGAGGTTTATCAACGGGCTTCAAAGAAAATATCAGAATAGTGTAATGAGGAACGTGAAGCTCCCCTTTTCTGAAATGATATACATGGCTTATCAGTACGAAGATCTAGACAAGAAAGGTATGTTACAATACGAAGAAGAAATCAGCTCTAGTAATAAAATTGAGTCTGAAACTGATCATCCTGAGGCTAGTACAATGTCTGAGGTCAGTAAGGAACCCAAAGCCAATCGAAAAAGGGCCAGATCAGAGAAAGAACTAGTAACGACTGCCGTATGCAATAACTGCCATAAGCAAGGGCATTTGCAAGGAAAATGCAAATCTTTAAAGAAACTAAAGAAGAGTGAACCTAAGTCAAAGAACAAGTTTCAAGAGACCAGAGAATGCAGCATTTGCCATCGGTTTGGTCACGTAAAGCAGGCAACCAAGGAGGCTCAGGTAAATGAAGTGGCAGAAACCTCAGCACCCTCAGATAGCCAGGGAAGGTCTGATGTTTTAGAAGGCACGCTTAATGTCAAAAATATTCCAGTTAAAGTACTGTTTAACACCGGCGCGTCACGAAGCTTTATTTCAAAGAATGTAGCTAAAAAGTTAGATTTGAAATTGAGGAAGCTCAAAGAACCAATGACTGTCCAAAATCTGGTTGGGGGTTCCATCGACCTCAGTTGGGTTTGTGCAGTACCTGTCTCTTTTTCCTGCTATAAATTCCCTACTATCTCCATCGTCATGAATTTTAAGGAGTTTGTAACACCCCTAAGTCCCACATCGTGGAAGCTTATGTGAAATGGGTACTTATATAGTAGAGCTCATCTCTTACTAACGCCGAGGCCTTTTGAGGAACAAAACCCCACACATATACGGTGGCTAAGTTGGGGAAAATATCTTGCGTGAACGGAGGTGCGGGTTGTTACAGTGGTATCAGAGCCAGGTTCCCAGCCGGAATTGTGGCTCCTATGTGGACCACAGCGCCTGGGTGAGGTGTTTGTGAGCCAACGGGGACGTTGGGCTCTGTAGGAGGGGAGAATGTAACACCCCTAAGTCCCACATCGTGGAAGCTTGTGTGAAATGGGTACTTATATAGTAGAGATCATCTCTTACTAACGTCGATGCCTTTTGAGGAACAAAACCCCACACCTATACGGTGGCTAAGTTAGGGACAATATCTTGCGTGAACGGAGGTGCGGGTTGTTACAGAGTTTGATCTTATATTAGGGTTGGATTGGCTAACCAAATATGAAGCTGAGGCTAGATGCGCCGAGAGAGTGGATAAAGCAAAGGCCCAATCAGGGAATTATATAACCATACCATGTGAAGGCCCGAATTCGAATAGAAAAGATTTCTGGTCAGCTCTCGATGTTTCTCCAGCCCAAATAGAAAATATCCCTGAAGTCACAGAGAATATTCCCGACCTCGTAAAAGATATTCCTGTCGTCCAGAACTATGCGGATGTGTTTGAAGAAGTTGTTCGCTTGCCCGCGCAGAGAGAAATAGATTTCAAGATCACTTTGATTCCGAATGCAAGGCCGGTAGCTCATGCTATCCGAAGAATGTCCTTGAAGGAGAAAGAAGAACTTGACAATCAAACACGACAGCTAGTATGGAAAGGTCTGATCAGGCCTAGTTTCTCTGATTGGGGGGCAGCAGTGGTGTTTGTCCCAAAATCAGACGGTACTCTGCGACTATGTGTAGATTATCGTGATTTGAACAAGCAGACGATAAAGAACAAATATCCATTGCCGCGGATCGATGATTTATTGGATCGTCTGAATGGAGCACAAGTATTCTCAAGGATAGACCTATCTACAGGCTTCCATCAACTTCGAATTGCCGAAGAGTGTGTTCCAATGACAACATTCAGAGGTCCCGACTTATTCTACGAGTGGTTAGTAATGCCGTTCGGCTTATGTTACGCTCCTGCTTACTTCGTCGATCTAATGAATAGGGTGTTGAGAGGGGTTTTGAATAAATTTGTTCTGGTTTTCATTGACGATATTCTAATCTTCTCTAAATCAAAGGACGAACATGAAAAGCATCTGGAACAGGTCCTAGAAATTCTGAGAAGGAACGTTCTAAAATCTAAATTATCCAAATGTATATTCTGGCAAGATGAAGTAAAATTTCTCGGCCATGTCGTATCGAAAGAAGGAATTGCTGTGGATCCAAGTAAAATCACAGCTATTCAGAATTGGAAACAGCCCAGTACTCCTACTGAAGTCCGCAGTTTTCTCGGATTGGCTAGCTATTACCGGAAGTTCGTAAAAAACTTTTCAAAGATATCTGGTCACTTAACGAAGCTTACAAAGAAGCACTCTAAATTCAAATGGACTCCAGAAAGTGAAGAGGCTTTTGAAGAGCTAAAGTTAAGATTAACGACAGCTCCAGTGTTAACCATCATCGATGGCAATCAGGATTTAAAAGTCTGGACTGATGCTTCTAGAGAAGGCCTTGGTGCACTGTTAATGCAAAGGGGTCAAGTGATTGCGTATGCTAGCCGCCAGTTGAAGCCACATGAAAATAACTACGTAACTCATGATCTTGAGTTATTGGCTATAGTATTCGCTTTGAAAATCTGGAAACACTATCTGCTGGGTGAGAGATTTGAACTGTATACAGACCATCAGTCGTTAAAGTATTTTTTCACTCAGAAAGACCTGAATCTGAGGCAGCAACGTTGGCTGGAGTTTCTTGCAGCATATGATTTTGAAATTATATACACTCCATGGAAAGCCAATGTCGTGACCGATGCGATGAGCCGAAAGAATGAAATGATCGCCAGTTTTATCATTGCGACTTCGTTGATTGACAAGATATCGGCTCTCCAAAATACGACCAATTTATCAAAGGAATGAGTCAGCGAATTCGTGAAGGCAATGCTTCGGATTTTCAGCTCGACAGCGAAGGGATTCTGAGGTTAGAAGGACGAATTTGTGTTCCAGAAATTCCTGAACTCAGAAGAGATGTGCTTGATGAATGCCACAAATCTAAGCTCAGTATCCATCCGGGTGTGAGTAAAATGTATAACGATATCAAGCGCACATTCTGGTGGAAGTCGTTAAAAAGAGACATCTCGATATATGTTAGTCGATGCCCTACTTGCCAGCTAGTCAAAAGCGACCAACAGAAACTAGCTGGATTGCTACAACCGCTAGACGTTCTTGGTTGGAAGTGGGAACATATTTCTATGGATTTCATTGATGGTTTGACCAGAACCAGAAAAGGAAATGACAGTATTTGGGTGATCGTAGATCGCTTCATGAAGACCGCCCATATACTTCAGGGAAATTATTAGACTACATGGAGTGCTGCTAAGTATAGTTAGTGATAGAGATACAATATTTACTAGCAAATTCTGGGAGGCATTTCAAGTCGAACAGGGAACAAAGCTGAATCTAAGCACCGCTTATCATCCTCAGACTGACGGTCAAACTGAGAGGGTGAACCATATAGTAGAAGATCTATTGCGGGCTTGTGTTCTAGATTTCGGTGGATCATAGGAAGACCATCTGCATTTGGCTGAATTTTCATATAATAACAGCTACCAGGCGAGCCTAACAATGTCGCCATTCGAAGCATTGTATGGTAGACCGTGCCGATCTCCTGCTTGTTGGGTCGAACCTGGTAATAGACTTGTGTTAGGGCCTGATATGATCCGAGAAGCTGCCGACAAAGTCTATTTTATCAAGAAACGATTACTGGCCGCTCAAAGCCGACAAAAGAGCTATGCCGATAGAAGAAGAAGAGATATATCATTTGCTGTTGGCGACTATGTATATTTGAAAGTATCGCTGATGAGAGGAGTTATCTGGTTCGGTAAAACTGGGAAGTTGGCGCCCAAATTCATTGGTCTGTTTCCTATTCTGGAACGGATCGGGACTCTCGCATATACGGTTAAATTGCCAGGTTGGTTACCTAGAGTGCATGATGTATTTCATATATCTCAACTTCGAAAGCACGTTCATGATCCAGACTTGATCGTGGAAGAAGCAGCTCAACAGGATATTGAAATTACCCCTGAATTAGCTGTGAGAAGGGAGCCGCTCAAGATTATAGGCAAAGAAACCAAAGAGCTGAGGAACAAGAAAGTTCACTTAGTCAAAGTGCAATGGAGTGGAGATCCGCGAGATTGTACTTGGGAAACTGAGGAGAGCATTCAAAAAGCCTATCCTAGATGCCGAGTGGATATCTCTGATTGACTCCGGTGCAAGGTATATTTACTATACTTTACATTAACAATTAGTTCTCTACTCTGTTGTTATTGTTAATTCTATAGTCTGAATGATTTTTAAAGAGTATAGAAATTGATTAGTATATTTTTGAAAAGTTAAAAACAATTTGGTTGTTGTTTGTGTTGTGTGATAGTAGATTGATTAATTAAATCATTAAAACAATAGTTAATTTAATCAACAATAGAATAATGGTAGAATTTATTCATTTAAATCACACATTGAACTGATTAAAAATAGATAGAAATATATACATGTGCATTATATATGTTTGAACAGGTAAATGGATTAGCTGTTGAGTAAAGATTTTATTTGCGTGCCCGACAAATAGGTAAACCTTAATGAGTTGGATGCGAAATATTATTATATCAACTCCTGTGAATGCCATTGGATGCGGAGTGCTGGTTATTCTGTGTGAAATAATAAATATCGCTATAGGATAGTAACAATTAATTTTGAACTACACCGCATGGCATACTTCTGATGATAGGCATACTTCATCATATACCACATAAGCATTTGGAGCTTGTGTGACGAGGTGGAAGATCTACCATACGAGCGAGAGGCTTATATGGCGATGACTATATTTTACAGGTTGAACTGATGACTGATATGGACTATTTAAATTGTAACAATTAAATTGCCAGATTAATAAAAACCCCACACGGGTCTGGAGTTGACAATAACCACGTCTCTCTAGTTATTAGATACGACACATGGACTATTTATTTCCCACACGGTACGAGGTGACGAGGATTTATCCTCTGGAGCATTTAAAATACACACTCCCTCAGGCTTTGACAGGGTGACGAGAATTTATTCTCTGGAGTTATTATCAATACACGCTCCCCTGTAAACACCAAAATATATCACTATAAATATGTGTGTGCTTATTAGGATTTATTGGGTACCTAATATGGCCCAATAAATTTCCAAACCTCTCCCCGTACAAAGGAGGTTATGGCGAAATTTTTCGAAAATTCCGGGTGTTAGCCAAATTTTTGAAGAATTTGAAAATTCTCAAAAACTGAAAAGTTTGAGAATTGAAGCCAAATCGAACGTAGAGTTGACGAATCAAACCACTTTCGACTTTGTTCCTTTTCGGGGATGAAAAGTTTTAAGTGGGGGAGATTGTAACGACCCGGAAAATCAGAACCAATTTAAATTTTTTAAATTGTCTAAAATAGTGGATTTTAAATATTTAAAATAAATATTTTAAATAATAGCAATGAAAAATGAGTTTGAATCAACGATTGAAAACGAATATAATTAATTCTAATTATAAACAAGGCCTGAAATGGCGCTGCAGTTTCAAAAATTGAATTCAAACTTTGTCGGACTGTACCGGGTGCAAAACAAAACGGATTTGAGTGAAACCAAAAATATTTAAATCTGTTAGTGAATACCTTTCTAACAAATCTGAAAAATCGAATTTTCATAGCGGAAAGCAAAATTTATGGCCAAATGAATTTTCAGAAAGATCGCTATGGAATTTTTATAGCCCGTGAAATTGGCCATTTTGCAAACGACCTCGGAATTCGAAGAAACCACTTTTGTTGGATCCGGGATGTGAAGTTATTGCTAGGTTTCAAATTTCATAATTTTTGAAGCTAGTATGTGAGCGTGGCAAAGGAAAATGTGTTTTGGTCAATTACAGTTAAATTGGATCGACCAGAAATGGGCCTTTTTGCAAACGGTCTCAGAATTTAACGGAACTAGTTTCGTTGGGACTGTATCGTCAAAACATAGCTAGATTTATTTTTCTGGAATTTTTCAAATCAGCTTGTGGCCCTGGCAAATTGAAATGTACGTTCAAATTAAATATTGAATGTTTTATATTTTAATTTGAAGGAAAACTGACTGAAACATTTGAATGGGCCTTTGAAACATATCCCATTGTGTTCGGAATGGGGGTAAAACACTAGGGACGACAGTCGTTGGGTTTGGAATGGTGTTAGTATACGAAGAGGGGTATTTTTGAAAAAAAAATTATAAAATAAAATAAAAAAATCCTATTGGCTAGTCGATCCTTCTCTCTCCCCGTAACCCCTCAGATCGAAGGCGGAAACCACCTTCCAACTTCCCAGCCGGATTTCTCTCGATCCACCTCACGAAACTATACCCTCCTTTGGAGAAATTTGTAGTACTCATCAGGATCTTTAAATCCATACGGAGTTTGCAAATTTTCATTGATAAACGGGAGAGAACCACCCTCGTAAAGATCCGATCTTAGAAGCTCCGCCGGCGACGCCAGGCACAACCCAGTGGGGGCCCACCTACCTCCGCCAGAGCGCCTCTCGGAGCTCTTGGATGTGGTGCAACCCGATCTCAACAACGTGCAACGGTTTTCGCGAGAGATCGAAACCTAGTTTCGAACAAAACAGTGGAGGTACAGTGTAAATTATATTCAAACTATTCTATAGCAGTTTAAAGCGCTACCGTTTTTGATTTCACTATAAAAATCATATCTTTTTGCTGTGTTGACGAAATTCAATGAAATAAGAGACAGTGGACTTGTGTGGATGTCTTCTACCTTCTAGAAGAGACCGCATATTTTGCTGAGCCTTCTGCTATTTTTGGTGGAGTGGAACCCAATGTGAGATTTCTAATTTATAAACGATATGGAAAACGACGATGTATAAATTATATAGTCGATGTATGAGTTATATAAGCGTTGTACACCTCATGTATAAGCGTTGTATAAGTTGTACGTTCGATGTATAAGTTATATATGCGTTATAAAAATTATATATGTGTTGAAATAGAAGTGAATTGCTATATATAAATATATATATATACGCCCCTCATCCACAAACCATGGACGATATTTATTGGTTGTGATTGGTATGAAAATTGATTGATAGCGAATGGTTGATTGGGATTGTTTGTGGTTGATATTGATTGATTGTGGTTGAAAAATACCCATTTGTGGTTGAGAAATATTTGGTTGAAACCATATAGGATTAGTTTGTGGAAATGAAATAAATATATACATGTCGCCTGCATGCGAACTAGATGCATAATCCCCATTGTCAGAAACCGCGAGGTTTTAAGGTAGAACGAGGAGCCGTACTAGGGACGGTCCCGGTTTTAACTACCCTGCCATTATGCTGCCGAAATTTTGAATAATATTCATGTGTTTGAATTATTTTCATCTGTTGAAACTATATTTATTCGTTGAATAGAAAACCTTCATGTGTTGAATTGAAACTCATTCGTTGATTAGAAATTCATGTGTTGAATGGTGTTCGTGTTTTAAATATAAAAATCACATTTTTATCTATATATATAAACTATAGAAAACCTTAATGTGTTGAATCGATATTCATTCGTTGAATTGAAATTCATGTGTTGAATGGTATTCGTGTTTTAAATATAAAAATCACCTTTGTATCTACATATACAAACTATAGAAAACCTTCATGTGTTGAATCGATATTCATTCGTTGAATTGAAATTCATGTGTTGAATGGTATTCATATTTTGAAATAAATTGTTTTATAATAAAAATCACATTTTTATCATCTATATGAACTATATAAAATAATAGTGTTTTGAAATGAATAGTTTTACAATAAAAATCACATTTTTATTATATACATGAATTGTTAAATATAGCGAAGTGTTGAAATAAAAGACAGTTAGATAAAAATATCATTTTTATCAAATGTATGAAAAGAAT
Source organism: Allium sativum (assembly GCA_030737875.1). Classification (NCBI taxonomy): domain Eukaryota; kingdom Viridiplantae; phylum Streptophyta; class Magnoliopsida; order Asparagales; family Amaryllidaceae; genus Allium; species Allium sativum. The sequence goes on along the minus strand of CM060914.1, from coordinate 141,538,319 downwards.
ATAGCTTTGAAATCGAAGAATCGATATATATATATATATATAAAAATGGAATTAAAATATATTGAATAACGAAGCTGCAGTTCGTATTTTGAAACCGTGATTTCAAACGATTATACCGGGAGATCCGACCATCGGATTTTCCTGAAATCGAAACCGTTGGGTTCGCTTTGGAAAAATCTTTCCAACGGCACCAACTTTGTAAAAATCCAACGGTTGAATTGTCTGGAATGTTTAATTCAAATCTGAAGGAAAACAGCGCCAGAATCGATTATATATATATATATATATATATATATATATATATATATATATGTATATAATTATATTTAATCGAATAACGATGCTATGGTTCGTATTTTGAAACCGAAACTTCAAACGATTATACCGGGAGATCCGACCGTCGGAATTTCCCGAAACTGGAACCGTTGGATTCGTTTTGAAAAGATCTTTCTAATGATGTAAATTTTGTGAAGATCCAACGGTTAGATTTTTCAGATATGTGTAAATCAAATCTGAATAAAAACAACGCCACGGCCGCGTTATGGCCCGAAGCGTCGTTTTGAATAAATTAGCTATTTTAAAATAATAAAAATAGCGATAAATCGTTATAAAATATTATAAACGATACGGATGTGAAATTTAGAAATTAACTGAAGGTTGGCTAAGTCGAATGGTTTCCTGGGTGTTGATCTGATATTGGTTTCGTCCTCCGGGGTTAATATTTGGGAAATCGTTCTCTTACTGATTGACGGTTAGCGACTAATGAATTGAAATGATGCGTGTGTACGTTAGTGTTGCACTTGTTTATTATATACGCGGGTTGCTCAGAAAGACCGGGTTTATCCCATTCAGAATAACTGAATCGACGATAAGAAATCGAAGATGAAGACGGTGGTCGAAGACCCGAGATCTTCACCTCGTTTGGATGGTAACCGAGGTCCTGATTGGGAGGCATCCCGAAATATGGATAATGAGTGGTGATCGTCCAGACGTACGTGGTGATCGACGGGTTTGCGAGGTATATAGCGCCTCCGGTTTCGTTCAGACCCAGAACGGACTTGCAAATGGACAGTGTGTCAGACATTGGAATTTATTCTGTGTGGTTGATAGCCATCAGTTGCACGGTGTGAATTGATTGTGTGGCATGCTAAGATGCAGTGATCAGGGCTTCTGTTGAAAAGCAAAATCTTGTGGTGATGATCAAAGCACCGACTGTGTGGCGTAGCTTTGTGTATAACGTGAAATCGCGAGCCTCACACCCCGGTATGAACCAGAAACGGGAGAGGACCTTAGGGAGAACATGCGTTTCTTTCTAGTTAGAAGTGGAGTCAGTGGTTTTACACGCCCTGACGAGTTTGACTTATGTGGTTGTTACTGTTGCGAGGCACCTCGGTTTGATCGACGATCCGGGTCCGATGGAGTCATTTGTTGGCTCATTTACGCCCCAAAGGACAGAGAAACGTATTGTTCAGGCACTATAATCCACTCCGTGTGGACCGGCCCTGTCGCTCCAAGGGGTAGTTGCGGCTGTTCCGGAGACATGGGCTAGATTGTCTCGAAGTCGGTAAGGACTATCTTTTTCCTTGGTTCATGACGGAAATCCAATTTCCAAATACGTGACTGTGCGGTTTCGATTGTATATATATTTGGCGACATAGTGGCATGGGACGCTCATGTCGTCTATAATTGATAGTTATGATTTGAAATTGTTTTTGAAACATATAAACACTAGTAATAATATCAAATGCTTTTGTTTTATTCGTATCAATCATATTTTGGCCATTATAAGGTAAAACTCTATCCTCCGGTTTGCGTTGCATTGTGTGATGGGAACTGAGTCTTATAATGGCTTCATTTTATAAAAAGCATTGCGATGTTTTAAAAGAAAGATTTGTTTTTAAAGCACTGGCAATCCAATGGAGTAAACCCATTCCACGAAAGTGGCGTGGTCCTGTGATTAGCCATATTATAAATGTGTTGAGTAGATTTCTCATACCAGTCCCATGACTGACTCGTAGTTTGTTTCACTTTCAAACTCGGGTGCCCCTTTTTCTACACGGGCAGCCTTGTATTCAGGTTTAGCTGGTTCTTTCTGGATAGCTGGAGCTGAAGATGGATTCTATCATTTATCTCTTTTTATGTTGTTCAGTTCCTATTATACATTATGTTTGTTTTTCGCTGTAGACATTTATGTATAGCTGAACTGTATTTGTACTAAGTATGATCCTGTATACTGTGTAACTCTGATGATTATGTTTATCCAGTATATTCTATTGTTCATTATCTGGTGTATTTATTTATTTCTGTTCTGCTATTATCTGTTTCTGTGTTATATTCCAAAGATAACCCTTGTCTCCGTCCGTACGGGAATTGGGGTCGTCACAAAGAGGGAGGGTTGGAGCATTGGAATTCTTCATGCCCTATCTTTTTATACTTGAATCAAATGATCAGGTTCCAACAATCCTTGATCCAATGGTCAGAATTCCCATATCGGAAGTGTCGTTTTACGTGATTTGATCTTGTTCAGAGCTTCAGAATGCAAAGAGGCCTTAAGAGTACACAATGATGATTTCTTTACCTTGATTTTAGGTACATGATTCTTTAATAACATTTCGTTTAATAGAGGCACGTGAGGGCTATCTACAGTTTTATTTGCACGTAGGAGTTCCAGATCGGACAAATTCTCTAACGTCATTCAAGAACGCAGAAGACAAAGATGAAGCAGGCATCATTTTAGGTCAACTTCTTTGGTCAATTTTTTTTCTTAGGAAGAATCCTGTGCTCTTAGCAATGCTAACAATATTAAGGTGCATTAGATATGAAATGCCCATAGTGTTTTGTTTGTGTTTCGTGTGTTAGTGCAAGGATTCGATATACTCGACTGACGCGTGCATAAATTAAAAATGCTTCCTAGAGCGAACGATAGGGTCTGGGCCACCCTTTAATTGGTCAAGCGAAGATTGAAGACGGGGAATCCCTTCCGGTCGCAACCTCCTCCGGTGTTACTGGTTTGAAGATCGGAAGTCCAATTCTGAAATGTAATAGAAGTCCTGAGTTGCATCTAGATTCGGGCAATTAAATGAAGACTGGAAATCCAAGTAAAAGAAGTACCAAACCAAACTCAGATTCTGGTATCTAAATAAAGAAGACCGGTAACCCCTTTTGATATTAATGTAATAGAAGTCCTGAACCGAACCCAGATTTGGGTATTTAAATGATAGAAGACTAGGAACCCCTTCCGGTATTAACTTAATAGAATTCCTGAAACGAACCCAAATTCGGGTATTTAAATGAAGAAGACTGGGAACCCCTTCTGGTATTAATGTAACAGAAGTCCCGAACCGAACCAAGAATAGAGTATTTAAATGATAGTAGACCGAGAACCCCTTCCGGTACTAATGTAATAGAAGTCTCGAACCGAACCCATATTTGGGTATTTCAATAAAGAAGACTGAGAATCCCTTCTGGTATTAATGTAATAGAATTCCTGAAAGGAACCCAGATTCGAGTTATTTAAATGATTGAAGACCGGGAACCCCTTCCAGTATTAATTTAATAGAAGTCCCTAACCCATCCCAGATTCAGGTATTTAAATGAAGAAGACCGGGAACCCCTTCCAGTATTAATGTAATAGAAGTTCCGATCCGAACCCAGATTCGGGAATTTAAATGATAGAAGACCGGGAACCCCTTCCAGTATTAATGTAATAGAAGTCCTAAAGTGAACCTAGATTCGGGTATTTAAATGAAGAAGACTGGGAACCCATTTCTGTATTAATGTAGTTGGTATCCCCTTTGGATTTGATTTGTGAAGCAGAGGCTGTACGTGCTTTTACTGTTCCCTTCAAGCTTTTGCTCCCTTCTGCGAGATGCGATTTGAATAGAGGTTATACGTGCTCCGAGTGCTTTCTTCGAGCTTTTGCTCCCTTATGCACGATGAGATTTGAGCAGAGGTTGTACATGCTCCGAGTGCTCCATTCGATCTTTTGCTCCCTTCCGTGAGATGAGATTTGAGCAAAGGCTGTATGTGCTCCGAGTGCTCCCTTTAAGCTTTTGGTCCTTTCTGCGAGATGAGATTTGAGAAGAGGGTGTAAGTGCTCCGAGTGCTCCCTTTGTGCTTTTTCTCCCTTTTGCGTGATGTGATTTGAGCAGAGGATGTACATGCCCCGAGTGCCCCCTTCGATCTTTTTCTCCCTTCTGCGGGATGAGATTTGAGAAGAGGCTGCACGTGCTCCGAGTGCTCCCTTCGAAGCTTTTTCGCCCTTCTACGGGATGAGATTTGAGCAGAGGTTGCACGTGCTCCGAATGATCCCTTCTAGATTTTTCTCCCTTCCGCGGGATGAGATTTGTAGGCAGAGGATGTACATGCCTAGGATGCAAACACGGAGTTCGCGGCGAGAACACATCTTACGGGCGAGTACATAACTCGTGGGTGCAAACACATAGTTCGCGACGAGAACACATCTCGCGGGGGAAAACACACAATTCGAGGTGAGAACACATCTCGTGGGAAAGTACACAACTCGCGTGATCACGTAGCGCTTTAAGTACGAGTCGCACAGCTCGCATGAGCATGTAGCTCAAAGTAAGGGGATATTGACATAATGAAAATTGCAAGTATGCTTGAATATTCTCTAAATGCATTAATATGATGCTTGAGTTAAGAGAGATTTACCATACCTTCACGATGTCTAGCTGTTTTCCTAAAGTAAGGGACACGTTGATGCCTTATGACCGGGAATTCGGCAAGTGCGGCATGTGCACGGCCCGCGGCATTGATTAGCACAGTGATTCTTTAATCCACAATTGTAGCAGCTTCCGTGAGCAGAGTTATAAGTTTTGGCTTTGGAAGTTCCATTCCTTCTTTTCACGCTTGAATGAGGTTCAGGATTCCTGTCGGGATCCCCCTTCTTGTTTGAGCTTCCTCTCTAATAATCGGACTCGTCCATATGAATGAATTTGTCTGCCTGGAGGTATAAGTCCTGCAAGCTTCCGCACCCACGGATATATAACTCCCTCCAGAATGGTGTATTTTTAATTAGACCAGAGTAAACAGTGATAAGTTTCTTATGGTCGTTCATGTCGTCGGCTTTTAGAGCCTCCGTCTTAAACATTCCCAAGTAACTGCTCAGAGATTCTTCTAGTTTTTGCTTTATATTCGTGAGTATCGTATAGTCCACGGTTGGATCTTTGCACACGCAGAAATATGTTGAGAATGCATGAGAGAATTTTTTCCATGAATAGATGGTACTCTCTTGATATTGTCGGCACCATTTGGTGACCGCCCCTCGAAGCGTTATTAGAAATATTCGACATCGTATAGCACTAGAAGCATCATAAACGTCCATATGACTATTGAAGGCCATGAGATGATTGTCCGGATCAGAAGCTCCATAATATTTCATGGTTGGGGCTTTCATACGTGGTGGTATCATTGTAATTTTGATCTCATCAGCAAAGGGTGCTACTCTACCGCTGTCATTGATATGCTTACCCAAGGCTCTTATCCCCTCGGTTTCGAACAAGTTCCTTATGGTTTTCTCCGTCGTGTTTCTAAAATAAGTGTTTCTAAAATAAGTTTCTAAATCTCACGGTTCGGATTGGACTAGACTCCCCAGAAGTTGAACTTCCATATTTCTCTTTACCCTCATGGCATTGGCTCTCATCGCACCTTTTGTCTATAGGATTAGTCCTTCTTTTCTTGGAAGGGATTAAATAAGATTTCTCTTTTATTTTTGATATCTGCTTGGCTATACCTTCCCATGTATATTTGGCTCATCTCCATGTTTTAGTTCGTCGTCTTTCGAAGAACCCGGTGATCGAGTTTCACCCTTCAGATCCTTTACTTCAAGTAGACGTCGTTTCAGGGTCTTGCTTCTCTTGACTCCCTCTTTTACAAAACTCAGGTTCAAGGTTCGTGTCATAATCGAAGGTCTGCATGCTCCTGTAGCGTGTTGGCCAAACAACCAGGTTCTATCCTCTGTTGGCGCGCAGTTGTTTTTTTGTGATCTTAAACTAATGCGTGGATCTGGCGAGAATTTGGTTCGGATGTCAAACCCAGAAGATGTTTTCGTCCCTGATTTCACTTCCTTTTAAGTAAGTCAGATGTCGAGGTTCTTCGGGCTGAGCTTTCTTCAATAGACCTTACAGTAGCATCAATATGCAGAGCCAAACATAGTGCTCCCAGCTCATTATCCTTCCTTCCTTTTAAGTCTGATGGTTCTCAGATTTTCGGATTTGTTGAGCTAATACCCGAAAGTGTGTTGCTCTCCAAAGCGGTTGATGCGTTGGAATCTTGTCTCTAAATTCCTTTTGTTATAACCATTTTCGAGGGGTAATGGGAGTCTTTCCTATTTTCCCAAAAAGCAAAGACCAATGATGTCTGAAGTAATAACCTGATACTTAGAAGCTCCATCTCGAGATTCTTTGTCTACAACCTCGCTTCTTCAATACTTAGTCCAACCCAGGACGGAACAGTTCATGTAGACATGTGGACCTTAACCACAAGGTCAGAGGTTCAAGCCCTCCTTCTAGCGCCAAAATGTTAACGATATTTTTCGTCAACACTCAAGATGGATCTAAGGGGGCGATCCAAAGGGGAGGAAATAGGATTATTCGATTCCCCCAGCTTGATTTAACTTGCCATTTCTTCGATGGAAGGATTTACTTGTCAGAAAAGCATCAGGTTGCCAAGAACCTGACGACTTGTGCAAGGATCTTTCCAAAACCTGACAGCACAATAGAATACTTACAAAAATAAGTTAAAAAGAAGAACAGTACACAGAAGGAACAGGAACACACAATTTTTTAGTGGTTCGGTTCGGTTTGAACCTACGTCCACTTGAAGGGTTTTTGTGATTTCATTCATAGAGGAGATTACATACACGATTCCCCAAATTGACATACAAACTAGGGTTCACTCCAGAATCTCAAAGGGAGCAGAGTGAGGACCTCCTCCCGATTTTAGAAGAAGAAGAGGCATTGGAAAAAGAGAAGTTCCCCTTTTTCCTAAAGAAAACCTGTCCCCCTAAATATGGTCCTTAGGGTCTTATTTATAGCGGATATGGGGTCCCTTCTGCTGTTGGGCTATTGGGCCTATAAGAGCTTTTGTTGACCACCATTTCCCTTGGTTTTAGACGTTTAGCTTCCGGTCGCTTTTGTGGTACTGGTTATGGCTTTTGAAGCGGGGGTTCCGGTTATTTGCGGCTTCATTGGGATGGATATGAACTTAACGATACTGTATCTTTTGGAAGGTATTTGGACTTTTTAATAGCAACTCCAGAGCGTATGTTCTCGGATGTCAACTCCCGGCCTTCCTGGGAATAATTAGAGAAACTTGTTTTCTTGATGCTTATAGATGGTCAAAAGTTTATGATTGATGTCAATGTCTATACTAAGTAGCTTAGGACGGATAGCCTGCTTCTCTGCTATGGGTTTCGGTTGTCCAGTCGGTAAAGCTTTTAGGATGGTTTGGTCTTTCGAAGGATAGCTCTTGCTAATGTATTCTTTGATATTTTACGTAGTTGACATTGTGGAAATAGACACTTTTATGTACCTTCGGCCTGATATTCTTGATACTTTCTCATCCTGTTGTATTAGCGTTAAGCGGGTTAATGCCGACACTCCCTTTCGCTCTTCTAGGCTTTTATTAGCGGAACTCTTGCCCTTTTCTTTCTTGGCTTCTGACTCGGATGCCCTCTCGTTACGGAGCTTCCCCTAACAGATATGCTCGGCTGGATAGACTGTGTCGGAAATCTGTAGACTTTGAATTCTTTTCCCCTAATGAGGCGGAAGTTTATGTAGCTCTCGGTTCATTTTTTCAGGCTTGTGTTTACTGGATTTCCCTTCACCATTAGCTGGTAGCGGGGATAAGTCTCGGTTGATGCTCCCTTTGGAATATTTCTCCCTATTTTTGACTTCCCTTATTTTTTGACCTTGCTCTCTGAAAGATTTCCGTGTGCTTACGGTTTCCCGATACCTCTGCGCTGGCAACCTATTTCATTGTCAATTTTGGGTAGTAACAAAATTAAATAGATTTAAATAGATAACATGCATTTGCGTATATATAATATAAACCTTCGACTTAGTAAAGGAATAAATAAATCTCATTCATTGTACTAAAATATGTATAATTTTGAGCATAATGTTAAAAAGAATCGAATAGATAATTTTCGGATGCGGATATCTATGTATCTGTATCCGCATCCGTTTTTTCGGATACCAGTTTTTTGAATATGGTTGCAGATAGATTTTGGATTTTTCAGGTATTCATTGACAGCTCTAAGGATTAGGGCTGTCAATGGGTCATGTCGGTTCGGGTTGATTTATAAACGGGTCGGGTCAACCCGTTTATTAAACGGGTCATATTTTCCCAACCCTAACTCGACCCGTTTATAAACGGGTTGACCCAACCCGTCCCACGTAACCCGTTTAACTAAATGGGTCGCGTTGGGTCGAGTTTACCCGTTTGACCAATTAATAGATATTACCTACTAATATAAGCAACAAAAGAGTCAAATCACTAACATGCATACTGTTATGTAATCACCAACATGCAACAAGTTGCAATGTCACTAATAGACAACACATATATAAAGCATGAAATAACCATATCCAAAAATCATTTTCAATATATAAGTATATATTCCCATACTGCATAAATTAAAGAGTTCCAGTATGAAAGAGATAAAGTTGTTATAATTAAAATATAACTAACAGCATACAAGAATAAATTAGTAAAATATAACAACTTACATATACGAGCATACTGATTATTGCATACATAAAAGATTAACACTAATACTATACATAAAAGACTATCAGTATGGAAGAGATACAACATATAATCGGGTTTGGCGGGTCAAAATCGGGTTAGTGGGTCAACCCTAAACTCACCCGTTTATAAACGGGTCAAATTCGGGTTGACCCAAAAATGACCTGCTAACTAAACGGGTCGGGTTAACCTGCTAATTTCCATGCGGGTTTCGGGTCGGGTCACGGGTCGTGTAGGAAATTGACAGCCCTACTAAGGATATAGCAGTATCTCTAATTTGCTTTGTTTGTTGCAGATTGTTTATTCCTTAAACTTGTTCAATTTGTTTTTATATTTTATTTTTGTTCACTGGTATGTAGTAAAAAATGTGTTGTCATATTTGAATTTAAATATCGAGTTTATTATGTTTTGCTTTATTTGCGATTACTAAATGCATATTATTTTAAGAAACAAACAATTAATTAATTATAGATCAATTAAACTAAAAATCACAAATTAAAATACTCCACTTAAATGTTCTGCTTAAAAGCATCGTTTAAAGTCACAAAAGCATACTTAAATACTACACTTAAATGGCCTGCTTTAATACCTCGATTGATTGGATCTCTTCCGCATAAAGCCACAAATGCATATTTCATTTATCTTTCTACTTTGCTAAAATGACTTGGTTAGCATACCGTGCATATGTCATACATTTGCATCGAGTGGTGAGATTTATGTCTTGCTTTCCTTCACTTTTATTCAAGAGTTATGAGTATTGCGTATGCTTGTGGAATTGCTATTAAAAGCCTTCCAGCCTTATAACTCACGTGCAGGCTTATGTACCTTATATTACATGTCCTTTTTCTTTTCATTTGCAAACTTTTACATGTTTCTAGCCTGTTAGTAAGAAATATAATATGATGATTCAAACGTCTTCTAATATATAGGCTATAGGACTTGGTAATTCAAAGCTTGTTTATCTTCGCACTTAATAATGAAATACAAAGGAATTGCCTTCATCTATACATGAAATTATTCATTTGGGCGAATATATTCCATTTCCCTGAACTCCTTATATATTTTGGGAAAATATATTCCATTTCCCTGAATTACTGAACTTCAATTTACTTCGTGCATACATTATTTTTTCCTTTATGTGTATCTTATGTTTAACAGTTGTTGAGGACTACGAAATGGATCGTTCAGGAAAAGCAAACACTAGAGGGGGTGAATAGTGTTTGTATGAATTTAAACAAAACTTAAAACTAAAGAGAATTATGGAATGAATCAAACAACACAAACACAATCACAGATTCAAACACAAATGCAAAATAAACAGAAATAAAACTGCAGAAAAGGAAAGAACACACCGGATTTTATACTGGTTCGGATCACTCTTACGTCCAGTCCCACACAACGCTGGATTGTGCAGAGTTTTATTATTCTTTCAATAGTCAATTACAACCTCCCTGATTTCACGGCTCACAAGGAGACACTGATTCCTACTTTCTTGATTTCACGGCTCACAAGAACATACTGACTCATATTTCCTTCATTTCACGACCCACAAGGACATACCAACTCTCTTTGACTCACAACAAGGTTTATACAACTCAACCAATTACAAAACATCCCTATAACTCTTCTAGATTCAGAGAGTAAAGAGTGTAGAGAGAAGAAGTTTTATCAAAACAGAATTGAATTTTGCAGAGTATAAGTGTAAAAAACCATAAATATGATTAAGAATAATGGTGGCATGAAAGAGTATGAAGATAGAGAAGAAGATGTGTTAAAAATCCGGTTTTAACCTTTTTTTAATAGAGTATGAAGGGTTGCAATAGTTCTGAAGCATTTCAAAAAGTGAAAAGACACTTCCCTTCAAATTTAGAAAAAATAGCTGTTATAGGTCGACATACAATTTTTACTATGTCGAAATAGTCATTAGTATTTTTCATTTTCAAAACATTTTCAAGTACTTTGATATAAAACTAATTCTGGAAATTCTTGAGTAAAATTCTAGTGTTGTAAATTAACATTACATAATAGAAAATCATATGAAAATATAATTTAAACTAAATAAATATATTTATAAAATTATAAGGTTTTAAACTATATAAAGTATAAATATATAAAAAAAACTAAGTTTGGAAAAAAGAATAAAAATAGAAACAAAATAGAGAGGATTGAGGATAGAATTGAAAATCAGAATTTAAAAACTAGAATTTGAAAATTAGAATTTGAAATTAGAATTTGAAATTAGAATTTGAATTTGAACCTGGAATGCTATTTAGAGTCTTACAAAATTTAGACTTTATAACTATATTGCTCTTGAACTCCGGAATAATGATTACTCATGAGTCTTGAAAATTTCTCTGATCTTTGAATCTCTATCATCTTTATAACTGTACAGTCTTTAGTAATATTTCTTATATATAATTCCTGCATATATATATATATATGTATATATATATATATTCTATACAAAAAGTGTTAGCATATACTTTATAATCAATGATAATTGAAATAAGGTTGTTGTCATCAAAACTCCATTCTCCAACAATCTCCCCCTTTTTGATGATGACAACCTTAGTTTATAAAATACCATACCTATATATACCTGTTTAATGATGTTCCTTCTATATTCCCCCGTTTGTAAGAGTTCGATAAAAGTATGCCTATATTTTATAATTTCTCCCCCTTTGGCATTATCAAAAAGAAAGAGTAAAGATACTCCCTCTAAATTATACAACTCTAGGATCTAAGTAATATTCCTAAAAATACTCCCCCTAAATTGTATAATTCCCTGACTAAAACATAAGTAACTATTACTAATAAAATACCCCCCCCCCCCCTTAATTTATTAACTATTTCTAAGTAGAATACTATCCTAATTTATTTTAAACTTACAATAATACTTGATCAAAACACAAACCAATCCAAGTATCATTATTACGTATGTTTGTCTGTTATACAAACCAAACCAAACTAAATCACACCATATGTCTTAATATATACAAGTTTCAAACAATATAATCTAATTCACACCACACCATATGTTTTTAGAATAATTAAACAAATCAATCAAATCGTACCAAACAACTAAATGTTTCTTGGAACTTCAACCCATTCATCTTGTCTAGTAATTAGATTCTTCTGGATATCTTTCCACTCTTCTTCAATGTTATGTGATGTTTGGTTGTTTTCATTTCTGAAATAAGAAGAAATATCCCAACGAATTACATTAAAATGTTTTTCTTGATGTTTAACCATCCTCATTTGGATTAACTCTAGTTTGCGTTGATTGCGTAATACTATGGGGAGAGTTTTCTTGAAAGAATTCAAAGAATCATTAAGATTCTCACTAATATTATGAATAGGATTTTCCATGGATTTGATGAGAAATGACTAAGGAAGAAGGAGTAATGGCATAATGAAGTTTTCTGGAAGAAATGTACTTAAATAGGGTCTGGAATTTATTGGATTTTGAATGGATATGAGTAGTTATTTTAATTTTAAAATTTGAAAAGATTTCGAAATGTGTTTGTTATATGTCGTCATACATGTTTTGTCATATCGACATACTATAGTATGTTTTTTGAAAATTTCGAATTTTTGAGTACTTTTGAACTCTTGTAATATTACAATATGAAATATAAAGATGATTTAATCAGAAATAAATTCCATTCATTACTTAATAGGAAGTAAATAAATCCAACTAAACAAGACACAATTTAAATACGAGATTCGAAAGCAAATACAAGGAAATATATAAAGATAGATTAAATTAGATGGCCTAGTTTTCGGATGATGATAAGGAAGATGAAATTCCAAGCTTTCTTCCTACCTTGGCCATGAAATTGGATATTTTGGAAACCTTCTTGTTAAGCTTCTTTTGATTTTTGATGATTTTCACTTGATTTGGAAAAACTGTGTCTTTGTGGTTACGCTTTGAGGTTGCATACTCAATGCTTTCCATAGAAGTCTCTTCTTCTTTTTCAACTTCCATTGGGTCTTATTCTTGTTGTAATCGAGCTTGTTTGGCCTCATATGTCTCATAAGGTTTGAAAGTGAGAGAAATTTACATGAGATGAATGTTTGATGCGTCAAACACTTTTATTGGGACAAATTGTTCTCCGTGAAGATCAACTCCAAAGTGTTTGAAAATGCAAGTGAGATAAACACCATAGTAGAGAGTGTTTTCTCTTAAAGATAGATCTATGGCCTTAAATTCATTTAGAATCATATCGGCCCAATTTATAAGGTAATTACCCATAATGGCATAGAGAGCCTTTTGGACTTTAAGAGTTGGATTGTTATAATTTCTGAAACGAGGAGTAATGGTATGTTAAAGGAGAAGGTTGACGATTCTTGTTTTTGGATGAAAGAAACGATTTTTGAAATCCATTGGAGCACCATCTTCAAAGATATCGTGATAGGTTTCCATATCGGTTTCATCGATAGCGAAAGTTGAGAAATCCGTGCCCTCGCTTCTACAATTTAGAATTTCGCCTGAAAGATTGGCATCGAAAACAATTTGAGTTCCCTTGACACTACTCCAAATTTGGTTTTCGTTGGCTTGATAAAATCCGCGGTTGAGATTTGCATAGAACGTCTACAAGAGTTTGGGATAACATACTTCGTCATTTTCATGGAAGTCAATTAGACTCAAGACTTTGTTGTATTGGAAAAGAGAGGCGAGGTCATAAGATGGAAAGTCGCTAAAGACGACGAAAGCGCCCATGTTAACTTTAGCATTTGCTAAATAGTTACCATAGGTTTTGATGGCCTCTTTGTCATTGTAAAGACAAACCTTTTATAGTTTTGGTTATCTTCAATTTCTGAGATAAACTTGAGGAAGCTATTGATATAATAATTTTGAAGAGAATAGATATAAAGGATATTGTTTTGAGTTGTGAATGAAAGGTATAAAGGATATATATATATAGAAAATGAATAGATATGAATTGAATGAATATGAGTTGAATAGGCACAACTTTTCAGATTGAAAGGACACCTTTTCAGACCTTGGGAGTGGGTGAAAAGATTGGAGGGAAGTTTGAAAGTACAAGCTTTTGAAATTCAAAAATTAAATTTCAAAACTATTGGATATGTTGACATGTATATTTCTGTATGTCAACATACAAGACTTGTTTCAAAGGAAATTGGCTTTTCAAGTTTTGAATTAAATTATCGATTTATATTTCAGGTTTAACGATTTCCTAAAATACTTCTAATCCTAATGAACATACAAACAATTTATTTTATTAATTTATTGGTTATTTAATATTATATTATTATTTTGAATTTCAAATTTCAAAAATATATTTCATGAAGTTTTAAATTCAAATAAAAACAAACAAAGCAACCATTTAACCAAACAAAATTAAAATTTAATTCATACGTACCCGGTTTTTTAATCCTTTTCTTCATGATCTTCTGAATTATGAATTGCTATAAAGCATATGTTTATATTTCCTATTTCTGATTCTTGATCATCTGATGATGAATCTGAATCGTCTAATGTTGCTGTGTATGCTTTCTTTCTTTTCCTTGATGAATTGGCGTGGTCTGTTTGTTGAGTAGATTTATCTAGATATGGACACATTCTCTTTATATGACCTAGTTTGTTGCAGTTAAAACATCGTCCATCATTTAATTTTGCTTAATTATAACCCTTCCTTATATATTTTAGAAATTTTCTAAAATGATTTGTCATGAGTGTTGTTTCTTCATCATCTTCACTACTTGAGTCAAAATCATTTGTTGTTGCATCCAGTGCAATAGATTTCTTTTCAGTCGATATTGTTTTTCCCTATAATTGAACTTCATATGACATCAAATCCCAATTAATTCTTCAATCTTCATTTCATTGACATCATTGGCTTCTTCAATAGCCAAAGTCTTCCGATCCCATTCTTTAGTTAATGAATTTAATATTTTTCTGACTTGATATGCTTCTGAATAAGTTTTTCCAAGCGCAGTTAGTGAATGCATTATCTCTTGAAATCTGCAATACATATCTGAAATAGACTCATTCTCGTTCATTTTGAATAATTCAAACTGATTAACTAGCATACCTATCTTAGTCTGTTTAACTATACTAGCTCCTTCATGAGTAACTTGTAAAGTTCTCCCGAATTCATAAGCAGTCTTACATACTGATACTCTATTAAACTCATTTCTCTATAATGAACAAAATAACATATTCATAGCTTTAGAATTGCTCTGTGTTGTAGCCTTTTGTTCATTTGTCCATTGTGCAAATGCAGTTGTGGGTTCAACATATTCATTTTGTGTACTATTCCATATGTCTAATCCTACAGACTGTAAATAAATTTTCATTCTACATGCCTAATATCAATCATTACTACCAATAAACAATGGTGGTCTAACAGTGGATTGACCCTCTATAAAAGAACTATTATTGCTACCAGTGTTGGTTGCCATTATCACTATTTTCAAAATCCAGATTATGAACTTTTTGAAAGACCTTGCTCTGATACCAATTATTAGGGACTACGAATGGATCGTTCAGGCAAAGCAAACAATAGAGGGGGGAGAGGTGAATAGTGTTTGTAAGAATTTAAACAACACTAAAAACTAAAGAGAATTATGGAATGAATCAAATAACATGAACACAATCACAGACACATTCAAATACAAATGCAAAAAAAACAGAAATAAAAATGTAGAAAAGGAAAGAACACACCGGATTTTATACTGGTTCGGATCACTCCTATGTCCAGTCCCACACAACGCTGGATTGTGTAGAGTTTTATTACTCTTTCAATAGTCAATTACACCCTCCCTGATTTCACGGCTCACAAGGAGACACCGATTCCTATTTTCTTGATTTCACGGCTCACAAGAACACACCGACTCCTATTTCCTTTATTTTATGGCCCACAAGGACACACCGACTCCTCTTTGACTCACAGCAAGGTTTATTCAACCCAACCAATTACAAAACAGCCCTATAACTCTTCAATAGCACTTGATTCAGAGACCAGAGAGTGTAAAGAGAAGAAGTTTTATCAAAACAGAATTGAATTCGGCAGAGTATAAGTGTAAAAAACCATAAAAATGATTAAGAATAACAGTGGGATGAAAGAGTATGAAGCTAGAGAAGATGTGTTGAAAAATTCGGTTTTAACCTCTTTTTATAGAGTATGAAGGGTTGCAGCGGTTTCGAAGCATTTCAAAAAGTGAAAAGACACTTCCCCTCAAAATTAGAAAAAATGGCTGTTATATGTCGACATACACTTTTTACTATGTCGACATAGTCATGTGTATTTTTCATTTCAAAACATTTTTCAAGTATTTTGATTTAAAACTAATTCTGGAAATTCTTAAGTAAAATTATAGTGTTGTAAATTAATATTATATGATAGAAAATCATATAAAATATACTTTTAAACTAAATAAATATATTTATAACATTATAAGGTTTCAAACTATATAAAGTATAAATATATAAAATATCTAAGTTTGAAAAACAAAGAAGAATATTAATAGAAACAAAATAGAAAAACAAAATAGAGAGGATTGAGGATAGAATTGAAAATCAGAATTTGAAAATCAGAATTTGAAAATTTGAATTTGAATTTGAACCTGGAGTGCTATTTAGAGTTTTACAAAATTTAGACTCTATAACTATATTGATCTTGAACTCTTGAAATCTTGATTTCTCATGAGTCTTGAAAATTTCTCTGACCTTTGAATCTCTATCATCCTTATAACTGTACAGTCTTCAGTAATATTTCCTCTATATAATTCCTGCACACACACACACTTATATACATATATATATATATATATATATATACATATATATTCTATACAAAAAGTGTTAACATATATTTTATAATCAATGATAATTGAAATAAGGTTGTTGTCATAAAAACTCCATTCTCCAACAATAGTTGTATTGTATTTTATGCCACCGTAAATCCAACTCCAAACTCAAAGAGTACTTTCAATTATGTTGTAGAGATTATGATCTCAAGTTGATATTGCATATTTAGGACTTTGTTTTGTAATCAAAAAATATAAAATATGTGGTTGATATATAACCGTCAATAATCTAAATAAACAATGAATACCATCTCATTAAATATCTAAAACTGGAAATTTGCTCCACTAACTCAGCAAGTGTTTGTGTTTTAGCTTTATTTCAGATTTAGCACTCAGTTTTTTTTTACTACTTTAGTAGGCTAAAACCATAGATTTTATCCTCTGCCACCCCACCTCCATGCACTTGTATATTAGATCTTTTATCAATACACAATTATATTACAATTAGACGGTAACAACAATCAATGTTACTCAATTAGGCAACAATTGGCATGTCATACTGTGTTTACAACAATGATAAAAAGCGTGACCGACTGCGCATTAGATTGAAGCGGTACAGAACCGTCTCCTACACAAAGGAAGAGGAAAATTTCAGTAATGTCCAAGCCTAGAAATAATTCTATTTCCTTGAAACAATATTGTCATCGTATGCACTGATTGACGTAATAGAAATTTATTTCTCAGAATAAAACGGACCAGCCCCGTAGGGTAGTGCCAAAAAACGGAGCTCTGACGAACTGAAGTAGATTATAGAAACTAGATCATAGGATTACTTTGAAGAAGAAGAAGTAATGAGAGCATATTAAAAGGTGAATTCTGACTCGTTTTGGGCAGTGTATTTATAGGAAGGAGGAGCTACCTTTCTGGGCATTAATAACCATTGCAATTAGAAAGGTTACGACTCTCTAACCACGCAGTGCATTAATGTGCGTGCGCTAAGAATTCAAGTGGTTGTACCCATTCAAATGAATGGACATGCCTTTCAAATTCCAAGAAAAAAATTCTCGTTACAGTGCACTGGCCCAAGAAGCAACCGTCGATCCTATTCAATCAAGAGACACACAAGGCACAATCTTTGACACTTTAATATATTATTGTGTGAAGGCCTTGCCCCCACATTCCTCTACAAACCCTCTCCATTTATTTTATATAAGTCTATAGGCTTGTAATATATATGAGAGGGTTCTAATTATATTTTGATGATGTGGGACTACAGTTTGCTATATCTTCTTCTTCCCAAATTCTTCTTTCTCTAGCTCATTCATTTCCAATAATCCCCCACATGAATGAGCAGTCGTTCTTAGTTTCACGAACCATTTACCGCATCAGTTAAAATATCACATGAGCCTTGAATTTTCCTAGTGATTACCTACTTGAATCACGGGCGAATCAGTAGACATAGTTTGTCCTTGAACTGTAAGCCTTTTGTGTAATTCCAATGTTGATAACACACGATAAATGTTTCTTATAACCATTCATTCTCTATATGTGTTTGTTTTTTCCTTGAACACCTATTTGGTCTCATATGTGCTTAGAGAATTTGGCCTCATAATTCTCTCAGGAGCGGCACTTTCGCACTTACATAGGTGATTTTGTAAAGGGTATTCTCTAATTCCTCAAATACATACATCATTAAAAGTATTAATACTTATCCTTATTCAACATGTAATGCACTGACTTATCATAGGAATGGTTTGTGTATAACAGTGCCATCAAGTTTCTCTTAAACTTCGTTGTCTCTTTGAACCTAGATCTTGGGATTTCCAGTCAACTAGGTGGGGTTTCCATTTTAGAAAAACCTTTAGTCTATAAGCCTTAGCCCCATTCCCATCGATAAGTTTTGAACTCTCTTGGCAAGCCTTTTGTAAGTGGATCCGCTAAGTTATCTTTAGATCAATATAATCTGTTGTGATAACCCCGTTAGAGAGAAGTTGTCTTATCATTTTATGTCTACCACGAATATGCCTATATTTACCGTTGGGATAATGCATACCTTGTGGTGTTCGAAGAATTTTCACCCAATATCACATCAGCCAGTCCAAGGTCTTTCATATCGAATTTAGATGATAACATATCCTTTATAGATGTTATTATGGCCTTGTTATTACCTAAGATCAGCAGGTCATCAGCATAGAAACAAACAATGACATATCCAATATGTGTGTGTTTTATGTACACACATTTATCGGATTCATTTATCGTGAATCCCTTTGATGGCATAGTTTTATCAAACTTCTCATACCACTGTTTTGGAGCTTGCCTAAGGCCATAAATTGATTTTTCCAATTTGCAAATTTTATTCTCATTTTTTGAGTTTAGAAATCCTTCATGTTGTTTCATTTAGATTTCTTCCTCTAATTCACCATTTAAGAATGTAGTTTTAACATCCATTTGATGTATTTCTAGTCATGATGGAGAATATAAATTTGATGACAACAACCTTATTTCAATTATCATTATTAATTGATTATAAAATATATACTAACATCTTTATCTAGAATATACATATATATATATATATATGTGTGTGTGTGTGTGTGCAGGATTTTTATATAGGTTATAATAATGAAGACCGTACAATTTTAGAGTTCCAAGAGATTCAGGATTCATGAGACATTCAAGACTCATGAATATCAAGATTTTAAGAGCTCAAGAAAAATATAGTAATTAAGTCTACTTTATATGTAAGACTCTAAATAACACTCAAATTTCAAATTCTTTTTTCAAAATTCAAACTTTGTTTTCAAAAATCAAATTATGTTTTCAAGTTATTACAAACTACTTTTCTAAATGATTTCAAATTATTATTACTCTGCCGATTTCAACGCCGATCCCAGGATGTAAAAGGAAAGAGGAGATGATTTTCATATCCGATATATATAAGCGGAGTAGGAGTATATTCCAAGACTTAGAAATTATTTCTAAGTACTAGGATTCGTACCAATCCCAAGATCGACATCAATACCTAAAAAAGAAAAAAAGAAAAGAAGTAGAAAAATCCAAAAGAATATGAAGGAGGAAGAGATGCAAAAAACTGACAAACTTAAGGATCGGTTATACCTTTTTAAATCAGAACTTCAGCGACGATCATGCATATGCATTTCTGAAATCTCGATTGTCAAAACCGACTCAATGCAAACTAATCATTTATACATGAACTTATGTTTTCCCGAATATGCACCAAGCGATCGAGTTTTCGATTAGATAATGTTTCGAATCCCAACCTATGCGATCGCATGCTTGAATCATGCCGCTTTAATTATGCTTTACTATGAACTCTAGTTGCATCACATGAAATCGCATGCAAACATGTGAGCGCTTACGTGACTCTGCCGAAAATGACTCGTCTACGTTTCGACATATGCGGGAGTCGATGATTAATATTTAATTTCTTGAATCGACGGGAATTAGGCACTCACTTGAGCAACCAGACAAGTTCCAATCCGACGACGAATGCCAAAATAATTGCAATTCCCGACGATGTTAGGACTGCCTACTTATACCAACAAGTTCCGGCAAAGCGACATGGCTATTCAACGGAAAGCTCACGACTGATTGACAATGACTTGAAGATCCTTTTGACTTTCAAAAATACTAGTCCCAACTCAAAGCACATCATGTCAAGATAAGATGTACTTTAGGGGGCAAGGTTAACCGGCCTTTTGGCCCGGTTAGTCCAGGCCCACACGACTCGGCCCATCACATGGTTAAACAGGCCAAAAGCGTCGCTAAGGTACCCAGGAATAAAGCTTGGATGGAGTCGTACGAGGGTAGCCATCCTGGTTTGCCAAGACTGCTCGAATATGGCAAAGTGTTAGGATCAGAATAAAACTTCATCACCAAACTGTATCCCCAAAAGAATACAATATTTCGTATCACAAAGTTCTCATATCATGGCTTGATAACTCCTTAAAATTCCACCATCTCCAAATTCTTATCCCGCTTTCATTTCCCATTTTTGAATCAGCAACTCCTCTCCACAATTCACATCCCTCATTCTCGTACCCTAACTTTGGAATTCAGCTAAGTAAGGGGATACGAAAAGAAAGATATAAATACTTGAAGATACAAAAGCGCAAGAGGTTCAAGACAGCAAGCTCAGGAGGTTTCAACACCCTGGGAAATCCCAAGGTCAATACCGATATTGGGGCACGGAAATTAGGGAGTGGAACCCGCACTCTCACCTGCTCCACTACCTATAAATACCCCTTTGCCTGGTTTGTGAAAAAGGCTGGATTTTTTCTAATTTGACACTTTTGAAAGGAAATATTGACCTTTGGCTACCATCGATCACCTTGAAGCTTTGGAAAGAAGACTATACCTCCTTCTTGAAGACAACATAGGCAAGTTGGGAAGAAGGACTTAGGACGCATTTTTGGACTCACTAGAACATGCTTTCCACTATTTCCTTTGCAATAACTTGTAATAATAGTGCCATCCAATGTACTTTGATTGAAAGTAAATGAAACCAGCAAAAACCTTCAAAGTGGACGTAGGCTCCGGCGGACTGAACCACTTTAAAATACCATATTATTTGTTCCTGCATATTTTCCATCCTGGATGTGTAGTTTCATTATTTCATAACTCATTGGGTGTTGTTGCCACATTTTGCGCATTAATAATTATCGATCATAACCAAGGTGGTGAATATTCGATACAAAACAGAGAGGGATTGGTCGGTCTTAATTCATAGGGTGTCCATGCAAATCTTTCTGTATGCTTATCTAGAGATGTATCATGATAGATGATACCTCATGCATTATCATAGTATTTAATCCAAACTTCAATATGTGTTGTTTACGGTTTTAACTCTATACCTACCAAGTTGGAATTTAAGTAATGTAATAATTTTGGCTAGATTGATAAGTATTTGTATTCTAGACATTATTATAATATCATGATATTTTCTAGAAAGTGTTTTGGTTATCATAAAGGAAAAACACATGCCTTATTTATGTGTGGTCGTGTCCTACGAGAGTTCCATTCTTTCAAAAGATTTTCTAAAATTAAGCATGTTGTTTATGATGTGAGTTTTTTCATTGTAAGTACTATAGACTAATCTAGATGTTTTTGCTATTCCTTAAAATGTGGTTGGGTCAGGCCGAGTATATTTTCCAGACTTGCTTGGAGTTGAGGAGAAGAGCTGGAGTCGAGCTATATTCTTGTACTTTCCGTATTATTTTATTTCCGCCGTGTGAGTTGTATTTGTTGACCATTGTACAGACATATTGGCATTGTCGTATAGGCTGAACTATTCATGTACGTTGATTATTTATTCATGTATATACAGTATTTTCATGTAAAGATTATTGATATATTATATTTATTCATTCCACTGTGAGATTGTAATCTCCTATAATCTAATGTGACTATGTTCTTCAATTCTAATATTTCATTGTTCTTCTTTCTTATCATCTAACTTTTTTCTTCTAACTCTATGGGTTTTCAGTACTTGTATTTAGGCACGTGAATACAGTTGATATATTAGTGTCGAAATTCAAGGGCTGAATTTTCCGATTTGTTGCATAGGCAATAGTCTGATGGAATGTTAACACGTGAAACAAGGAAGAAAGGGGCTCGCAAGAGCATTACAAGGGGCATGCTTCGAAAATAATGCAAACCGAGCTTAAAAAACTATATGAGTTCCATACTTGTTTGTTGCCTTTGCAATTCAGCTCTATTTAATTAACAAATACGTGTCTTATGTTGTAATATGTAAAAGTAATAAGGATGAATATACTAATATATCAAGGTATTTTGCTGTAATTTAAATGGAATGTAGACTCCATAAATAGAGTGATTGTTTACATTGTATGTACATTTGAATCAATAAAATAAAGGCTCTCTCCCTAATATCTTCTATTCACTTTAATGACTTCCTAATATCTTATGTTTTCTTTAATGGCTTCTCTTATTATTTTTATTTGTTCAGTTTTATTTTATAACAAGTTATTAGATCTTTCAAATGAGAAAACTGAAGTACAAATGGAAAAGAGGAACCTTACGTTGATATGCAAATGAGAAACATGAAATAAAGCATTAAAGTATATATTTGCATTTAACATCTGCTTAAAGCAAATGATGTATAATAGGAAATGATTTGAAAAATCAATGAAAGAAATGTTTGAATGAAAAGCAAAAGGCTCATATTCAAATTTTATGTTACACATAATTTGTTGAAGAAATTCATTATTAGAAGAGATCGTTACATTTATAATAAATACTATTTTTCTTGAAGAAAAAATATCAAAATGACACTTGTACATGAATAAAAGCACTTTTTAGAAGTTGTTTCGATTCAAAATATACAATAATGGTATGTAAATTATAATAAGACCTAAAGTTTTATTATAGTAATTTTAGAACATGTAGTGATGATATCATTTTTTGTGAAGTTTTAGTAATTTCAGAACATGTAATGATGATATCATTAGTTGTGAAGTTTTTGTGGTCCGAAACATAAACTTTTCTGAACCGATTACTGAAATCAGATCTATCTCTTTCGTTTACCTAGTTAACGAAATTAGATCTGAAATTCTTTAATTTTACTTTTCTAAATTTGTTTTTCCAGTTAATTTAGATCTGAATTTAAGTATCCTTGATTCAAAATTTAGATATATTCCTTAACTTTTCAGATTTGGACTTATGTTTTAACAGATCCTTTTTTTCGGATATCATTATATTGATTTTAACTTTCTAGATCTACATATGTTTTAACAGTTTTCATTTTGAAAACTTTTTATTTTGGATGGTGTTTTGAGATATAATTCTATTTCCTGAAGAAATATTTAATTTTTTTTAGAAAACCTTTTATAAAGAAAATAGGCATTCTAAAGATCGTATAAAATCTAGATCCAACATTGATCTTGGTTTAACAAAGTTGAAGTGAATGAAAATAAAACAAACTTTTTGTTTGT
The DNA here is from genome assembly GCA_030737875.1 of Allium sativum. Taxonomy (NCBI): domain Eukaryota; kingdom Viridiplantae; phylum Streptophyta; class Magnoliopsida; order Asparagales; family Amaryllidaceae; genus Allium; species Allium sativum. The sequence continues at coordinate 141,514,794 of CM060914.1, read as the reverse complement.
TTCAAAAATTTTTTTTTTTTTTTTTGCTTTGAGATAATAACAATAATAATTTTTTGATTTAATTTCCTTATAAAAAAATTAATTTGAGACATACAGTTATTTTTGTTTATAGGTTTGAATTTTATGTACAGATTTGTAAATTTTTGAACCATTCATGTTAGAAAAGGTAAAATGTTGATAATACGATTATACTCTTCTACTCAACTTTTTAGATATTATAATCAATGCATCAGATGCATTGTTATGATAATATATTATATTAACTTATTGTCATAAATGTATTAAATGCATTAGTTATTATTAGTTAAATGATGTATGTTTTATTTGGAATAAGAATAAACATATGTATTAATATTCAATGTATTTAACTAGTAATATTTAATGTTATGGAAGAAATAAAAAGGATAGAAACACAACCTAATGTTGTGCAAAGAAACATTTTATACTAAATGTTGTATAATTCAAAGTTTAGGACTAGACGCCTTGAATTATTGAAAGAAAAAAAATCTTTTAGATAAAGTTTATAGATTTGAAACCTTGTCAGTTTTTGCTAATAAGCAAGAATGTTAAGACTTCTAAATTAGAAGCATACAAGAAGGTTGAGAACCGGAAGTTCATCATAAATTAATAAGCTTAAAATACATATGCATATATATGAATTATGGAACATAAATTCCTTGATCGATGAATTTGAAATAATTCATAATTTGAAAGCCTGAAGCTTTATTGAAACCGTGTGAACTAATAACATTGTACTTCTTAAAGAAGTTACATCATATGGGGCAGTGATGATGCATCCGAGGATTTCAAAAGTTTTAAACTGAGTTATATCTTGCTTATAAATTTATATTTACATATTGTATTGAAGAATAAATTTTAGCAACTTGAAGTTGTTTAGATATTTTATTTGAACCAGAAAGTCAATACAGTTCCAAACTAGATGTTTAAACATTATAATACAGTCTTTAAGATTCTCATTGACATTTCTTGATAAGCAAAAATTAATGACTTGGAACCTTATAAACAATTTGTTCTAAAATCAATAACTTGAAAGAGAGATAATATGCAAATCAATTATGTATGTAATACGTGTATGCGAATATTTAATTAACAACTGGAGCTCACATTATAAATTATGCATATATTATTTATTAATTCAAGGGGTCGATTGACATCAATATTCAATGACCTAAAGTCATGTGCGTATTCAAATGATCTATTTAATTAGAAAATTCATCCAAGTTACTAGTTTAATGAAAATGAATAAACAATACAATATGAATGCATCTTATCAACTGATAAGAGCATTATCCTCCTACAATTGAAATATATATAATGTATTTGCTAGTAATAATGGATCAAAAATGAGAATCCAAAGATGGTTTATTATTTAATATAACAATGTTTGTCAATGCTGAGGAGGATAAAGGGATACAAATTCATGTTGATCATTGGTGTTAATATTTGCCAATATATAGAATTAGGAAAAGTATTAAATAACGTACATAAATTATCAATTATATCCCTAATAGATTTTGTCCAATGTAGATTTGAATCCCAAAAGGATCAAAATGTGTAAATCACAACTGAAAATATGGTATAAAAATCAGTTTAAAATATTTTTGAAGTAAGTCATACCAAATAATGGAGGAGAGTGTTCTTGAAGAAACACTTAAGGGTGATTTGAAAGAAACCCACGATATGATTGTCAAATAACCCTAGAAGTGGTTTAGGTACCGAAAGCATGATAAGTTTTGAGATCTCAATAAACTAACAAGAAATAATCATTGATGATAAATTAATAAATAATAAAGAGCTTATATTTATAAATGAATTAAATATCTCATATTAGAGAAAAACATGATTGGCTATCATGAAATTCTCTTAAATAAGATATGGACCTGTAGTCCACAAGATAAAATTAGAAATGTATAAAATGACAAAAGCACACTAAAGTTACTAGAGCACCATACAGTCTCAACAACATGTTATGTTCCATGAGCATTGTACTTTCAGAGATAATTGAATTGATTAAAGTAGTGAAAGTATTTAAATTGTTTATAATACCCTGAAGGTATAAACGATGGAAGTATACAAATTCTTGAAGAATTTAAATAATTTTGATAGTGATAAAAAATGCTAAGAGCAAGAAATGTAGATTGCAACATTCTTTTAAGTATCGTTGTGATGGGGAGCTTGATATAATTCAAGATGAGTCGATCACTTCCTACTTCAAGAATTTTTGTGATGAAATTCTTAATATCCATTAAAGTGGTTTTTGTTAGTAAGGTTTTTAATGAGGCATTATCTCAATCCTGAAGTATCAATCCTCATTGTAACATTGCAAAACATGTTACCTAAAGATGAAATAAAATTGCACTTTTTTCCTTATTTATGATTTTTCCCACAGAGTTTTTCATTAAAAGGTTTTTATTAGGCAATTAATATTATCACCTTTGCATATGCATATTCAAGGAGGAGTGTTTTAATATGTAAAAGTAATAATGATGAATATTCTAATATGTCAAGAGATTTTACTGTAATTTAAATGGTATATAGACTCTATAAATAGAGGGATTGTTTATATTGTCTGTACATCTGAATCAATAAAATAAAGACTCTCTCCCTAATATCCTATATTCTCTTTGATGGCTATCTAATATCTTCTGTTTTCTTTAATGCATTATTTTTTATTTTTTTATATGTTCCTTTTCATTTTATAACATTTTATCTTCTTTAGCATGAGATGGAACAACAAAATAACCTTCCAACAAGATGTTAATAATATGCAACAGTGAGGGTAATATTGTAATTGTACAATGATAGTTGTATTACGATAGAATTACGTCAAGTTAAACAAAAATACCTAAGTGTAATATTGTAAATCAATACATAACTAAAATGATAGAATTACTTCAAGTTTGATATACAAATATATGTAGGGATGTCAACGGATGCTTTCAGATACGGATATTGCCAAATCCGTATCCGTATCCGAAATTATTTTCGGATATCGGATATCCGTATCCGTTTAATTTTCGGATATCGTATATCTGTATCCGCTTAATTTTCGGATACGGACGGATATCGGATATTTATCCGCTCCGTCTGTAATTAATAAATTTAAGAGTATAAATAAAAAAGCTTAGATCAACATAAAATCATTTTTATATTAATGTTTGTAAAAAACCATAAAATAAATAAATGCGATGATGACACATAGGTTTTTACTAATATCTATAGGCATATCAAAAAATATTTCAAAATTAAATATTGAAACTACCATTTTTCATTAAAAATGGACAAAAATTTATATAATAGTAACATTCAACAGTTACAAAATAATTATTAACTCTATTTTTCTGTTTTGAGTAATATATATTACATCAATTAGTCGAACATATATTTTTCGGATACGGATACCACTATAACCATATCTGTATCCGAAAAGCTTTTCGGATATTGGATATCCATATCCGCTTTTCAGATATTTTGGATACGGATATCAGATTTTTCGGGTATCCGTATGACAGCCTAAATATATTGTCTAAACATTACACTACACTAGATTGTTATAGAATCAAACAAACTCGGTCAATGTCTGTAAACATTTTAGCACAGGTCATATTATTAAAATTCTTCGGATCATAATATCCAAGCGGAGTGTAAACTGGAAATTGGTTCCCTTTATTAACCATGTCCGTCCAAGCTTACATCCATTTGCTACCGTCCTCGACTTTTGACCAGGCGGGCTTGGCAGCGGAGAACATAGAGCTTTGTCTTCTACTTTTGCAATCGGAGCAACTTCATCACCCTTCTTAGCTGGAACGGTTCCTCCAGCTTCCAACGGTGGAAAGTCTTTGGAATTAAAAATTCCTCCATCTGAAGAAGCGGCAACTTGAGGGAATTGGGGTATTGATTTCCGCACTTCAGGGGACGACGGTCGGTGACACTGTTTATTCGATTTCTGATTACGTTTTGCAACTACTGACTGAAAATCGCCGGCGCAAGGGTATGGGTTAGGCAGATTAGAATTTACATCTGGAGGGTCGGGAGTTTGTGGAGCCGACTGCAGCGCCAAATGATCGGAGAATCTGTAGATCTCGTGCTCATATTTAGATCTCGTGCTCATAGTCGACTTCCTAGGCGATAAGCTGCTTCTGCATATCTCACTGTCACCGCCATCAGAAAATAAAAACTATTGAAAACGTTCGAGTCTCTCCGCCTCAAAGGTCGGTGCCCGATTCATCATCCATTCCTCTCACCTTTTAAGATGTAATCTGGATCGATTCTAACCCTGTTCAAAGATGCTTCTTTTTCAACTATCCCCATTTATCTTCTCATTTCATTGAATCCCATCTTCCAAATCTCAAATCCTCGCTTTCCCTCACTCTGCATCATTTTTATCCCTTAGCCGGAAAGCTTCGTCTCTCACCCAATTCCGCCGAGGAAAAATACGAAATATATTACAAAGAAGGTGATTCGGTCTCTTTAGCCATAGCAGAGAACGAATCAGAGGAGTTTGTACAAGTCTCAAAAATTAAGCCCCATGATCCTGCAAAGCTCAAACGTTTCGTTTGTCAGGTAAGTGAGAATGATGACTTGCTAGCCATTCAGCTAACAGTATTTCCATACAATGGAATTTGCATCGCATTTTCCATACACCATGCAGCATGTGATGGTTTCAGCCACACCCACTTTGTCAAATCCTGGGCCTCAATTTGCAAGTCTGGTTCGCCTTTACATCTCTAGATCGGACTTCACTCCTATTAAACAGTACTCTTCAAGAATGCAATGTAACATATTTAAAAGAAAGATGGGAATTTGGAAACATGCTTGATCTCAAATTTGAAGCTAAAACTAAAATTGAAGCACTGGGCACCATATTCAGGATAAGCCTTGAGCAGCTAGAGAGACTCAAAATGTCAGTTCGAACGAAAGCGAAATTGTTCCAGAAATCCTTACCTTATTGTTCTGCGTACACTGTATCATCTGCATATATATGGTCATGCCATGTAAAACTGCGCAAGTATTCTGAAAATCAGACGATTTGTTTATGTTACCAATTGACTGGAGAAAGAGACTGGAAGCACCTGCTCCAGCAATGTATTTCGGATCATGTGTTTTGCATTCATTTGTGGAAATGAATGCAGAAGATTTGGTTAAGGATGAAGGCGTTATGCTAGCATGTGATGTGAGCAGTGTAATGAGAGGGGTAGAAGATAAAGCTCATATTTTTGCTGGGCATCCGCTATTTGCTATTACGGGTTCTAACAGATTTTCTGTATATGATGGCGTCGATTCGGTTGAGGAAAGTCGATCAAAGTTGAAGTATTTGTAGACAATGAAGGATTTTATATGGCAGAAAATGGAGATGAATGTAAAAGTGTAGAAATCGGGGTTGTGCTGCCAAAGCTAGAGATGGAAGAATTCGTTACAATATTTCAAGACGGTCTTGCATTACTCTCTGAAATGTAAACCCAACCCTTATATTATGATACTGTTAGAGTTACGACATGTTTAAGAAGAAGTATAACACGTGTGCTATTTGTGTGGTGGAAGTAGTGTTGTGGTTATTTTAATGGCTTAAGTTTAGGAGTAGTTATTTTATTATCTATTTATAACTTTGCATTTCTCATATTAATCAAGTTAAATCAATGTAGTCGGCTTATCTTTTAACGTTTGATCTTTCTCTCACTTCTTTCTTTATCCATTTCTAATATGGTATCAAAGCTAGGGAAGAGAGATTAGAAAGACCTAGAAAGCTGACAAAAGTGAGCGGGTATTCTATTAAATAATAATAATAATAATAATAAAACAAATATCGTATGTTATCTCGATGTTCTATTTCAACATATCACACGCCTGCTTTCAGTTCACGTCCTTCTCATCAAATAACCACCTCAGCAGTCTGAAGGCTTGTACCGCTTGAACCTCCTAATCCACCAAGACGACTCCGTATATAACAAAATCATATTGGAACTCCTCCCCAAATGGATCATCTGCATCTGGAAACTGCGAAAATCGGCAGCTCCAAAAACGGGGACCCATTATGGAGCGCAGGTAGGCTGAAGAACAACTGGATCGACACGGATCTGCAGAACACGAAGTTCGAGAGCAACATGAAGCATTTGGGGAGCAAGGGAACATTGGATCGTGGAAGTACTTTTATCGGGTAGAGAATACTGGGACGCTGCAGGCGGATAATCCGGTAGTGCACGTCAGACCCATTATAAAGCGGATCCATGGGTATTGGAGGTTGTTTATATTGCAGGTGTATAAGAGTGAATTCGGGGATAGGTTGCAGGTGTTTTCTTCTTATTTCATCGATGGGGATTTTGTTGACGCACAGGATGGACGGATTTGAAATGGCTGAATAACAAAATGTGCCTCTTAAAAAAATAGTAGTGATGTGTGATGATGTGGGCAGAAGTTGCAGAGGCATGAAGGAGATGAATGATGTTTTATGCTGTTGTTTTGTTTGTGGGAGAGTGTGTTGCAGTTTGTGATATGTAGATGAAGAGAAGGGGCAGTTTTTTTTATGGTTGAAGAAATGGTGGGTTGAAGCAGGGAGATGTTCAGTTTGGTTTAAAGGATGAAAAAGTTAATGGCAGTTTTATTTGTACAGGAGGAGTACTCGTCTTTGAATTTGGATGAAGTTGCACCTACTGGTAAGGTCTGTTTGTTATGTTTGAGCATTTGAAGTCTGGTCGAGTATGTAGATGGAGGGCGATACCGAAGTGTTCGATTTTGATTGGTGAGCTACTTGATTATTTTTTGGTTTGGAGGAAGGTTGCTGAAATGGCACCGTTAATGTTGTTGATTTGATTGTGTGGGTTCATGGAGTTAGAAGATGTATTAGAGAGATGTAGCTGAGTGTAGGAGTAATGACCTGCATCAGATGATGTTGATTGAATTTTTGGGTGTAACACCCCGTATTTCTGTTAACACTAAAGTTGCTAATTAAATAATAAATGTGTAAAGGGGAGATGTATCTAATGTGCATACAAATAAATGTGTAAAGGGGAGATGTATCTAATGTGCATAATAATAAATGTGTAAAGGGGAGGTGTATCTAATATGTACGTATTTATATGGATTGACAAATAATGGTAAATGTTGATTAAGAAAGTAATTGTGAACATAATTGGCTTCTCTTTAGAACAGACGGCTTTGGTTTAACCTAGCTTCATCGACGGCTCAAATTAACTTGCAACTCTATAAAAAGACCCTAGGTCTCCAACTAAATATTCACATAAAAATAAGAACTGTAGCCGCCATGCTGTCGGGAGAAAACTAAGGAGAGCCTCCACTTGAAGAGACGAACAACAAATCAATTCAAAGCTAATCTATTCAACTCATATCAAAGAACAAAGCTTCAACAATGGTTCAAACAATAAATCAGCAACGCCGCAACATTTCTACAACAAAACCAATTCTTAATTCATTAGCCGTGCTATGTAAGTTCTAGTTATTTTCAGATCTAAATACTTAATTATAATATGGCAATGAAATAAAGTGAAATTGATGTAAGTTTAGCTACATTTGTGGAATGCGAAATAAGATGAATATCATGTTTTGCGATGAAATGATAATAGTACGATGCTCGTTATGTTATTAATATACGTTTGTGATTTAATTCTATTATCATGATGGCTATTTTGCAAGTTCACCCCATTATGTTCATATTTATTATGTCATCAATGCCAAAATTATACCATGTCATGTTTATGCTAATTTATGCCAATTTGTTATGTCCATATTTATTATGTCATCAATGCCAAAATTATACCATGTCATGTTTATGCTAATTTATGCCAATTTGTTATGTTCATATTTATTATGTCATCAATGCCAAAATTATACCATGTCATGTTTATGCTATTTTATGCCAATTTGTTATGTTCATATTTATTATGTCATCAATGCCAAAATTATACCATGTCATGTTTATGCTAATTTATGCCAATTTGTGTACATAAATTAGGCTAAGCTTTTAGCCTAATATGTATACCAAAAACCATGCGAACGTAAATTAGGCTAAGTTGGTTAGCCTAATGTTAGACGGGGTAATGTTGGGTTAAAAATGGTAATTTTAGGAAGACTGCCATAAATTAGTCATTAATCACATAAGTGATTGATGGCATAAATGGCGTTAATTATATACATAAATTAATGAGATTTATTAGGGAATACTACAGTTTGTTTTTATGTTTCTTTGTTTTTGAGCAAGACAGATATTTTAGCTATGTATTTGGGTATTGGAAGTTGATGGGCTTTTATTGTAAACAATTCTACTTAATAAATGATTTGAAGTACTTCTACTTTACTTTTCGCTATTTTATATATGTCTGTCTTGTAATATTTCTGTTCCAGTACCCATAATGCTCTATTGAAGTTAAGGCATTCCCTTTGCGAGTGACCTTAACGGATGTGGGGTGTTACATTTGGTATCAGAGCAGAAGGTTACCAGATTGGGCAAAAGCTTTTAAAAACCTTCTGAAATTATTTTCAAAACGTTTACAAAGAAGCATTTTTCTAAAGAAAAGTTTTGTTTTACGAAAGGCATATTCCCCAAAGCCACATGCACTATCTTTTGATTCTCTCTTTGAATCTTTTCTTTCCCCTCTTTTCACCATAGTTCTATAGGCGTACGACTCATGTCGGAGGGCAAAGAAGTGCCCAACCTCCATCTGTAGCCGCAATAGTTCCATCTGCGTCTAATCTTATTTTAAGCTTTGTAGAATTGTCGTGCGATGGAGGTAGCTTCCGAGAAAACTTGTCAACAAGCTATACAAGGATAGTAAGAACATCCAAGAAGAAGGAAAAAGGTGAAAGGAGAGAGGCCAAAGTGAAAGGAATAAGTAAAACCCATGACAAGAGAGAGTATCTTTAGTATGGTAAGAAGGGACGTGTAGTTAAGTATTATAGGACAATGACAAGGTCAAAAGACAAGATCGTCGAGAGGGCAATTGTATGCTCTCGCTACAAGCATACCTAAGAGAGGTAGTAACGTTTCTGTTAAAGGTTTAGCTTTTCTTTTCTATCATCCCACTAGAACTTTGTTTTTGTACATCGCATCCTTTTAATTATGCTTCGATAGTTGAGTCTCTGCACCTTAGTACTAGCGTAGTAGAGGATCCCATTTTTGTATCAAATCCTGTTGGGGAATCGGCTCATTTATTGATGACTTATTTGGATTTGAGGATGTCTATGCTAAGTGTTGGGTTTAGAAGTAATGCTTATGTTTTTAGGCTATGGGTTGATTGTAGGAATGGAGTGGTTATCCAGAAATGGTACCATTCTTGAGTATGAAAAAAAGAGGGTAGTTAGACTCTTGACTTGACTTAGTAATTCCCTCGGAGTCTCGTGTAACCCTTAGGGTTCTACTATGATTAATTACCTAGAATCTCTAGATACATTTATTGATCCGCTCAAGTAGCGTTCGCCACTAAGGCGGATGGTTCATTTCGCTTATGCATGAGTTGTAAAGAATCACCTTAGTAAGTACATTTGGCAACATGGTTGACATTTGTTTATTTTCAAGAGATAATTCATCTATGTGGAATACCTTCTAGTAAGTGAACGAGATCCAAGATTCACTAGTGAATTTTGGAGAGCTTGCATGAAACCATGAGTACGCAGTTATGTTTGAGCCAAGTATACGAGAAGGAGAATAAGTGAAAGTGGAACGAGGGGCAACAGTGAAATGGGTTCCAACTCATATTTTGGAAATAAGAATTAAGAAGCTACGAAATTGTGAAGTTAAAGACGGTCAAAACACAATGGAGTTAAGCTCAAGGAAATGAGACTTAGAAGATTGAAGACTAGATTCACACATCATATTTCTTTTTAAGAGTATATCCTTGATCCCTCTTTTCCCGTAGAGCTTACTCACATGCTATCTTTTGTGTATATCCTCTCGGTCCTATTTTCAATCCAATTTCTGTTGCAAACCCCATAGGGAGTATGACTCATCTGTTGGTAACACATGTTGGGGCTTGAGGGTGTTCGTTGGGTTGACTAAACTTTTTGGGTTTTATAGGATATGTGTTAGTTTTAGGAGGGGATTTCCTGTGACCTAAAATGAGTCTGTCATGCTTAGTTTCCTAGAAACATATATATATTGGTTGGGTTGAGTAATTCTTTGGGTGTCAGTCTGATGTTGATACATATATATATTGGTTGGGTTGAGTAATTCTTTGGGTGTCAGTCTGATATTGATTTCGGTCTTCAGGGCTGATGCTTAGGGGGTTCTTCTCCTAATCAGGATATATGTGGCGTAGATTTCCAGTTTTGACATTGCCTAATGGGCACAAAGTTTTTACTTACTTCTGTCTTTCGACTATATCTTTAGATAGGAACGATTGGGTGTAAACATATGTTTGAGACATGTTATGATTGATGGTTGCAAATGGCTGCAAGTGGTTGCTAGTGGTTGCTCGTGGATGCATTTACACATTAGGCACTAGATCGGCTTAGTCACCTTTCATATTGCATATGCATGAGTGTTTATACTTGTTTATGGATGAATTTGAATGTATTATCATATGGATGCTGCATTTCGATGAACGGTTGGGCACGCATGTAGAATTAATATGTATCATTAGGAATCTTTTTGCATACATATTGGATGCATGGCACTATCATGGATTGCATTAAGGAGGTCAACTGAATCAGTAGACCGCCTAATTTTGCATTAGATACGAACATGTACACACATTGTGCATATAAACATGAAAGCATTAGAAGCCTTTAAGGACAATGGATTCTTGTGTTTGATGGCTGAGTAGATGGACGATTGGATGGTAAGATATACATTCTCCTAGACTTGAAGATTTCGGGGATGAAATCCTTTAAGGAGGGGAGAATGTAACACCTCGTATTTCTGTTAACACTAAAGTTGCTAATTAAATAATAAATGCGTAAAGGGGAGATGTATCTAATGTGCATACAAATGAATGTGTAAAGGGGAGATGTATCTAATGTGCATAATAATTAATGTGTAAAGGGGATATGTATCTAATATGTACGTATTTATATGGATTGACAAATAATGGTAAATGTTGATTAAGAAAGTAATTATGAACATAATTGGCTTTTCTTTAGAACGGACGGCTCTGGTTTAACCTAGCTTCATCGACGGCTCAAATTAACTTGCAACTCTATAAAAAGACCCTAGGTCTCCAACTAAATATTCACATAAAAATAAGAACTATAGCCGCCATGCTGTCGGGAGAAAACTAAGGAGAGCCTCCACTTGAAGAGACGAACAACAAATCAATTCAAAGCTAATCTATTCAACTCATATCAAAGAACAAAGCTTCAACAATGGTTCAAACAATAAATCAGCAACGCCGCAACATTTCTACAACAAAACCAATTCTTAATTCATTAGCCGTGCTATGTAAGTTCTAATTATTTTTAGATCTAAATACTTAATTATAATATGGCAATGAAATAAAGTGAAATTGATGTAAGTTTAGCTACATTTGTGGAATGCGAAATAAGATGAATATCATGTTTTGCGATGAAATGATAATAGTACGATGCTCGTTATGTTATTAATATACGTTTGTGATTTAATTCTATTATCATGATGGCTATTTTGCAAGTTCACCCCATTATGTTCATATTTATTATGTCATCAATGCCAAAATTATACCATGTCATGTTTATGCTAATTTATGCCAATTTGTTATGTCCATATTTATTATGTCATCAATGCCAAAATTATACCATGTCATGTTTATGCTAATTTATGCCAATTTGTTATGTTCATATTTATTATGTCATCAATGCCAAAATTATACCATGTCATGTTTATGCTATTTTATGCCAATTTGTTATGTTCATATTTATTATGTCATCAATGCCAAAATTATACCATGTCATGTTTATGCTAATTTATGCCAATTTGTGTACATAAATTAGGCTAAGCTTTTAGCCTAATATGTATACCAAAAACCATGCGAACGTAAATTAGGCTAAGTTGGTTAGCCTAATGTTAGACGGGGTTCTGAAATTGGCGACAAGTTAGCTATGCATGCAAGCAAGCTGGTTGCTCTGGAGCTGGAGCGGCCAGAGGCAGTTGAGTGTAAATTGCCGATTGTCTAGTGGTGATACAGACGCAGGAAGGTGGATCGGGTTCTGGGCGAAGGATGTTGACGGGAGGTGGAGAAGCATGTGTAGTTTTTGGTAGTGGGAAGGCAAAGGAGGCTACACATTGCAGATTTGAGTTCAGCAGAGCGGAGAGATGCGATGCGGAGCCAGGCCGGAGGATATTACTAAGATATTACTGTATGTAAGTATCCGACACTCTCTATTCAAATGAATGTTTATATTTCGCTTATAATTTTGTGTAAAATTTGCAGGTCAGCTGCATTGAATACATAATATTAGACAGCGGTACGTTATCATCACTCTTTTCTAATGCTTACTAAAATGGATTTTGCTATGCTCACTCGCTGTGCGCGAGTGAAGGGATACTCGCCAAAGTGATTGGCTGGAGCAATGCCTGATTAATCATTATTTTGTGATTTTCAGCTGAGAGTGGGTCCCATTTACATTTCTTACCCAATAGTACTGCGAGTTGCATACACAGTCGCTTTTTCCGCGAGTGAGCATAGCAAATCTCTATTAAAATATAGCTGGATTGAAGTTCAACTCTAGTTTGATATTTGCAATTGCTACTACTCTAATTGTTCTTTTAACTGCCTGGCTTCGTGACCTTAGCCTTCTCAGTTACATTTCAGGTACAATTACAGTTGGATAACTATCACTGGAAAATTACACAGGTATGTGGCTATGAACAACAAAAGCATTTTGGCTTCATTGTTCTATATTATAAAATGTTGTAGCTGGAGGAGTTGTTGCAAGTGTAATAGCGGCATCAACATTATGCTCGGTTGAAATTATAGATGATATTGGTTTTCAAAAATGAAGGTGGTAAGCCAATTAACTGCTCTGGCATTCCATTTTCTTTTGGTTTACACAGATGCTGCTTTTCAGGCCATTCAATTTTTCCTAACCTTTACTGCTCCCTGGTAGAATGGAGTCAGTATTCATTGGCCCTCTTTGCAAGGCAAGTGTTAAACATTAATTTTGGCTGCTACTTGCATACAATTCCACATACAAGATATTACTATATGTGGTTGACACCGTTACTCAATTTTTAAGTGAATTGAATCCAAAGCTTACTAAGATATTACTGCATTATTATGAGCATAGTTTGAATTGAAAATCTAATAAATTCCATGACATTATCTGTATCATACAGTCCAAGTCGCTGGTGGGGCTCCAGCTCTGTTTACATTAGATATATGTGTTGTTGCGAAAGGTGTCTTGGACCAGAATTAGGTGCAACAGAAAAGACCAAAGATAACAGATCTAAGTTAGACTATGAATGAAGCATGCTGTCAAACATGAAGAGTGAACATGGCTGAAGATACCGAAGGTGAAAATAGGCCATTGAACATTATGTAACGAGTAAGAAGTCTTGCATAAAGTATGACTTGCGGCGGAAAAGAATGCACCTAGAGGCAAGCTTACGTGTGTGTGTGTGTGTATATATATATGTATATGTGTGTGTGTGTGTGTATATATATATATATATAGAGAGAGAGAGAGAGAGGAGAGTTCAGTTGCACTCCAAATAGTGTAGCACCCCTTTAGCCCCCCTGATTTCCACCACACATTCACGTTTCTCTCTCCTTCCACCAATTCTCTCTCCCTCCACTAACTTATTTAACTATATATATATATATATATATATATATATATATATATATATATATATATATGAGCTAGGTTCAATAGCACCTCAAAATTTGAACACCCCTTTAGCCTTCCTATTTTCTACCACATAATCCCTCTTCTCTCTCCTCCATTCATTCTCTCTCGCCTCTCTCTTCCTCCGCTATCATTTTTTTGATATAAATGAGTGGCTTAAAAGTGGGGTGCTATAAGGGTGCTCAAATTTTGGGGTGCAATTGAACCTAGCTCTCTCTCTCTCTCTCTCTCTCTCTATATATATATATATATATATATATATATATATATATATATATCAATGTTTTAAAACGCAAAAGGCGTACGCGAGGCATTTTCGGGTCCGTAAGGCGAGGCGTAAGCCTCGACGGGTTGAGGCGTAAGCCTTTCGGGGGACAAAAAAAGCGCAACACATATACTTAATTTTTAATTTGAAATAACATTAAGCGTCAAGTACTAAGCAAAAACCATAAAACATTCGTAGCAATTCAAACAAAATGCAAGCATTCGTAGCAATTCAAACAAAATACAATAATTCTTGCACATTTAGTATTAAATAGAAAAATCAAATGATATCTTCCTCATCCATAAGCATACTTCCATCCAAGCTATCATCATCACTAGCATCAAAAACATCTCGCGTCCGTGATTCGAATAAAGGATCATAATCATCAACATCATCATTCTCAATTCTCACGTTTTTCCCTTTTGGATCATTACCTATAAAGTTAGCGATATAAGTTACTTCTATATTTTAAAATTAACAATTTGCTTGTTCCTAATTATTTTAGTACTTACTTGCACCACCGATGTTATTGCGCTTTTTTGATGTGTATACAATAATAGGAGGAGGTGAAAGATTAGGTTCCCTTGGTGGTGGGGGAGGAGTGCGATCTCTAGGTGTAGGTTCTTGGTTTTGACTTATCGGTTCTTTAATGCATAAAGTATCTTCATATATCAGAGCAGGCATATTCCTTATTGCATCCACATCAAGAAAGCGATCTTCTTCTTCTTCAAGCCAACTTGAATCGAAGGGAAGAACCAGATTTTCCGATTCCGCAATCCACACATCATCGGATTCAATTTCTTGCACAACAATTGGATCCATCTTTCTTCTTCTCATGATTTTTCTTTGCCTCAAAGCGGTGTTATATTTTACATACATCAAAGAATGCAATCTTTTATGCTCAAGTCTATTTCTTTTCTTTGCATGCACCTAGTGTAAACAAGATAAATTTTATTCAATATGAAAATAAAATTACAATGATTTGCTAGAACGTTTTTTAAGTGACTTACCCATTGAAATGTACTCCAATTTCGCTTACATCCGGATGCGCTACAAGTTAGACCTAGTACCCGAATTGCAAAATTCATCAACACGGTTGTATCTTTCCCAAAGCGTTCCCACCAATACACTAATCAATCAATAAAACATGAGAAACCATATATTTAGTACGTCATATTTTATTATAAAATAAAATGGATTATTAACAAGTGAATTACTAACCCGGACTTCTTAACTTTCTACTCTTAATTGCCATAGGATGTACAAATAAACCGCATTCTTTATCATGCGAGTCCAATTGACAATCCGCAATGAGACGTTCTTGGCTATCACTAACAAGCATTCTATCCATACAAGCAACCAAACCTTTCTTTTCTTCTTCCACATTAGAAAAAGTATATTCATAACGAAATTGTGGATTCAAATAGTAGCCCTCGCATGTAATGGTTGGTGTAATTGTGATTCCCACCGCTTATCTACGCGATTCCAAATAGGTTTGTATTTTTTCTTATTGTTCCCAACATTTTTTGCAATTTTTTCCTTCGCCTAATCCATCAACTCATATATATATATATATATATATATATATATATATATATATATATATATATATCCCATGGCGGGTCTATCTTCTCCATCAACCTGTCGCAAAACACAAACAAGAGGGAGAACACTTTTCACACAATAAGCAATATGTTGCCAAAAAAACCCATCAAATAATACATATTTTCTACTTTGAATACCATCAACTTTTTTAGCAAATGGACCTTCAAGCCATTCTTTGGAAGAAAATAAAAACACAATACCTTCCTTTTGCATGTATAAACTTTAAAGAGTAAGAAAAGAGGTGGCAAATCTAGTGACCGCGGGACGAATGAGCTCTTTATCTTTGGTAAACTTCCTCATCAAAGCAAGAACTCAAGAATGACCATATATGAATTTCACCAATTTTTTTGCCTTTTGAATGGTTTGGCTAAACACCGTCAATTTACTAATATCTTCAAGCATCAAATCAATGCAATGAGCCGTGCATGGAGTCCACCATAATTTCTTTCTTTCCTCCATTAGAAGATTACCGGTTATTTTATAGTTAGAAGCATTATCGGTAACAATTTGAATCACATTATCCTCTCCAACTTCATCTATAACATTGTTGAAGTATCCGATCAACAAATCCGCATTCTTTATCGTATCCGATGCATCAATGGATTTTAAAAACCATGTACCTTTCGGGCAATTAATTAGAAAATTAATAATTACCCTACTCTTTCCATCCGTCCAACCATCGGACATAATTGTACATCCATACTTCTCCCAATCTTTTTTGTAAGCTCCAATCATGTTGTCAACTTCCTCAACGCTTTCTTTAAGGATCCAAGTCCTTAACTCATGACTAGAAGGTGGCTTAAATCCGGGACCATATCTTGCAACATTATCTATTGCCACTTGATAATATGGAGTGTTCGCCGCATTGAATGGAATAATACTAGTGTAAAACCATAATCCAATTTTTTTGCAAGCTTCCTTTCTTTCATCTTTTTTATAGTGATTATTCAATGTACTTTGCTTTGCCTCTAAATTAACAAACTTATCCATTGCACCTCTACGCTTAGGAACATTACCACTTCCACTTTCAAGTTCAAAATTATTATTATCATCTCCAACGCTTTCACTCCCACCAATTTCACGAAACATATAAAGTTTTGATTGTTTAACATGTTTAATTTTTTTTAGAGCATCAATGCATTCATTTTTCACATTTTGTGGGACTTTTGAACACGGAACAATCCCAACATGAGTGAATGCTGAATGTTGTTTAAAACGAGCAATCCCTCCGGTGCATCTATGATCACAAAATCCACAGAAAATATTTTGAATTGGTAGAATTTGGTATATCTTTAGCTCACTTCCATGCAATTTCCCGTTTACTCATTTTTTAAGGAGTCTGGGCATCAACACATAATTAAAATAGGTCATGACAGTGCTTAAATAAAAAGACAGAGAAAAAAAAGAAAGACAAAAAAAAAAAAAAAGTCCACAGCAGTTTTTTTTTAAAAAATAAGACAAAAAAAAACTCTCTTTCAAAATTGATTGAGGAATGGAACTCGATTCCTTAATCGAGTTCGATTCCAAACAAGAATCGATTTCGATTCATTTTCCAATTGAAAATTCAAATTTTGTTACCTCGAATCGAGCTCTGAAGTTTGAAGTAAAACTGAAAGAAGCACGTAAAAGTAAAAGTGAGGTAAGTTAGGTTTTTTTTATATATATATAAGCGCACGCCTCATATAGTTGAGGCTCTGAGGCGTGCGTTTTTTCACGCTTTCCACGCCTCAAACCCCTGAGGCGTAAGCCTCAAGAGGAAAACGCCGTTTAAATCACGTCTTCAGGCGTTTCCACCACCGCCTCGCCTTGAGGCGCGCCTGAGACGCGTTTTTTAATACATATACATATACATATACATATATGCTCACTATTTGGAGTGTCATTGAACGCTCCTATATATATATGTATGTATATATATATATGTATGTATATATATATGTATGTATATATATATATATATATATATATATATATATACATACATATATATATAGGAGCGTTCAATGACACTCCAAATAGTGAGCACTCCATTTGCCCCTCTATATAAACCAAGCATTTATATTAGAATAAGTGAGTGGGAGGTGAAAGAATGAGTGGAGGGAGAGAGAAACGAGATATGTGGTGGAAATCAGGGGGAAATCAGAAGGCATTTAGGGGTGCCGCACTATTTGGGGTGCCATCGAACGCTCGCCATATATATATATATATATATATATATATATATATATATATATATATATATATATATATATATATATATATATATATATAAGTGGAAGTGGTGACTTAAATTTTGAGCTTGATGGTGCAGGGAGTCAGTGGAAAAAGTGAAAGTTGTTGTGTTTGAAATGAATCCATCCATGATGTGTCCAAATTTTACAGCAAAGGTGAATGATTTAATGAAACAGTCTACATAGATTGATAAGCGAGGCATTTCAATTTTTTTGCATGGTGTGATAATTTGTACCATCTTTACTCTGGGATATATTGTTTTCTTACTCATACTTTAGGATTACGGACTATTACTATTCTATGTTAGCATGTTGCCTTAATTTTCCGTGCTTCTCATTATTGTTTGCATGGTGTCAGGTTTTAAACATAGCTTCAGTTTCTAGTCCACATATACTAGAGAAGCATGTTACTTCAGAGCTCATCTGCTCTTCTGGAGTGAAGAACAGTTGCATCAAAAAATTGTCGGTAATTAAGCCATGAGCAAGACTTTTAATTATCTATACTATACTATGATTACTGAGTTTGCATTGGACGGTTCGCAGAGCTCGATAGAAATCTAAAACTCAACAGTCGTACTATTTAATACTTACTTCCCGTACCAGCTTTTCCTATCCTTCCTTCTCGTTGAACTCCCTCAATATTCAAGCTCTTTCAGAAACAGCTTTCCCTGCCTCCCTCTCATCGAAAATCGAAATCCATAAATATTCATGCCCCTTCCATATTTGAGCTTTTTACCCCCATCAACGTCGTCCTCTCCTCCTTCCACCGTCGCCAGCACATTTGAATCTGGTTCTCCGCCAATCGCCTACCCGACTGCTACTTTCGCCCCTCCATCCCATTAGTATTTCCTCACTCAACTGGTGGCGGTTTTCGTCTTCTTCTTCGTCTCCAGGATTTTTCGTCACTGCAGCGTCTGGTAGTTGTCTTCCAACTAAGATTGTTGCAAATTCGCAACTACCTTCTGGTAAATCTTCGATTTTTGGAACATAGATTCTGTGTTTTACTTATTACTATTTCTTTTTAATGATAGATTGCAAAAGTTAGCCCTGGATTAAGCCCAATCCCAAATTATTTTGTTGGATCTCACATACTATTTTCCAAAAATGTATCATCTATAGTAAGTTGTTAAAATGCCAGTAGTGGAAATGGTGTTAGTTTAGGGAAATTGATTAACGGAATTGAAAAAAGCTTACATTTGTACCATTCGAGTATTATTTATTTTATAATCTGCTTTCTTTTAAACATTAATTTTTTGCGTACGATGCTCTTACTGGGTTAGACCTTTTTAATCAAGGTTTTTGGAGTTTGTCAAGTCTCGTTGTAATTGCAGGATTATAGGATATAGCGTACCAAACCATAATTTTATAGGAAGATGTCAAGAAGGAATTTCGATGTACAAAATATGAAAAACTGACAACAACAAAATTCCACAAAATGCAAGAATTTTAAAATACTAATAGGCTTTTTGGTTCTTCATTACTACAGTGTTTTTCAGAACCAAATAATGGTCTTGACTGATTATTTTCTCAAAAAAGGCACTGAAATACCGATTTCAGTGGATGAAACACACGAAAGTGGTAACATGATTTTAGTTTATTCACAAACGACAAAACAATCTGAAGGGAAAAAAATGAATAAAAAGGATAAACGTCGTATGCATAGAGTATAATCGAATGGTTACCAGCAATACCAATAAACTCAAAAATTGTTGCCAGCTAAAAAAAAACCAAAAATGAAGATTCATATAGTATAATGATTAACTAATGAAAGCATGTTATTTATATAAGGAAGAACATCAGATTCTTGCTTTGAGAAATCTTAAAGCTTAGAAGTAAGACTTGAAGTTTATATTTTTAGTGGGTCCTTGAATTAGTTAGCAATTGATCGTTGAATCTTTTTAGCATTCTGTCATTGCATACACTGTATCTCATTTAGTTTTATGAAATTTATTTATTGGTGTGGCATTTCAAAAGCATTTTCTGATTGCGGGCTCCTGCTTCACCTGTATTTTCAACAAATATACTTAATTGATTGAAGAGTCTAATGCATCTTTAAATGAAATGATTACAAATTATCGTGCTCAGGATGCTTAAAACATAAACTCTATATTTTTAGAGAAATGATTTTGTCAATGGACAAGCGATGATTACTCATTTTACGTTGTGTGTTTGGACTTTGAAGTAGGAATGTGAAGGAACAGTGAAAAATTCTATGTCTTGAATGCATCTATTAAATGCAATAAACTAGCAAAATTTATTAGTAAAACTGAAGGTGGATTAACTTACTTTTTTAACAATTCATATGGTATATTTTTGCACCCCAATTTTACTCTATAAGTTTTGACAGGTTGTGTTGCCTAGGTTTGCTCACTAACTAATATATTTCATCTTCAATCCATGTTATATCATAACTCATTGTAGCAAGTGAAAAAAAATATTTATGAAAAATACAAGAGCTTGAATGCATTAATACAATTATAGCATGAAAATAAGCTGTACGTTGCCATCATCTTAGCCATGTGCTGCATACAGTCGAACCGAAAGCTCTTTCTGTTTCGCACCATTTGTTCACTTTTCCATCTTTCTGAAAATTAATTCTTGGCTCACATAAACAATATATAAAATCATGATAAGTTATGAATTAACAAATCGACCTTTCAATGAACAACCATATGAATTGTGCGTAGTAATTTCATACACAATGCTTTAAAGGTGAATATGTCTCCATCAGGAGACTTTAAAAACGCACAATGAGTAAGTAATTTCGTTATCATTATGTTTCTTCAATATCCTTAACATAAAAATCCATTGGCACTATGAGTAGTAATTTGTAGGCAATACTTGTGTAAATCATAACATTAAATTATAGAACATCAAACCATTCAGATTCAACTTTACATTTTTGTCATCCTACCATAGAATTATTATTACATAAAGTTCTCAGTCATATTCTTATGATTTCAATTAAAGAACATCATAAATTCCATCATGGCAGTTATCGGTAGATTGGCATGATATAAGAACAGGATTTTTAAACTATACTTTAATTATCATATATATTTTAATATATCATCTTGAATTAAAAATATTATTTCATATGATGTTCTAAAAGTGGCATGTTCTTATATTTTTGTGTCCTACTAATAATGAAGAGTTATTAAATTTCCATTGAACATTTCAAATCTTTTAGCCCATGTTATTTTTATCAAAACATATGTTGACAACTAGAATAAATGGGATGCACCCTGTTACTAAAATAACGTAAATGAAATAATAATAATAATAATAATAATAATAATAATAACAATAATAACAACAAAAACAACAAAAACAACAACAACAACAACAACAACAACAACAACAATAATAATAATATTAACAACAACAACATCAACAACAGCAACAACAACAACAGCAGCAGCAGCAGCAACAACAACAACAACAATAATAATAATAAAGAGCTGGGGTAGAAAAATAAAAGTGAAGTGTCCAGAGTAGGCGCATCTTTACTGCACCACTGGTAATTTTCTTATTGATAAAATTGTCTATTTTTGCCTCATGACGATTTCCAACTAAATTTAGTCATTTACTCTTCTTTCCTTGGAAGAAATGATAGGGTTAGCGCTCATTGGGTGTTTTACTGTTTCTCATCCTTGACATATTGCTAAAAAAAAATATTTGTTTGATTTGACATCTGGGATGATTTCTAATGAATGGTTATATTTTTTATGCAGAACGTAGAAGTGGTCAGTGGGGAAAATTAGACTACGCTGGTATCAGTGTTAGTAGTAGTATTGTTATGAAAACATTAATGAACAAAATGGTCATTAAAATGTTCACAGGTGTAAGCACTACTTCTTAAAAAGAAAAATTCGGTTATTGATCATATGGATGGATAGAGCATCAATATCTATCTTCAATATTCAATTATAAATACAACTCGATGAAACTATCATGTATTATTATTCAACCTGGAGTGCCAATTGGTTTATTGTTAGAATGTAAACAATGTTGATATATTTGAAATATTCTTATTTTATATATGAGGCTCTTTACAATTTCCACATGGATTTTTTACATCTATTTTTTTTTTTTCCAATATACTAAGCAGCATGTTTACTTCTATTATAATTTGCAAATATAAGTTTACTTTGCTCACAACTTCCTGAAACTGTCCTGTTATTTGATGTCATCTGTTTTGGTCAGATCAAAACCTCGATTGTCTTTGCAATGGTCCACATCATAAACATATTAACTTCATTAAAGTACATAAACATATTAACTTCATTAAAGTATTGATATGTATTTGCATGTCACGGAACACCATAATACATGTTGACAGCAAACCACCTTTGATTTGCACTTACATATATAAGTATGGTGCATGAAGCTTATCGTCAACTATTATGCTTAGGGCCTGTTCTTTGCTCCTTTCTCTCTCCGTTTGCTAACTGACGCGTCCAACGCGTCAGACGCGTCGGATGCGTCAGTTAGCAAACGGGACAGAAAGGCCTGTTTGCTCACCGCACCAAAATGGAGCTGTTACCCTCCAACGCACATCCGTTTGCATTAATTAGGGTATTAATCAAGTTTTTAGTGTTAAATTTAGTGTTTTATAGGTTTTAAAAATTAATAAC
Source organism: Allium sativum (assembly GCA_030737875.1). Classification (NCBI taxonomy): domain Eukaryota; kingdom Viridiplantae; phylum Streptophyta; class Magnoliopsida; order Asparagales; family Amaryllidaceae; genus Allium; species Allium sativum. The sequence goes on along the minus strand of CM060914.1, from coordinate 141,492,265 downwards.
TTGAGCAAATGAGATCCGATTGAGACGCGGTTTTTTGCGTTGCGATCGTATCAGAGTGCTCTACGTAATGGAGTTGGTTTGAACTGAATTGGAGTAATTTATAATTTTTCTATTTTACTAAACATCCCGTTAACATTCTCCGCTCAAATGGTCCGCTTAACGCGCCAAACGCATTCTCCGCTAACTCCAATTCTCCGCTATAATACTCCACTGAAATACTCCGCTTCCGCTAGCAAAGAACACACCCTTAGTACTTGGGATCCATCCAAATTCTCTGCAATATCCACCTATTCAGTGCATGTAGCCACGACTCAAGGTCAAATGGATAGGTAAGGTCTTTAGCAGGGCCGGTCCTGAGTATTTGTAGGCCTAGTGCGGAAAGAAAATTTTGGGCCCTTAATTTTTTTTTTTTTTACGAAATTGAAGTCATATGTCATATCATTGTCATATGTCAACTACATTTTATTATACTCATGACATGTTTAAAAATACAACTGGTAATAAGCAGAAACAAGAAAGTTGAATAAATTTTTCTAACCTTTCTAAAGCAAACTTAACAAGTGTTGGATCTCATTCTTCCTCACTGAGCAGATCATAATGGAGATATATTACGCATCCTGACAAGAAAAAGCAGCTCTAAGTAAATAACTCATTAAAATTAATCTAAATTTGACATAAATTATATGGGATGAACATCATATAATAAGACACATTAAGCAAAAAAATAAGACATTATGAATTATAAATGAAGTTAGTATACCTGTACAAAGATCATAGGCAAAAACAAACATCAATTCTCATTTAAAGTGACATCTTCTTGCATTTTTTGAAGCAAAATCATCGATAATATGCTCCACTTTGATATTTTTCAGCATATGCTTTTCAATGCTCAAAATTGCCAAGCCATTCAACCTATCTTGAGTCATACTTGTGCGTAGATAAGATTTAATTAATTTCAACTTTGAGAAACTCCGCTCAGCAGAAGCCACAGTAATAGGTATAGTTAACAAAACCCTGTAAGCAACCAAAATATTTGGAAACATGTCCATCTTCTTCACAAATTCCAAAACTTTGATAGAATTCCATGGAATCTCACACTCATATGCTACACTAGGAAGCATTTCCTGTAATATTTGTAATTCAGAAAGTAAGCGTTTTCCATCAATATCGCAATAATCACCATGAGTCAAGGACTTTTCAAGTTTTACACAACATTCTTTCAATCCTTCATCATCCAAAGAAATCAACCGGGAAGCATCAAACAAAAAACCAAATATAGACTCGAAAAGTTCCATTTGTTCGAACCTTATCTTCAACTAAGAGAGTGCCATATCAACTAGAACAAGAAAGTAATCAGTTCTAAAGTTCTCTGAAGCAGATTGTTGTTCTCTTTCCGTGTTAGGATTCTCATCAAATTGTCTATTTCTTTTAATCCTACGCTTTATTTGAAAAACAGGTTCAATGTCCATTTCATCTGCAAGTTCTTTAGCATCAATCATAGCTGACACAAACCCATTTTCCCTATATTTCTCAAAGAAAGAAACCAACCCTTTTAAACTTGCAATTGCTACATCAAGACGCATATCTTCAGCTTGCAAATTTTTGCTCACCAAATTGATTTTGTACAGAATTTCATGCCAAATAATTAAGCTCAATAAGAATTCAAAACTTGAAAATTCATTAGAAGCTAATTTTTCAGCATCCCAGCTTATTTTTGGATCATCAGAAACTTCAGCTAGTTTTATTAAAGCATCTCTAATTTTAGGAGCTTGAGTTCTTATTGCTTTAACACTTTCAATTCGACTTTCCCATCTTGTCACACATAGTGATTTTAAAGTCAATTCATCAACATATTCAAGCAAAAGATGCCATCTTTTAGTGGAATTAGCAAACACATTATATAATGCTTGACACGCTCCAAAAAACGATTTTCCTTTCACACAAGAGTTTGCCATATCTGAAAGTACCAAGTTAAGAGAATGACAACCACAAGGCATATAAAAAGCTCTAGGATTAACATCAAGCAATCTTTTTTGAACACCTTGATGTTTTCCCTTCATATTAGAACCATTATCGTACCCCTGTCCCCTTACATCATTAATATCTAAATCAAGAGAGCTAAGAGCAGCTTCCAATTCACCAAAAAGACCCAAGCCAGAAGTGTTCTCCACCTTCAAAAACTCTAAAAAATATTCTTCTATTTTTATTGGGTAGCTCACGACATCAACACATCTAATCACCAAAGTCATTTGTTCAATACGACTTGCATCAGGAGTACAATCAAGAATCACAGAAAAATATTTTGCTTCTTTTATTTTCTTTATTATGGCACTTTTGACACTTGATGCCAACATTTCAATCAAATCATTTTGAATTTTATGACTAAGATAATGATAATGAATGTCCCTATTTTGAATGAGTTTAAAATGATGTTTCATTACAGGATCAAACTCAGCTATTGACTCCAGAAAACCCAAAAAATTACCATTTGAATCTTCAAATATTTTGTCATGCGTCCCACGAAATGCCAAATTATTCATTGCAAGACGTTTAACAACAGCAATTATTCTGATCATAACATCTCTCCAGTGTTCAGTGTCTTTTTTTATTTGCTCTTGCAATTCTTTATCAATAGTTTGATTTGTTTTCAGTCTAATTTGAAGTTCAGCCCAAGCTCTAAGGTTAATAAGATGTTCACGACTATCTTCATGTTGCTTAAGTTTTTCACCCAAATGCACCCAGTCATCTACTCCAGAACTTGCTAAATTGCTTTGTGAACGAGCTTTTTTCACAACTTTACAACAAAAACAGAACACTTTATCTAATTCCTTTGAGTAAACTAACCATTTTCTATCAATAAGTTCCCCGTTTCTTAATTTCTGATCAAAATAATATGTAGAGAACCCCCTATTGTACTTATCTTTAGGAAAATTGATATTTGTTTCTCTAACAGGACCCTTTTCAACAAGCAAATCTCTCATTTTATTATTTAATCCATCCCACACTCGAGAATCATAAATATTCAAAGACAGGGAACCATGATCACTTGGATTAGTTTCTTCCCTATTTTCACTAATCATATTTTCAAACACATCAATTTCTTCTTCAATTATTTCATTTTCAGTGTCTTCATTAACCACATTCTCATCTTCTATAGAATTTTTTATAATTTCAGACACTTCATTTTCAACATCAGCCACTTCTTTTTCTTCAGGTGGTTTGGCTTTTTTCCAAAGTTTTTCAAGTGATCCTTTAAGGGGTTTAATCTTCTCTTCTTCCTCTTTTTTTCGTTTTCTTTTCTCATGACCAGACATATGTTTTTTATTGAACATTTTCAACTTAAATTGCAACACCGAATGGGAGGAGGATAATAATAAAACCTGGATGAATAAAACAGGGTAGCAATCTTTAGCCCCACCAATTGAATAAGAGGACTTCACGGCTCCATCAATCTTTGCTGCAGCAAATACCAGGAACTCAGCAACCGATTCCAAGACTGAAAAAACAATTCATAGTTAAATTAGTTTCAAATTTCAATCATTGAAAAAAAAAAATTTAAACTGATAGAAAAAACAAGTGCACGATTTTTAAAACCGTACGGTTTTTTATTTTGAAAGCCCTAAAATCGGATTTTACATACTTGTATAGATCGGAAATTTTGGAGGCGGACGCGGACAGTTTGAGGGTGCGGACAGAAGGTTGCTACAGCGGAAGCAGATGATGGCAGCGGCCTTTTTTGCCGTTGAAAGACAGCAGTATTCTTGGCCGAAAAAGGTGATAGTAGGAATTTTTTACACGAAAAGGTGATAGTAGGAGTTTTGTACAATAGGACGGTTCTGGTTTATTCGGGCACAAAAGGCGCAGGTGTGGTTTCTTTCCCGAAAAAGGTGATAGTAGGAATTTATTCCTCGAAAAGGTGATAGTGGGAATTTTGTACAGCAGGAAAGTTCTGGTTTATTTGGGCACAAAAGGCGCAGGTGTGATTTGTTTCCCCAAAAAGGTGGTAGTACGAATTTTTTTGCCGCACAAAACCTACTGCTGCGTGTTTTGTACAAGATGGCGTTGCACTGGTTTTTGGCCAAACTTATCGCCGCACGTTTCCAAAGCTGCTGGGTGGGCCCCACCGGCCTCGTGGGCCCTGTGCAACCGCACAGGTCGCACCCCCTCAGGCCCGGCCATGGTCTTTAGTGAAACTTAGAGCCCTACTGGAGTGTTTCTAGACAAGAGAGTGAAAATATAATAGAAGAATGTGTTATTGATGTACATTAGAGATGCACAATAAGTTTATTTCATTGAATATTTGGATATTCAGCTATTGTGATTGACAAATAATCTATTATTCCATTATTTCATTGAATGAGTAATAATGGTATAAAAATTTGGAACAATTGATAAATATTCCATTATTCCTCTTTTGGCACACAATATTTAACTGTTTTTGCAAAATCATAATGTACCTATTTTTTTAAAAGCTAAAAGTTAAAAGCGTGCTACTGTGTTTTTTTAACTACCTAGCGCACAAATCTGTTTCCTTTTCGATGTTTTTACAAGATATATGTTTTCTTGGATTCGTCCTTCGCAAAAAATTTGATGATGCTTTTAGTTTCTAAACTATTCACAGAAAACTTATATACTTAAATTATCTACATTTTAAGTATTTAACAAAAATATATTAAATATTTAGCTAATTTTTTTATACATTTTAGTGACACACTATGAGTTTACTTAAATGCACGTCCCTTAATATTGCTTCTGCAAATATGTTATACAATTTCACTATACTAAAGAAAAAAAAAATACGTCATATCCACTCTATCCTATATAATCTACAAAGCAGTGAATATTTGATTATTATTATTATGATTATTGTTTTTTGCTAGATGTAGTAAGTTCATAATTTTTTTCCCCAAGTTTACTAAAATATTTTTGTACTGGAGTCAGATTTTTTTCGGTTAATTTGTTTGCATTTAGCTGGTAAAGTACGTTGCCTTCTTTGCTACATTTGAAAACTAAAAACGTTAATTCACAAATTCTAGGAGGACAACCATGCAATTCCCAGGTATTTAATTTCAATGCATGTATGATTGATTTAAATATTCCCCGGTTCTAATATACTTGACAAATTTATTCTTTGCATTAGTCTTATTTGGTGAATTGAATTAAATATTAGAGTATATGTTTGTTTTGGGTTTTAATTTCAACTCTATACAATCAATCCTTTTACCACAAATTGTTTTCTCATATTTTTGAGCTTTGTAATATCATGAAACATCATCAAAAACTTTCTACTCGCGAATTATACTCAATTTTGTTCCCTTTTTCTATTTATTTAGTTACATCGTAAAATTGAAGTACTGTACTTAATCTGCCTAGCAGTTTTGTTGTTTAAAGAAGAAACCTATAATGCATCTCAACAATCTTTTGGATGATCAAATGATCCAGTATGCTACATGATGTAATTTTGCAACACTGCTATTACTGCGATATTATTCCCTAATTTTTTGTTGCATGCGCTGCTGGTATTAAGTGCATATATACATGTTCTATGCTAAGGTAAGCATTGCCATCTTGAATTCACTTATACAATAATTTAACTCTTTTGAAAAATGAAGTGGGTTTTCTTCTTTGATCATATTGAAGGTCTTTGTAGTTTTTAGCTGCACAAAATTATTGAAATATTCATATCCACCACCTTTAGAAATTAAGATGTTAATTTCCATTTTTGTTTATGGCTACGTTAGAGGTCTGTAGAAGCGTACATTACCCAAAAAAAAAATAAAAAAAAAAAAATAAAAATAAAAAAATTACCCAGTTTTGTGTTAGTTATACTACACAAGTACACAGTTAGTCAATAAGCTAAGCACGCTAATGGCCTAATTTTGATTATTATTTTTGACATGGGCTGATGCCATGAAACGTAATTTTGTGGACGTTACTGGACAACTGGCATTGAATCCAGAAATTGAATGTCATGTTACTTTTGGATTGTGATCACCAAAGTGAAACTTATAATGGATGCAGGAACTATACTTTTAATTCAGCTAATTTTTTGTCTTCTTTGTTACGTTAATTTTGCTAGGTGGTTTTGATGTATAATTAATTGCGTATTTATAACCACCTTGGAAATATATCTTTAATTTCAACGTTAACACCATATCATTTCACTAAGTAAAAAATTGTTTTTAAAATCCACCTTACAATCAGGGCCGGTCCTGAGTATTTGTAGGCCTAGTGCGGAAAGAAAATTTTGGGCCCTTAATTTTTTTTTTTTTACGAAATTGAAGTCATATGTCATATCATTGTCATATGTCAACTACATTTTATTATACTCATGACATGTTTAAAAATACAACTGGTAATAAGCAGAAACAAGAAAGTTGAATAAATTTTTCTAACCTTTCTAAAGCAAACTTAACAAGTGTTGGATCTCATTCTTCCTCACTGAGCAGATCATAATGGAGATATATTACGCATCCTGACAAGAAAAAGCAGCTCTAAGTAAATAACTCATTAAAATTAATCTAAATTTGACATAAATTATATGGGATGAACATCATATAATAAGACACATTAAGCAAAAAAATAAGACATTATGAATTATAAATGAAGTTAGTATACCTGTACAAAGATCATAGGCAAAAACAAACATCAATTCTCATTTAAAGTGACATCTTCTTGCATTTTTTGAAGCAAAATCATCGATAATATGCTCCACTTTGATATTTTTCAGCATATGCTTTTCAATGCTCAAAATTGCCAAGCCATTCAACCTATCTTGAGTCATACTTGTGCGTAGATAAGATTTAATTAATTTCAACTTTGAGAAACTCCGCTCAGCAGAAGCCACAGTAATAGGTATAGTTAACAAAACCCTGTAAGCAACCAAAATATTTGGAAACATGTCCATCTTCTTCACAAATTCCAAAACTTTGATAGAATTCCATGGAATCTCACACTCATATGCTACACTAGGAAGCATTTCCTGTAATATTTGTAATTCAGAAAGTAAGCGTTTTCCATCAATATCGCAATAATCACCATGAGTCAAGGACTTTTCAAGTTTTACACAACATTCTTTCAATCCTTCATCATCCAAAGAAATCAACCGGGAAGCATCAAACAAAAAACCAAATATAGACTCGAAAAGTTCCATTTGTTCGAACCTTATCTTCAACTAAGAGAGTGCCATATCAACTAGAACAAGAAAGTAATCAGTTCTAAAGTTCTCTGAAGCAGATTGTTGTTCTCTTTCCGTGTTAGGATTCTCATCAAATTGTCTATTTCTTTTAATCCTACGCTTTATTTGAAAAACAGGTTCAATGTCCATTTCATCTGCAAGTTCTTTAGCATCAATCATAGCTGACACAAACCCATTTTCCCTATATTTCTCAAAGAAAGAAACCAACCCTTTTAAACTTGCAATTGCTACATCAAGACGCATATCTTCAGCTTGCAAATTTTTGCTCACCAAATTGATTTTGTACAGAATTTCATGCCAAATAATTAAGCTCAATAAGAATTCAAAACTTGAAAATTCATTAGAAGCTAATTTTTCAGCATCCCAGCTTATTTTTGGATCATCAGAAACTTCAGCTAGTTTTATTAAAGCATCTCTAATTTTAGGAGCTTGAGTTCTTATTGCTTTAACACTTTCAATTCGACTTTCCCATCTTGTCACACATAGTGATTTTAAAGTCAATTCATCAACATATTCAAGCAAAAGATGCCATCTTTTAGTGGAATTAGCAAACACATTATATAATGCTTGACACGCTCCAAAAAACGATTTTCCTTTCACACAAGAGTTTGCCATATCTGAAAGTACCAAGTTAAGAGAATGACAACCACAAGGCATATAAAAAGCTCTAGGATTAACATCAAGCAATCTTTTTTGAACACCTTGATGTTTTCCCCTCATATTAGAACCATTATCGTACCCCTGTCCCCTTACATCATTAATATCTAAATCAAGAGAGCTAAGAGCAGCTTCCAATTCACCAAAAAGACCCAAGCCAGAAGTGTTCTCCACCTTCAAAAACTCTAAAAAATATTCTTCTATTTTTATTGGGTAGCTCACGACATCAACACATCTAATCACCAAAGTCATTTGTTCAATACGACTTGCATCAGGAGTACAATCAAGAATCACAGAAAAATATTTTGCTTCTTTTATTTTCTTTATTATGGCACTTTTGACACTTGATGCCAACATTTCAATCAAATCATTTTGAATTTTATGACTAAGATAATGATAATGAATGTCCCTATTTTGAATGAGTCTAAAATGATGTTTCATTACAGGATCAAACTCAGCTATTGACTCCAGAAAACCCAAAAAATTACCATTTGAATCTTCAAATATTTTGTCATGCGTCCCACGAAATGCCAAATTATTCATTGCAAGACGTTTAACAACAGCAATTATTCTGATCATAACATCTCTCCAGTGTTCAGTGTCTTTTTTTATTTGCTCTTGCAATTCTTTATCAATAGTTTGATTTGTTTTCAGTCTAATTTGAAGTTCAGCCCAAGCTCTAAGGTTAATAAGATGTTCACGACTATCTTCATGTTGCTTAAGTTTTTCACCCAAATGCACCCAGTCATCTACTCCAGAACTTGCTAAATTGCTTTGTGAACGAGCTTTTTTCACAACTTTACAACAAAAACAGAACACTTTATCTAATTCCTTTGAGTAAACTAACCATTTTCTATCAATAAGTTCCCCGTTTCTTAATTTCTGATCAAAATAATATGTAGAGAACCCCCTATTGTACTTATCTTTAGGAAAATTGATATTTGTTTCTCTAACAGGACCCTTTTCAACAAGCAAATCTCTCATTTTATTATTTAATCCATCCCACACTCGAGAATCATAAATATTCAAAGACAGGGAACCATGATCACTTGGATTAGTTTCTTCCCTATTTTCACTAATCATATTTTCAAACACATCAATTTCTTCTTCAATTATTTCATTTTCAGTGTCTTCATTAACCACATTCTCATCTTCTATAGAATTTTTTATAATTTCAGACACTTCATTTTCAACATCAGCCACTTCTTTTTCTTCAGGTGGTTTGGCTTTTTTCCAAAGTTTTTCAAGTGATCCTTTAAGGGGTTTAATCTTCTCTTCTTCCTCTTTTTTTCGTTTTCTTTTCTCATGACCAGACATATGTTTTTTATTGAACATTTTCAACTTAAATTGCAACACCGAATGGGAGGAGGATAATAATAAAACCTGGATGAATAAAACAGGGTAGCAATCTTTAGCCCCACCAATTGAATAAGAGGACTTCACGGCTCCATCAATTTTTGCTGCAGCAAATACCAGGAACTCAGCAACCGATTCCAAGACTGAAAAAACAATTCATAGTTAAATTAGTTTCAAATTTCAATCATTGAAAAAAAAAAATTAAACTGATAGAAAAAACAAGTGCACGATTTTTAAAACCGTACGGTTTTTTATTTTGAAAGCCCTAAAATCGGATTTTACATACTTGTATAGATCGGAAATTTTGGAGGCGGACGCGGACAGTTTGAGGGTGCGGACAGAAGGTTGCTACAGCGGAAGCAGATGATGGCAGCGGCCTTTTTTGCCGTTGAAAGACAGCAGTATTCTTGGCCGAAAAAGGTGATAGTAGGAGTTTTGTACAATAGGACGGTTCTGGTTTATTCGGGCACAAAAGGCGCAGGTGTGGTTTCTTTCCCGAAAAAGGTGATAGTAGGAATTTATTCCTCAAAAAGGTGATAGTGGGAATTTTGTACAGCAGGAAAGTTCTGGTTTATTTGGGCACAAAAGGCGCAGGTGTGATTTGTTTCCCCAAAAAGGTGGTAGTACGAATTTTTTTGCCGCACAAAACCTACTGCTGCGTGTTTTGTACAAGATGGCGTTGCACTGGTTTTTGGCCAAACTTATCGCCGCACGTTTCCAAAGCTGCTGGGTGGGCCCCACCGGCCTCGTGGGCCCTGTGCAACCGCACGGGTCGCACCCCCTCAGGCCCGGCCATGCTTACAATTGGAATATGCATTTCATATACTCCATGCTTTTAAGTTTTAACTAAATGTCGCTTATGAGATAATAGTTTTTGATCATTTTCTATTTTTTTTTCTACATTTGCATATCAATATGTCATATTTTATATCAATTTGTAGTTCATTATAACTTTTGGAACGCTAAGGAAGTTGACTCTTAATTAGGGATTTCTAAAAGACGTTAATGCCTTTTAAGTAAAGATTCAATTTATTTCAAAAAATTTAAGCAGCTTAAAATGTTTTGATTCTGTCAGAGAAGTAATTTGATTTCATATAATAGTTTATAATTTTTTGCAATTGTCTCCAAATTTGGTTTTGATATTTAGAAAAATAGAAATCAGTGTATGCATGTGTCTAGATCAAGGAATGGAAAGCATAGAGCATATGTACGGTTTTCAATTTGATTTTATCCCACTAAATATGCTTTATTACATTTGATATTTTGTTGGTTTCTTCCTATGAATAATTAAATTTGTTGCATTCATCCATGTGCAAGTACTTCTTTCACATAATTTAGTTGAAGCAGAAATTTGTATTATAATGAGCTCTTTATATGGGGAGAAATTGTGGTGTTACACATGTTCTTGGTAAGCTCTGCTAAGCCCTGATAATGGTCTGATATAATAACCACCGTTGATTAACATACGAGTTTTTGAGTACATATTGTATACAACAATCAATTCCACTTTTAACTTTAAGATTGAAACTTGTTCTCCTACTGCTAATATTTTGGATATATTGTTTGATTCTTACTTCTTGGTACCTAATCCTATCGCTTTATAAATGGATACAGCTGAGAAAGCAGCAAAAAATACTTGAAGGGGATATGTTCAGAATGATGCTTCTGAAATCCAAGGAAGGAAATGCTGAAAACCGACATGTTGTTTCTGTCATCCCGTTGTGTTCTGGAGTTTCTTCGGTCAGACTGAAGCTCTCATATGGAGCATAAGACATGAAATTTAAAGTTTTTCAGTTTTTCACATATTGTACAATTAGATCAGTTTGGAAGAATGGTGCTGTTTTTCTATCCAGACCACTTCATAATGTGATTTTTTGTTTTGTCATGGCGATTCACTTCACACACCAATTCCACTTCAAGTTATTCCATTTTCACATTCTCTTCTTTCTCGACATGGTTGCTAATTGTGTCATCCTAAAAATCTAACTTAACATATTAAAGGCACAAATTTGGTATGTGAAATTTTAAATTTAATTTATTTTTACATCATGCATAGTTATGTTTTATATTTTTTGGTTTCTTGATTTGTGTAATTAAATTGTTTGCTTTCGAATCCGCTTTAATGGAAGAAAAAAAAAATCAAACTTAAAATACTTAGGTTTTGAATTAACTCCAAGTATCATACAATTCAACTTCACATATACATCCCTATTCCTTTTTTGTTATCAAGTTCGTGAATTGCATAAATATAACGTTTGTGGTTAAAAACATTAAAATCAATTGTATGCTTAAATTTAGAAAATGGGAGATGACTTCATAATAAGCAAGTCTGATTTCATCACAAGACACAATATCGATTTATCTTTGAGCTAGAAGTTAACTCTATCAAAATTCTTGATATAATTAAATTTATAGCTTTTTCATGTTTCTATATGTATTTTTTTATATCTATTTTATTAGTTCATGACACCTCTAAATCTGCGCAGCTTGGGAATTAAAAAGGAATTTGAAGGCAAAAATCCGTAGTTTGAAGCATGGTCCTTTCAAGTAGAAAGTACGGAATAGAGGAGAATTTCATTTTCAAAATCGGATAAATGAAGAAGTTACCCTGAGGATGATGAACTGGATCCCACGGTAAGCATGGCCAATGTTCTTGCTGTCATCAGTGGGTTTGATTAATCTTCGAGCCCTCAAAAACCTGTATCTCTGGCTGGTAGCTGGCTTTGTATATAGGTGATAGTTTATTTTAAAAATCAATTATTCTGTCTTGAAAAAACATATATTGTTTCTTATGTCCTGCATAGATTCCACTATATACTCTTTTTTAATCCCTTATTTAAGCGGCTAGCTATGCCAAACGAATCTTATCTATGTGTTGTGATTGATTCTTCCATTGCATCGAATTTTAAACTAAATTGTATCAATTCCTTTAAGGATCTCATTATTTATTAATGTTGGCTGATGTGCACGTAAAAATGCACATATTTATTCTTGTTTAGTTTAAATAAATGTCATATGTGGGTATTTTATCATGTTTAAACTACAATTCAATCAATTTCAAAACATCATGCATTCATCATCATATAAGGGGAAAATGATCATTTTTGTGCTTGTGTTATCTTGAGAATTTTTACTTGTACATTTTTCATGTTTTTGTAGAAATTTGATGCATGTAGAAGTGGACTTCATAAAGATACACACACACACACACACACACACACACACACACACACACACACACACACACACAAAGGAATGAAGAGAATAATTCTAATACATGATCATGGAGAACCCCATCTACCTTCTCACTTACATAATTCTACACTTTGAAGCTAATGAACAAATAAGTGGATGTTAAAGCTTCATGAAAATTTGATGATGGATTAATTAAATTTTAATAATTAATTGGTGGCCATACTTCCTAAAGGGCGTTTTTGGTAGCACGCTAAATGCTGAAGTAGGGTTTTACTCATGTATAAATAACCTACTTGCGTACATGTTAAGGATTCTCTTAGAGTTTATTTAGTTTAGAGTGGAGGCTCAAATCAAAACCTCTTTTTTCCATGGCTTCTCAACCATCTTATGTAATCTCTCTTTTTAATGCAATTTTAATTAGTTGCCTTTTATTTATATGTTCTTTTCTTTTATGCAAGTAGCTTAGATATATTTTATGCAATTAGAATAGATTTTCATTTATTTAGTTCCCTTTTCTTTTGTTTTTGTTCTATGTTGCAATCTATTTTGTTGTTAGAATAACAAATATGAAAGGCTAATCCCTTTGATTTAGGGGTAACGAAGCCCTCCTGATTAAGTTGATGCAACATATTTTGGTTTTTGTGATCTCTTTTTATGCTTAATGGAGTGATTGAAGTAGCAATTACATTATTATTTGAGTTTTGGTTTTTATGGTGTATGTTTGTTGACAACAGAATAGGCTATGCTTAGTCAACATAAACACAAGATTGCCTCTTCATCTACATATGAATATGGTAATTAAAGTGTGACTGAAATTCAAAATTTGATATTCTATGTTACTAAATTAATAGTAATAGAATATGCCTAAAGTAAATTTTATTTTTATCTTTGTTGTCATTTCATGAAGGTATAATTGTGGATTAGAGAGTGTGTTAGAGTTTGACGATTTAAGTATGTTCTCTAATGACACATTAGGCCGTGCTTATGATAAATGTACTAACTAATTACACAAAAGATCAAATGAGAGATCATGAAATCATTGTATGTTGATTTATGTGGTCATAAGGATGAGGTTGTTTCTAAATTGCTTTTATTTCATATTTAGCTCTCAACTTAGTTTATAGTTTTAATTAGTTTTTGTTAATTAAATCAAACCAAAGTTTGTTTTAATTTAATTGAATATAATTAAAATTACTTCTTTCCCTGTGGATCGACGCGTATTCGCTAACGTATTACAAGTGTATGTCGTGCGCTTGCAGTTTATTACACTTTACGATGGTTTTCTAATTCATAGAATATTCGTCGTCGAACAAGTTTTTGGTGCCGTTGCTGAGGAAAGTTAATTTTGATCTTATCCTTTGGATTAATATTTTTTTCTTCTTAAAAAGAAAAAATTGTTTGTTTTATTTATTTTTCCTTCTATTTTTTTGTATATATAGAAAGAAAATTCTTGTTTAATTGCTTTGGTATTACTGATTGATACCATAATCTCAAGGACAAAAGGAAAAAAACACTTGCCTTTTGTTTTCAATTTTTTTAATGTTTTCAATACAATTTCTTTCTCTTTCTTTCATTTATTTCTTTCCAATTTTCTACAAATTTCTTTCCTCTTCACAATTCTTACAAAAAAAAAAGAAGTTCTTTCGAAATTTTCTTATCCTTGCTCTATATTTCTTCTGCGTTTATCTCCAATAACTTCCCAATTTATTGCTTGCTTTTTTCCTTTCTTTTCAAATTTCTTTCCCTTTTCTTCTTTTACAAGTTTCTAATAAAAGAAAAAATCTTGCCAATTTTTGTGCAATTTCTTTTTGTTTCCCTTTTTTCCGTCTATTTCTTTTCCTTCTTTGAACAAATTCTTTCTTTCATTACAATAAAAAAACTTGCATTTTTTTTCTTTCCAATTCCGTTTACAATTTGTTTCCTCTTTTTCAACAATTCCTTTTTCAAATCCTTTCTATTTTTTTCGACTCTTCTACATCTACCCATCACCTTCAACTAGCTCTTCCCCCTTGCTTGAGTAACTTTTTGCCACATAATACTTCACCTTCCTCTATTCATAGCAAACAATAGAAACTCATTCTCTTTGCATCTCCACTTTATGGTTTCCCTCTCTGGTTCACCTCTATCACAACATCCACTTATCTTCTCTTCACAAACAAATTTCACTGCTCATTACCATCCCAATTGTTCCACCTGGCATTAGCCTGAAACATCTTCACTACTCCATAATCACGCAAACCCAAAGCAACATCCTCCCTTTACCCCTTGCCCCATCTGCGTGACCAACATACGACCTTCCATCTTTCCATCATTCCATCATTACCTCTTCTTGCCTTTATCACCATTACAGCAACTCAATAGGCCAACCGTAATAATCACAACACACCCAGTAATACATTGCAAAAGCCACAATCTTCCTACCCTTGCCAACACCACAAACGCCAATTTCAAGCTAGACTGAACGTCTAGGCCAATCGGAAATAAGAACCCATAAACCCGAACCCCAATTCTTGATTCGAAAGCCCTCAAATCGGAATCCCAAGTTGATTCGAAAGATGATTATCTAACTTTTGTGAGGTCTTCTTTCTAAAACAAAAGTGGAAGGGATTCATAGCCTTTGTTTCAGGTTTAGGAATAAGTTGTTTTAACTGCGGGTTTGTGAATGGGGTCTGCCTTCAAATTATTTTTGGTTTCCTGAGACAAGGAAGGGGCATGAATTATTGCAATTTTTTTTTGGGTTCCATATTTTGGAAAATTTGTATTGGGAGAGGGTATTTAGCTTTCTTCCTTAGTTAGTGGTGCGTGAGTTAATTTCTTTGTTGAGTGAGTGAGTTTGTTTTCTCATTCCTTTGAGTCAAGTTTTAGCGGAGTAGTTATTATTATTATTTTTCTTAGTCAAGTTAGTTTGTTAGGGTTTTTCTCCTTTTCGATTGTTTTATTTTTGTTTGCTTTTCTTTTCAAAAAAAAGAAAAAAAAAGATTCAATGTTTCAAATCAAAGGTCAGCTTTGAAGTGAAGAGTTCAAAACAGTCAAGCAACAACTCAAAAATTCAGAGGTCAAGCAATTTGCAAATAGTGGATTTGAATAGCTAGCACTACTCAATTATTTTGGATGGACAACCATATCCCACTGTAAAATTTTCTTCTACATGGTGTGTTGCTACCTGAAAAATATATAAAAATAGCTTGTAAAGATTTTCTGCAGGTGTCGCCGCTTGCTTGTACAAAAAATGTTTCTGCAATTCCTTATTATGTGACTGTTCTGTGATTGATTATTTTGCCTATAGATGTGTGGTTGGAATTTTTTAAAACGAACGGGGAATAAATTGAAAAGTTTATTTCTGAAATAAATTAATTTTTAAATCGAATCGAGGATTCCCCAAAGCTCATAGGATAAAATATTCGTTAAATTGACAATTAGGATTGATATTCTCTTATGTGTCTAAGGAACGGTAGAGTCTAGAACTGAAACAAGTTCTTAAACATTCAGTCGTGTTTATACGGTGATTCGTGGCACACTGATAGCCCCTGTCTGAACCTGACCTAGACTTGTATTCATATAATCCGACATTGTTAATTTTAACATATTTTTTTAAGAGCTTCTTTAGATCCAAAAGTTTTGCAATTGATTTTTCGACGAAACACTGAAACGACCTGAACTTCCCCGGTAAGGAAAGCGCGGATTGAGTAGAGAGCAAGCCACATCGGGACGCAAACAGAAGAAGATTTCATTGTTAATTACAACAATTCCATTAGAATACAATAATATATAGAGTATAAACAAATAATATACATCAGAAAATATCAGAGATTTAAATACATTATTGCAGCGGAAAAATAATACAATACACAACTGAAAGTAATACACGGATACAGAGCTTTCCGAGTGTCGGTCCAGCTGTAAATCAGGATCCTATGAATATAAATCTGCAAAACCAAAACTACTAGCTGCCCGTGTCAAAATAAGGGCACCCAGAGTTTAGGTTAAAACAATAAACTCCAGGTCAGTCATGTGACTGGTGTGAGAACTAAAACAGTTATTTAAAGCTTTACTTTAGATCATATATATCAAGGGACCGCGCCATATAACATGGAACGGGTTTCCTCCCAAGATTACCAGTGCTTATAACATAACAGCGCAACGCTTTTTGAAAAAATGAAGCTATTATAAGACCCAGGTCCTATCACACAATGCAACGCAAGCCGGGGGATAGGGTTTTCCCTTATAATAGCCAAACATGCTTGATACGTTTAAAACAAATCATTTGATACTATTATAAGTGCATAGTGTATAAAATAACTTCAAATCATAAGTATCAATCATAGCGGCATGGGTACCATATATCATGTCGCCATACTAGGCTCTACCATCAAAACCGCAAAGTCACGTATTTGGAAATTTGATTTCCATCTGTGAACCAAGGCTAGGGTTCGTCCTCACCGAATTCGAGACAATCTAGCCCATGTCTCAGGAACAGCCGCAACTGCCCCATGGATCGTCAGGGCCGGTTCACCGATGTGGATTATTATGCCTGAACACTGCGTGTCCCCGCCCTTTGGGGCGTAAATGAGCCAAATGACTCCATCGGCTCCACATAGTCATCGATATATCCGAGGTACCTCGCAACATCAACAACCACACAGGTGAAAATAATATAAATGTCAGGGCTCGTAGGTCACTGACACCACCCTAGCTAGAAGGAAACGCATGCCCTCCCTGAGGTCCTCTCCCGTTTCTGGTTCACAACCGGGGTGTGAGGCTCGCGAATCAATGTTACACAAAGCTATGCCACACAGGCGGTGCTTTGATCATCAACCACAAGACTTTGCTTTTCAACAGAAGCCTTGATCATAATGCCACTTAGGCATGCCACACAGGCAATTCACACCATGCGACTGATGTCCATCGATATACAACATATGATCCCGTACGTCTCAGAGAAGAGTGAAGTAAGGGAATGAATTCCCCTTCACCAGGCAGATGTATATTTAATAGAGATCAATCAACACAGAGCAAAATCCAATGTCAGACACACAGTCCATACAAGTTCGTTCTGGGTCTGAACGAAACCGGAGGCACCTTGTACCTCACATATCCATCGATCTCCAAGTACGTCTGGGCGATCACCAACTGATTCCCTCCTCTTGGGTGTACAGCCCAATCAAGATCATCAGTAATCACCCAAACGATGTGAAGACCTCCGGTCTTCAACCACCGTCTTCATCCTCGACACCACCTCGAATCAGTTATTCAGAATGGGATAAACCCGGTCTTTCTGAATAACACGCGTATATAATAAACAAGTGTTACACAAACACAACTTACACCTCATTCCAATTCAGAATATTCTTTTATTCAAATATTCTTATATTTTAGGAAAGGTTCCCATTAATTTTATCAAAGATAAATTCTTTAAATTTATTCTTTAATCTTCTTTTGAATATCAATTCAAACTAGTCGGGATTAGCGAACCACACCGAAGTAATCATTTGTTTTATTTCCCAATCCCAACCTATTCATCCCATGAAGTAAAACTGGTCATACTTCATATCTAACACCACAGTGTTATCATTAAATTCAATTACCATCTCACGTTCAAATCTAATTAAAGATTTAACTATCGCCTGGAGCAAAACTGGTGATACTTCATTCTCGTTTATTTCAATCAAATTAAAGATTCATTAAAACTCCACTTGGTTTTAATCTTCCCAATAATCACTATCAATGATTATTTAACTTGGGAAA
Organism: Allium sativum; assembly: GCA_030737875.1. NCBI lineage: Eukaryota > Viridiplantae > Streptophyta > Magnoliopsida > Asparagales > Amaryllidaceae > Allium > Allium sativum. The sequence continues at coordinate 141,474,114 of CM060914.1, read as the reverse complement.
TCACATCTTGGCTTTAACTGGGTTAAAGAACCAATGTCATTTAAAACACGGTTCACGATAAACCCAAAATCACATTCTATTAATTATCGGGTTAAAGAACAAGTGTTATTTAAAACACCGTTCACGATAAACCAAAAAATAAATTCCAATTCAATATCATTTAATTGGTATACTTCATTAAATCTAAATAAAAAGATTTAATCTTTTTCTCCACTGGGTTTAAGAACAGTGTTAATGAAGACACCATTCACGACAAACCCAAATCCCATTTGATATTAAATACAAGGCTCTGAATAGAAAATATATCGGCTTATATTCAATATCAAATTCTACAACCAACAAATATAGTATTGGAAATAACGATATCAATATATCTTTCAAATTTCCATAACAATGTCTGTATAATTACAAAATCCAACATCGAAATATTCCAAAGACAATCTCGATTCAAATCCATTCCAATTCACTTATTGGAAATTCTAGTTACTTTTAAAACCCTTTCAAATCCAATTTATTTATTTCAAAAATGAATGAATTTTAATTCTAGTTCAAAACTAGTTCATTTCGATAAAAATCTATTTTTATCTTTTCAAATATGGAGTTTTTCATCCCAATTCTTTCCAAATCATTTCTTATGATTTTACACAAATTATTGCTATTATTAATAATTTTATCAAGGTCCGTACAGTCGATTTCCGTCAACGGCCATCGAACTGCACTTACAGCGACCTTTTCCAAATTTGATTTGGACATAATTCCAAATCCAACCGTTAGATTTCAAATCTATAATATTCCTTAGAAAGATCTTTTCGATACGAACCCAACGGTTTCGGTTTTAGGAAAATCCGACGGTCGGATCTCCCGTAATATCCATTCGAAGTCAATGGTCGAAATTCGCGAACTGCTGCGGCGCGGCGCGTTCTATTCAGGCCACTATATATATAATATATTATACATATTTCGTCAATTTCTTTTTAAAACGTAATTTATAAATCGTTTTAAATTCGTTTTCAAAACGATTTCAACTTCATATTCAATTTCAAATCAAAATTGAATATTCCATATCATTAATCTATAAATGATAATATTTTCAAAACGTTATATTTTGAAATCACTTCCTTTTCTATATTCATTATAAAAATGAATAAAATTGATATAAATATCATTCACGTCAAAATGGCGTCAATCTAATCAACACGGCTTTTATTCAACACATGAATATTTATTCTGTTTAACACATGAATTTATATTCTATTCAACACATGAATTTATATTTTGTTCAACACATGAATTTATATTTTTATTCAACACATAAATATTTATTCTATTCAACACATGAATATCTATTTTATTCAACACATGAATATTTATTCTATTCAACACATGAATTTATATTTTTATTCAACACATGAATATTTTCTTTTATAATATCCTTTATTTTCCAAATTAGAACGAGGCCCAATCAATTACCGTATAATGTTAATTATATGGATTCCATACAACACATGTATATAATAGCAACGATAAATAATCAACCATCATCCAGAGTGCACCACACAACTCCATAAGCATTAAATATCAATAATTAACGCTTACACAGTCTGTTAACCCATCGATTGACATACAACTAAACAGTCGGGATTAGTGTACGTCAAATATCATCTCAATATCCGTGTGGGGTTTCAAATCAACAAACACAGATTTTTATTTGTGCAGTTGGGCGATGTGCAAAATTTATCATCCCAATCAATATCAGTCAAATCAGTGTATATAAACAAATCGTCCGATTTGTTTATTACTATTTATTTTATATACACGTTAAAAATTATATTTTTAACTATAAAATATTTTCCATTATAAAATATTTTATTTTATTGCACATCACATAATCAAATTTCACAACACAGCAATCAAACAAACAAGTCATCCATGGTTTGTGGACGACGGGTGTCAGGTGCTGCTAAGCACCATCTACATCCTAGTATATATTTCAAACTAGAAATTAAAATAAAAGTGAGGAGTTCTCACCGAGGGTTCCACTCCTCCACACTTGATTTCTGAACGGTTTGAATTTGTCTGCCATGCCAACGCAGTCTTCTCTACGCTGTTCTTATTAAAAATCAGATTTTTATTTCGCTACATATATAAAAATCATATTTTTATATTTTCTATTATATAAAAATTCTATTTTTAATCCGCTACTCATATAAAAATCGAATTTTTATTTCGCTACAACATATATAAAAATCGTATTTTTATATTTTCTATCTTATAAAAATCATATTTTTATAATTTCTACTAGATAAAAATCATATTTGTATAATCTCTGGTAGATAAAAATCATATTTTTATCCTCTATAAATATAGATAAAATCGTTTCTTTATCTCTCTAATCATATATATACACATCTATTCTTTTCATATATGAAAAATCTAATCCTTTCTAATATGAAAATCATAACTTTTTAAATATAAAAAAGAAAATCAGTTTTTATCAACTCAAGAAATCAATTTTTATAACCAAACGAAATCAGTTTTTATTAACTAAAGAAATCAATTTTTATTTAACTACAAAATTGATTAAACAAAATATTTAAAAACTCGCCAGCGGGAGGGAGGGGAACTGCGAACAGTGGAGGGGGCTCGGAGGTGGGCGGCTACGGCCTGGAAGCGGCGGTCGCCATCAGGGTGGCGGCGCTTGCGGATTTGGGGATGTTGGGCGTTGGGGTTCGATTCAAGGAGAAGCGGATGGGGAGAGAGGAAGGAGAAGCAGAAGGTGGCGAATGAGGCGGAGGGCACGACGACCACGGCGTAGGTCCTGACAGGGGGGCGCGACGGGTTTATTTTAGGTTACTTTTTTTTATTTGCTTTTGAAATAACTGTCGGGTGGGGTGGAGAGAGATAAAGAGGGGTGAGGGTTGATTTTAATTTTAATTTTTATAGTATATTTAATTCCAAAGTTGACTTTTTATTCGGTCCCCCAACGAGACCCAACGACTGTCGCCCCTAGCTAATCACCCCCATTCCGAACACAATGGGATATGTTTCATCAGCTGATTCGATCTTTTTGACTAGTATTCGTCAAAATCAAAATATAAATCTATATATTGAATTTGAACGCGCATTTCAATTTACCGGGGCCACATACTGATTCTAAAAATTCCAGAAAAAAATATTTCTAGCTTCGTATTGACGATACGGTCCTAACAAAACCAATTTTGTCAAATTTGAAAACCGTTTGAAAAAGGGCCATTTTCTGGTCGATCGAAATTGACTAAAACTGCCAAAATACGTTTTACCTCACCACGCTCACATATTGATTCAGAAAATTGTGAATTTTAGAATTTAGCAATAACATGACATCACGGATGCAACAAAAGTGGTTTCGTCGAAAACCGAAGTCGTTTGCAAAATTTCCATTTTTAAGGGCCAGAATTCCATAGCGACTATTCTGAATTTTCAGCTGGGCATATCTTTTGATTCGCTATGAAATTTCAATTTTTCGGATTCACTGGAAAGATATTCTCAAATAGATTCTAATATTTTTGGTTCCTCTAAAATTCGGTTTATTTTGAATCTTGTACATTCATTTGAACTTTGAAATCGAATTTTCAAACTACTGCGCCATTTTCAATTCCTTTTATAATTTAAAATAAATATTTATATTCTAATAACGATTCAAATTAATATATACGTTCTATTTCTATTGAAATTAAATTTCTCGTCGTTAATATTTAAAATAATTCATTTTAAATATTCAAAATTCATTAAAATATCCAAAATAAAAATTTTAAATTGGCTCAGATTTCCGGGTTATTACAATCTCCCCCACTTCAAACTTTTCGTCCCCGAAAAGGAACGAAGCCGAAATTTGTTTAACCAATCAACTCAACTTCCTGTATTTTCATTATGGCTTAAATTCTTCAACTTTTCAGTTTCTAAGAACTTTTCAAATTTTTCAAAAATTTGGCTAACACCCTAAATTTTCGAAAAAATTCGCCATAACCTCCCCTGCACCGGGAGCTTCGGGATATTTCAAATTGCCTCCCATGGCCCTCACCAATCCAAAAGAAAAAGAAACGGCCAAGCGGCTAGCCAATCGGCTCGTAAAATCATCATAAACCCAAGAAATACAATAAACATGTACCTATTTGTCGGGCAAACAATTTTATTCCTCTTCTCTAGCCTCCTTGCTTTGACCTGTTCAATGTAAGTACATATATATGTATGCAAATGCGAAAAAATTTCAATACAATTCACTATTTGGTTCAATTTGGCTAAAGGTTCAACATTTAATTAATCAAACAACACAACCAGCAATCAATTAGTTGATTATCATTTCAAATTCATAACTTTGATACATAGTAAAAAAAAAAATCAGATTTTTGATGCCAAATCACAACAATAAGCCCTATATAGTTTTAGTTCTCACACCAGTCAATTGGAAATATATAGAAATCCCACTTTCGTCACTCGAAAATAAATATTGATGATGGTATACTTCATCATCAGGACCATGTCCGGGCGACTAGAGTGTGACTCCATATCTATCCAGCATATTAAAACTTCAAATACACACGGATCAGACGTATACACAAAATCTTTATATACTTGATTATCCAAATTCAATATAAAATAAATAATCAAATACGAATAATTGGATTTAATATTCAAAACAAAAATTGTTTTTTTTAAAGAAAACATCACTCTTTACACTCGTTCTAGGATACTACTGATCTCATCTCTAACGAGTCATTCTCATTGGATATTACTAACCCGATCTCTGATGAATTCTTTCGTTCGGTTCTAATGTGTTTTGTTCTCCGAGCTCTGTAAACCAAAGCTCTAATAACACGATGAAACGACCTGAACTTCCCCAGTAAGGAAAGCCCGGATTGAGTTGAGAACAAGCCACATCGGGACGCAAACAGTAGAACATTTCATTGTCAATTACAACAATTCCATCAGAATACAAGAATATACAGAGTATAAACAAATAATATACATCAGAAAATATCAGAGATTTAAATACATCACTACAGCGGAAAAATAATACAATACACAACTGAAAGTAATACACGGATATAGAGCTTTTCGAGTATCGTTCCAGCTGTAAATCAGGATCCTGTGAATATAAATCTGCAAAACCAAAACTACTAACTGCCCGTGTCAAAATAAGGGCACCTAGAGCTTAGGTTAAAACAATAAACTCCAGGTCAGTCATGTGGCCGGTGTGAGAACTAAAACAGTTATTTAAAGATGTACTTTAAATCAGATATATCAAGGGACCACGCCGTAAAACACGGAACGGGTTTCCTCCCAAGATTACCAGTGCTTATAACATAACAGCGCAACGCTTTTTGAAAAAATGAAGCTATTATAAGACCCAGGTCCTATCACACAATGCAACGCAAGCCGGGGGATAGGGTTTTCCCTTATAATAGCCAAACATGCTTGATACGTTTAAAACAAATCATTTGATACTATTATAAGTGCATAGTGTATAAAATAACTTCAAATCATAAGTATCAATCATAGCGGCATGGGTACCATATATCATGTCGCCATACTAGGCTCTACAATCAAAACCGCAAAGTCACGTATTTGGAAATTGGATTTCCATCTGTGAACCAAGGCTAGGGATCGTCCTCACCGAATTCGAGACAATCTAGCCCATGTCTCAGGAACAGCCGCAACTGCCCCATGGATCGTCAGGGCCGGTTCACCGATGTGGATTATTATGCCTGAACACTGCATGTCCCCGCCCTTTGGGGCGTAAATGAGCCAAATGACTCCATCGGCTCCACATAGTCATCGATATATCCGAGGTACCTCGCAACATCAACAACCACATAGGTGAAAATAATATAAATGTCAGGGCTGGTAGGTCACTGACACCACCCTAGCTAGAAGGAAACGCATGCCCTCCCTGAGGTCCTCTCCCGTTTCTGGTTCACAACCGGGGTGTGAGGCTCTCGAATCAACGTTACACAAAGCTATGCCACACAGGCGGTGCTTTGATCATCAACCACAAGACTTTGCTTTTCAACAGAAGCCTTGATAATATTGCCACACAGGCAATTCACACCATGCGACTGATGTCCATCGATATACAACCTCTGATCCCGTACGTCTCAGAGAAGAGTGAAGTAAGGGAATGAATTCCCCTTCACTAGGCAGATGTATATTTAATAGAGATCAATCAACATAGAGCAAAATCCAATGTTAGATACACAGTCCATACAAGTTTGTTCTGGGTCTGAACGAAACCGGAGGCACCTTGTACCTCGCATATCCATTGATCTCCAAGTACGTCTGGACAATCACCAACTGATTCCCTCCTCTTGGTTGTACAGCCCAATCAAGATCATCAGTAATCACCCAAACGATGTGAAGACCTCCGGTCTTCAACCACCGTCTTCATCCTCGACACCACGTCGAATCAGTTATTCAGAATAGGATAAAATCAGTCTTTCTGAATAACTTGCGTATATAATAAACAAGTGTTACACAAACACAACATATGCCTCATTCCAATTCAGAATATTCTTTTATTCAAATATTCTTATATTTTGGGACAGGTTCCCATTAATTTTATTAAAGATAAATTCCTTAAAATTATTCTTTAATCTTCTTTCGAATATCAATTCAAACAAGTCGGGATTAGCGAACCACGCCGAAGTAATGAAGTAATCATTTATTTTATTTCCCAATCCCAACCTATTCATCCCATGAAGTAAAACTGGTCATACTTCATATCTAACACCGCAATGTTATTGGTAAGTAATTCAATTACCATTTCACGTTAAAATCTAATTAAAGATTTAACTATCTCCTGGAGCAAAACTGGTGATACTCCATTCTCGATTATTTCAATCTAATTAAAGATTCATTAAAACTCCACTTGGTTTTAATCTTCCCAATAATCACTATCAATGATTATTTAACTTGGGAAATCACATCCTGGCTTTAACTGGGTTAAAGAACCAATGTCATTTAAAACACGGTTCACGATAAACCCAAAATCACATTCTATTAATTATCGGGTTAAAGAACAAGTGTTATTTAAAACACCGTTCATGATAAACCCAAAAATCAATTCCAATTAAATATCACTTAATTGGTATACTTCATTAAATCTAAATAAAAAGATTTAATCTTTTTCTCCACTGGGTTTAAGAACAGTGTTAATGAAGACACCATTCATGACAAACCCAAATCCCATTTGATATTAAATACAAGGCTCTGAATAGAAAATATAGCGGCTTATATTCAATATCAAATTCTACGACCAGCAAATATCGTATTGGAAATAACGATATCAATATATCTTTCAAACTTCTATAACAATATCTGTATAATCACGAAATCCAACATCGAAATATTCCAAAGACAATCTCGATTCAAATCCATTCCAATTCACTTATTGGAAATTCTGGTTAATTTTAAAACCCTTTCAAATCCAATTTATTTATTTGAAAAATGAATGAATTTTAATTCTAGATCAAAACTAGTTCATTTCGATAAAAATCTATTTTTATCTTTTCAAATATGGAGTTTTTCATCCCAATTCTTTCCAAATCATTTCTTATGATTTTACACAATTTATTGCTATTTTTAATAATTTTATCAAGGTGTGTACAGTCAATTTCCATCAATGGCCATCGAACTGCACTTACAGCGACCTTTTCCAAATTTGTTTTGGACATAATTCCAAATCCAACCATTAGATTTCAAATCTCTAATATTTAGAAAGATCTTTTCGATACAAACCCAATGGTTCCGGTTTTAGGAGAATCTGACATTCAGATCTCCCATAATATCCATTCGAAGTCAATGGCCGAAATTCGCGAACTGCCGCGGCGCGGCGCGTTCTATTCAGGCCACTATATATATTGTATATATTATCTATATTGTATATATTATCTATATTGTATATATTATATATATTTCATCGATTTCCTTTTAAAACGTATTTTATAAATCATTTTTAAAACGATTTCAACTTCATATTCAATATCAAATCAAAATTGAATATTCCATTTCATTAATCTATAAATGATAATATTTTCAAAACGTTATATTTTGAAATCACTTCCTTTTCCATATTCATTATAAAAATGAATAAAATCGATATAAATATCGTTCACGTCAAAATGGCGTCAATCTAATCAACACGGCTTTTATTCAACACATGAATATTTATTCTATTCAACACATGAATTTATATTCTATTCAACACATGAATTTATATTTTATTTAAAACATGAATTTATATTTTTATTCAACACATGAATATATTTTTATTCAACACATGAATATTTATTCTATTCAACATATGAATATTTATTTTATTCAACACATGAATATTTATTCTATTCAACACATGAATTTGTATTTTTATTCAACACACGAATATTTTCATTTAAAATATCCTTTATTTTCCAAATTAGAATGAGGCCCAATCAATTACCATATAATGTTAACTATATGCATTCCATACAACACATGTATATAATAGCAACGATAAATAATCAACCATCATTCAAAGTGCACCATACAACTACATAAGCATTAAATATCAATAATTAACGCTTACACAGTCTATCAACCCATCGATTGACATACAACTAAACAATTAGGATTAGTGTACGTCAAATATCATCCCAATACCCGTGTGGGGTTTCAAGTCAACACACACAGGTGTAGTTGGGCGATGTGTAAAATTTATCGTCCCAATCAATATCAGTCAAATCAATGTATCTAAACAAATCGTCTGATTTGTTTATTACTATTTATTTTATATACACGTTAATTATATTTTTAACTATAAAATATTTTCCACTATAAAATATTTTATTTCATTCCACATCACACAATCAAATTTCACAACACAACAATGAAACAAACAAGTCATCCATGGTTTGTGGACGACGATTGTCGGGTGCTGCTAAGCACCGTCTGCATCCTAGTATATATTTCAAACTAGAAATTAAAATAAAAGCGATGAGTTCTCACCGAGGGTTCCACTCCTCCACACTTAATTTCTGAACGGTTTAGATTTGTCTGCCATGCCAATGCAGTCTTCTCTACGCTGTTCATATTAAAAATTAGATTTTTATTTCGCTACATATACAAAAATCATATTTTTTTATATTTCCTATTATATCAAAATTCTATTTTTAATCCGCTACTTATATAAAAATCGAATTTTTATTTCGCTACAACATATATAAAATTCGTATTTTTTATTTTCTATCTTATAAAAATCATATTTTATAATCTCTACTAGATAAAAATCATATTTTTATAATCTCTAGTAGATAAAAATCATATTTTTATCCTCTATAAATATAAATAAAATCGTTTCTTTATCTCTCTAATCATATATATACACATCTATTCTTTTCATATATGAAAAATCTAATCCTTTCTAATATGAAAATCATAACTTTTTAAATATAAAAAAGAAAATCAGTTTTTATCAACTCAAGAAATCAATTTTTATAACCTAACGAAATCAGTTTTTATTAACTAAAGAAATCAATTTTTAATTATCGTTCACGTCAAAATGGCGTCAATCTAATCAACACGGCTTTTATTCAACACATGAATATTTATTCTATTCAACACATGAACTTATATTCTATTCAACACATGAATTTATATTTTATTTAAAACATGAATTTATATTTTTATTCAACACATGAATATTTTTTTATTCAACACATGAATATTTATTCTATTCAACATATGAATATTTATTTTATTCAACGCATGAATATTTATTCTATTCAACACATGAATTTATATTTTTATTCAACACACGAATATTTTCTTTTAAAATATCCTTTATTTTCCAAATTAGAATGAGGCGCAATCAATTACCATATAATGTTAATTATATGGATTCCATACAACACATGTATATAATAGCAACGATAAATAATCAACCATCATCCAAAGTGCACCATACAACTGCATAAGCATTAAATATCAATAATTAACGCTTACACAGTCTGTCAACCCATCGATCGACATACAACTAAACAATCAGGATTAGTGTACGTCAAATATCATCCCAATACCTGTGTGGGGTTTCAAATCAACAAACACAGGTGTAGTTGGGCGATGTGTAAAATTTATCGTCCCAATCAATATCAGTCAAATTAATGTATCTAAACAAATCGTCTGATTTGTTTATTACTATTTATTTTATATACACGTTAATTATATTTTTAACTATAAAATATTTTCCACTATAAAATATTTTATTTCATTCCACATCACACAATCAAATTTCACAACACAGCAATCAAACAAACAAGTCATCCATGGTTTGTGGACGACGAGTGTCGGGTGCTGCTAAGCACCGTCTACATCCTAGTATATATTTCAAACTAGAAATTAAAATAAAAGTGACGAGTTCTCACCGAGGGTTCCACTCCTCCACACTTAATTTCTGAACGGTTTAGATTTGTCTGCCATGCCAATGCAGTCTTCTCTACGCTGTTCATATTAAAAATCAGATTTTTATTTCGCTACATATATAAAAATTATATTTTTTATATTTCCTATTATATCAAAATTCTATTTTTAATCCGCTATTCATATAAAAAACGAATTTTTATTTCGCTACAACATATATAAAAATCGTATTTTTTATTTTCTATCTTATAAAAATCATATTTTATAATCTCTACTAGATAAAAATCATATTTTTATAATCTCTAGTAGATAAAAATCATATTTTTATCCTCTATAAATATAAATAAAATCGTTTCTTTATCTCTCTAATCATATATATACACATCTATTCTTTTCATATATGAAAAATCTAATCCTTTCTAATATGAAAATCATAACTTTTTAAATATAAAAAAGAAAATCAGTTTTTATCAACTCAAGAAATCAATTTTTATAACCTAACGAAATCAGTTTTTATTAACTAAAGAAATCAATTTTTAATTAACTACAAAATTAATTAAAAAACATTTAAAAATTCACCAGCGGGAGGGAGGGGAACTGCGAACAGTGGAGGGGGCTCGGAGGTGGGCGGCTACGACCTGGAGGCGGTGGTGGTCATCAGGGTGGCGACGCTTGCGGATTTGGGGATGTTGGGCGTTGGGGTTCGATTCAAGGATGAGCGGATGGGGAGAGAGGAAGGAGAAGCAGAAGGTGGCGAACGAGGCGGGGGGCACAACGACGACGGCGGTGGCCCTGACAGGGGGGGCGCGACTGGTTTATTTAGGGTTGCTTTTTTTTGCTTTTGAAATAACTGTCGGGTAAGGGGTGGAGAGAGATAAAGAGGGGTGAGGGTTGATTTTAATTTTAATTTTTATATTATATTTAATTCCAAAGTTGACTTTTTATTCGATCCCGAACGAGACCCAACGACTGTCGCCCCTAGCTAGTTACCCCCATTTCGAACACAATGGGATATGTTTCATCAGCTGATTTGATCGTTTCGATCAGTTTCCGTCAAAATAAAAATATAAATCTATATATTGAATTTGAATGTGCATTTCAATTTACCGGGGCCACATACTGACTCAAAAAATTCCCGAAAAATTACTTATAGCTTTGTATTGACGATACGGTCCTACAAAAATAATTTCGTCAAATTTGAAGACCATTTGAAAAATAGCTATTTTCTGGTCGAACGAAATTGACTAAAACTGCCAAAACACGTTTTACCTCACCATGTTCACATATTAATTCGGAAAATTACAAATTTTGGAATCTAGCAATAACATGACATCACGGATCCAACAAAAGTGGTTTCATCGAAAACCGAGGTCGTTTGCAAAATTTCCATTTTAAGGGCCAGAATTCCATAGCGACTAATCTGAATTTTCAACTGGGCATATCTTTTGATTTCCGCTATGAAATTTCAATTTTTCGGATTCGCTAGAAATATATTCTCAAATAGATTCTAATATTTTTGGTTCTGCTAAAATCCGGTTTATTTTGAATCTTGTACGTTCATTTGAACTTTGAAATCGAATTTTTAAACTACCGCGCCATTTTCAATTCCTTTTATAATTTAAAAGAAATATTTATATTCTAACAACGATTCAAATTAATATATACATTCTATTTCTATTCAAATTAAACTTCTCGTCGTTAATATTTAAAATAATTCATTTTAAATATTCAAAATTCATTAAAATAGCCAAAATAAAAATTTTAAATTGGCTCAGATTTCCGGGTTATTACAAACACTCTCTTCATCTAGTACATGCGGGCTTCCCCCATGTACAACCAAAATTGTAATTCTTTTCAAAATTTAAATGATTTTGGTTACGATTCAAATCAGAGTGAATTTCAAGCTAAAAACTTTTCGAATAATTTCAACTATCAACCCTCAAGTTTTGAAATAAATATTGAATCATCTTTACTTGAAATGAGCACTCAACAAAATCAAAAAATAAAAGAGTGGTGTAATTCCTACTTGTGCAACAATTCGAGTCAAAGTTTTCAAAATAATCAAAATTCGAATTCACTTCCAAATTTAAACGATTTTGATTATAACCCCAGCCAAATCAATTTCAAACTCTGAAATGAATTTCAAATTCAAAATGGAAATGCAAATAACTTTTCAAATGATTTTGGCAATGGATACAATTTCAATAATGGTGAGATTGACGATTTTCATTCTCAACAATTTCAAATTGAAATTCTCATGTAAATAATCATAAATTTGATTTTGTTGAGCAAATGAACGAAATTTTCGATAAACAAATGGATTTGGTATTTGAAACATACTTGAAACGACGTGACCAACAAAATCAAATTTCAACATGTGATGAGTCAAATGATAATCCACCTTTTACCACAGTCGATGATTTTCAACTAACAACTTTTGAAATTGATGAAAATATTAATGAAGTTGTTGAAATCTTTGTAATTGATTTGAATTCAACGAAGACATCAATCTTCAATTTGATATTCCTCTCTCTGATTATGAAAATTTTGAAAATTTAGCAACTTTAGATTGTCAATCTGAAAGAAATGATGAAGTTGGTAACAACTATTTAAGTGAGGACGAATTTGATGAGTGAAAACTTCTTATGCTGATTGATGATAATGTTGATGGGTCTGAAAATGGAAATGAAACATTCGAAAACTTGGAAATTCTTGAGGTTGAAAACAATGAAACTGCTGAATGTGATCTTAAACAAAATGATGATTTTTCTAAAACTATTGAAACTCCTTGTGACTTGATCGTTTCAACTAAACCTCACTATGATCACTTGTTTTTCAATGATAAATTTCTACAGTACATGAACTCTTTTTGGAATAACACAATTTTTGAGAAAGCACAATTTCGAAATTTACTGAAAATTCATTTGTTTATTGTTAACTTTTGGTTGAACCTTTAGTCAACAAAATTTCAAATATCAAAGACAAACTGAACAATGTTTCTCAAAACAAGTGTGGGGGTTATAATGATGCATACGTCTCTCAATTTATACATCATCCGAACAAATCAAAGTTTGTTTTTGAAAGTTTTACTGAACCCGGGCTCATTAACTTCTCTTTAGTTGCTACAGAAATTCAATTTGATTTTAGGATCAATTATAAGCTCAAAATTTTAAAATTAGCAACTAAAACTGTTGAAAAAACAAAATTTGTTTTTCCAAATCTGAAACATGATATAAAATTCTTTATGATTTGGTTTTTCGTGCTTAAGTTGTGTCTCATAATCTTAATGGGGCTGATCCATTGGTCCATTGTGGACCGGTTCATCTATTCGATGACTGTGTATTTTTTGCATGCTTATCCGATAAGTCGTGCTTACCCTCTTATGTTCTTTCCTTTTCACTAAGATATGTTTGATTGAGGACTGTGGGGACACAGTCTATTTTCAAGTATGGGGGGAGTCTCATTTTCATTCTGTTTTGCATAGTTTAAGTTTGCATTTTTTTCCTTTTTCTTAAAAAAAAGAAAAGGAAGAACAGTTTCGCACTTCTATTTACTTTTAAATAAGACATGATGAAGTTAGCATACAATTTTGGTCATTCAATTAAAATGTTTGGAGATTTACTTCTCTTAATGGATAATAGAAGAAAAATTTGAATATGAGCAAATTTGGTGTAACTGGTATATTGGGAGATTCGTAGGTAATGAGTATGAAATGTTTTCTAAATTTTGTTCTGATTAAATGAATGGATGATTTAGACTACTTCCGATAACATTTTAGATCTTTTAAGTGAAGTTGTGCTAAAATATTCTCGCTTAACTCTCTCTCTTATAAAAAAAAGAAGGAAAAAAAGGAATATATATAATAATAATCCATGGGTATCTAACATTTCTAGTACATCTGCGTTGGTGTGCAAACTCGCCAAGCTCTGTCCCAATTCCCACGTAAGTCGTAATGTAGTGTGTTGGTTATATCTTGGTCTCATTTCATGAGTTGGACACCTAAGGATTACCGACCCTCTCGTAAGTCATAATGCAGTGTAGGGATGGTTTACCTAGGTGTTTTGCAAATAATAATAATGTAAATATTTTTCATAATAAAGAGAGAGTAAGCACTTGAATTCCAAGTACTATCTTCACTTATTCAACCTAACTTGTTAACCAAAAGGAAATTGAGATGCCATTTTACGATTGTTGATATCGATTTTAGAATTCATTTCATATTTGCACTATGTTTTCAACCGAAACAACTGGCTAAGCTGGAGGAGTTTGTAATGATAACCTGACTTTTGTTTGAAGTTTTGATTAGTAACAAACTTAAATTTCATAGTGTCGACTCAAACTTATGTTTAACTCATTCAAGTCATATTTAAAAATAAATTACCCATTTGTATTTTTTTTTTGAAAACCTGCATTTATCTTGTAAATATTTTCGAATCTTGCATTTTGCATTTGACTTTTGGATTTTGTGGGTAGTGTCCGCTGAAAACCTTCACAAAACAACACTTGTCCTACCGGGGACACCCATAGGTTTAACAGCTTGTTGCATATGCTCAATGCAGTCGTGCTCCCTACGAAAACCAATTTAGCTACCCATATCCAAGGCATCTGTAGTAATCCCTTCGATGCGAAGATTGCTGGTCTTGCACCGTATTTATTACCTTCGACTTTTAATCGTCGTTTAATTATTTGAACCTGTAGTGGAACTTTTTGATCATAACCATACCACTTTGCACAATTGCTTGTTGTTCCGTGAACCCAAAAAAACTAGCATGTTTGAACTGTATATTCGCTCCTTGTGTTTCCTTTTGGCTTTCTGAACTTTCTGAAATGCATTAAAAAAAATTAACCATTTTCGTTTGCACCTAAACTTGTTTTTGAGACTTGAACTAGCTTGAAGCTTTAGTTTGACATGAAAAAACTTATTGCATTTGTGTGCCTAAAATTTCATGCCCAAAACTAGAAATTTTTGAATAGATTTTGCATTTCAAAATATTTCTTATGTAGACTTGCATTAATTTGTTTACATGAGTTACATTGTGCCTGGATTTTTGCACTTTGCCATTTTGAAGAGCAAACTATCTTTGTGTCCTTGACACATGCACTGTCCATTTGTGTTTTGCTGTAATGTATTTCAAGTGAGTGTTCACATGGCATGCTTCCTTGTGCACATTGCCATTGTTCATTTGTATAGACATGAAACTAGACATGCCATTATCTTGTGAGATGCTCTTGTATCCTGTTTGGCATGGTGACTTGCATGAAAAAAGTTCACAATCCCATTTTGCTTTGTGCCATCCTACTTTGAACAATTTGTCCCATGCTGAACATGTTTACATGTGTAGTTGTTGACCATTCATGTGAACCTGAGTTGTGCATGATCTGAAGTCTTGGTTGTCTTGTTTGACTTGATTTTGACATTCTTGCATTTGAGCATTTTGTAGCCATTTTGATCTATTGAACCATTGTTCTTTCTACGTATATACATACATACATACATACATACATACATACATACATACATACATATATATATATATATATATGAATAGTATGTATATATGTGTTTGTGTCTGCATTTGAACTAGATTCCTAGGTTCATGCACGTTCACTGATTTGACCATGTTACCCCTGCACAGAAATATGTGTATATACATACACATGTATGTATGTACATGTATAGTGAACATGAAATATATATATATATATATATATATATATATATGTGTGTGTGTGTGTGTGTGAGAGAGAGAGCACTACAGACGATGTCTAACTTGTTGTGAATATCACAAGCAGTCTAGACACCTATGGGTATATATATATATATATATATATATATATATATATATATATATATATATATATATACACACAAATCAGATCAAGTCATGAAATACGATGAGAAACACACCAACATTCTGAGGCAAATAATTTTTAAAATAAAATTATATCTGCTAGAATTTAAAAATATTTTTATTTCGGATTACTGTGTGTGTTCCTGTGATATTAAGCAGAAGACTGGACTGACAGAAGCAGGCAGAAGACAAAACACAAGATTGTGTAATTGTATATGGGTGAGCAAGTGAATCTGAATATATTTATACAACTGAGTGACTGACAGAATGTAGTAAGGCAACAATGTATATGAATGAGTGATTGTATGACTGAGTGTTGTAGTGAGGAGTAATGTAACAAATGAGATTGACATTGAAATCTATTGTATTATTGAGATGTACAAATAGTGGAGTCATAAATTTGTACTATTCAAATGTACAAATAAAATATTATATTTTAATGGAATACTGTTTGAATTTTTAAATTCCTATGTAGTAGTACTTTATTTAAATATAAATATTGTATTCTGTCTGTGATGTAGTGGAATAGTGCAATAGCAAACACATTAATAATAATATATATTTGTTTGTTATCATCAAACAAAAATCATAGAATTGTTATATACAACAGATCCATGAGACTTAATAAGGAAATATTGTTCACACAAGATTTTCAATTTCAAGTCCAGATAGTGTACTCATCAAGTTATCTCAAACATATCAATTCCTTTTATCGAAGCAGTCGTCTTTCAATTTCAGAACTAGATCCACAAGAGAATTTTTTAGAGCATTTTTAACAAAAACAAGAGACAACCAATGATTTAAATAAAAAGCAAGTTATTTGAAACCACTTGATGAAATTAATTTTCAGAAATCAAATCCAGAAACTATATTCCGTGAGATTCAAACTGCCATCAATCGCAAATGATTTCAAAATCAAAATACCCAAGTCAAGATCATGATTTGAGATTTAACATATCAACACTAAAGTCAAATAGATGGGTTAGCAATTCTAAACATCAACATTATCCACTCATCAACCAAAGTTTAAAAGTGAGGTTAGACCATGATTAATTCAAGATGCAACACAACAACCAATGTCAAATGATTTTCAAATCAAAATAGTCCTGCCAAGCCAAAAACTATGAAACTATCACAACTTATCAATCATAGTTTCAAGTGTTTGTTGCAGTGCAGTTCTTCAAGTCTTACCAAGGAGAATTGGAAGAAACTCAAAACAGTAAAGATGTGTGAGATTTCATTTACTTTTCATATCATCAAAATTTTAGAATTCCGAGTAACATAGTTCAAGATATGCTCAAAATACTACAACACTGTCAGAAATTCAGGGACCAGTCTAAAAATTAAACTTCAAACTAATTGCAAATTTTCACCAATTTAAGTTCATAATCTTGAAATAATAATCGAAACATGAAAGTTGTAGACAATTGAATCTAATTTCCAGAAAATCAAATTTTTTGCAATTTGAAGCTAAGAAGCACAATATATGTCAAAAATAACTATGGCGGTGTCAATGTAAATCAGCATCAACAGGAAAATGAAATACGAGTTTAGAGATCGTACCTGACTTACTGTTGACAGTGTGGATTCTCTAAATCGACAATCATAGCTAAGGAACTCTGAAATTTTAGTTCAACAAAAATTTGGAACAATATGAATTCTATCTCGCTTGAACTTGTTCATTAGCCACCTTCGGTACCTTATTGTTTATGAGATTGAGTGGTCTAACAAAAACTGTTTTATTACTCATATCTTTGTTTAGATGTTTTGGTTCCCAAACCCGTTTATATAACAATCTGTTAACATCCACTAAAGTACCCTTAGGAACCCGAATTCATTTAATCTTAATCGAATTCGTCTTGTTATCTTTCGGGATCCATATTTGTTTAATTGGATTATTTCTAAATGAGAACTCAACACGTTTATGTTCATGAAATCCTTTAAGATTATTAAAGTCCAAATTTCCAATTTGAAGAATCTTTGATATTATTTGACTTTCGCTTTTCAACTTTATCAATTTTCCCAAAACCAAGTCCACCCTTATCTCCAACAGAAAATTGTTTTTTCAACAACATATTCAATGATTTTTCTCCATTAGAAAATTTAGCCAATTTTGATACATGTCATTGAATTTTAGATTTAAGATCAGTGTTTTCTTTTATTAGATTTGAACAACGATTAAAAGTGATCTTCCTCTTTTCAGCATTAGTTTGTTTTAAAACTAAAATTTCGTTTTCAATCGCTTTAATTTTAGCATTTGACTTAGAAATCTCAATTCCAAATTGTTTGTGCTTTTCAATTTTAAGTTTTTCAAAATCCTTGAATTTCTCAATTCCATTTTTCAAATTGTGATTTATTTAAGAAATTTCTGATTCGTTATTTTTCAAAATAACTATTTTGTTTTCAAGGGTTTTGAAATTCTCTTTTACTTCAAACAATTCCTTTTTAAAAATTGCACAATTGTCGTATTTGAGATTTCTGATTTTCTCGATTTTATTTTCAAGCTCATTCAAAATCAGTTCAGCTTTCAATAAATTTTCTTTCTCAACGATTTCATGTTTTTTTTTTAATTTTTAGCCACCTTAAAATTTACTAACTCCTTTTGCAAAACCTTTTTTTATATTAATTAGCTCATCCTTGTGATTTTTTAAATTCAAAATTTCATTTTCAAGCTTTTAAAATTTTCATTGAGATAAGAAAAATCCTTTCCTAAATTAGAACAATTTTTACAATCGGAGTTTTCTATATTTTCAAGATTTAATTCCAAAACATTGTTTTTGCAAATCAATTCAAGAATTTCAAATTTTTATTCTTCAATTTGAGATAATTAACCATAATAATTAATTTATCACAAAGAAGAACTAATTCTTTAAATGAAAAATTGTTTATCCCACCATCTATTAAGTCTCCATTATCTGATTTAGCTGAATCATCTATTGAGTTTTCATCACTATCATCATCCGATTCATCTTTTGCAAATCCTGTCAAGCGTAATTCTGAGTTTGAGTTTGTTTTCAAGGGTTCGAGCCTCTGTTATCTTTTCTTCCATACATCGCATCAAGATTTTTCTAGATTTCCTATGCAATTAAACAATGGGAGATATGGTTAAACTGATTACTATTAATATGAGAATATAAAATATGCATAGCACGAGAATTAATTATAATATCATTCTAATCTGCCATATCACATCCACTGATTATAATATCCCAACATCTAACATTAATAGATTTAAAATAAAATTCCATTTTTGATTTCCAATTTAAAAAAATATGTTGCATCGAAATATTTGGGGTTATACTGGAAAAATTCTCACTAGACTGATAATTAAAAAAATCACCGTTAGGGAAATCCATGAGTCTAAAGTTAAAGAAATACTAGCTCTGATACCACCTATAGGATTTAGGTTAATCCTAGAGGGGGTGAATAAGGTTTATTGTAGTTTTGCGGAATATAAAAATTATCGCAGCATAGATCACAGTAGAATCAATAAATGCAGAAAATAAATGACATAGAATTTACCTAGCTTCGGCAAACCCATGCCTACAGATGCATTCCCCAAGATTTCTACTAGGTATTAAAAACAATACCCTACATACAACACCTATACACTCACAACCCCTCGCTATTGTTCTAATTCTATGCTCAAAACCCTGCACTGATCTCAAACCCCAATATCAGATTTTTCCTAACTACAAGCCTTGTAGCTTCGGCCCCTCTTGACACTTTAAAGATTATCAGTTTCCTCTTTTCTCCTTTAAATGGTGACTAAAAGAAATCCAATTTTAGGGTTTTATGCTTTGCCCCAAATCGCGACTCCTGAAATCCAGAAATTTATTCTCTGGTGGCTTCGAATACTTGTTGCTTGCTTGATGACAATTTGTCCTTTGTGGTTGATCGAAAAATCTGAAAATATGTGAGTTTCTCTTATTTAATTCTCTTGATTGGATTCTTTGTTTTTACGATGCTAATGCCTATGATGAGTGGGTGTTTATAGGATTTATAACCCCTATGATTTTTCTAATTTCCTTTATGACTTCTTTGTGATTGTACGTGATGAATTGGTCGAGATATTGCATGCTATATTTGTTTGCTTTTTTGTCTTTAGTCGTTTAACCTGACTTTAATACATTGCCTTGCACATTTTGTAGTGATGCTAAGTGTTGAACCATATTGTACCCAATTTGGGATTTTAAAGCCATTTTGTAAACCCTATGTGCATTGTTGATTCTGTATTTTTTGTGCACCCTTTAGTGCAGTTCCATTGTTGTCTTGAACTATAATTGTTGATGGTTGCGTCGGTACTTGCCAGCTATGACCTGAAATACACTTGAGTTGGTGGCATGTCGTGTCTTGATCATTTTTATTTTCACTTTCCCCTTGTACACTATGTTTCTCACTCTTGAAACTTGAAAAATGATTCCATATACATTTGTTGTTGTCACTAGGCTATGCAACCATACTTGTGTGCCACTATCTTGTATATATTTTTATTTGTACATGAGGTTGTTGCGTTGACTTGAGAACTGCCTTTTACGTGTTTACTTGTGCCATTGTGCATGCCTTAGATTTGTAACTATTCACTTGAAAAGTTAATGTATACAAGTGAAAAAATAATTATAAACCAGAAGAAGAGTATACGATGTATCGCGACAGGTCAAGATTAGCAGACCACAAATGTGAGTTGAGGTTGTTCTTGATCAACAAACCACTATTGTTGTGTTAAGGCTTATCAGCAGGCTCTAGTTATTCAGTCTATCATATGGTATTTACAGTGAATCACTATGAATACCACAAGCAATCTAGATTCAAATAAATGTGTGTGTGTGTGTGTGTGTGTGTGTGTGTGTATATATATATATATCAGGACAATCTAGAATCATGAAGAGAAACAAACCAAAATTCCGAGGCAAATAAAATTTAAAATAAATTTATATTTGTCTATAGTTAATTTTATTTTTGTTCCATTTTACTATGTGTGTTTCTATGACAGGTATACATGTAACTAGACTGGATCTAAAGCAACTGAAGACTCAGTGTGTGTCAGTCTATGCCTATAAAATTGTGATACCCAACATCCCCTAATGTCACCCATATGAGGATGCATTAGGGTCTGTGAAGCGCAATAAGTATACAGTAGCCAAATTATCACAAAATGGGATAATAATTATAGAGGAAAATTTTAACTTTTATTATTAACCAGAAAGCATTGCTTCCAAACCCCAATTACAACATGGTTTTATCATATTTCTCAAATACCAAATACAGTAGATCAAACCAACTGTCTCATGAAACAAATCATTAGAGTGCAAAACTATAAAAGCATATCCCTCTTCCATAGCCATAACGAAGTAGAGAAAAGTCAAAAGAATACATAGAATCAGAAATCCAAGAATCCAAGCTGAATATCATGGTCATTGCTGATCACTACCCTGAGGACCTGAGGGGGGAAGGAAGAGTGTGGCTATTTCCAGTGATTTTTAGCATAAGCACATGATAATCAGTATCAAGGCAAATAAATAAAACAATATGAGAAAGTACAGCAAAATATACAAGTATGAAGTAAGCGGATAACAAGATAAGGTATACATCAAGTATGCTTCTCGTTTATATCCCAAGAAAAAATTTTAAGCACCAATATGTAAATACCCTATGTCAGCCCCGGCGGTAGGGTGTATCAGTTCCTACCAATTTACTGGTGTTACAGCGCCTTAATTTCCCTAATTGGACTCATGCAAGCTCATGACTCCACCGGAACGCGCATGTATCCCTTACCTCGTTTTGAACCTCTTACTATCCAGATCAGTAAAGTGTGCCCTAGCCCTTACCGAGTGCGAGGCACCCTAACAAGATACCAACAGGGATACTGAATGATATGGGTTCCACACAAATCAACACAAGCAAAACCTCCTAAGCTTGTCCCCCCCAAGTAACTAGGATTTTAAGAGTCCCACAAACCCGACACAATTACAAGATGAGGGACCGCTTAGTTATTAATTAACAAGTTTAACTTAGTAGGTTTAAGTTCATTAATAACATGGTTGTAAATGACAATTCTCTGTCAATGTTATTCTGTGTAATCTTTTCCCTAAAACAAGCACCTTCCCAGATGTATTTATATTACAATAATTCATTTTACTTAATTTACATTTGGTACTTACATTTTCCATATACTTAATATTAAATTAAGTCTAATCTATTCAGATTAACATGTTTGCATATTCTTCCTCTTTACTATAATCACAAATTTACAGTCAAAGGTCGTCAAGTAATAATATGCCCCAATTTCTCCTTTTTACTATCATTTCAAGTTATTCCAATTATTCTAATTATACGCAAATGTAAACGGAAATGGCCCAGGCTCTCGATGGCATAGGCTCAACGTAAATAAAAGGAAAAAGAAGGAGAAGAATAGAATTAGACCCAAACTGTATATAATAGGAATATAAAAGACTGCAAACAAATAAAAGATAGAAATAGGGATAGGAAGATTGATGTATACATGAACACTTATTTACTGTAAAACACAATAGATGAATAACAGTAAAAGAATCATATAAGAAATAACTTATAAGTACTGTTTCAGTTCATATCCAAAATTATTCACTGTCATAATACTTTTTAGATGTCAAATTTAAAAGTAACTTGAACTCATAGAGATGTAGGCTGTAGTGTTTGAGAAAGTAATTGTTGTAGAGAAACTTTAGTAATCCTTTTTTGTCTCTCTTCTAGTAGCATCTCCCCATTTTTCTTAATTAATTTTATAACATGTTTTGGAGGAAGAGAGGAATGAAGAGAATTTGTGTGTAGGAAAAATGAGAGATAGCCACACAATTTATAGATTAACTAGGACAATCTTAGCCCGTTAGATATTAGGCTTTTAGACCCAACCATACACCTCAAAGAACGAATAATATAAACAAACATGTCCAAATACAGAGTTCAGAATCCGGCCTGCATGCGGGTGGGTCGACCCACCACCAACCGTGTCGACCCGTGGGTCTACCTCCCTTAGACATGGGTCGACGCGGTTATGGGCAGGTATCCCCATTACCATTGGTTCCTACGTTTATTTTTCTATTTGAATTTTAATTTTAGTTTAAACTTTGAAAGCTCTTGACTTCTTCGTATGTTATCCGATTTATGCGAACTACGGGTCTATCTGAACCAAAATTCTGAGACAAACGCAACGATAATGTCGGTTTTACTCAATTCTGAATATCTAATTAATTAGTGTTCATTTTATTGTCTTTACTATACAATTATGGTGTATTAAGTTGTGGGGTGTTACATTCTCCCCTACTTAAAGGATTTTGTCCCTGAAATCTCCAAGTTAATAAGAATGTTGTTATTGTAACAACCACCTACAATCATCCACTCATCCATCAACCACTAGCATCCGTTGTCCTTAAAATTTCTATTGCTTGTATGGACATAAGCAAGAAGTTTTTTGTAACACCCTTTATTTTCTATGTCTACTAAAAGAACGAATTAAAGAATACTTAATTTTTAAAAGAAGAATTAAGGGAAACGGGTTACGCCATTGCGCTCGTCTTGGAGTTCTGCTTGGAATAGAGTCCAAGTTTTCGTAAATCGGACTTCGTATGAGAAAGTTATGGCACTAAGAAGTTTCAAAATTTAAAATAAATTAAAACAGTTCAGAGTTATAATTCAAAATTCAAACAAAAGACGAGGAAGCGGGCTGGGCAGGATATTTCCCGCCCCAGGCAAGGTCGACCAGGGGTCGACCTCCCTTATACGGGTCGACTAGGGGGTCGACCTACCCCCTCGCCCAGTTCCAAAACTGTGATGATTCTGACTTGTTGCTGAGTCTTTTCTGACCTATTCCTGAGTCACTAGGGCATAGGTGGCAATTCTGGATAACTTTATCTTGTCTAGACGGTTGTGATTACTCCTAGAATGATCTAACGGCTCACATAAGATTAAACTTCTATAAAATCAACCCTAGTCCTCAAACCCTAAATCACACAAATTCATTCCAAGGAGCCACCATGCTTTCCATGATCGGTCTAGCCTAGCCACCATTTCTTCTTCAGCTAGAAAGCAAATTAGAAGCTACGAATCGAATCAAATCAAATCTAAATTAGATAAATCAATAGTCTACTTCAAGGAAGAGCTATTCAGTTTCAGAAAACAGATTCCAGAAATACAAGAATCATTTTTTTGTAAGTTCAAGTTACTTTCAGATGTGAATTCTTAATTGAAATTCTTGGCATGTAATAATCTGGATCTAAGCTATACTTGATTATGAGATAATCCTTTAAGATTTATCAAATCTAATCTATTAGATTTATGTTTGCGATATTATTCAAATCTAATCCATTAGATTTATGCCTGATGTAAGTAATCCTTTCATTTGAATCTGTGCTTGTATATGACTTTGGGAATCATTATTGACTATGGAATTGGTCCAGTCATACCTATCCTTGTTGTACATCGGAATTGTAATCTTGTTTAAGTTCATGATATAACTCTTGTCAAATCTATACGTCTGCGATGGTTCATAATGATGTTCATATCATATCTATATGCCTGCAATGTATTATATGCAAAACTTGTCAATTTGGTATATCACATTTATTGGACCAATAGTTCTTATCGTCATATGCCTATTCTTATGCCTCTTATATTCCATATTGTTTCTCCGCTTATTTCATGAATTTTGTGTTGAATCTCGAAATACGTATGTTATGAATGCGAGGGTAATTAGGTATAACATGAAATTGACAGTTATTTGGCATAATTTGTAACATGTATTATGGCATGACTGTTAGATGTAATTTGGGCTAATTCGACATGAATTATGGAATATGTAATTTGACATATTGAACCTAGAATTGGCATGAACGACAAAGTATGAAATTTGGCATGAAAAACCCTAGTTTTGGGCATAAACTGTAAATTGGAATATTAAAATTAGCCTGGGCTTAACTATTGATTTTGGACGCCATACATAATGCATAGTGATTTTGGGCATGACTATTATTGCAAATTTAGGAAAGATTGGGTATAGCCAATTTTTATTAATAACTGAAAATTGGAATTTGTTGGGCATAACTTGGGAATTGGACCATGACTAGTTTTGGTGAAGTTGGTAATTAACATGTAAAATCTAGATTTGGGTATATATGGTAAATGTGTAAATTAAAGATGAACATGCCTAACCCGAGGTTAGATTGAGTTGTGGTGTAAAACTGCCCGGAACCGCCCGAGACATCCAGTAACCATAACAACACCTATCTAATGTGAGAGGTCAGTGCATCTTGCCCAAGAAAAACCCGAGATTAGAGTGAGTTGTGGTGTAAAACTTCCCAGAACCGCCTGACACATCCAGTAACCGCAACAACCCATATCTAATGTGAAAGGTTGGTGCATTAATAAATCAATTAATGCTAATGAACAAAATGAATGACTAGGATTAAGTTCATAGGAACACTTAACCAATATAAAATGAATGACTTGGGTTAAGTTCATAGGAACACTTAACCAATATAACATGAATGACTAGGGTTAAGTTCATAGGGACACTTAACCAATATAACATGAATGACTAGGGTTAAGTTAATGAGAAACACTTAACCAATATAACAAGATGAATGACTAGGGTTAAGTTAATAGGGAACACTTAACCAGTATAACATGATGAATGGGTAAGGTTAAGTAATATAACTTGATTTGTGGTTAGGTTAAGTTAAAACAAGAGGGCAACGCTTAACCAATATAACTTGATTTGTGGTAAGGTTAAGTTAAAACAAGAGGGCAACACTTAACCAATATAACTTGATTTGTTGTAAGGTTAAGTTAAAACAAGAAGGCAACACTTAACCAATATGAATTGATTTGTGGTAAGGTTAAGTTAAAAGAAGAGGGCAACACTTAACCAATATAACTTGATTTGTGGTAGGGTTAAGTTGACACAAGAAGGCAACGCTTATCCAAAGTAGCATGACAAGTAGGTGGGTTAAGTAACTTGAATTGATTGATGACACTTAACCAATACAACGTGATGAACACATTGGGTTAAGTTAACAAGAAACACCTGACCTTTATAACTTGATGGACAACGGGGTTAAGTTAATAGGAAACACTTAACCAATCCAACATGATAAGTGAGGAGGGTTAAGTTAATAAGAAACACTTAAGCAACATGACATGATGAATGAGTGGGTTAAGTTAACATGAATGGACAACGCTTAACAAATATGACATAATGTGCGGGAGGGTTATGTACATATCGGGTTGGTGGGTAGTATTAGTAAATATAGGCCCACAAACTTAACCATTAAATAAACATGCTTGAATAAGTGGGAGGGTTAAGTACATATCGGTTTGGTTGGTAATATTAGTAAATGTAGGCCCACAAACTTAACCATTAAATAAACATGCTTGAATCAGTGGTAGGGTTAAGTACATAACGGGTTGGTAGGTAATATTAGTAAATATAGGCCCACAAACTTAACCAGTAGGAAACCTTAGTAACGGGGACTCATTTCAGCAGTAACCCACATAGATGTATCATGGTACCCTGAACTAGGCAGGGTGGGGCACAATTACTGGGCTGATTATAAGCGGTCAAAATAGCGGCGGGCGTACGTCAGTGTAGGTTCCGACGGTTTACGGGCATGCACGTACTCCGGAGTGGGAAAAAGCAGGCACTGGGTATCAGTAGTTATACACTGTGCATCTCGAATCGTGTCGAGTCGCTATCATAAGGATTGATACACCTTATGGTGGGACCGGCACAGGGTATCTACACGCAAGAGAGGGCCGATTGACACAGACACAAGAGAAATTAATAGAAGTAGAGAGCCGATCGATAGGGTAGTAAGGGTACATCTTACTTGTTCATGGCAATTAGGCAGTTTGAGGTGGAATCCTCACGATAGATGTACACCTGAAGGCTACCACAATTGCGGGGATTGGGACCACATTACAACATGATCATTTTATATAGATTACTAGTTGGGACACTAGTTAGGCGGTGCAGAGATATAAAAATAAGAATAACAAGGTAGTCACGAAGCAGAGAGAGTAGAAGCGCATTCAATTTATCTTGCCTTATCATATCTATACTAATCGTATGTTATCCTTGTTCTCACGGTATTGTCTTATATTCAGTTTATTCATGTCATGATGCTTTTGCCTGTTTATATGCTGAAAGTCACTGGACTTACCAGACTTATGTCTAACCTAGTTTTGTTTCGCCTCTTTACTTCTGCCCCCCCCCCCCAGGTTCACAGGGCGGAAATGTTACCACTTAGCTCAGTTTTCTTTCCAAGCTCGAAGATAGTCGATGTATTGCTTTGGACTCTCTCTTCCACTGCTATGGCTGGTTCATGCTTTATTGGGGAATATCATTGTTATTTTTATGCTTCTTTTATATTTGGAAGTTTTTAAATCAAGACAGAAGTTCTACGTATTACTTTTAAGTATGACTGAGACAACTATTGTAAAAGCTTGACTGAACCACATTGTTTATAAAATGACTTTATTTTCTGCTGCTTTATTTGTCTGTCTTGTAATTTATCTGCATCTTTTACCTAAAATGCTCCACCAAAATTAAGGCATTTCCTTTGTGAGTGACCTTAACGGAGGTGGGGTGTTTCACTTGGTATCAGAGCTGAAGGTTACCGGATCAGATAATAAATTTGAAAAATTATTTTCAAAACGATTTTTAAAGAAGCATTTTCAAAAGAAAAGTTTTGTTCTAAAGTCATATTCCCCATGCACTATCTTTAGATCCTTTGTTTGAATCCTTATTTCCTTCTTTCCTGAGTCTCCGGGGCTCCTGGCTTTCTGGGAGGTAACCTCATCGCAGCATGGTTCCGTAGACTCGATGAGACTACGACACCTATCAAAGGGTGAAGAAGTGCCAAACTCCATCCATAATCTTAGTAGTTTCACCTACGGCTAATTCTCTTCCAAGCTTTGTAGGGTTTACCGTGCGATGGAGGCAACATTCGAAAGGCTTGTCAACATGGTTCACAAATGAGGTAAAAAGAAAGAGGCCAAAGGGGGAGAATCACAAACACGTGATCAGAATATAAGAAGGGCAAAGGAAATAATAGATCCCACAACAAGAGGAAGTATCTTTTCTTCGGTATAGCGGGTCATTTAATTATAGGAAGTAAAAGACAAGTGGCTGTTTTCAGCATGATTAGGCAGGGCATCTTATCAAGGATTTCACAGAGGATAAGGACGAGGACAAAGGACAGGATTTTAAGGAAGGCAAGTGCATGCTTTCACCACCAGCGTACCTGAGAGAAAGATAGTAAAGTTTAATTTTTCTTTTTGATCATCCTGTTAGTACTCTTTTTTATTATAGCGCTTCACATTCGTTTATATCTTCTTCCGTAGTTGAATCTCTGCACCTTAGTACTAGTATAATAGAAGATCCCATTATTGTCTCAAATCCGGTTGGTAGTTCGGCTCATTTATCTTTGATTTGTAAGGATTTGAGAATAGCTATGTTAAGGATTAAGTGTAATGCTTATGTTTTTGGTTTCATGGGCTGATTCTAGGCATGGATTGGTTAGCTACTAACTGTGAAAGGGGGGTAATTAGACTTTTGACTTGCCTCGGGAATATCCTTAAGATTTCGTGTGTTCCTAAGGATCATTTTGGCTTAGCTACTCAGAATCACTTCACGCATCTGTCAACGATTTGCGATTCGTTAGAGTAGTCCATGAGTACGCAGATGTTTTTGATTAGGTTAAGGGTTTGTCCCTTAATCGCGAGATAAACTTCCGCATATATTTAGTTGACAATGCAAAGCCAGTTATGTGATCAATGATAGTTTTGGAGCAAGATTGGCGAGGATAGCCAGAGTCGGTTAAGTGCTCAATTATTTGGTCGTTTTGCTAGTATCATCTCACGTAGATCGTCTAAATCCGGAGGAGGTATTCCTTGGGTGCTTGTCTGATATTGGTTTAGGCCTTCGGGGCTTGTACTTGAGGGATGTAGAGTTCGACTAAGATGGTTTGCGTGAGAAATAAATGATTGTGGCAGGCGCCCTAAGTAGAAAAAAACTAACCTTAAGAGAGGAAAAAAAAGTACATAGCAACCTTTAGATTTAGACTCTCAGATTTGTAACATGATGGATAAGCTAAGTAGAAGAGAGACCTCTAATCATCTTAGTATATACACTTGGTATCATGGTTAACATCTGTCTATCTTGGAAAGATAGTTTGACTACATTGGATACCCTCTAGCATAGTAAGTGATCGAGGTCCTATCTTTACTAGTGGGTTTTGAAAATGGAGGTCAAGAAGCTTCGTAATTGTGAAGTTAAATTAGTTAATGTACAGTGGAGTGAAGCTCAAGAAGACGCGACGTGGGAGACTGAAGATAAGACATGCGCATCATACCCTTTTTCTTGAGGGTATATCCTTGATCACTTTCTATGGGAATTTTATGCATGTTTGTTTCTATCTTTTTTTAGGTATATCCTCTAGGTCATATCTTCGATCCTTAGGTAGAAGATGATGGATGTAAACATGTGTTTGAAACATGTTATGATTGGTGGTTGCAAGTGGTTGCTAGTGGTTGCTCGTGGATGCATATACACACATTAGGCACTAGATCGGCTCAGTCACTTTCATATTGCATATGCATGAGTGAAATTATATATATATGAATTGAAACTTGATGTGTTATCATATGGATGTTGCATTTGTATGAATGATTGTGCACTCATGTAGAAGTTATAAAGTACGATTAGGAATAATTGCATACATGGACTCAAGGCACTGACATAATTCGCATTGAGGAGGTCAACTGAATCAGTAGACCGCCTGATTTTTCATTAGATAAGGACATGTACACAGAATATGCATATGATCATGAAAGCATTAGAAATCTTTTTAAGGACAATGGATGCCTGTGATTGAATGGTTAAGTAGATGGATGTTGGACGTTAGGATATGCATTCTTCTTAACTTATAGATTTCAGGGACGAAATCCATTAAGGAGGGGAGAATGTAACACCCCGTATTTTCTGTGTCTATTAAAAGAACAAATTAAAGAATACTTAATTTTTAAAAGAAGAATTAAAGGAAATGGGTTATGCCATTGCGTTCGACTCGGAATTCTGCTTGGAATAGAGTCCAAGTTTTCGTAAATCAGACTTCGTATGAGAAAGTTATGGCACTCAAAATTTTCAGGAGTTTAAATAAAAAAAAAACAGTTCAGAGTTAAAATTCAAAATTCAAACGAAAGACGAAAAAGCGGGCTGGGCGTGATATTTCCTGCCCCAGTCCAGGTCGACCAGGGGGTCGACCTCCCCTATACAGGTCGACTAGGGGGTCGACCTACCCCCCTCGTCCAGATCCAAAACTGTGACGATTCTGACTTGTTGCTGAGTCTTTTCTGACCTATTGCTGAGTCACTAGGGCATAGGTGCCAATTTTGGATAACTTTATCTAGTCTGGACGGTTGTGATTACTCCTAGAATGATCTAACGGCTCACACAAGAATAAACTTCTATAAAAGCAACCCTAGTCCTCAAACCCTAAATCACACAAATTCATTCCAAGGAGCCACCATGCTTTCCATGATCGTTTGAGCCTGGCCACCATTTCTTCTTCAACTAGAAAGCAAATTAGAAGCTACGAATCGAATCGAATCAAATCTAAATTAGAGAAATCAATGGTCTACCTCAAGGGAGAGCTATTCAGTTTCAGAAAACAGATTCCAGAAATAGAAAAACCATTTTCATTTTGCAAGTTCAAGTTACTTTCAGATGTGAATTCTTAATTGAAATTCTTAGCATGTAATAATCTGGATCTAAGCTTTACTTGATTATGAGATAATCCTTTAAGATTTTTCAAATCTAATCTATTATATTTATGCCTGCGATGTTATTCAAATCTAATCCATTAGATTTATGCCTGATGTAAGTAATCCTTTCATTTGAATCTGTGCTTGTATATGCCTTTGGGAATCATTATTGACTATGGAATTGGTCCAATCATATCTATCCTTGTTGTACATCGGAATTGTAATCTTGTTTAAGTTCATGATATAACTCTTGTTAAATCTATAGGTATGTGATGGTTCATAATGGTATTTATATCATATCTATATGCCTGCAATGTATTCTATGCAAAACTTGTCAATTTGGTATATCAAATATATTGGACCAATAGTTCTTATCGTCATATGCCTATTCTTATGCCTCTTATGTTCCATATTGTTTCTCCGCTTATTTCATGAATCTTGTGTTGAATCTTGAAATATGTACGTTATAAATGCGGGCGTAATTGGGTATAACATGAAATTGACATTTATTTGGCATAATTTGGAACATGTATTATGGCATAACTATTAAGATGAAATTTAGGGTAATTTGACATGAATTATGGAATATGTAATTTGACATATTGATTCTAGAATTGGCATGAACGACTAAGTATGAAATTTGGCATAAAAAAACCTAATTTTGGGCATAAACTGTAAATTGGAATATTAAATTTAGCTTGGGCTTAACTATTGATTTGGGACGCAAAAACATAATGCATAGTGATTTTGGGCATGACTATTATTGCAAATTTAGGAAAGATTGGGTATAGCCAATTTTGATTAATAACTGGAAACTGGAATTTGTTGGGCGTAACTTGGGAATTGGACCATGACTAGTTTTGGTGAAGTTGGTAATTAGCATGTAAAATCTAGATTTGGGAATATATGGTAACTGTGTAAATTAAAAATGAACATGCCTAACCCGAGGTTAGATTGAGCTGTGGTGTAAAACTGCCCGGAACCGCCCGGCACATCCAGTAACCAAAACAACACCAATCTAATGTGAGAGGTTGGTGCATCATGCCCAAGAAAAACCCGAGGTTAGATTGAATTGTGGTGTAAAACTGCCCGGCACATCCAGTAACCGCAACAACACATATCTAATTTGAGAGGTCGGTGCTTTAATAAATCAATTAATGCTAATGAACAAGATGAATGACTAGGTTTAAGTTCATAGGAACACTTAACCAATATAACATGAATGACTAGGGTTAAGTTCATTGGAACACTTAACCAATATAACATGAATGACTAGGGTTAAGTTCATAGGGACACTTAACCAATATAACATGAATGGCTAGGGTTAAGTTAATGAGAAACACTTAACCAATATAACAAGATAAATGACTAGGGTTAAGTTAATAGGAAACACTTAACTAGTATAGCATGATGAATGGGTAGGGTTAAGTAATATAACTTGATTTGTGGTATGGTTAAGTTAAAACAAGAGGGCAACACTTAACCAATATAACTTGATTTGTGGTAAGGTTAAGTTAAAACAAGAGGGAAACACTTAACCAATATAACTTGATTTGTGGTAAAGTTAAGTTAAAACAAGAAGGCAACACTTAACAAATATGACTTGATTTGTGGTAAGGTTAGGTTAAAACAAGAGGGCAACACTTAACCAATATAACTTGATTTGTGGTAGGGTTAAGTTGACACAAGAAGGCAACACTTAACCAAAGTAACATGACAAGTAGGTGGGTTAAGTAACTTGAATTGATTGATGACACTTAACCAATACAACATGATGAACATGTGGCGTTAAGTTAACAACAAACACTTGAACAATATAACTTGATGGACGAGCGGGGTTAAGTTAATAGGGAACACTTAACCAATCCAACATGATAATTGAGGAGGGTTAAGTTAATAAGAAACACTTAGCCAACATAACATGATGAATTGGTGGGTTAAGTTAACATGAATGGACAACACTTAACCAATATGGCATAATGTGCGGGAGGGTTAAGTACATATCGGGTTAGTGGGTAATATTAGTAAATATAGGCCCATAAACTTAACCTTTAAATAAACATGCTTGAATTAGTGAGAGGGTTAAGTACATATCGGGTTGGTGGGTAATATTAGTAAATATAGGCCCACAAACTTAACCATTAAATAAACATGCTTGAATCAGTGGGAGGGGTTAAGTACATATTGGATTGGTGGGTAATATTAGTAAATATAGGCCTAAAAACTTAACCAGTAGGAAACCCTAGCAACAGGGACCCATTTCAGCAGTAACCACATAGATGTATCATGGTACCCTGAACTAGGCAGGGTGGGGCACGATTACTGGGCTGATTATAAGTGGTCAAAATAGCGGCAGGGGGTACATCAGTGTATGTTCCGACGGTTTACGGGCGTGCACGTAATCCAGAGTGGGAAAAAGCAGGAACTGGGTACCAGTAGTTATACACTATGCATCTTGAATCATGTCGGGTCGCTATCATAAGGATTGATACACCTTATGGTGGGACCAACACAGGGTATCTACATGCCAGAGAGGGCCGATTGACACAGACACAAGAGTAATTAATACAAGTAGAGAGCCGATCGATAGGATAATAAGTGTACATCTAACATGTTCATGGCAATCAGGCAGATTGAGGTGGAATCCTCATGATAGATGTGCATCTAAAGGCTGCCACAATTGCGGGGATTTGATCACATTACAATATGATCATTTTATATAGATTACTGGTTGGGACACTAGTTAGATGGTGCATAGATATAAAAATCAGAATAACTGTAACACCCCGAAAATTCTATAACTGTGAAATTAACAAATTAAAGTATAATTAATCTGAAATCAAAGAACTAAGGGAAACGGGATACGCCATTGCGTTCGTCTCGGAAAAATACGCGAAATAGAGTCCGAGTTTTCGAAAAACGGAGTCCGTATGAAGAAGATATGGCCTTCGGAAGTTTGAGAATTAAATTTAAAATTCAAACAGAATAAAATAATTAAAAAAATCGGGCCCAATGGGCCAGGGCGGATAAACACCCGCCTAGGCCACCCAGGTCGACTGGGCTGTCGACCTGGGCTACCCATGTCGACAGGGCTGTCGACTGCCCTGTCGACAGGGGTGTCGACCTGGTCGAGCCCAGCCAACCTGGCTGGCCAGGTCTGTGTTTGGCCGATTTTCTGTGGTCTGCTTTGTCATTAGGGCTAGGTGGCAGGCTCTAATTGGTCTCTCTATCGAATGAATGGCTACGATCAATCCAGGCAACATCAATGGTTCTAATCTGTTCCTAACCTCTATATAAACAACCCTAGACTAAACCCTAATCTATTCATTCAAAAATAAGAACATAGCCGCCATGTTGCTGAGGAACGACTAGGAGTAGCCACCAAATTGGAGAGAGGATTAGGAGGAAGATTCTAAAGCTTAAAGCAACCTAAACAAATCAATTCAACAAAGGAATTTGCGTCTTCAATCCCTAAATTAGAGAATTCATCACACCATTGTAAGTAGAGTATTACTTTGGTATGAATAAACAATTGTGTTGGTTTGTATGCTTGAATTGTGGCAATAAAGTTATTCATATTTGTGCGTTCTTATCAATTTGAAATATTATATACGTTTGGATATTCTTGAATTATGTTATTCATGTTATAAAGAACTACATGCGGTAGTTCTATGCAAGTATACGTTTGGAATATTTCGCAAATTATGTAATCCATGTTGAAGCTACATGTATGTAGTTGATTTAAATTTATGCAAGTTTGGGGTTTTGCTACTATGCCATCATGATGTATATTTTTAATCATTTTGTAAGTAATTAGAACAAGTTTGGTTATTGTAATCCATAGGAAATTATGTTGAGAATTTGGCATCATGTATTAAGCCATGCTTTTGTACTAGAAAACCTAATTGCAAACTTATGAATATGGCTAGGCTATGAATGATATTTGGCATAATTGAAATCCATGATTAAGTCTATCTTGTTTACAAGAATTATATGATGACATATGTGGTACATGGCTAGGTTAGGTTCAAAAAGTCCCTTTTGTAAGTTTACATGGCTAAAGTAAGAATCATGATTTCATGTTAGAAATATTTATGCCATGGTTATGTGAACAAATTTAACTATACTTATGCCATGCTTATGCTAGAAATATTTATGCCATGCTTATGTTTGACATTATGCCTAAATAAAAATATAGGTTCATGTGACAATAATGATGTCTCAATTACAAGTTCACATGCTTTGATTCATGTCACCTATGTTTTATGACCAAAGTATATGTCACTACTATGCAAGTACACCAGTTTCTATTTTGTATTCCCAACGTCATATTGCAAGTTCATACGCTCACCTTCCCCTTTTTGTGTATGTAATCACGCTTTAAGCCTCCCCTTTCGCATGGCTAGGTTGGGCTTTAAAAGGCTAAGCCCAACATATATACAATAAACGAACGTGTTAAACGGGGGAAAATAACGTTGGGTTAAAATTACTAATGAATGAAAATATAAAATAGAAGGGCCCAAATTCAAGTATGGGTTGGGCCCATGATTGGTGTAACCTTTACACCATTAACTTAATAATGGGACGCAAATATTTACATATAAGAAATAAAGAAGAATGACAAAATATGTAAATGTAGAACATACGATGTGTTTAACCCGAGGTTGGATTGAGTTGTGATGTAAACCTGCCCGGAACCGCCCGGCTGTCCAGTAGTCACAACAATACCTATCCAATGTGGGAGGTTAAACATGGAGCCCAGCAAGGACCCGAGGTTAGACTGAGTTGTGGCGTAAGACTGCCCGGAACCAACCGGCAACAGGCAGCCACAACAATACCTGTCTAATGTGAGAGATCAGGGCCTTAATAAGACAATTAAGGCTGAGTCAGGATTGTTAGGATTAAGTGAACTAAAGACTTAATCAAAATGGAACATGCTAAACTAAACGGACTGGTGGGGGTTAGGTTAGGAACACTTAACCAACTTAGCATGTTGGCTAGAGATAGAAAACCTAGTAACGGGGGACCTTTTTCAGCAGTAACCCTAAAAGGTGTATCAGGATACCCTGAAACTAGGCAGGGTGGGGCACGATTACTGGGCTGATTGTAAGAGGTCAAATCGACGGCGGTGGTGTAGCAGTGTAGGTTCTAACGGAGTGCGGGCGTGCACACACTCCGGCGCAGAAAAATAAGGCACTGGACACCAGTAGCATACCTGTGCACTCTAAGGTTGTGTCGGGTTGCCACTATGGGACTTGATACACCCCATGGTGGGACCAGCATAGGTAACTACAACACCGGGGGCCGTAAGACACATGTAACTATGCGAGTAGGAGCCGATCATCATTGAATGGATCACATCACCCTGATTATGGGGTGCCAGTTGGAAACTAGTTTATATGGGTTCAGAGATTAACATGGGGTACGATAGTATATTCGACCCTAGACAACTTAACCAAGTTTATAGTGCTTGCCCACTTCTTGTTTATACTTATCATACCCAGTTCTTTATTCATAGACAAAATAGTACTAGACTTACTCAGGCTTTATGTCTGACTCTACTTTTCTTTCGTCTTCTTTCTTCCGTTTCCCCCCCCCCCCAGGTCCTCAGGGAGGGAACACAGCAGCTTGACCAACCTCAACATCCAGCTTGAAGAAGAGAAATGTATTGCTTGGACTTTCCTGTTTTGAACTATGGCTTTGGACAATCCACTATGGGGCTTTTGCAGTTTATCTATGTTTTATTTATGCTTCTTTAAATAATGTACTCAAGACAGATTATGAAAGTGTTATGTTATGTTTTTGGAAAAAAAAGATGTAAGACAATCATGGTGATGTTGTTGTAACACGTATTTGACTTTATGAAATAAAGTTTGTTGTTCTTCCGCTGTTTACAAATATGTGTTCTTATATCTGTCTTGTATATCTGTGACTTGTACTTATAAACCTCCACCAAAATTAGGGCATTCCCTTTGAGAGTGACCCTAACGGAGGTGGGGTGTTTCAATAACAAGACAGTAGCGAAGCAGAGAAAGAGTAGAAGCGCATTCAGTTTATCTTGCCTTATCATATCTATACTGATCGTATGTTATCTTGTAATCCTTGTTCTCACGGTATTGTCTTATATTCAGTTTATTCATGTCAAGATGCTTTTGCCTGTTTATATGTTGAAAGTCACCGAACTTACCAGACTTATGTCTAACCTAGTTTTGTTTCGCCTCTTTTCTTCCGTTTCCCCCCCAGGTTCACATAGAGGAAATGTTACCACTTAGCTCAGTTTTCTTTCCAAGCTCGAAGATAGTCGATGTATTGCTTTGGACTCTCTCTTCCACTGCTATGGCTGGTTCATGATTTATTGGGGAATATCATTGTTATTTTTATGCTTCTTTTATATTTGGAAGTTTTTAAATCAAGACAGAAGTTTTATGTATTACTTTTAAGTATGATTGAGACAACTATTGTAAAAGCTTGACTGAACCACATTGTTTATAAAATGACTTTATTTTCCGTTGCTTTATTTGTCTATCTCATTATTTATCTACATCTTTTACCTAAAATGCTCCACCAAAGTTAAGGCATTCGTTTGTGAGTTACCTTAACGGAGGTGGGGTGTTTCATTTTTTGTATATATGTCCCTACACTAATGCGAAAATCATGCGGTCGATTGATTCATGTTACCTCCTTAATGCAATATATGTTTGTACCATGTATCCATGCAAAAGAATTCTAATGTAACATATAAGTTCTATATGTGTGCACAGTCACGCACCAAAATGCAACGTCCATGTGATGATTCAACCATTTTCATCCATTGAAAAATTAAAATACACACACATATATATGCAATATGTAAGTGCTTGAGCCGATCTAGTGCCTAATGTGTGTGTATATGCATCCACAAGCAGCCACTTGCAAACATTTGCATCCATTTGCAACCATCAATCATAACATGTGTTAAACATATGTTTTCATCAACTGGTTTCTACCTAAGGATCGGAGATTCGAATGATGGGATAAACATACTCGAATTATAAAAGCAAATCCGAATTCAAAATATTGGAAAAAAATTAAGAACGTACTCTCACAAAGAAAAGGGTTAGAAGCGCGAATCTTGTTTTCGGGTTCCCACGTCACATCATCATGGCCTTCTCCCCACTATATCTTCACTAATCTGATCTCCTTGTTGGTTAGTTTCTTAACCTCTAATCCAAGAATATGGATAGGAACTTTCCTAACTGACGCCTCTTTCTCATTCTCAAGCGTGCTCAACTCCACTACCTCTGCTATATCATGTTGACATTTCCTCAAATGGGAAACATGGAACATGTCGTGAACTCTCGCCAGCCTCTCTGATAGTCTGACCCTACAGGATATCTAACCTATCCTCTCAACTATGGGGAATGGCCCTACAAACCTCGGTGCCAACTTCCCTATCGGGCCAAAGCGAACAACATTTCTTAGAAGCGATACTTTGCTGAAGAATATATTTCCTACCTCAAATTCTAAATCAGTCCACTTCTTATCGACATATGACTTCTTCTTGTCCTGAGCTGCTTTCATCCATCGGTAACATGCCTATACTTGACTCCTACCAACATGTCGGCGATCTACAAGGTCGTCCATAAAGTGGCTCGAAGGGTGACATGCCTATACCTGACTGGTAATATTAACTGAAGTCTCTCGAATAACTTAACAACATTATTGAATAATAACTACTTCACTTATGACTTTTCAATTTATAAGCATCTTTAAATATCATTAAATAAAAAGATAATTAAATTAAACAAATGGTTTGTTAAACCATTTCTTTTCGATAAACCAAAGATCAATCAATTTATTTATCAATTCTAATTAAACAGTTGGTTTCATCAACATAAACATCAGTTACTTACTAACTGATTTTGGATTTACCCTTACCCTTAGATTAAAATAATTAATCTAAAAATATTGCTTAACTGTTTTACCTAAGCAGTTATTTTTAAAACAATAACCCATAGGTTAAATTCTAGCTTCTTTACTTATAAAACTCATTAAAATTGCTACAAAATCCTATATAACTATTTTTATAAAAATCATTTATAAATATTGTCTTATTTTAAAACTTCTATTCTAAGTAGAAATAAATTTTAAAGCTTCACTTCAATTATAAAAATAAAATTTTATTACTTTAATTATGCCAATTCGCCCGACGGCGAACTAACGTCTTAAAAACAGTATTTCAAATCATTTGCTACTAATAACTTAATCAATACCGTCTATTGATTAAAAACATCACATCAACATTGAATTTCAATTCAACGTTCAATATATAATTAACCATCAACATTCAATCAAAATAAAACGATGTCTGGAGTAAACAATTCATATTTGAATAATATGGGAAATCAAACAACATACAAAATACTTGAGGAATATGGTCGGATCCCTCCTACATGTCCTTCCCTACATCACAGTTTTTAACATCATCTGATAATAACATATTAAATAATTAATAAAATCAACATAATAAATGTCGTCAATCATTAAATAACCAAGGCATCCAATCATCCAATTATTATTATCTATGATGAATTATATTTTTATATGAATTTAAAACATCATAGAATTCCAAAAAAAGTGTGAGAGTTAACTCACAATTTGTTTTAGTTGATGATTTCACCTTTATTTCATTTAATTTTAAAGGAGTGTTTAAAATTAAATGAAATTTCATTTGCATTCGATTGCAATCAACTTTGTAGCCTTCGTCGATACGATCCAATAACTCTTGTTTTCGTGCAATTCTGATTATGTATGAAATAAATACATATATTATAGTCACACTTAAATTAAAATAAGTGTCAACTTAATTCTAATTATATTATTAACTCTAAGTTAATCACCTTCTTCAAATTAAGATTACTCACGTTCAATCCCTTAGCATTTTTACTTCCTCCATCGTCCTTGAACTTACCCAAACGACTTCTTCTGCCAATCATAACAACTTCAAATCTTAAACACCATCGTTAATTTTTATTTTAACTTAGTCACTTCTTTACATTTCATTAATCATGTGTATATACTGCTTCTTGTGTATGTACTTCTTCTTCCTGATGCCCATTTCCAGTTCGGAACAATAATCATGCAGCTTATGCAACACTCTAATGTATAAATATGTATTTGCACGTCCATGTTTTTATATGATCAACCATCCTCAGTGACATCCCTCCTTCACACACGAATTTACTATTATAATACTCCTTCCTCGCACAGAAGCAGTTGGGCCTTCCCATGCAAAACAATGGTCTGCCGTATTACACAATCTATCTCAATCTCACCATAACCTCCTTTGCATCTTTTCACCATTTCACAAATCACACACCCAAACAAACTTTCCCCACAACCTCTAGTTTTAACCTGATGTTCATTTTCACTTAAAACCTGATACTTTTTGCCAATATCTGCTCCACTTCTAGTGATCTACTGACTGTCGCACCAACCTCCACTGATTCGCCACCAACCGGTTATTACCTGAGATCACCTCTTCCTCTGCCATGGGTCCTGAACTCCACATTATTGCCGACAAGTGATAGCCAAGCATGGCTGTTCGTAAATAAGGAGCAATGGTCCCATTTAAATCCTCTTTGTTCCCCACTCATGTTACTCATTCACGTAGACGCAGCCAACCATGTCACCTACCATTTGTAACAGCTTCTGTTCGAATCTTTGTTTACGTGTAGCGTAGTTTCAAAACACACTAGTCTTATTCTTCCCCTAACTCAGTATGCCTTCGTTCAGACAAAACCCATGCCAAACCTTAATAGCTAATCGCCGCAAATCACTTCGTCGACCTAACGTCATCCAACCTCACTGATGCCCGTGCCTTAACCCCCTTCGCCTATGACAGCATCTTCGAATCTCCCGGTGTTACCGCCCATCAGCAATAACCCAATAACCGCCAATACTAATCTCACCTTTCCACGGACCACAATTTCCTATTGCGACTTCTAATAACCATTTATTTTGCATCAGAGAGTATCGTGAGGCCATCGGCTCGTGATGGGATTCGATGTGTGTCTATATATATATATATATATATATATATATATTTCTAATTATATCGGGAATGATTTCTGAGTTTAGGAAGAGAGAGAGCCTGATTTATATAAAGGGGAAAGAGGTGAGGGTAAGAACAAAGTAAGATCAATTAGTACAACGGAGGGCGTTCTTTTCAAATTCTAGCTGCGTAAATAGGACAGTGAAGCGAAAAAACATCGTTGATCAGACTGAATGGGAAGAAAAATATAGGCTGAATGCACATGCGATTTTAATGAGATTTGATTTTAGGTAGATTTTTTTTACTAATATTTAATACTATCGCTAATTTACATTGTATGCTTGTATTCGCACGGTTACAAACGATATCCAATCGCAACAAAAATGCACAGTCTGCTATATTTTGATGTTCAGAACCAATGAAACATGTTTTATCAAAAACTGAGTCTGTTTACTCAAATGACACTAGTTTAAGCTCAAACGGTGGATTTATTCATATTCAATTAGCGTACATTCACAAAATAACTCCAATTGACGCGATAATTGAAATCTAGTAATAATTATCTATTGCGGTCTTAATAAAATTTGTTTAATTGGAAACCGAGGTCGTTTAAATAAAGTACCTTTTTAAGGGTCCAATTTAAATCAAAACAAACCAATTTTAAAATACCTCAATATAATAATAACAAAATATTATAATTGGAAATATTCGAGCAGAATTTTATATAATACCAAAATAAAATACCTCGGGTTGAGTTTCAAGCTAAATTGATATTCAATAAAATAAAAATCTTTTATTTTTATATAATAAATCGTTATATTATAAACGAATTCCATAGCGACTATCTGAAAATTTGATTTGGGCATAAAATAAAACCTACAACATGAAAACTCGATTTTTATGGTTCATTAGAAAATTATAATCCAATAGATCTAGATGTTTCTTGTTTCAAAGAACTCCAACTTATATCGGATCCAGTATGTCCAATTAAAGTTTAAAACGTTATATTACAAACTATCACACCGCTGCAGCTAGATTTATAATAAATTTTAAATTATATGTTTAAATGTCGTCTAATAAACAAAATCGTTAACATAATTCAATTCAAAACTTTAAATAACCCTTTTAAATTTCCAATTCACATAAAACTGCAAATTCAACATATTCCCAAATATTACAGAATAAACTTATTATCTATTATTTATATTATTAAAATATTCAAAACTAATGAATTTGATTTATAAACCTCTAAATAACCATTAAAAACCAAACTAAAATATTTAATTAAACGGTTAGAAATATGGACTGTTACAAGAAGCATCACAAAACACAAGCATAAGTGGGTATGCTGACTCCGATTGGGGATCAGACCTTGATGATAGAAGATCTACATCATGGTACTACATATTTCTTGGGTCAAATCCTATATCATGGTGCTCTAAAAAGCAACCCACTGTTTCGAGATCAATTGTCGAAGCTGAATACCGAAGTATAGCTAACACTGTAACTGAAATAACATGGATTGAATCACTTTTACATGAGCTACAAATCAAAACTAACAGGCAACCAGTCGTATGGTGTGACAACCTCAGTGCTTGTTACTAAGTGTCAATCTGGTCGAATGCTCAAGAACCGAACATGTTAAATTTGATATTCACTTTGTAAGAGAAAAAGTAGGAGAGAATACATTACTGGTAAACCATATACCTGCTACTCACCAAATAGCAGATGTTTTGACCAAGCCGATTGCAAGGAGGAATTTTCTCTTATTCAGGGAGAAGCCAAGAATCATTGAAGACAAAAGCTCCACAATCTTAAAGGAAGATGCTAATACATCTCAAAAACAGTCCAGTCGAACCTCGTACTCACTGAAATCAGTAAGCAGAGACAACATAGCATGAGGTTCATCCCACATAAGTCACGGCAACATCAAAGAAGACTAACCACGTCAGATCCGGGCTTAATCTTCCAGTGAGGGACAAATCTTATGGCAATCTTCTGAGAGCAAGCATCACAAGTATCTCTAGTAACAATCTCTGCTCAAATTGACAGAATTTCTCGGTGCCGTCACAAACCCTAATTAGGATTTGAAGGGTGAGTATAAGAGAGAAAATTAAAGTGACCACATCGGTTTAGTACACTGCGTATACAGTGTATATATTATTACATATATAATATCTGGACTGTAATATTGGGCCTAGCCCATTTTCTGTTAATTTGGCTATTTATACAAGCCGCCACTAAACTTTGTATTAATCAATTCATTTTTACAATTCAATACAACTTTCTCTATCACAAATACTTCTTCTACATTAAATCATTTCTAAAATCAAGTCTTTGTCAAATCCAACAATCGTCATGAATTTTAAGAACTTCTAGAATTTCCTCCATGCATATACTCTTTTCTAACATTTGTTCAATTGCTTTTGGCACAATTTTCTTTAAAATTACCATAGAAAAATTTGATGAAATGTCAGAAGCATTATATAAATCCTTAAAATATTTAACTGCTTTAATTGAGAAAGCATCATCGTCAATCACATAATTACCATCCTCATCCAATGTATATTTGATGTTAAGTCTATCTCTATTGGCTGACATTTTAGAGTAAAAGTACTTATCATGCTTATTGATGTTATTAGCTCCAGTATCTACTTCTTTTCCGAGCTTGTTAATATCTTGTTTTGAAAATTTAGATGCTAAATCCAACATGCTTAAAACGTTTTAAGTGGGAATTTTATCATCTCCACATTTATGAATCAGTGGTATTTCATCCACGTCCATACCATAATCTTTTTTTGAATTTCTTTTTGCTTCCAAATTTTCGTAGCAGTGCAGAAGGCATTTGAGTGCCCAAAAATCTTATAGACTGAACAGGTAGAGGAATACCACTCGTAAACCACTTTTTTCCTTGAAATTGTACCATCAAATGTTTGAATTGGAACCTCTGATGAAAAATAAAATTTTATTTCTATTTGAACAAGAACTCTTGCATACGAAATTCTTATTAAGTCTTATGTAACTTAATCTAGTTTTACAGGATGGCCCAACACAGAAACTATTCGACTGATTTCTTCAACTAACCAAAAGTCAAAACCAATATTGGGAAGTTGAATCCACTGTTATAGGATGAAGAAATCCACGAGATAATCCCATGTCAGGAATCCATTTTTCATGAAAATTAATTTTTGTTGTAGAAATAAGTTCTTGTTACTAAAATATCATCACTCTTCAGGATCGTCAAGAAGCTTGATGATAAAGAAATAATTCTCTCTAGTATATAATTGACAACCACCTCTGATTTGCCACGCACAATCAGTATATTCTTTGAAGTATTTGTAATACGGTCTGGTATACATAAAAAACAATGGAATTATACCACTTTTTTCCAGCTTTGAGAATGAGATTTTGATCAATGAAAGCATACCTGAAATTGCCTCTAATAGTTGGCTCATAAGAGCTTCATAGCACTGGAGTGGATTCCAGGGTTAGCAGCAAGAAAAAAACGTGGATAATCCCCACTCACCCAGCGGTGAGTGGGGAGGAAAAAATAAAAAATACACTAAATGGGAATCGGTTTCCCA
The DNA here is from genome assembly GCA_030737875.1 of Allium sativum. Classification (NCBI taxonomy): domain Eukaryota; kingdom Viridiplantae; phylum Streptophyta; class Magnoliopsida; order Asparagales; family Amaryllidaceae; genus Allium; species Allium sativum. The sequence goes on along the minus strand of CM060914.1, from coordinate 141,429,418 downwards.
TTTAGTATTTCTTTTACCCTAAATCTCACTAAACGGTGAATTAAAAGCTGTTTAGGGATCCACGCTGAAAAATGCCTCCCACTTCTTCTCCTTCCCCCACGCTGAAATCTACATTGCTATAGCGCGAGAAAGCAAAAAAAAGTGGAATTTCTTCCCACTTTTCACCAGATCACACTACTGTAAGTGCTCTAATAGTTTAGATGAATAACTTTGTTGTGATAATTATTTTCGCTGATTATTTCTTTCAAAGATTTTGAATAACTGTTTTTGATTAATCCAACTTTCTTTAGTGTTTTCGGATCAAGGAAAGGGAATTTATAAATTGACTATAAATTAGGTTTCATTCTTTCTTACCTGGATAATTCTGATTGCAAAAGCGCTTTTCCTAGAAACTTGAATGCATGCGTTTGGAATGAGAGTATTAGAGCATCTCCACCAGTTGTGGTGAAAGGCGATGGGGAATAAGATTTTAAATTAGGGAGAATTCCCGTTCGTCCAGCAGTGAATGGGGATATGTGGGCTATTTTTTTATTTGTTTAATCAGTGTAAACGGGAAAGTGAAAAACGTTTACACTTGTAAATGTTTTTTTTACTGTTTATTATGTAAACGGTAATCATAAACCCGTTTACAATATTTATTTATTTTTTAAAATAAAGTAAGTACTGCGTCCAGTATCCTGCAAAACATTTTTGAAATCGACCTCTATCTTCAGTGGCTGCGAAGCCCTTCACCATTAAAAAAAAATTTGATAACCGAAGAAGAAAGAGGTACATTTCCATCTTACTTGGGTTACGACCCGAACAACACAACCCACGTTGCTGCCGAGAGAGATCCAGACGTTATTGAAGTGTTCTTGAAACATTTGCATCTTAGGTCTAAAGATACTCATGAAAAACTTCAAGACGATCTAGTTGAACATCTCGGGCACATCAAGGGAAATCAGTGAGTAGTAGTATTTTGTGTCGTATTACTGTGTTATGTATGGTATTGTCCTAGTACGGGAAGGAGTTTGTTTTTCTACTATAAACTATTAGTTTCACCCAGTAGAATCCAACATGCATTGTACTATTAAGAGAACTATTATGTTTTGTTTTGTAGTATAAACTATTAAGTTATGTATTGTACTGTTGTAATCATAGCTTTATTGTACTATTTTGCTATTCTCTTTTTTGTCTTCACAAACTGAAACAAACAAGACAATTAACAGTCAACTTCACTTTTCCCTGTTTGTCTTTCACAGTGGAACATGGCTACAATATATATGGAAGAGTGTTGTCTACATCGTTTAATCAATCAACTTATTTTCATATGAAAAGGAGTTAAAACTCGTGGGTCGTCCCTTATTCAATACAAATTGTTACATGATTAACATCAAGGTGCAGCACATTTCAATATGAACCATGATATGTATTTAGGTATTTCAAAGTAGCTCAAAACATTTCGCGAAAATCATACTTAATACAAATAGGGATAAAATGTAAATAAAAACCCATAGATGCTCATTGTTTTGTTACTCAAATTGTAACATATATCTGTTCCATAGTTCGAATTCATCATGACCCACGAAGTGTACATGGTGAACAAAGTGATAATGGGAGTCATATGTTGAATGTTTTTGCTGAAAAATATCTTCCTCCTTCACCTCAGCTATTATTTTGCGGTAATTCATGCAGGATCTACTAAATATGACAAACTCACTTCTAGTGTCTAGAGTCATTGGCACAAGCCTACAATCTGGTCGCTTGTTGAACTCTTCATTGAGGGTAACCCAAAAATCTTGATCAACTTCTTCCTCCATATGTATAGTATCAGCCTTAATGTACGCTTTTACCAAGGGGTGGTAATATGTTGGAATCCAAGCTTGAGTTTCCATTTTTTGAAACTTAATTTACCAAAGTAGTATGGTATAAGATATGTATATATAATAGAAATTAAATGTTTGGTTTGACTACACATTGGCAACTGAAAGCCCTAGTTGGTAAGACAACAATAAAAGTTATATATGGCAGCACACTATCATCTTTAGTGTCTTAAATACTATGTTCATTATTCCAAAAAAAATAATACAAACTTCATTACGCAGTTCCCTAGACGCCATAGAAAACAATTGATTTGACATTACCCTGCCAATTACATTCCCCAGAATGCAGCAATAAAAGTTTAATATGACAACACACTATCATCTTTAGTGTCATAAATGCTGCAATCAGTAATCGAAATAAATACAAACTTCATTACGCAGTTCCCTAAACGCTCCAGAAAACAGTTGATTTAACATTACTCTGCCAACTACATTTCCTAAAATGCTGCAATGACTTATTGAATAACAATACACTGTCATATTCACAGTCCAACATGCTGCGTCAAAGGGTTGATAAGACAACAGCCTTCCTTCTACATTGGGCTGCATACGGACTTTATAGTTTGATTGGACAAAAACCTGCCATGTATGGTGCCTTAAGTGCTGCAATTAAATTTTGTTATGAAACCTCTCTCCAATCTACAATACGTGAGATGCCTCAATAAAAATTTGATTTGACAACATCCGGTCAGGTACAGTCCGCTGGATGCTCCAGAAAACAAGAAATGAATCCAAAACATGCAATCTCCACAATAAAGTGGGTAACTATACAACCACAAAATTGATATAATATACCAGCTTTGTTTACACCAATTGCTTATATATAACCAAAATAAACTACACAACATTTTATTACATCACTCATCCTCCAATTACTTTCTTTACCAAAACAAACAATATTTTCCATGCATAACTCCTCCTATAACCAAAATACCAGTGATAACGACTTGTACGACGATGGTCTTACGAATTATACAAGTTTACTTTCGCAATACGAGAATCCTCCAATGACCGGCGCAATTCCTTGCTCATCAACAGAATCAAGTGTTTTTTTTGCACAACAAAGCAGTATGTTTAATCCAGCTCCTCAGACCTCTAATGTGTTAGATTCACAACCAACTTTACAAACTTCCGAGCCGACTTCAAGCGAAATGGTCAAAGGTAAAGGAAAGCGGGCGTATACAAAAAAAAAATCCTACTACCTCCCAAGTCAACAAATCAGTCGACACAAGCAATGATAATGGCAAGACGTGGAGAGCTCATGACTATACAGTGTTAGTCAATGCTTGGGTCAAAGCTTCCGAAGTTCCAGTTGGTTGTTTAACAGGAAAGTACTTTTACTTACAGGTTAATGAGTACCATAATCAAGACCCAGAATATCAAAAAAAAGAAGATCATTTGAGGCCACGAAAATGGCTTGGTATACGCTGAATACGATGTGTACTAGATACAAAGGTATTATTGTATAAAGAGGCGATAGACTAAGAAGTGGACAAACATTCAAAGATTTGAGATATGACTATGATAAAATCTTTCATGATTCATTCAGCTCGGAATTCAAGGCTCATGAAGCTTTTGAAATCCCGAAGTTGAGGCCACATTGGGCAACAATAGGTGAAGAAGATAATGTATGTATGGGGGATACCAATGAAACTAATGTACGAAATGTAGTATTGAGATTTTCGATAGATTCGTCTCTTGGAAATTCAAATGACTCTCCAATCTTAATGGATGTAGAAGGTAATAACAATAGCCCAGTAACTCCTAGTTCAGGAATGTTGTATGGTGGAATTCCACAGCGACCAAAGGGCATAAAATCTAGTAAAAGAACATTGTTGAGAAACAAGGTATCTAGTGACTTGATGACACAAAGTGAACGACTGACATCACTTTTAAGTGATATTTCAATTTCATCTAACTGCAAATAGGAAGAACGATTGAAGATAAAAGAGCATAAGTTACGAATCCCAGAAGTCTAAGTTCAACAAGATGTTGATCGAACTAGGGTCCTTAAGTCATGCGAAAGACGTTTACATGAAAAGAAGGAAGAAGAGTTTTGTCAAAGAATGTTTCTCAATTAACTGAAGAACACCTAGAATACGTTTTGACTAAAAAACATAATATTCTGAAAGCAAAACGACAGAGGTATTCGGCTAATGAAGGTGGTTCAGTGTTTTAAAGACCGTGGGACTACTTTAGGTTTATCTTATTTACTATGCTATTTGCTTTGTTATCTGCGTCCAGTTTTGTTTTGAATTAGTTTGCTTTGCTTTCAGAATGTATGCTTGTTTCTAATTAGTAGTTTGCTTTGGTTGATGAAGTATTGTCTTGTCTTCGATCTAGCCAGTTTATTTCTATTTATTATATGAATTATTGTTTAGGTATTGTATAGATGTATGCTTATATTATATGACGTACTACACAATTTTAAAAACATTTGATGAACTTAATAATTTATTATGGATCAAGAATACGATTTAAATTGAATCAATATAAATTTCCTTAATAAACAATATGTAGAATCCAATAATACACTACAAAATTACCGTAATTAAAAATACGTTTCAAACCCACTTAAATTTGAATATTTCAACATATTGCAATTTTTAAATCCAAAATGCAACTTAACAAAGTTATAAATATAATTTACACATTCATTTTAAAAAGGACAATAAACAGGCCAAATAATTTATTATGCATCAAGAAACAAATTTAAATTAAATAATATAAATAACTAACTAAACAATCTAAAGAAACAAACAATAATGTAAAAAAATTTTACCTTAATTTAAAATAAGTTCCTTAAATTTGGATATTTCAGCATTTACCCATTCTTTAAACCGAAATGCAACCCAATAAACATAAAAATATAATTTAGACATCCACCTCTATAAGGGAAAAAAACATAAACAGGTTTAAGAAAACCATTTACCATAAATGGGATTTCAACGGATTTCTGAAAACCGTTTTAGTTGTAAACGGGGTTCACTAACCCCTTTGCCTATCGCCACAAAAAAAATTGAATAGGGATTTGATTCGTTTGACTCCCCACGCTTAAACTTCCACTGTTGTAGCATGGAGACCGCAAAACAAATGAGGCAAATCCCCTTCTACTGGAGATGCTCTTTGGTTCAGAAGGACCTGAATTTGGTGGGTGATCATTGGATGCTGTAGGAAGGAAAGCTACTTGTGGAAGACGCCATGGACAGAGACTTTTTAGTTCTTCAGTGTCGATCCAGGAATTAATTTGAAGAAGAAAAAAATACGAATGCACGTATGCTTAATTTGAAGAAAATAATATATTACATGGACTAAGCAACGACACCACTATTTATAATTTCAGTTTCAACAAATGCTCTCCAGTTTACCAATGTTTAAAGAATTGACCTATCATTCGATCTGCACAAATACACAAATTTACATCTCTATATACATGTATATCCATTTAACCATATGGCCAACATTTTCAAATTATTTTGCTGTGACCATTTAGATCCATGCAGTTCTGCAACATGATCATACATATCATACAATCATACACCCTTCTTGAGGTTGAGGTTGCCCTTCATCTTCAAATAGCTTCTGCCCAACTTCAAGACAATGATATCGAGCCGGTGGTCCCACCTGGAGGGCTGATCGAGATCCAAAGAAGCGAAATCGTGATCGAAAGCAGCCCGGCCCAAACATACAGAATGGTCGGAGTCCTACCCCTTCTGCCCATCAGACCTTTAGCAAACGGGTACATATGCGACAACACCCAAAAGCTGAAGAACGCCCCTCCGAGCATTTTGCTCCACTGCGGTATTTCGCTGTACACCGTCCGTGAGAACCCTATAACCACCGCCACCAAATTAACAGTTATGATAGTCAGAGGCGGCACAAACAGCCCAGTCCATTTAATTATGTACAAATCTGCGTATATGTCGTCTTCATCATCTCCTGCTGCTTTAGAAGTCAAAGTGAACGAGATTTCAATGCCTGCAATTACCTTCAACAACCCTTGCACTACGGCTGCCAAATGGGCCGATGTCCCTCCTATAACCCAAAACTGTTCATTGCGCCAATACTCTTCAAGCCCTATTCCAGACCATTTAACTTCTAGAAGCGACAGAAGGCATAAGCAGATGGTAATGGAAAGGAGGTAGCATAAGAAGGTTATGTTTAAGGTGCCAACTATGAACTGTCCTGAGAACAAGGACAGAGCTGGGAGGTAGCAGTACATGGTTAGGAAAAGGGAGGTGAAGGGGTATATGCCCACATTTAGATAGGCTACCCTCTGAAGGAACTTGAGCCTTTTGGAGGCGAAAAGGGCGTTGTTTTTGGAGAAGAAGATTTCGACTGATCCGGTAGCCCACCGTAGGACCTGGTGGAGCCTATCTGTCAGGTTTATAGGGGCTGTCCCACGAAAAGCGTCACGTTTTGTCACACAGTAGACCGATCTCCATCCTCGGTTGTGCATTCGGTAGCCAGTCACCACGTCTTCAGTCACTGATCCATATATCCAGCCCACTCGGTCTCCCCATTCTGTTTTGTCCTCGAACCTGCAATTTTAGAGAAAGATAAAAATTAAAGGTGTATCGACATATGTATGCATTTTGGTATAGATTTAAAATAAGAATTTTAAACAGCTCCACATGATTGTTCACAGTTATAAATCATCTTTAAAATTTCATTTACTTCTCATATTTGCCATGTATGGTGTTCATATCAAAAGTATTTTGTTTTTTACATTGTTCATTGTCTTTTGAAGTGCAGTGGTGGTACATTCTTGCGGGTATAAACTTCTTTTGTACATTTTTCATTTCTTACTAGTACTAGTACATATCCACAGAAATTTTCCTTTGTTTACATTATCCATAGCACATTAAACTGTAACAATGGTAGGCTTTTAACTGTACCACTATACTCTTCAAATTGGAAAAAATTTGATGCACATAGTAATATAGCTCAACACAATTTTAAAGCAAAGATAAAAATAATTTATTATAATGCATCAACCTCAATATCATATTTATCAAGTAGTACGTACATAGAAATATGAATGCTTCTGTATCAAAAAAATTTAAAGTAGGATCAAAGTTTTCCTTTCTTTTCTTTTTAAAAAAATTGGATACTTATATATACAAATTTGGATAGTATATACCATACTACCATGGCAAAAGTCCGATAAAGTTTTCCTTTTGTTTAAGATTGTTCACTGCCTTTAGATGTGCGATGGTGGTATTAGCTATGAATTTATGCTAGTTGCATGAGTCAAGACTGGCTGTGCAAATCAAAATACGTACCAGCATGAAATGACTGAAACAGCTTCAGCCACTGTAGGAGCATCCAATGGTGGACGTGGCTCGAGCAGAGCACCAGGCGGCCTACCATTTTTAATCGACGGATGATCCGCAAGCGGCCTCCCTTGAAACTCAGCCACTGGGATCGAATCAAGAAACATCTGTGAGTTCCCAAACCGGGCTGGGTTAATATGATCCGGGTGCACATTCAAAGCCTGTGCTTCATCGCCTTCCAAATCATCCCCTTGAGGTGGCACTGGAGCAGCTGGCACCTTTATTTGCCCATAAGCCCCATAATACTCGTTGGCACGAGGTGGGTTGAACCCGTATAAAGCATACCTACGGAAAAGGCACCCTGTACCCACGTACATCGGGCCTTGCAACCCATCTAAGGCCCGCATATTTCCATCGAAAAACACTGTATTATGATTTGCATATCGGTCTGATAGATCCACTCCTTCAAATCTTTGAGGGAATTGTATGTAGCATATGCGATCGCCTCCTCTATCCATCATGAAGCACATTCCTTCTCTTATGGCCATGGAGTTGTAAATGTAGTGATCGCAGTCGAAATTGAGGATGAAGGGCCCGTTTGATAAAATGGCCGATGCACGAACTAAGGCATTCATGGCACCGGCCTTTTTGTTGTGGTCATAACCGGGTCTTTTTTCTCGAGACATGTACACGAACATTGGTATTCGGGTGTCGATACCCGTAAAGTCTATAAATGGGTGGTCGCCCGGGTTGCCATATATTGGATCTGGGTGTGGAGATTTGATCATGACTTGGAGGATGCCAGCATGGTCGCCCTTCGCATGGTCGGGTCCAGGTTCATACCACGTGCCGGGCCAATGTGTCCCGTCTGCCATCCATGTTGCTTTGGTGACTTTAACGGACTCGACCGGCTCGCCTTTTTCCTTGGCGAGCTTTCGTTCACGCTTTAGCTCTTTTGTGTTGATTTGCTTGCACCTCGCCTTGATCTTTTCTGGGAGACCGTTGATTCTTACTTTGAATTCATCGTACTCTCTCTTGATCCATCTATAAAAAAGTCATTCACTGTTAGTTTTTTCTTGAAATATAAATTTTTTTAAGCTTAAAAAAAAGAAAAAAAACATGAAATGTCCTTTGTTGTTTTTATATCAACATTGAGACTTCTTTCTAGTTTTAGATAAAAGTTAGCATCTGTTTGGCTTGAAGTTTGAATTTTGAGTTTTTAATAAAGAGATTGAAAATCCTGGTCGTTCGGTGGACAAACAGAAGAAAAGAAAGATAGATTTTGATATTTTATAAGTAACGTTTTAAATGTGTATTCTCTATGTAATTTTTTGCGAAATTCAAAACAAATTAATATTTAAAAGTTGTGGGAATAAGGAAGGTACCTTCTATCCTTTACAAAATCTGGTCGTTTTTTATTTTTTGTAGGATCGCCTTTGACACTGAAATAGCTCTCCGGGTTGCGTGGTTCAATGTTGTGCTTACGGCAAAATGGGACCCACACCTCCGCGAAAGAAGAAGCTTCGGTCATAGCCTCAAACGTGAGTATGGCTCCACCATCATCTGATATGTAACACGAAATCTTCTCTATGGGGTATTCAGTAGCCAAAACTGACAATATAGTATTAGCGGTCACAAGAGGTGGTTCTTTCTCAGGATCGGCGGTCGAAATAAAAACATCAAGACTTGGAAGATCAGATCGACCATGAGGATTCGAAGGGGAGGGGGATTCAAATTTTTCCTTCAATGCTTCGAGGTCGGTCGCACGATTTATAGGGTTGAGTTTAGGAAGTACATCAAGAATCCACGAGAAGGCGAACCACAATTCGCATACTATCGACATTCCCCACAACCACATTGCGTCGTAGTTTGGGTTCGTCACCCGCCACCACAAGAAACATGTCAAAATTATCAGTCGAATCATGACCAAAAGCCTATACGGACTTAGTATGCCGGGAGAGATCTTGATCTTTCGGGTCAAGGGCTTCCAAGGCTTATCCAAGAAATCATCCATCCCGAGCCCACCACCAAAGCCATCATCGTCGTATCCACCACCATCCTCTGGCCAATGTGCATTGCCGATACCGTACGTTCCTTTGCTTCCTTCGAACAACCACCGGGTATGGTCGAAATCGCCAGTCTGGCTCCTCATCAGCATTGACATGTTTGGTTTGATGACCGACATCCGCCGATCGAGGGACCCAGACTTGTTCGGGCCACGGTTTCTATCTGTATTGTCATCGCCATCACTTGTGTGCCTCCCGGCGCGTTGTTTGGGTTCCGATTTAGGGGATGGTGCAAACGGGGCGTTGTCAGGGGTTGGGGGCATGACGACCGTGTAGTTCATGTAGTCCGTGGGACCATTGGATGATGCTGATGTTAGTTCTGGGCCCAGATCGAGCTCCTCTTCACGGGACAGGCTCTGGAGCCGACCCGATGATGTTCTCCTCGTGAACTTTACTTGGGATTTTTTTGTCGGTGATACCATGGTTTTGTTGTTACGAAGGATTAGGGTAAAGAAGCAGCATTTTTTTGGGGGTGTTGAGGAGAACAACGTGAAAATTTTGATTGATGGTGAAGAGGGAATTTGGTTGGATGATAAGTATGCTGTTTTTATGGCGAAGAGTGAATTAAGGGAAGGAAACAAACTGGCTGGTGACAACCACTCATGTAAAAATTAAGGGAAGGACACGCATGGTACAGATATTATCAAGAGAGCAGTTGGCAAATGCACTGTAAATAGAAGAGTGAAATCGATATGAATTTGGTTCATCTAGAATTGGGTGAACTTGCTCAATAAGCTTCCCCTCTGCCTCAACCATTTTTACATGTGCACGCTGCTCTTCCACAACAGCTGAAAACTGCAGTTTATCCATTGATTTGCATATTTTACTGAGATGCTTCATTGTGAATATGATATTGAACTCTTCTTCCACTTCTATTACTTTGCCACCTTGCTTCATATTTATGTTAATCGCCATACCTGCTTCCCTAGATTCAATCAAACCAAGAAACAAAGTTTTCCCAGCCACTCCTTTATATCTTTCACCTAAACTGCATATCTGTACATACTGTATGGTGTATGCCCATTTCCGTGAGTTTATCGAGTATGTCATTGGATGAAAGTGAAACGAAAACTCCTCCCGATCCAATTTGTTCGTGTATAATACCATACAAAGAGTTCATGTGTATTTTTGGATCAGAGGATTTGCTGACAGCAGGTAATTTCTCCTCCTCTAAGAACCATACTTTTTCCCTATCAAGGCCGCAGTAACCTCTTTCCAGCATATATTCCTGACATGACTTCCTTTCATCTGCAGGGCATAATCAAAATTAGAGGAATTGGTATGCCCACTTTTACCTTTAGATGTTCCTTGAAGACAAGTTAATTCTTGAACGCGGCTAAATTGAGTTTCAGGTGTACTGATGATTTCAGCATCCGTCTGTGAGCTTTTCTTAGTATTTATCACAAGTACAACTGCTCCTTTGGAATATAATAGTTGTCGATGCCCTCCGTTGTACAACTCATGTTTTGATATCTCATTGTCTTGAAATACTGAACTAAGGGAATCTGTATTTGATGGACTATGATCCATATCAGCTGAACAAAGCTTCACCTGAAAGAGGTCACTAGCGCCAAAGTTGAAAACATTGGCAACTACTCCCACCAATCTATCAGTTTCCTGAAGAAGAACACACACCCCAACTAGGTCAGGAGTGTAGAATTCACCTTCCTCCATCACAAAGGGACGTTCTTCCTTTTTCAACAACAATGTGGACCTAACAAGTTGTTTAGCCTGCTCCACCTCCTCAATTCCAGCAAGCCTAATAATCCATGTCTTTTGAGAAGGATGCTCTCTTCCTGATATTAAGTCTACTTCTGATATCATTTCGTTTCCACGTACACGGGAACAAACCCATCTTTTTCCTGCATCGGAGAATTGAAGAAGAGGGAAATCAGTGGTAGAAATGACAGATAGCTCCCCTTTAATGCCATGCACTTAGTTTATGTTTTCCACTGCTACATGCTCTCCTCCACCTTCATTGTAGTCCTTTCCTCTTTATTGCATTTGTCTTTGATGGAAGCAGAGGGTGCAGAAGATGACAAGATTTTACTAAGTATGGGTACGGATGGCGCTGTTGCTGTTGAAAAGGAAGGAATACAACGGCGCTGGCGAGAGAAGCGATGCAACTGAGATGAACTTGGATGACTGTGGTACAACTGATTTGGGTTTGAGCGGAAGAACAATCATAAAAAAATTGGTAGGTCACGGACTTAATTTTTTATTGTAAATCACAAACCAAATCCCTAAATTATTTATGAACCAGAAAAAGCGATCGTTTGAGGAGAAATAATGACGCAAACGAAAAATGTGAAATAAATGAGATTATTGATAATTTAATAAATGAGAATGAAATTATTTAAAAAAAGCGATTGACAAATGAGAAATGAAATTATTTAAAAAAAAAACGATCGACAAATGAGATAATTGAAATTTGATATAAAAATCTGATGCAGTTCGACTAATATACCGTATATTTTTTTAAAAAAATTAACAATTAAAAAAAGGATTATTATAAAGAATGCTAATTTGGTAAAATAAACTTTATTTGTTAAGGGAGTGCTCTCTAAATCAATTCAAAGTGTGTGCAAGTCTTAAAACATGAAATATACGATTCACAATTAAATCTCGTTTGGATTTAAATTTTAAACCCCACGATTTATGATTTATATCTCGTTTTGAAAACCTTCATTGATCTAATATAACATATTAGATTACAAGTGGGTTAGACCTCGTGAGAAGAGAATCGAACTCGTGACTTTTCGCATCATGTCCAAGTGTCCTAACCAGTTTGGACAAGATTAGGGATGAGCAACATTCGGTTCAAACCGAATTAACCGATCAAATCAGTTAATTTCGGTCGGTTCGATTCGGTTTCAAAACTAAATCGGTTTGAATTCGGTTCGTAAAATTTTTTTTTTTTGATTATCGGTTTAACCGAATTAACCAAACTTTTATTTTTTTTTGTCTAATTTTATAGTATTGTTATACTTTAAATAATTAGTTTAGCTATATAATACAAAAACATTTGTTGCAAATAGATCAAATCTTATCATAAACATAAAATTTACTATATAAATTTTCTTCAGAAATCAATTTATGGTTTATTTTGAGTGAATGCATCATTAAAATTATAATATATCCTTCAAGTTCGGTTAAATCGGTTACCGACCGAATTAACCGAACTTAATTTGGTTCGGTTCGGTTCGGTTTGAAAAAAAGTTCGATTTCAATTCGGTTTGAGTTTTTTTACGTTCAAACCAACCGAACCGACCGAACGGTAACCCCTAGACAAGATGCATGTGTAGAACATGCTTACATATCAGTACAACCACACAAAACAGTAGAAAACCGACCATTTTGATGAATTATTTCGTATAAGAATGTGTATTATATTTTATCATTGATAAAAAATAAAATTATGTAACAATAACATTTAGCACTGAAAATTATTCATTTTAACAAAAAATAAAAATATATGCAACAAAAAAACAATGGAAATTTTTGGGTAAGCTTTCTTCATAGTATGCGTAATACCCTCGCTTTCATTGTACTGCAAACATAACCATTGTGAGTTACTACAACAGAAATTAATTGATTACACCTCATCAAAGATAAATGCTATCAACATTGTTACATGCTCAGTTTCTCCTAACGCTCCCTGTTACATTGTGTCATTAAAAGACAGGTAAAAGAACCCATTTCTCAATAAATAACAAATATTGATATAAACAATTATTAACCTTTACATTTTGTTGCAGCTAAGGAAATAAAGAACATTAACGTTTCACCAATTCTATAAAATATATCCAAAACGGAAAAAATGGATATTGTTTGGTAAGTATGCTTTCTATATCTGCAACACGCTCATTCTCATCCCACAGTATCCACTGCCATTGTGATTTCCTACAGTAAAGTACTGAGCTGCACTCACAAGAATATACCGCCACAATTTCCATGTTTACATCCACCCACTCACATATACATGATATTAAAATGTAAAACAAAAGAAAAGAGTTAGCGGTATTAACTACATTATTTGATAGAAGAACTCAATATATAATGCATTCATACCTGAAGTATAAATGATGAAATAGTAAGTATATGTGTTGTGAGATACCATATGCCATAACACTACAGGAGTCTTGTCACAGAAAATTAAAACATATCATATGAGCAGTTAACCACATTAAATGTCATATGAAGAAAAATGACTTGTATTCATATGCACAAACAGTTCAAGTGCATTATTATTCACGATTTCTTCACTATTGCTAAGCCTCGAATACTCACCTCGTCATCATTCAGACAATGACATCATACAGAACCCTTTACTCTACATCTCTTACAAAGGGAATAACTTTTTGTCAGTGTTGAAATTTTCCGCTGACATCCTAGAATTGAAGAGAACATCATTGAATAATGAGGCGTGGAAAACTATAAAATTAAATGCACCAACCAATCAGTTCGGCCTTTCTTTGCTAAGCACTGCAGTAATGCCAACAGATTGGTCTGGACCGCAGTGCTGGAGAATCCAGAGGCACAAACCATTGGGTTGCGGCTGAAAGGATTCTAGCAGAAACGAAGGCGGTAGGGAGGAGGCAGTGGATTTTTAAAGGCAATGGAACTATCCAAAATTTATTAAGAAATATTTAATGCAAATTAAATATTTAAAATGATTTATTTTGAGAAGTAACGATTAAATGAAATTCGAATGTGTAAGTTCATATTAATTATAAAACGAGCTCGTAACGTTGTGGAAGTTCGGACTATATTGTTTTGAACTTCAATTGAATATACAGAATTCAATATAAGTCGAATTTCTATAAAAACAATAAACGTTAGGATGTATTGAATTACAATTTTCTAACGAAAGTGAGAAATCGAGATTTTGTGTTATAAATTGTAAGTTATGTCTAAATCAATATTTCAAAAAGTCGCTATAAAAATCGTTTATAAATTAAAACGATATATTAAATAAAATAAAAGGATTTATTATGAAATTGATTATTGATTTGACTTGGATTTTGAAAAGATCGAGTTATAAACCCAAGTTGTTTGTTTTGAGATTATATGACATTTTATTTAGGTGTATACGATAATATTAACTTATTATTATTTATTTGAACTGTTTTTAGATTTATTTATATTTTATTGGTTTTATTTAAAGCTTAAAAATAGGCGTTTTTCAAACGATCTCCGTTTCTGACGAAACCAATTTTATCGGATCCGAAACATCAAATTATTGTAAGATTTCAAATTTCAAATCAATTGGAGTTCGTAAGTAAGCGTATGAAATATAAACACATATGGAAATTCAGTTAGAATGCAGTAAAGGCTAGAAATAAAGCCATTTTTTAAACAATCTCCATTTTCGACGAAACCAATTTCATTGGATCCGTAATATTAAATTATTAATAAATTTCAAATTTCGTAATTTTTGGAGTTAGTATGTGACTGTACGGAATTTAAATGTGAAACAGTCATATTTTTACTTTAAAAATACGCTGTGTGAGCAAACGAAATCAAAATTGAAACAAGTTTCGTTAGGTCCGTAATATCAAAATATAGTTATATGTCAATTATAATTGAAAACGAGATTTGTATGTGATCATACGAATTTTTAAAAGATAAACGTAAGCAACGATTGAATATAATTGAATATAAAATTAATAAAACCAAATAAATTCTTTCCCTATATAATATACTAACTTTACCCTAAACCTAATACCTTCGCTTCCACAGTCAAATAAATTCCATGTCGCCAGTATGCTTCTCAACAGCAAAATGTGGAGATTAGAAAAATTAAAACAATTCAAATCAAATGCTATAAATCTCAAAACAATTATCTTTGAGTTCCATGTGTGATTCTCTTAATTGTTGTTTAGTTTTTGGTGGGTTCGGTTGTCATGAGGTTCGCTGTTTTGAGCACAGCGTGGAGTTTTCGGGGGTAGGGTTGAGAACCTGTGGAGATTGAAGCATCAATGCATGATATTAATGTTGTACTTGAATTTGTGGTGGGATTTGGGGTTTGTATGCAAAAACTTGTGGAACTTGGGGTCAATAAGTTATGCGACTGTCACTACTCGCTGCGTGAGAGGATTGGACGACGCGAAAGGAGTGAGGGGATCGACTTGTTAAATTTTGGGTTGAGGTTGAAGAGCAGATTAAGAGAAGAATTTAGATGTTTTTAGCTTAATTTATTATGATGTAGAATGGGAGGTGGGTGAGAAAGAACGTGCGGTAATGGTGAGGGATGTTCGTTGGAAACGTGTTGTGTAGGACTGTCAATGGGTCTTGTCGGGTTCGGGTCGGGTCAAGTCTTGTTTGGGTTGATTTATAAACAGGCCGAGTCAACCTGTTTATTAAACGAGTCATTTTTCTCCAACCCTAACTCGACTCGTTTATAAACTGGTTGACCCGACCTGACCCATGTAACCCATTTAACTAAATGGATCGAGTCATGTCGGGTCAGGTTTACCCTTTTGACCCATTAGCAAATATTGTCCACTAATTTATACAGCAAAAGAACCAAATCACCAACATGTAGCAAGTTATAAAGTCACTAACAGGAAACCAGCACATATATAAAGCATGAAATCACTATCTCCAAAAATCATTCTCCATACATAAGAATATATGAGCATACTGCATAAATAAAAGACTAATACTTTGGAAGAGATACAGTTGCTACAAGTAAAATATAAATAATAATGTATAAGAATAAATCAGTAAAATATAACAACTTACACAAGAATATACGAGCATACTAATTACTACATTCATAAAATACTAATACTAACAGTCTACATAAAAGACTAACAACATCGAAGAGGTACAACATATAATCGAGTTTGGCGGGTCAAATTCGGGTTATCGGGTCAACCCTAAACTCAACCGTTTATGAATGGGTCAAATTCGAGTTGACCCAAGAATGACCCGCCAACTAAACGGGTCGGGTTAACCTGCTTATTTCTGTGTGGGTTTCGAGTCATGTAGGAAATTGACAGCCCTAGTGTTGTGTATTTGAGGAAGAAGAGATTAGGAGAGGAGATTAAGGTTAGCTAATATATTAATTAATTAAGTTAATGAGATTTGCGTTATATAAATATGTGTTCGATCTTGTAAAAATTGTATCTTTTTCATACATAATCAGAATTTAGCGAAACAGGTTCCATTGGAAGCGTATGGACGCAGGCTCCGCAATGAAATTAATTTGGAGAAATTGGGAGTTCGTTGCAATTTATAGCGAAATAAAACGCCAGATTGAACTATCGAAAAGCGACCATTTTATAATGATTTCAAACTGATCAAAGTGAGAACTCTCACTTAATTGAACTTTTATAAGTTATTACAATCTTGTTTGATTATATATATTGATTATTTGTGATTGCAATGTTTGTTTGTGGTTGATGGATGATGTTTACAGTTATTACTGTTATTATTAAACTGTGATAAGCATTAACAACGGAAACGCTTATATTATAGTGATTAGTTGATGAATAATAGTTGATATGGTTGTTAGTGATTTGTGAAATCTATATAAACTAAATTATATGGTAATTGGTTGAATCTTATTCCAGTTCAGAATTTAATTTGAACATTTAATTAATGAAATATTCAGTGAAAATGAAATTTTGAATTTTAAATTCAAATTGATTTGGAAAGACAGTTTAAATGATTACGAATAAATTTCGTAAAGGTTAGAATAAGATTTGAATTAATTTTCAATTGATAAAGGCTTGTTTTCAGATTTATTTTGAAATTTATAGTAATTTCAAAATGTGAATTCAAGTTAGGTATATAAACGACTTTTTAACTCGAATGGATTTTTCCATCAATCTTATTTATTTTTATAACGGATGTCGAGAAAATTTAATTTCAAAATCTTATTATTTTAATATTATAATAATATGGAATATTCAATTTGGTTTAAAATTGAATTTGAGATTGAATCGTTTTAAAATGAGTTTGTAAACTTTTTATAAAATATGTTTAAATGGAACCAACGAATTTTATTATAAATAATAAAATTGTTTGAATAGAACGAGTCGCACAATGACCGTTTGCGAATTTCGACCATTAACTTCAAATCGAGGTACCAGGAGCTCCGATCGCTGGATTTTCCCGAAACGAAAAACGTTTGGTTTAGAATGAAAAGAGCTTTCCAATAAAATGAATTTTTTTAAAATTTAACGGTTAGATTTTGAGACAAATTCAAATCAAATTTGAATAAAAGCAGCGCTATTGCTGTTAATGACCTAAAATTGGTTTTTATTGAATTTTAAAATTATTAAAAATAGAGAAAAATTATGATAAATCATAATAAATGATTTAAAAGTTATTTAGACTGAATATATTTAGTTGTGGACAATATAAAGCTATTTTGTGAAAATTAGCTATTTTAACCAAGGTGATTGAAATAGTTTGAAGTTAATAAATACTTAACCAAGTTAAGTTTTCTAATATATGAATATTGGATTTGAATGGAAATAATCTTATTATATTTCAATATTGGATTCCACAATTATATGGATATTGTTTTGAGGAATTTGGAAGATAGAGATATTGTTATTCCCTATACGGTATTTGTTGGTTTCAGAACTTGATGTTAAATATAAGTCGATGCGTATTCTATTTAAGCCTTATATTTGATATCAAATTGGATTTCGGGTTTCTCACGAATGGTATGTTCAATAACACTGTTCTTAAACCCAGTTGCAAATGAAGTTTATGGAATAAATCTTTTAATTAAGATTTAATAAAGTGAAGTTTTCCAATTAATAAATTTAATTGCAATTGAACAGAAGTTTGATTTTGGTTTTAACGTGAACAATGTTTTAAAATAACATTTTTTCTTTAACCTGATTAAAGGAAAAATAAAGATTAAAACTAAATTAGTGTTTTAATCAATCTTTAGATTGAAATGAAATGAATAACGATAATTAAATTTAAAACTCGATGGGTGTTAGATATGGAGTACCACCAGTTTTGCTCCATGGGATGTATAGGATGGGGTGGGAAAACTATATGAGAAATTACTTTTCTGTAAGGCTCGATAATCCCAATAAGGCTTATAAACCTTAATTTGAGTTAAGTTTGTAAAAAGAGATTATATAATCTTATTAAATGATATCCATGGAAAGATTTAAACAAGAAGTTTAAATAAAATAAATCTTGGATCAGATTTGAGGGAGTAATTCCCAATGTAAAGAACATTTGAATAAAAGAATACTCTGAATTGGAGTGAGGCTTATAACATGTTTATATATCACTTGATTTTAATGACACGATAGTTATTCCGAAAGACCGGGTTCTAACCCATTCTGAATAATTAATACGATGATTATCGAAGATATTGAAGACGGTGGTTGAAAACCGGAGTGTTGTATCTAACAATTATTTGATTTTTGTTTGATGATAACAAACATATATTTATTATTAATATCAATGTGTTTGTAATTGTACTGTTATCCTACACCACAGACAGAATATAATTGTAACGACCCGTATTTTTACGGTCGAATAATTAATTAATTTAATTATTTAAAATAATGGTTTAGTAATTTAAAGGTTGTTTAATTAAATAATATTGAATATTTAATTAAATTAAATAATAGAATAATATAATTAATTTCTGAAATAGTCAGAAATAGTGAATTGACAATATAATGTGAATTGGACAATTTAAAATATATAATTCAGTTTGAAGTTTAATTCGAATAACGAATATGTTATATAAATGACACTTGAATGTATAATTATAATATAAATAACGCTCGAGCTCGAAATGGCGTGGCAGTTCGCTGTTTGGCGATTTGAACTTCAATTGAATATACAGAATCCGTTTTAAATCGGATTTCTGTGAAACAAGAAATGTTTGGAGCTGGTGAAGTATATTTTTCTAGTGGAAGAGAAGAATCAGGATTTCATTGTGTAGATTGTGATTTATGGCTAAATCAAATTTTGAAATAGTCGCTATGGAATCGTTTATAGACCATAACGATATATTTAATTTTAATTAAATATTGGCTTCGAATTTAGACAGGATCTTTGAGACGTAGGTACGATTTGATTTTTAGAATTTTACTGTAAATTTTATTTTTGAAAAATAAAAAGTGCTTTTTATTTTGAAGTGTTTTACACACTATATCAGTGATTTTGGGTTTTCATAGAACAAGTTAACTAGTCTATATTATTATATTTTTGGGATCGTGGCACATTGCTGGTCACAATGGTAGTTTTATTTCTGTCTGTTGTAGTTCGTACTTGAATGGAGTTTCATATAGAACGGTACCCTATTTCTACGACACCAAACGAAATCCTTGGCCTCCAAACAGACACGAGATCTTAAATATAACCACATATCCAATTCTCCTTTATATATATAATACCCTTAAAAATTTCGTAACCTAACTCATTTTCTTCCGTCCATTTTCTTAGCCGCCACCATCCTCCTTTCTCAAACGCGAAGACCCACTTCAGAAAATCAAAGAAAATCAAAATAAAATTCCTAAATTAAAGTAATAAATGTATATGAGATCGCTGCTAATGCTCTTTGAATTTGGGGTGGTCTTATTGTATTCGATGGAGGTTTGGGTACTCGATGTCTATGGCAGGCAGCGAGTAAGGGATCAAATCGAATGGGGATTGTCGTGACTTACTGATGGGTTTCGTTGGTGGTCTGTAAAGCACGGGAATGAGTTCGAAATGAATGAAACCTGGAGCGAGTTGTCTCAGCTTGGAGAAGAAGGGCGGTCTTCGAAACAAAAGGTAACACACGGTTACCACCTGTAGGAGATGACGGATTATGGGAATGGCCTGCGAGTGCGAGGTTTTTGGGTGGAGGTGATAATGTGTGTGGAGAGGAATCGAAGAGGAGTTGAATGGTAGCGGTTTCGGTTGGATTAGTGGAGGATTTAGCAGGAATGTGGGTCACGACAGCATGGAAATGGCTGTGGAGTTTTGCTGGTTGTCGCAAGATGGTGAAGGATTTGTTTGAGTGGAGTATGAGTAGTTTTTGATTGTTGTATTGGTAAGGCAGGTTAAACAAGTCTCTGGCGTTTGACTGGAAGAAGTTATAAATATGAAGATGGTTTTAAAATCAAGAAGGCGGAGAGAGATACAGGAGATGACCGGTTGTTTTATGAAGAGTAGTGGTATTTTCGAATTCATGAAGACAAGAAGGAGTAAAAGGGGAGAGTGAGTTCTCGGTTGCATTGTTTTTCCCTGGGAGCGGAATTAGATGGAAGAAGAAGGAGGTACTGATGGATGCGGGTGGGCTATTTTCAAGCGTATGGGGTTAAGTGGGCCGAAAGTGAAAAACAAAGGTTAAGCCCAAATAGTTAATTCAAATAGAAATTTATTTTAACTAAAACTATGTACACCACTGGTGAATATCACAACTTGCTCATACGTTGTCAGAACTGAACAAAAAAAGATCCGTTAGGATCGTATGGACGACGACAACACCATAAAACTGACTGGGAGTGAATCAGAGCTCGTTACAATTATCTGTTATGATCAATACATATTTTTATATTTTCTGTTATAATCTAATCACTCTGAATAGTTATATTTTTATAGCATATTTTTAGATCTGTTGATTGCTAAGTGTTAACTGTTTGGTTGAATTTCTTATGTATTGGTTAAAATTACAGACAATGATATATATAAATCGTTAATCAAATATTGATTCTGTTTAGCAAAGTATTTCATATTGAAATGAAATCGATGTTAATTTATATTGTTTAACATCTGTGATGCAGGGAAACAGGTTAGAGGGATCCAACTGGATTCCTCAACATTTATTTTACTGTTTTTCATATATGGTGATATATGATGTGATATAGATTCTGTGTTGATTATGAGTGTTTGAATGACATCGATCATTGTTGTGTGTTATTTTAATTACCCTAAGAAATACTGGGATGTAGAAAAGGGGTTTTTCAAAGTGTATTTTGAAAATAAATTATTTATATGAAATCAATGGATTTTATATATAAAAGAAAAAGGATTTTTATAAAGGAAATTATTAATAAAATCAAAGGATTTTTTGAAAGAAAATAGTTATAAAATCAAAGAATTTTATAAAAGGAATATTTATTTGTTTAACAAATAGAATTGAAAAGAAATATTTATTTGTTAAATAAATAGAATTGAAATGGAATATTTATTTTAAGAAAAAATTGAAGTATAAAAGGACTATTTATTTAGAAAATAAATAAAGTAGAAAGAGGAATATTTGTAAAACATTATAAATAAAATAGAAAGAGGAATATTTGTAAAACATTTACAAATAAAATAGAAAGAGAAATATTTGTAAAACATTTACAAATAGAATTGAAAAGGAAGTATGTTGAAAATAAATAGAAGTGGAAAGGAAATATTTATTTGTTAAATAAACAAATATAAAAGGGAATATTTGTAAAACCAATAGAAAAGGGAATATTTGTGTAAGCAAATAGAAAAGGAAGTATTTTTTGTGTTAATCGAAATAAGAGTTATCGAATATTGGTTATTCGAAAAGGAGTTGATCGAATATAGTTTATTCGAATAGAGTTAAAGTAGTTAATCGAATATAGTTTATTCAAATAGAGTTAAAGTAGTTAATCAAATATAGTTTATTCGAATAAATAAAAGAAGTTATCAAATATAGTTTATTCGAATAGAGAAAAGAAGTTATCGAATATAGTTAATCAATTTGAGTTAATTCACTAGAGTTAATCGAATTAGAATTTATCGATTAGAGTAAATCGAGTTAGAGTTAATTGAATATAAGTTATTCAATAGGAGTTAATTGAATATGAGTTATTCAATAGGAGTTAATTGAATATAAGTTATTCAATAGGAGTTAATTGAATAAGTTAGTCAATAGGAGTTAATTGAATATAAGTTATTCATTGGGAGTTAATTGAATAAGTTATTCAATAGGAGTTAATCGAATATAAGTTATTCAATAGGAGTTAATCGAATATAAGTTATTCAATAGGAGCTAATTGAATGTAAGTTATTCAATTGGAGTTAATCGAATATAGTTTATTCGAATGGAATTAAAGGAGATAATTGAATTTTAGTTATTCGAAGTTTGTCAATCGAATATTAGTTATTCGAAGTTTGTCAATCGAATATTAGTTATTCGAAGAGAGTAAATCATCGAATTCGATTATATCGAATTCGGGAAAGTATTTATGATTTCCGGTGTTTAAATCAAGATTTATTTAATTATAAATTAGGTGTTTATTTATTCAAATTAAAGAATCAAAGTTATATTTGAAGTCAGATATTTCGAAAGTAGGGATTATAGCGTTATCGTTATAACCAATGTTTTTACAAAAGAAGGGGATTCGTAAATAGAATCCGTGAGGTTCGCAAGGAAGTTGTTAAAGGTTTAAAAAGATAAACTTTGTCTATTCCGAAGTTAAAACGTTGTTCAGTTAAGGTCTGAGAGGTAATTATACCCCAACTTGATTGACTTCCTTCTTAACTAAGGAATGGTTAAAGTTTGATAGTAAAGGTAGTATAAGTGAATTTAGTTAATGAGCGTAATGGTTTGTGTTTGCATAGCGATGTTTATTTAAACATCAGTTTAAATCAAATGAAGGAGTTTTGGAAATGTTTTCCAACTAAGAATCAGAAATGTTTTCTGATAATAGAAAATAAGAAATGGGAATAAATATGGAAACGTTTTCCAGTGATTAATAACGTATTTTTTCTAAGTTTAGAAAACAAGGATTTACGAATATATGGAAACGAGAAGGAAATGAATAAATTAATGATAAATTAATTTAAAGGGATAAATGTTGAATGTTGATTGATCGATAAAATTTCCATTTGGAAATAATATCGTTGTTTGCACACGAGTTTTCTTTTGATAGTTAAATCACAGACTATTAAAGTTTTGACCTTTTTTCCTTCGTCAATACGGAGAAACCGGTTGGGTTATTATCTGAGAACCACTCCGTATGGGCGTTAGCGTTTTGAATCAAATAGATCAAGACAAATTGAAGACGGAGTAATGTAACGGCTATCCTGTTTACAGAATAGTGCCTTCGGTTTGTCCAGTCCCAGGACAACCTGTATGGAAGAATGTTTGACATAGTATATCTGGTGGATCACGTGAGTTGATCATTTCAAACGTATTTACGTTGGTGGCAGAGGAATTTGTTTCTCTTAGCTTATACCCGTGGTATTTTTGGGGAAATCAATTTGTGATTTAACGGGTATGACGATGTGGCATTCAAAGCGAATGAATGAGTAATCTATTGAAAGATACGTTATGACCTCAAGCCTCATCAACTGGGAAATGACAGAAATCGGGCAGGTAGCATGGCTAAATGGTCCGCAACCAATTAGGGTATATTGTCACCATCTAGAGAATATTCATTTTTGTACTTCTTTCAACTCTGTATCTCCCAGGAATGGTTATGTTGGTTTACCGACTGTAAGGTGACAATATATTTGATACACTTAAGCGAAATGAGTGGTTGGTCATGTGTGGCCGAGTTGCAAGATGTTCTTGTTGAACTCCAGTGTATCGCTTCTAAAGTACACCGAGCGGAAGGTGGATCCACACCTTGTCATAATTGGAATCCAGTCCCTAAATAAGAGCCCGCGGTTTTGATTGTATATTATATATGTAGAACACTAGATGCAAGCGTTCTACTGGATAGATATTACTTGTGTTAGACATTATTATAATATCAGAATAATATTGTTTTACAAATGATTTGGGTTATCATAAGGTAAAAACCATCCGTGTTTATGTGTGGATCGATCTTATGATTATTCTTTCTTTTGAAAGGATTTTTAAAGTTAAACAAATGATTTGAGTTTACTCACACCAGTCACATGACTGACCCGGAGTTTATTTTGTTTATTTTCCCTAAACTCTTGGGTGCCCAGTTTTGTATGGGTAGTCAAGTAGTCGGGATTTACAGATATATTTGGAGAGCTAGAGAAGGAGGCTTTAGAATTATATAGCTATGGTTATTTCCGCTGTGTTGTAAGTCTGTACTTTGGAAATGATATGTATATTAAAGTACAGATTTATATTTCAAAGTTATGTTATATATTATATGTTCTTCGTTCTGCTGTGAGGTTCGTGTTACTCTGATATTGTGTTGTTCTTCTTCTTCTATTCTAAGTTTCTATCTTATCTATTCTCCCCCTCTAGTTTCTTTCATGGACTATCCGATGTTTCCGATGCTTGTATAGTCGACATAATGTTGTATGCCGATATCCAAGATCGCAAATTCCCCAGGTCGTTACAATAATATTTATATTTAAATAGAATATTACTGCACTAGAATTTAAGTATGCAAACAATATTTTATTTAAATATAATATTTTATTTCAACATCTCAATAGTAAAAATCTATAACTCTACTATTTGTACATTTCACTGAAATACAATACATTCGCATTCAATTCCATTTCTATACATTGTTGTCTCACCCGCAACTCTCAAACACTCATGTTACATTTCATTTACACAGTTATATACAGATACACTTCACTCTTTATTATATATTCATTAATTAATTCACTGACACCGTCACTTGTCTTCTGTCTGTCTTCTTCACTGTCAGTCCAGTCTTCTTCTTACCTATCACAAAAAGAATCATACACGGTAATCTGGAATAAAAATATTTTAAATTGTAGTAGATATAATTTTTATTTTAAAAATTTATTTGCCTCAGAAGTTTTGTATGTTTTTCATCATTTTTCATGACTTGATCTGATCTTTATGGACATCCATCTGTGTCTAGACAGCTTGTGATATTCATAGCGATACACTGTAAATATTACAAGGTAGACAAGATTTCTAGAGCTCATATATATATATATATATATATATATATATATATATATATATACGTACACTATACATGTATACACATACATGTGTATGTATATACACATTTGTGCAGGGACAATACATTCAGCATTGGACAAATATGTCAAACAAGTTGTGCTCAGGTAAAGCCTGACACACATGCACAATGCATGACTCAAGTGTCCATGAACGCATACAAGGAATGGCCGAGCAATTTTCAAGCCCAACAATGAAGGTTTACGAACACATGTATATATACATACAATGTATGAATATACACAGTGGCAGAGTCTACATGCACATGAAAGTAACTAAGTATATCTCAATATGGTCGAGTATATTACAAGACAAGTCAAGTCAATTTAAGTGAAACAGCTCATATTCAAGCAACAATGGAATGTGCAACATGGTCTAGCCATGTCATCAAAACAATGGAAACTCAATGGACCAAACAAACGTTAACAAGCATCATGTACAAACAGTGAATCGAATTGTACACAATAGCAAGTGCAAAGATTTTCAAATACATATGACAAGGTTAGGGTCATAGTAGAAATGGTCCAGATTTAGACAACTTAAAGGAAATCTAGGTTCGATTTCATGGTCACAAAAAAAACAATGACACGTACAGGATAGAACATGATTGTGCCAAGTAAATACAAATCAGAATAGTTAAAGTTCAACTCGACAAGCCAGTATGACTCGAAATGTTGCATGATTCATTCACTAGCACACATGACCATAGAAAATGGTAACAGAAAAATGTTAACAACGGTTCAAAGAAGTGGAGCAATACACTGATATACATATGTATATACAGGTCTGTATGAATAGGCAACTAGGAGCATCAAAATAGTTTTTGGCTAATTTTTTTTTTCCAAAATTTGATGGTGAAATCAAAGGCAAGCTATAGGAAAATCTAAGACATATTTTTTTGAGCAAGAAGCAGTTTTGCATTGGTGCCTTAAGTTTCTTTTTGGTAAATGAATATTGCAAATAAATGCAAGCATTCCAAAATATTATTAGAAACTCAGTTTTCAACTTGCAAAATAAACTTTGGCAAATTTAATTTGTAAACTTATTTCCCTGAAATAAAGTAATCATACTCATGATTGTTTCTAGTATTCAAACAATGCTTTTTTGGCAAGAAAATAATTTCATTTATGTTTCCCTGAAAACCGTAGCTTGATTTTTAAGGCAAGAAATCATTAACATTTACCAGAAATCAGTGTCAAGTTTGGCAAGTTTATTTTTAATTGTCTTCAAAAATTTGCAAATTATTTTTGGAAAGAACAATTCGTAAAACATTACCAGATAGCAATTCAAGGCAAGTAATATTTGGCAAAAGATTGTTTGGAAAAAAAATCAAAATTGATTCCAGAAATTCATTTTTGGTCAGAATATTCAAAGATTGTTTCATGTGGAAACAAATCAGAGAACACGCAATTATATCCATTCCAGAATCTATCTTTCAAGGGATAATTCAAGGGGGCCACAAATAATTTCTAGAATTACTCATATTGATCAAAGCCGATCCATTTAACAAATCAGAGCAATAATCAAACCAATATCACGCACAATTAGATATGGATTTATGGGAAATCAGAGAAGATTATAGGATTATATTATCCTATATAAACACCCAATACATTACATGAAAAAAAATGGGCAATTGAAAAAATTCAAGCTGAAAATCAAAGAAATAAATCTCAATGAACTCACAATTTTTAAAGATTTTCGATCGTAGCCTCAAGCTGAATTATCGACAAAAACTACGTCAATTAAAGATAATTAGAGAACCATTTTTCCAGCAATCGAAGTCGAGATTTGTTTTTTTAAAAAAAAACCCTAATTTTTCCCATTGGTCTACATATTTTTGGGGATATAAGAATAAAGAAAATAGGGTCGGTTTGTTTTTGTTTTAAGGGAGGGTTTTTATTTTGTTCTATTATTGTATTGTTTTTTTAAATTCATTTGTAATCGTCTCATACAGTTTTCTAGACTCTGTTAAACTAGGAGTTTTCTAGTTTGTCAGTAAAACTAGGGTTTACCAACTATGGGTTTGTAGTTAGGGAAAAATCTAATCTTGGGGATATAGATTAGTCTAGGGTTTTGAGCGTAGGATTAGAATAGGAGCAGAGTTTGCGAGTTTCAGGGTTTTGTAAGCGGGATCTGTTTTAATACCTAGTAAAAATCTTGGGAATGCAGTAGTAGGCAGGGTTTGCGAAAGCTGGGTAAAAACTGTGTCATTTACTTTTGCATTTATATTCTCTATTATTATTTTGTATTGTGATTTGTTTTATATGCTGCAATCTGTTCTGTGATATTTTTAATATCTCGAATTATTTCGATAAACCCTATTCACCCCCTTTAGGGTTAATCTAGATCCAACAAGTGGTATCAGAGCTGGTATTTTCTGTTAACTCTAGAGTCATGGTGTTCCCTAATTGTCAACCCTCTGAGAGTCAGTCCTGTCTTATTCCAGCTGTTTTTAATGGTGTAGATTTTTTTAATTGGAAATTAGAAATGGAATCCTATTTAAAATCTATTGATATCAAATGTTGGAATATTGTTATAAATGGTTATGATACGGTTAATAAGAACGATATTGGGTTTAATTCTCGTACTATTCATATTTTATATTCTTATATTGATGGTGTCCGATATAGCCTTATCTCTCATTGTTTAACTGCGTAGGAAATATGGAATACTCTCAATACGAAGCATGGAATTGACAACAGTTGCAAAAAGCCTCAGAAGGCCAACTTAGATTTAGATCTATGCTTAACAGGTTGTACAAATAAAATTTCAAATGGATCAAAATATGGAGACTAAACAGACGATGAGACAAAAATCTCACTTATAAAGATTTAGTTTCAATGTGTGCAGATTTAACTAAATCTATTGATTAACTCCAAAGGAAAAACAAATTTCTGAAGTTTGAAAATCATGAATTGATTCGCAAAAATAATATGTTGGAATTAAAAAATGAAACCTTTGATTGCAAGAATTGTTTCAATTTGAAAAATGATTTAGCTCATCTCAATAAAAATCTTCAGAAACTTGAAAAAGATATTATGATTTTAAAACAAAATGAGGATGAGCTAATTCATAAAAACGATGCTTTGCAAATGGAGATTGATAATCTTAATTCCAAACATAAAATTTTGGGAAGTCAAAATTTACAGAAATCTGAGTCAATCTTGACTGAACATGAAAAATAAATTGAAAATTTCAAGGAACTTGAAAAACATCAACTTGAAAAACAAATTCAATTTGAATCTAAGATTTTTGAGTCCAAAACGAAAATCAAAATGCTTGAAGAAGAAAACTTGTTTTTGAAACAAAATAATACTAAAAGGAGAAAGATCATCATTAATCATTATTCAAATCTGATGAAAGAAAATTCTGATTTTAAATCCAAAATCAACGATCTTGAATTGAGTTTAAAACATTTTCCAACCAGAGAAAAATATTTGAATATGCTGTTGAGAAATCAAGTTTCTTCTGGTAATAGGAATGGTTTCGGTTTTGTAAAACTTGATGGCTTTGAAAAGCTGAATCCAAATGGTTTTAAAAATTCTTCAAATAGTTTTGAAGATGATCGTTTTGAAAATTTAAACTCCGATAATTTCAAAGGATTTTTAAATCATGAACGAAATTAGAATTTATTTGGTAACAAACCATTTAAACAATCTTGGATCCCAAATGGAAATAAATTGAGTTCATTAAAATTCAAACAGATCTAGGTTCCTAAGGGTACAAAGGTAAATTCAAATGGTTTGTTATACAAGTAGGTTTGGGTACCTAAAGTCGTGAACACATTACGTAGTGGTTTTACAAATTTTGTTAGACCACTCGATCCTCGAAACTGTTAGGTAGCAGAGGAGGCTGTGGAATGACTTTGCAAAAGATAACAGGATTCTTGTTATTTCATATCATTGAGTTATTTGAAGTTCCTTAGGCAAGCCTACTCTGTTGGAGATCCACAATATCTACTAAAAATCAGCTATGATCTCTAAACTCACATTGTCTGTTTATATTCTCTGTTTTTATTTTATTCCTCCTACCCTTCTATTTATTTTCCTTTTGATTATTCTGATATGATTTGTCACTGCTATATTTTTTCTTCTTCTGAGCTTTCTTAACTTCATATTGCAGAATTCATGATTCGCTTTAAGTTCCCTTCATTTGAACAAAACTCTCATGTTTTAATCATTTCCAGATCTTGAATTTAAACTTATAAATATTTGCAATTGTTTGAAGTTTGTTTATTTCTGAATTCCTAATAATGCTTCAACATTCTTGTTATATCTTGAACACTGTTAATTTGAATTCTAAATTTTGAAGCTATGAAAAATTTATGAAATTTCACATAACTCTGCTATTTTTGAGTTTCTTCTAATTCATTTCAGAAAGACTTGAAAATTTATACTCATTACAACACACTGCTATTCTTCAGTCGTGATAATTTCATTGGTTTTTGGATTGGCTTGAATTATTTCTAAAACTGAAGATTTTTTGACTTGAATCATTGTGAGACATCTTGAAATTCATGTTTATCCATGATCATTGTAACAACCCGTATTTTTCGATAACATGTTAAAACGAGAATCAAGGGAGAATTTAATTTTAAATTCTGAATCAAGTGAAACAAGCTATGCCATTGCGTTCGTCTCGGAAAAATACGCGAAATAGAGTCCGAGTTTTCGAGAATCGGAGTCTGTATGACCAAGTTATGATCCGTCAAAGTTTTCAGGGTTTTCAAGTTTGAAAATCACCTAGGAAGTTCAAGTTTTGGGGTAGGCGGGAATTTTCCCGCCAAAGCCCATGTCGACAGGGGAGTCGACAGGGCTGTCGACACCCCTGGACCCCAAGTCGACAGGGCTGTTGACTTGGGTGTCGACTGGGTCCAAAAACACAACTCCGTGTTTTGTGGCCTGGTGCACCAGGATGCAGTCTTGGTCTGGTCTGATGGGCCTGTGACGATTTCTGTGGCCTAGATTAATCCTAGATCTAATCCTAGGGCCTAAAACTATCCTAATCTCTATAAAAAGACCCTAAACCTAACCTAAATCCCTAAAAATCAAACCTAGCAACTAAGTGCTGCCAAAATCAATCTTGATCATGGCCTCCATCTCCAATCCCTAGAGCCTATGCATTCAAATCGGGTTCAAATCAAAAGGTGCAAGCTTGCTACACCAAATAGAGGCCAAATCAACATTGCTATGCGAGTTTCATGACGGATCTTCATCAAAGGAGCCACCTTTCTTCGCCAAAACGATTCATGCTCCTAGTCCTCTTGCCATACTATGTAAGTTCTAGCTACTTTTGGATCAAAACGGTATTTTTAATGTTGACATGGGATAAAATGAGGCTAAACATGATTATGCGAACCTATATGAACCTTACCTTGCCTCTTGTGTTCATGTTTATGACTTTAGGCCATGTGAGTGACTTAATCATGCCTCTCATGCTATGCATAACCTAGTTTAACTTGCAAGTTTGGATCTTTATGCATGAAATGCTAGCATGAACCTTTAGGAACCACTTTACTTGTGAAACATTGGCTAAGACAAGATTTTGGGGCTTATGCATGTTTATGAACCCAAACCCCTTATGCTAACATGCAAGTTTGTGGCCAAATCCTTTATGAGATTATGCATGCTCGTGGCCAATCCCCTCTTTTAAGTTGTGCATGTTTATGGCCAAACCCTTTTTGATAATATGCATGTTTGTGGCCAAATTACCTTATGACACTATGCATGTTTATGGCCAATCCCTTTATGATGTTATGCATGTGGAAGCCAAGCCCTTTTTGGCATCATGCATGTTTTGAGACAAATATGTGACATAGTATCCCTACTATGTTGACTCGCTTTGCTTGCGTTGGGAAAACACGATTTTGGGTAGTTAGATAAACATGAACATGTCGCGAAATCTTAACTTGAATATGACATGTGTTTATACTTGAAAATATGACTTGAAAGATAACATGGAAGTTGACATGTAAGTATGCATAAAAACATGAGCTTGGGAATTTACCTATTAAGTTAGGTCTACCCTTTGGGAATTTACCTATTAAGTTAGGTCTACCCAAATGCTTGAAAAACTTGTAACATGTTTTGGAAACATGATGGACTTAGATAATATGAGTGTGGCCAACTCGAGGTTGGGTTGAGTTTGCAACGTAAAACTACCCGGAACCGACCGGCCTAACTAGTAGTTGCAAACAATAGGACCCAATGTGAGAAGTTGGTCATGTCGCGCTTAAGACCCGAGGTTAGACTAGGTTGTGGTGTAAATCTACCCGGACCCGCCCGGCTTAACTAGTAACCACAATAAGGTCTAATGTGAGAGGTTAAGAGTGCATTAATTAAATTAATGCCACATGATAAGGTTAAGTAAATTTGACTAATGACACTTAATCGATATGACACGAATGGGTAGGTTAAGTGGGACCGGGTTTGATTTCCTTAATGACACTTAACCATGCAAGATGATTAGGAGATGGGGTTAAGTAATTTACACTTAACTAATCCGACTTGGTAATTAGATGGGGTTAAGTAATTAAGACTTAACTAACCTAACCACGGTAATTAGATGGGGTTAAGTAACCCACACTTAACTAATCTAAACACGGTAATTTAATGGGGTTAAGTTAAACACTTAACTAATTTAACACGATGATTTGATGAGGTTAAGTGACCTATACTTAACCAATCTAACTCGTTAATTTGATGAGGTTAAGTTAACCTATACTTAACCAATCTAACGTGAAAACATGATAAGGCTAAGTCACGAATCACTTGAATACGCTTGACCAATTTGACTCGGTAATTTGACAAGGTCGAGTTAATTTATATAATTAACCAATCTAAAATGATAATTAGACGAGGTTAAGTTATGGATTGCTTAATATACTTAGCCAACTAGACACATGGTTTGTAGGGTTAAGTCTTGGACTTGGATACTTAGCCAATTTTGACATGGTTTGTAGACGGGCTAAGTTATGAACTTAAGTGACACTTAACCCATTAGATAAACCCTAATTCGGAGGATTAGGTAAATAACCATAGTTAACAAGGATTATGGAAATAAGGCTAAGTGGTAAACCTTAGTTAAGGGAAACTAAGTAATAATTCTTAGTCAAGGAAATTTGGACCATTTCTTAGATAGATTAGTAACACGATACGTTAGGTCAAAGTTTAAGTATGCGTGTAGGAGCAGGCTATCTGATTTAGATAAAGGCTCCAACGAACTGGGTAACGAAGCAGTGGCTTCGGGGAACGTGAGGATATTCTTGGGATCCCTCTGTGAGCTGCCAGGTCATTATACTAGCCTCACGAGAGGTTGAGGTCTGCGGTAGAAGAACCAAGAATATGCCTTGGTTGCTATGCGCGCGACCTAAAGACTGGGGTGGATAGCAGTGAGTCGACGAATACATAAGGTGCCCGAGATAGCAAGTTCGTCGATCATCTACCATCTTGAGTCAAGCGTGTACGTACGGAAAGGCAGGGAACACCCAACAGACCATAATTGCTATCTAATTATGGGTGAGGTAGGCCGTAGGATTTGGGCTGGCCGGAGTGTAGTTCTCATGCAAGATTTTCTCTTGTGTTGCCTTTCATTAGTTGAGGGAGGGGTCTCGTGGGACCATAGCCACGTGTAGAAAAGCAGACCTTAGTATCTGCATCGGCAGATAAATCTAAAGCTCCCGACCGAGTCCTGTATTTCTTGGTTTGCCCTGTGACGGGACTCGGATGGCACGATGTGATACATGTGCATACAGTTATAGAAAAACGATTCACGATGAATGCGTGGGAAAAAGGGCGTGGTTGAGGGTTAGCGTAATCCCTAGTGGCCTAGGTGGTTTAACCCAAACCGAAATACGAAAGCGTGCAATAGGTAAGCGTAATCCCTAGTAGTGCTAGGTTGCGTAAGTCCTAGTAGTTCAAACGATGATTCATATGGAAGAGCCTAGCTAGAACAAGGGTGACAGTCCAAACGACTTCAAGGATAATACGACATGAGGAAGCCCGTACGGGGTACGGCAAAGGACTGAACTTATATACATGGAAAGAAACATATGATTTGAGTAACCTATATATGCGATATATTAGGTTGACATGGACCATTACACGACTTTGAGCAAGGGACATTCATGGTTAACACATGACGCGGGTAGGGATACTAGTACGAGAGGTGCAGAGCAAATATACATGTTAGAACTAGGAAGAATATACATAATAGATACCGGGGGATGTTAGACGGGGTAGATACCTTGGGATAATGCACTCGATAGAAATCTGACAATGTGATGCCTTGGCTTATCATAACACCGTAGTTTATCATGATACCTTAGTTTACCTTGCCACAGTAGTTCAACCGGCTACTCTGGTTTATCTATCTTGTAGTTATCCTTATGTTTACTTTCAGTTTATGCATGTCATGTTACCTTTACCTGTTTTTATACTGGAAGTAGATAGGACTTACTCAGTCTTTTTGACTGACCCGTTTTGTTTCGCCTCTTTTCTTCCGTTTCCCCCCCCAGGTTTCAGGGAGGAAACAATGCTGCTTGAAGGTCATCATGGATGGCTTGGACTTCTCTTGGCTATGGCTACTTTACTGTTTTACTTAGGGAATAATTTATTAAAAAGTCTTTATGCTTCTTTACTATTGCAAGACAGGTTTTGATGTACTCTGATG
Source organism: Allium sativum (assembly GCA_030737875.1). Lineage (NCBI taxonomy): Eukaryota > Viridiplantae > Streptophyta > Magnoliopsida > Asparagales > Amaryllidaceae > Allium > Allium sativum. The sequence continues at coordinate 141,395,670 of CM060914.1, read as the reverse complement.
TAAAAGGGTTTAGACCTTATTTATTCATGTTATGAAAGTTTGATTTTACTTCCGCTATATATATATATGTTCTGTCTTGTGATATTTCTGTGCATGTTTACCAATAATGCCCCTCTAAAGCTAGCGCATTCCTTTGCGAGTGACCCTAGCGGAGGCGGGGTATTACAATTGGTATCAGAGCAGAAGGTTACCAGACTGGGCAAAAGTTTTTAAAGACCTTCTGAAAACTATTTGAAAACCGTTTACAAAGAAGCATTTTTCACGAAAATTTTCTTTTAAAAAGAAAAAGGCTATTCCCCAAAGGCCATTAGCATCATCCTTGTTTCCTTGATTGAATCTCTTTTCCTTTCTTTCCTCCATCTGTAGTCATAGTAGTTTTATCTGCGACTAGTCTTTTCTACCTACGAAAGTGTTTTCCATACGATGGAGGTGGTTCTTGAGAGACCAGTGACCACGTTATAAGAAAGGATCGTGAGAAAGAAGGATAAAGGATACGAGCTTAAGTATGAGCAACTTGTTGGTATGGCTTAGTCCTCAAAGGAGGGAGAAAGATGAACAATGAAACCCATGACGAGAGAGTACCTTTGGCATGGTGAAACGGGACGGATAGTTAAGTATCATGGAACAGGGACAAGATCATTCGGAGGGCAATAGTATGCTCTCATTTCTAGGGTACCTCAGAAGGAGGGTAACGATCTTGTTAAAGGTTTAGTTTTTCTTCTCTATCATCCCGTCGGGACTTTGTTTTGATCACCGCATCTTTTTAAGTCCGCTTCGATAGTTGAGTCTCTGCACCTTAGTACTAGTATAATAGAGGATCCCGTTTTTGTCTCAAGTCCTATTGGAAGATCGGTCCATTTATTCATGACTTGTTTGGATTTGAGAATGTCTATGCCAAGTATTGAGCTTGGAAATAATGCTTATGTTTATAAGCTATGGATGGATTCTACGGATGAAGTGGTTATCCAGCAAGGGGTGCCATTCTCGGTTTTGGAAAGAGGGTAGTTAGATTCTCGACTCATCTTGGTGATACCCTCGAAATCTCGTGTAACCTTTTGGGTTCTGTCATGGCTCGTTATCTAGAATCCCAGGACGCAGTTGTTGGTAATCCGTTTGAATAGAATTCGCCGTTAAGGCGGATGGTTCGTTTCGATTATGCATGAGTTATGGGAATCACCCTAGTAAGGACTCTTGGCAATTTGGATTGGCATCGGAAAACGAGATCCAGAATTCACTAGTGAATTTTGGGGAGCTGGCTTGAGTACGTAGATATGGTTGAGCCAAGTATACTAGGGAAAGAATAAGTGAAAGTGAAACGAGAGGCGACAGTGAAATGAGTTTCACTCGCACCTTGGAAATAGGAATCAAGGAGCTACGAAATCATGAAGTCAAAGGCAGTCAAGGCACGATGGAACTAAGCTCAAGGTAATGCGACTCAGGAGACTGAAGACTAAATACGTGCATGATATCTCTTTTGGGGAATATATCCTCGATCCCTGTTTTTCTGTTGAGCTTGCTTGTAGGCTATCTTTTATGGATATCCTCTCGGTTCTGTCTCTGTTACAAACCCTGTACTGAGTTTGTTTTGGTTATCTTCTCGACCCTGTTTCAGGGAATCTTAGGTAGAACCCTATGGATGTAAACATGTATTTGAAACATGTTATGGTTGATATGGTTGCAAATGGTTGCAAGTGGTTGCTCGTGGATGCGCGAATTTACATTAGATATTAGCTCGACTCGGTCACATTTCATATTGCATATGCACGAGTATTTATACTTGTTTAAGGATGAAATTGAATGTGTTATCATGCGGATGTTGCATATGGTTGAATGTTTGTGCACGCATATAATGTATATGACTAGGACTATTTGCATACATGATGGATTCATAGCACTAAACATATTTTTGCATTCAAAAGATTTTTTCAGGCCTGATCATTAGCATTAGCTAAGGAACATGTACACACACGTTTTGCATATATTCATACAGCATTAGAAAGCATCTAAGGACAATGGTTGCTTGTGGATGATGTTTTGAGTAGATGGATGATGGATGGTAGGATATGTTCTTCCTAACTTGGAGATTTCGGGGACGAAATCCTAAAAGGTGGGGAGAATGTAACAACCCGTATTTTTCGATAACATGTTAAAACGAGAATCAAGGGAGAATTTAATTTTAAATTCTGAATCAAGTGAAACAGGCTATGCCATTGCGTTCGTCTCGAAAAAATACGCGAAATAGAATCCGAGTTTTCGAGAATCGGAGTCCGTATGACCAAGTTATGATCCGTCAAAGTTTTCAGGGTTTTCAAGTTTGAAAATCACCTAGGAAGTTCAAGTTTTGGGGTAGGCGGGAATTTTCCCGCCAAAGCCCATGTCGACAGGGGAGTCGACAGGGCTGTCGACACCCCTGGACCCCAAGTCGACAGGGCTGTCGACTTGGGTGTCGACTGGGTCCAAAAACACAACTCCGTGTTTTGTGGCCTGGTGCACCAGGATGCAGTCTTGGTCTGGTCTGATGGGCCTGTGACGATTTCTGTGGCCTAGATTAATCCTAGATCTAATCCTAGGGCCTAAAACTATCCTAATCTCTATAAAAAGACCCTAAACCTAACCTAAATCCCTAAAAATCAAACCTAGCAACTAAGTGCTGCCAAAATCAATCTTGATCATGGCCTCCATCTCCAATCCCTAGAGCCTATGCATTCAAATCGGGTTCAAATCAAAAGGTGCAAGCTTGCTACACCAAATAGAGGCCAAATCAACATTGCTATGCGAGTTTCATGACGGATCTTCATCAAAGGAGCCACCTTTCTTCGCCAAAACGATTCATGCTCCTAGTCCTCTTGCCTTACTATGTAAGTTCTAGCTACTTTTGGATCAAAACGGTATTTTTAATGTTGACATGGGATAAAATGAGGCTAAACATGATTATGCGAACCTATATGAACCTTACCTTGCCTCTTGTGTTCATGTTTATGACTTTAGGCCATGTGAGTGACTTAATCATGCCTCTCATGCTATGCATAACCTAGTTTAACTTGCAAGTTTGGATCTTTATGCATGAAATGCTAGCATGAACCTTTAGGAACCACTTTACTTGTGAAACATTGGCTAAGACAAGATTTTGGGGCTTATGCATGTTTATGAACCCAAACCCCTTATGCTAACATGCAAGTTTGTGGCCAAATCCTTTATGAGATTATGCATGCTCGTGGCCAATCCCCTCTTTTAAGTTGTGCATGTTTATGGCCAAACCCTTTTTGATAATATGCATGTTTGTGGCCAAATTACCTTATGACACTATGCATGTTTATGGCCAATCCCTTTATGATGTTATGCATGTGGAAGCCAAGCCCTTTTTGGCATCATGCATGTTTTGAGACAAATATGTGACATAGTATCCCTACTATGTTGACTCGCTTTGCTTGCATTGGGAAAACACGATTTTGGGTAGTTAGATAAACATGAACATGTCGCGAAATCTTAACTTGAATATGACATGTGTTTATACTTGAAAATATGACTTGAAAGATAACATGGAAGTTGACATGTAAGTATGCATAAAAACATGAGCTTGGGAATTTACCTATTAAGTTAGGTCTACCCTTTGGGAATTTACCTATTAAGTTAGGTCTACCCAAATGCTTGAAAAACTTGTAACATGTTTTGGAAACATGATGGACTTAGATAATATGAGTGTGGCCAACTCGAGGTTGGGTTGAGTTTGCAACGTAAAACTACCCGGAACCGACCGGCCTAACTAGTAGTTGCAAACAATAGGACCCAATGTGAGAAGTTGGTCATGTCGCGCTTAAGACCCGAGGTTAGACTAGGTTGTGGTGTAAATCTACCCGGACCCGCCCGAATTAACTAGTAACCACAACAAGGTCTAATGTGAGAGGTTAAGAGTGCATTAATTAAATTAATGCCACATGATAAGGTTAAGTAAATTTGACTAATGACACTTAACCGATATGACACGAATGGGTAGGTTAAGTGGGACCAGGTTTGATTTCCTTAATGACACTTAACCATGCAAGATGATTAGGAGATGGGGTTAAGTAATTTACACTTAACCAATCCGACTTGGTAATTAGATGGGGTTAAGTAATTAAGACTTAACTAACCTAACCACGGTAATTAGATGGGGTTAAGTAACCCACACTTAACTAATCTAAACACGGTAATTTAATGGGGTTAAGTTAAACACTTAACTAATTTAACACGACGATTTGATGAGGTTAAGTGACCTATACTTAACCAATCTAACTCGTTAATTTGATGAGGTTAAGTTAACCTATACTTAACCAATCTAACGTGAAAACATGATAAGGCTAAGTCACGAATCACTTGAATACGCTTGACCAATTTGACTCGGTAATTTGACAAGGTCGAGTTAATTTATATAATTAACCAATCTAAAATGATAATTAGACGAGGTTAAGTTATGGATTGCTTAATATACTTAGCCAACTAGACACATGGTTTGTAGGGTTAAGTCTTGGACTCGGATACTTAGCCAATTTTGACATGGTTTGTAGACGGGCTAAGTTATGAACTTAAGTGACACTTAACCCATTAGATAAACCCTAATTCGGAGGATTAGGTAAATAACCATAGTTAACAAGGATTATGGAAATAAGGCTAAGTGGTAAACCTTAGTTAAGGGAAACTAAGTAATAATTCTTAGTCAAGGAAATTTGGACCATTTCTTAGATAGATTAGTAACCCGATACGTTAGGTCAACGTTTAAGTATGCGTGTAGGAGCAGGCTATCTGATTTAGATAAAGGCTCCAACGAACTGGGTAACGAAGCAGCGGCTTCGGGGAACGTGAGGATATTCTTGGGATCCCTCTGTGAGCTGCCAGATCATTATACTAGGCTCACGAGAGGTTGAGGTCTGCGGTAGAAGAACCAAGAATATGCCTTGGTTGCTATGCGAGCGACCTAAAGACTGGGGTGGATAGCAGTGAGTCGACGAATACATAAGGTGCCCGAGATAGCAAGTTCGTCGATCATCTACCATCTTGAGTCAAGCGTGTACGTACGGAAAGGCAGGGAACACCCAACAGACCATAATTGCTATCTAATTATGGGTGAGGTAGGCCGTAGGATTTGGGCTGGCCGGAGTGTAGTTCTCATGCAAGATTTTCTCTTGTGTTGCCTTTCATTAGTTGAGGGAGGGGTCTCGTGGGACCATAGCCACGTGTAGAAAAGCAGACCTTAGTATCTGCATCGGCAGATAAATCTAAAGCTCCCGACCGAGTCCTGTATTTCTTGGTTTGCCCTGTGACGGGACTCGGATGGCACGATGTGATACATGTGCATACAGTTATAGAAAAACGATTCACGATGAATGCGTGGGAAAAAGGGCGCGGTTGAGGGTTAGCGTAATCCCTAGTGGCCTAGGTGGTTTAACCCAAACCGAAATACGAAAGCGTGCAATAGGTAAGCGTAATCCCTAGTAGTGCTAGGTGGCGTAAGTCTTAGTAGTTCAAACGATGATTCATATGGAAGAGCCTAGCTAGAACAAGGGTGACAGTCCAAACGACTTCAAGGATAATACGACATGAGGAAGCCCGTACGGGGTACGACAAAGGACTGAACTTATATACATGGAAAGAAACATATGATTTGAGTAACCTATATATGCGATATATTAGGTTGACATGGACCATTACACGACTTTGAGCAAGGGACATTCATGGTTAACACATGACGCGGGTAGGGATACTAGTACGAGAGGTGCAGAGCAAATATACATGTTAGAACTAGGAAGAATATACATAATAGATACCGGGGGATGTTAGACGGGGTAGATACCTTGGGATAATGCACTCGATAGAAATCTGACAATGTGATGCCTTGGCTTATTGTTTGCGAACAAATTATGCAGTTGTAAACAACTATAAAATTCGTTCGGCTTTCCTAAACAACAAGGATTGTTGTAAAGGGTGTCGAACTCTAGGACCAAATTATTTTATTAATAAATCCAATCAAGTTATCCCTAACTTTTGATTAGTGGAAAACAAAGAAAATAGCAGAAATTAAATAAAAGAGAGTTTTAACAATAAGTGAAAGCAATTAGGGGATAATGACATAGATCAGATTCATAATCATCAATAGCCAAAAGATTAACCAGATCTAATACATGTTTCTGTCACAAACATGAATCAACGATAATAGGTTTTTAGAAACAAATATGTAAATAACAACAAGCATAGCCTATGCAGGAGCTCAGCTCTACAACCATAGACTATCAGGACAGATTCACTAATTAATTTCTAAAACCCTAAAATTAGATCTAGATCTGATAAACGTTAGATCGAACACGAATACACCCTGTGAAGGAGCATAGCTCTTAAACGACACAGGATATTAAGGTTCAGATCTAACCCTTGGTTCAGCTCTAGATCTATATACATGAATTCCTCATCCTTTGGCTATGTGATTCATATTGAATCATACTATCAGCGTCATCACCCCCTAATCAAAGGGGATTAGCTAGACATAGCTAAAGAAGAAGAGAAAAAGAAAATAAATAACATGAACATAAATAAAATAAACAAAAAGTAAAAAGAAAGGGAGAGAATGATTTTATTCCAAGAAGAGAATTACAGAATAAAACCTAATGTGTTTTTACATGAAGGAGATACAATCTATTTATAGTTGCATTGAAAAAGACTATTAGGCAAATTCTACAATGTGGGACTAAAGAAATAGCCCAAATAACACTTAAGCCAGTGTGAACGCAGCTTTAGAGTGAGTGGTCTTTCAAATAAGCTAGCGAACAAATTATGCAGTTGTAAACAACTGTAAAATTCGTTCGGCTTTCCTAAACAACAAGGATTGTTGTAAAGGGTGTCGAACTCTAGGAACAAATTATTTTATTAATAAATCCAATCAAGTTATCCCTAACTTTTGATTAGTGGAAAACAAAGAAAATAGCAGAAATTAAATAAAAGAGAGTTTTAACAATAAGTGAAAGCAATTAGGGGATAATGACATAGATCAGATTCATAATCATCAATAGCCAAAAGATTAACCAGATCTAATACATGTTTCTGTCACAAACATGAATCAACGATAATAGGTTTTTAGAAACAAATATGTAAATAACAACAAGCATAGCCTATGCAGGAGCTCAGCTCTACAACCATAGACTATCAGGACAGATTCACTAATTAATTTCTAAAACCCTAAAATTAGATCTAGATCTGATAAACGTTAGATCGAACACGAATACACCCTGTGAAGGAGCATAGCTCTTAAACGACACAGGATATTAAGGTTCAGATCTAACCCTTGGTTCAGCTCTAGATCTATATACATGAATTCCTCATCCTTTGGCTATGTGATTCATATTGAATCATACTATCAGCGTCATCACCCCCTAATCAAAGGGGATTAGCTAGACATAGCTAAAGAAGAAGAGAAAAAGAAAATAAATAACATGAACATAAATAAAATAAACAAAAAGTAAAAAGAAAGGGAGAGAATGATTTTATTCCAAGAAGAGAATTACAGAATAAAACCTAATGTGTTTTTACATGAAGGAGATACAATCTATTTATAGTTGCATTGAAAAAGACTATTAGGCAAATTCTACAATGTGGGACTAAAGAAATAGCCCAAATAACACTTAAGCCAGTGTGAACGCAGCTTTAGAGTGAGTGGTCTTTCAAATAAGCTAGTGTGAACGCAACATAAGTAACAGGCCTTCCAAGTGAGCTAATGTGAATGCAATCTGAGTCTTCATTTAGCCAAATCTTTCTAACTGAACTATATTTGCCAATGTTCTTCAAGCTTTAGTAATTTCAAACTTCACTCTTTTAAGCAAATTCTTCATGCTTTATCCACCAAATGCTCCAAACCATGCTTTTTGTCAACAATCTGAAAACACAGCTATAAACACAAAGTATCAATTATTTAAAAGATAAAATAAGATAAATATGCGGATAAAATATACACATTTACGTGTATATCAAATACCCCCACACTTATCTTTTTATTCGTCCTCGAATAAACTAAACTAAGATATGTCACACTTTCGTAGGAAACACGATTGCATTTAGCGTATGCAACAAACCTTTAAACCCCTGGGTGTCCCCAGTAGGACGAGTGTTGTCTCGTGAGGGTTTTCAGCGGATACTACCCACAAAATCCAAAGCGTATGCGGATTAATCAAACAATATATTTAAGGTCTTTCACATTCCAAGGATTTCACCTAACTTCAATAATAACGGTTTAGCCCCAAATTGTCCATCCCATAATTAGTGCAAAAATGAACAAATATTTTCAAGCTGAATCGTAATTCCTTGATAACACTGTAATTGTCTTGAAGGTTAAGAGCGTGGTGTCAACCAAAGTTCTACACATCGACAATGTGCACCCAATCATTTATTCAACCTTTTTTTTTTTTTGAATAATTTTGCACCAATGTAACTGTAATGTATTGGATATGAGTTATGCATAGATAAAGGAAATTTTTTGTAAGTTCTAAAAATGTTCTAGATGAGAGGGCAAGTGTATTAGTTGAACTTCAAGCTACAAAAGATAAAGTAGTACTAAGGCACATATGGACGTTTTGTTTCCTTTCATCTCCTCAACTACAATCCTTGCTTTTATGTACGGTATGATGGATGTGGATGGAATGGAAATGAATGCTTTATAGTCAAGAATGATGAATGACTATTTTGTTCAGAGAGACTCTCTCTTTATTTCATTTTTTTTCCTTTTTCTCTTTTTTTTTTCTTTTCTTTTCCCTTTTTTTTCTTTTTCTTTCATTTTTTTTTTGCATGATGAATGATGTGTGGAGATGGAATGGAATGATACCGTACATTATTTCATTTGATTCCTCCTCTACTAAACCAACACTTCATGAAAGGAAAGTTTTGTGCCCTAGTTACTCTGCTTCCATAACCTTAATTCAACACACAAGTCTGGATTGATGTTATACAAAAAGCTGAAAGGAATGATAAACAAAGTTTCGTAAGATAGATAACCCATATAAAATAAGATGTGGTATATGGTTATCCTACCTTAAAACAAGTACGGAGTGGGTGGTGTAATATTGGTATAAAAAGTGATGTTTTTGACCTTTAAACAAAGGTTCTTGAGTATACCAATATAAGATAAACTTGTCGAAACATGAATGTAAATCGACTAAAACTTGGGTTTGAATAATGTGGGGTATCGAAGAAGAACGCTACAATGAGTCATTTCTCCTTAATTGGGCCAAGTGGATTTTAGAACTTACGATTTTGAAAATTTAAGTGGAAAAGAAAAATATTATGCATGAAAACAAACTCAGAAAATCCAACAAATGTAGGTGCAAAATCCTTTTATTTCATGATTTTTTTTTTGATTTTTTTTTTACTTGCACATTCTAACACGTATAACAAGGGTTGACACGCTTACTCCAGAACGCGACTAACGTCTGCACAGTCTCAAGCTAGCATCTTAAAAAGACACATTACAATTCAATGAATAAATAATGTTCATTCCCATCACCCAAAAATTCAACTTATCAAACAAGAACCAAGGTGTTATTTATGAATTTAAGTTAATCCTTGTTCAATGAATGACCTAATTCATAAAATTTGATTGCTGATGTAATGTGTATTCCCCCCCCCCCACTTGAGTGTGACTGTGTCCCCACAATCGTTAATCAGACATATCTTAGTGAAAGGGAAATAAAATAAGAGGGTCAGAACGACTTACCGGATGTGTGTGCAGAAAATACGCAGTCATCGAATAGATGAACCGGTCCACAATGGACCAATGGATCAGTCTCATCAAGATTTTGAGACACAGCTGAAGCACAAAAAACCAAATCATAAAGGATTTTATATTATGTGTCAGATTTGGAAAAACAAATTTTGTTTTTTCAAAAGTTTGAGTTGCTAATTTTAAAGTTTTGAGCTTACAATTGATCCTAAAATCGAATTGAATTTCTGTAGCAACTAAAGAGAGGTCATCGAGCTGGGGTTCAGTAAAAGTCTCAAAAATAAAGTTTGATTTGTTCAGATGATGTATAAATTGAGAGACGTGTGCAGCATTCTCACCCCCACAATTGTTCTGAGAAATATTGTTCGGTTTTGCTTTGATATTTGAAATTTTGTTAACTAAAGGTTCATTCGTAGACCTAAAGTTTAAACCAAACAAATGAATTTTCAGTAAATTTCGAAATCTTGTTTTCTCAAAAATAGTGTTATTCCAAAAGGAGTTCATATACTGCAGAAATTTATCATTGAAAAACAAGTGATCATAGTGAGGTTCAGTTGAAACGATTAAATCGCAAGGAGTTTCAACAGTTTTGGGAAAATCGTCATTGTGTTCAAGATCACATTCAGCAGTTTCGTCATTATCAACCTCAAGAGTTTCAAAGTTTTCAAACATTTCATTTTCAGTTTCATACCCAATAACATTATCGTCAATCAATTCAAGAATTTTTAGCTCATCAAAGTCGTCCTCACTTGAACAGTTGTTAACAACTTCATCATTTTTGTCAAGTTGACAATCTAAAGTTGCTAAATTTTCAAAATTTTCAGAATCTGATAGAGGAAGATCAAATTGAAGATTAACGTCTTCGTTTTCAAGAGAATTCAAATTCAAATAAAGCACAGGGCTTTCAACAACTTTATTAAGATTTTCATCAATTTCAAAAGTTGTTAGTTGAAAATCGTCGATTGTGGGCAAAGGTGGATTTTTATTCGAATCGTCACAAGTTTGGATCCGACTTTGTTTCTCACGAGACCTCAAGTAATCGTCAAGTATGTTCGTTTGCTCAACAAAATCAAATTTATAATTATTTACATAAGAATTTTCACTTTGAAATTGTTGAGAACAATAGTTTTCAGTAGCACCACTATTTAAATTATTCCCGTTGCCAAAATCATTTGAAAAGTGATTTACATTTCCATTTTGAATTTGAAATTCATTTTGGAGTTCAAAATTGAATTGACATGTGTTATAATCAGAATCATTTGAATTTGGATGTGAAATCGAATTTTGATTATTTTGAAAGCTTTCACTTGAATTGTTGCACATGTATGAATTACACAATTCATTTATTTCTTTATTTTGTTGTGTGCTCATTTCAAGTAAAGATTTAACATGTGTTTCAAGAGTTGAAGGTTGATCATCATTTTGAAAATTTGTTGGTGTACAATAGGGATTATCTTGAAAATTTTGAAAAGTTGGTGGCGTAAAATCCAAATTGTTTGTACAAAAGTTGTTATTAAAATATCCATATGAATTTGGTGTAAAATTATATGGATTATATTGATTTTCACAACTATCGTAAAATGTGTTGGAAAAAGGGAATTGGGACATTTTCAAGAAGCTTCTAAAAAAAAAAATTGTTAAAATTAACAAAATCGGATTATATGAATACAAGTCTGGGCCAGGTTCGGACAGGGATTATCAGTGTGCCACGAATCACCGTAGAAACACAACTGAAGGTTTAAGAACCTGTTTGAGTTCTAGACTCTACCGTTCCTTAGACACCTCAGAGAGTATCAATCCTAATTGTCAATTTAACAAATATTTTGTCCTATGAGCTTTGGGGAATCCTCAATTCGATTTCAAAAATAAACTTTTCAATTAATCCCACGTTCGTTTTAAAATTTTAAACCACACATCAACAGGCAAAATATACAGTCACAGAACAAACAGTCTCAGAACAGTCACAGAACAGGAAATTGCAGAAATATTTTTTTTTTACAAGCAAGCCAATCTCCTACAGAAGATTTTTACAAGCGATTTCTATATACTTTTCTTTGCATCAGCAATCCCTGTAGAGTTAGAAAATACTCACCTTGATCGGCAGTCCGTCCAGTGCAGTTGAGTCGCGCTAGCGCGTTCACACCCCACTTGGTGTGCAACCGCTCCAACCTGTCTGAATCGTCCGCAGATTTATTGTTGTTTGTCCTAATTTTTTTAAGACCTTTTTCTAATTTCCACTGTACCTGCTTTCGAATTTTTTTTTTTTTTTATGGATGAAATTAGGACAAAAAGAAAATCAAACCTAAGAGTTCAAAATGCAAACAAGAAATTTTAGAATGGTCCATAAAAAACCCTATGAGCCCAAACAAAACCGTGTGAGCCCAAACACAGTATTTTTTTTTTTTGCCAATTCCTCCTATTAAAGTCCAGACCGACTTCCTATAAGAAAAAAAAAATTGCGACTTCCAGATGATTCTCAGATAAAATCGCAGACCAACCCTCAACCCGAAATACTATTTCTCGGAAAAAAGAAGAGAAAATCAATTAAATCAAATAAGAAATCACGTCTCCTCTTAAGTGTTGTACATCGATTTGGTCAAGATTTAAACATTGTTGGTTTTGGTAGCGGGCGGTTGTAGCAGGAATGACCAGAAGGGGATGGTGTTTTGAGCGTCGGTGGTTCGCTATTGCAGATGATCGAAGGGGATTGAAGGAGGCGGCTGAGGAGATTGTTGCAGTGTTTGAAAGGAGCGTTGATCGGGGCTACTTCGGTTTCAAATTTCGGATCTATGTTGAGGGATTTTGATTTTTGTCGAGGGTTTCGGTTTGGCTGTCGAGGTGTTGGGAGATCTAACGATGAAGGTAGCGATTTGGGGGTATTTGTGGATTTCGGGTCTTTGCTGTTTCACGTTGAATATGCAGTGGGTATTGATGTGCTGAACGTGGGTAGAGAGGATTTGGGGATTGCGTGGGGATGAAAGGGTTTTGGCTAATGTTTGTGGTGAAATTCGTAGGCAGATGTGTAGTCAGATGAGGGTGGATGGATTTTGGAATCAGGAAGATTAAGGCAAGGGGTTTGTTCTACGAAGGGGGTTGAACGTGGTATGCTTGGCCAGGAGGCTTGAAGTTGTTTGAATGGCAATGGTGTGGACAGTTTTTTGAGGCAGAGAATTTATGGCAAACACTGATGGTATTGTTGTTTTGAGGCCGGTGGTAATTGGTAAGGTTGGAGGAGATGAATTGGTGAAAAATGGCAGAACTAAATTCTTGTGATGGCTTGAGTTCCTGGCAGAACTGAATTGGTTCGAGGCGAGATTGAAATGGTGTGGAAGTGTTTGTAGGCAGAAGAAAAAAAAAATTGATAGTGGTGGGTGGGTTTTGGGGATTGTATGTGATGTGGTGATGGAGGTTTGGTGAACGGCTGATGAGGTTTTTGTTGTGAGGATGATGGGGCTGAGAGTGGAACAATTGGGAGTGGCAAAATCTGGTTGAAGTGACTGGTTTGTGAAGAGTGAATTGTGTTTATGGATAAGGGGGATACTGAAGTGGGAGGAGCGTGTTGGTAGATAAGGATGGTGGAGGCGAGGGTGTTACCGGTGAACGTGGATTTATAGACAGCAATTCTCAAGGCAGAGAAAAAGAAAAGGGTTTTTTTTTTGGAAATAAATTATAAATAGAAGGAAGGAATAATTATGTAGAAGAAAAATGAAAAGAAAACAGAGAAAGAAATCGAATTGATAATTTACTATTTTTTTTTTCTTGTAGAAAAAGAAATGTAAAGACGGGAAAAGGAATAAGAAAGGAAACAAATCAAACAAAAATTGCAATTTTTTTTCTCTTGGTAGGAAGATTACAGTATCATTGACTAACACCAAATCAAACCAATCAAGATTTTTTTTTATCTATACTAGAAAACGAAACGAAACAAAATAAAATAAAAATATTTTTTTTGTGTTTTTTTTATATGAAGAAAAATAAAAATAAAAAATAAAAAATTATAACTCGAAGGATTTAAAAATAAAAATTATTTTGGTCCCCGGCAACGGCGCCAAAATTTGTTTGCGAACAAATTATGCAGTTGTAAACAACTGTAAAATTCGTTCGGCTTTCCTAAACAACAAGGATTGTTGTAAAGGGTGTCGAACTCTAGGAACAAATTATTTTATTAATAAATCCAATCAAGTTATCCCTAACTTTTGATTAGTGGAAAACAAAGAAAATAGCAGAAATTAAATAAAAGAGAGTTTTAACAATAAGTGAAAGCAATTAGGGGATAATGACATAGATCAGATTCATAATCATCAATAGCCAAAAGATTAACCAGATCTAATACATGTTTCTGTCACAAACATGAATCAACGATAATAGGTTTTTAGAAACAAATATGTAAATAACAACAAGCATAGCCTATGCAGGAGCTCAGCTCTACAACCATAGACTATCAGGACAGATTCACTAATTAATTTCTAAAACCCTAAAATTAGATCTAGATCTGATAAACGTTAGATCGAACACGAATACACCCTGTGAAGGAGCATAGCTCTTAAACGACACAGGATATTAAGGTTCAGATCTAACCCTTGGTTCAGCTCTAGATCTATATACATGAATTCCTCATCCTTTGGCTATGTGATTCATATTGAATCATACTATCAGCGTCATCACCCCCTAATCAAAGGGGATTAGCTAGACATAGCTAAAGAAGAAGAGAAAAAGAAAATAAATAACATGAACATAAATAAAATAAACAAAAAGTAAAAAGAAAGGGAGAGAATGATTTTATTCCAAGAAGAGAATTACAGAATAAAACCTAATGTGTTTTTACATGAAGGAGATACAATCTATTTATAGTTGCATTGAAAAAGACTATTAGGCAAATTCTACAATGTGGGACTAAAGAAATAGCCCAAATAACACTTAAGCCAGTGTGAACGCAGCTTTAGAGTGAGTGGTCTTTCAAATAAGCTAGTGTGAACGCAACATAAGTAACAGGCCTTCCAAGTGAGCTAATGTGAATGCAATCTGAGTCTTCATTTAGCCAAATCTTTCTAACTGAACTATATTTGCCAATGTTCTTCAAGCTTTAGTAATTTCAAACTTCACTCTTTTAAGCAAATTCTTCATGCTTTATCCACCAAATGCTCCAAACCATGCTTTTTGTCAACAATCTGAAAACACAGCTATAAACACAAAGTATCAATTATTTAAAAGATAAAATAAGATAAATATGCGGATAAAATATACACATTTACGTGTATATCACTTATCATAACACCGTAGTTTATCATGATACCTTAGTTTACCTTGCCACAGTAGTTCAACCGGCTACTCTGGTTTATCTATCTTGTAGTTATCCTTATGTTTACTTTCAGTTTATGCATGTCATGTTACCTTTACCTGTTTTTATACTGGAAGTAGATAGGACTTACTCAGTCTTTTTGACTGACCCGTTTTGTTTCGCCTCTTTTCTTCCGTTTCCCCCCCCCAGGTTTCAGGGAGGAAACAATGCTGCTTGAAGGTCATCATGGATGGCTTGGACTTCTCTTGGCTATGGCTACTTTACTGTTTTACTTGGGGAATAATTTATTAAAAAGTCTTTATGCTTCTTTACTATTGCAAGACAGGTTTTGATGTACTCTGATGTAAAAGGGTTTAGACCTTATTTATTCATGTTATGAAAGTTTGATTTTACTTCCGCTATATATATATATGTTCTGTCTTGTGATATTTCTGTGCATGTTTACCAATAATGCCCCTCTAAAGCTAGTGCATTCCTTTGCGAGTGACCCTAGCGGAGGCGGGGTATTACAATCATCTTGGTTGAACTTTTGTTTGTTTGAAATCATTTGAAATTTTTGATATTTTGAATCTCTCACACTTCTTAAATCTTAAATTATTAATCTTGTGTGATTAATTCAGTGTCTCTCAAAGTTTACATCTATTCAATTGATTTCAAATAAATTATTTTTTAATTTTGGATCATGAATATCTCTCAAGCTTGATGTAAATATTCTGAAAATTTATTTTGTGGTTGTCAGAAATAATTGTGAAAAATTCTTTGAAGATCTTGTATTGAAACTCACTGTTATTTTATGATCATTTGATTTGAATATTTGTTTGTTTGAAATCATTTGAGATTATTGATTTCTTAGATCTCACACATATCTTGGATTTGAATTTTGTAATTTGACGTGATCGATTCATTGAATCTTGAGATTTTCATATTCCTTCAAATGATTTAAAATAAACCATTTCTTTATTCTTGGGTCATGAATCATTTTAGTGACTGTTAGAAATATCTGCAAAAATTTCTCTTGATAAGGCTGCTTTGAAATTAATGTTGTGCTGCTTTGATAAAAGGAATTGATTTGGAGATGCTTTTAGATAACTGCTTGTTTTGGTATCATCTGCTACTTTGATAAAAAGGTTCAAGAATTTCCGATTGTCTTAACTAACTTGAATTGAAAATCTTTTTGGCGTAGATTCTTGTTCTTCATCCTGAAATTCATTCTGAAATCATGATCATTTACTTGGATATTGTTTTGTTTGAAATCATTTGAATATTGGTTAATATCTTGAATCTTGCACTTTACTTGGATTCGGAATTAAAAATCTTATGTGATCGATTCAATGAATCTAGAAGCCTTCATTTCCCATTAAGTGAATTCAAATAAACCTTTCTTTAAGTCTTGGATCATGATTTGTCTTCTTGGACTTGTTGAAAATTGTTTGAGAACTTTATTGTGAAACTTATTATGAACATGTTTTGCTGCTCTGGGTGATGGAACTGAATTGTTAGATTTAGTTGCTTGGATTTTATGATAAGATATTGCTGTATAAGATACCCTTTTTAATCACCAATGTCATATTAAAATTATCGTTAATAGGGACAACAAGTGGTATCAGAAGTGTATTATATTTTTCTCACTCATCTGATGTGACGACCGCCCGTAATCCCTGCACTAAACAAGAGGAATGATGCGCTGAAAGGTGTGCTAGGAAGTTATGGACGATCATCTAAATATCAAAACTCATGCGGAATCTATTGTAAATCTCACGGCGCAAGGATAAAATATAATAGAACATATACAATAGGTAATATTAGTGCAGCAGAAAATACTGAACTTTCATAGCAACTAGAAAGTAATATCCATACACTTGGATTACAACAATAGCATTTATACAAATTGCCTCACTACAGCACTCAAAGAATAATAAGAAACAATGGAAATTCAAATACTATATAGTAGGTAAGATAATACGCTAGCCTCCTGCTCGCCTCCGAACTGCAACATCCTCCTCACTAAGCTATCACATGTCATATGCCACCTAGTCTGCCCATCCACAACTGGATGAACAACCCAAGGTAATAAGAGGAAAACATAAAACCTTGAGTCAGACAGCAGTCTTAGTGAGTGATAAAACAGCTATCTAACATCATCAATAAAGTATATGAGAATGGGTAAATAAACGAACTAATTTACCCACAACACCAAAGAAGAACTCAACCTATCTTCCCCACATTGGACAGTGATAGCCTTTACAATCCATTCAACCAAAGAAATAAAAATCCATTCATGGCAATAGAATAGTCAAAGATAACACTTATAGCATCCAGATTATATATCTCACGTAAACCACCCTAATCGAATTCAATCATTCCTCAAGTATGAGCCCAGAGGCCTAAATCAATATCGGACAAGCACCCAAGGAACATTTCCATCGATGTTGGACAATCTACATGAGACGGTACCAGTCAACCATGACAGACTCTAGTTATCACCGCCAATCCTGCTTCGAAACCATCGTTAATTATACAACGACCAACCTTGCCATATTTCAAAGGCTAATGGTAACCTCATTTCTGACATAAACTCCATATGCCTTTCAATGATATGTATGTTTTCTAACCTTGACAACTAGGTTTTCAACAATACCCAGGGCACTCGACCAGCAACCTTCCAGTCTTTTGGGTGTCCCTATTGTACCCCTGCTTTGAGCCAGCTAGAACTTACGACAATGATAACTTCTCGGCCTTTGCATCTCTAGTCATCCAACCTTAACGACTTTTTATAATTCGAGCAACCTTCTCGAGTAACAACATAACTCTTCATGTCGCATATGACATGACTTTCCATACCACCGTACGACTTGACTCCCCAAGCTGAATATGCCATGACTCATCAAGTCGAAAACGCCATGACTCATCAAGTCGAACACGCCATGTCGGTCCCTATGCCGGTCTCCACCATGTCGACTTTCACCATGTCAGTCTCCGCCAAGTTGGTCTCCATTAGGTTGGTCTCCATGTTACTTTCCACCACCATGTCGTGCCACAACTTAGCTTCGTGCGACTTGGTTTCCTATGCCTTGGCTTCCGGCGGCTTGACCTCTTGGAACATAATTTCCGGGGCCTTGACTTCCTATGACATGACCTCGGCGCCTTTACTTCCTGCGACATAGCCTAATTTCTTGGAAAGGAAGAAATAAGACCCGACTCATGCCAAAAATGACATGACTCTAGATATGACCAAAACAAGTCCAAATTTGACCAAATCTTCGACAACGATGATGAAATCCACTCTTCTCAAACATCCAAATCAATCAAATTTGACCAAATCTTCAAAAAAACACAAAAACACTTGGATCTAAATTCGAACAGTGGAGAATAAGCTTCAAACTATTCAATTTTATTAATGTAGATCTAGCTTCAAACGATGTAGATCTTCAATCTTCACATGTAGATTTAGAATTTTAATGGTGGAAAGGTGTATTTGATTGAGCAAAGAGAATCACAAGCTCAACCAAATGAGAGAATGAATAAAGTAAACTATTATCCATGCCTCTAACCCTCTATTTATAGCCTCTCACCATCCCACTAATGGGCCTCTCCAAATCAGCCCAATATGGCTTGCCAAACCTGAACAGCCAACTGCTAAACCTCAAAACAGCATTTCCTCCCAAACTGCTAAGCCAAATCTTTAATGTGACAACTCTACGGAAAGGGAAACATCATTTCCTTTCCAATGGCACAAGTTTTAGCACCCAGTTCAATCCGAGTCAAAAGCTATTCCCTTTTCAAGACCGATAAGGGCAAAATGGTCACAAACAAAATTAGTAAAAATTATGGACATGTCTCACATCCTCATAAACAACATATTAAAATAAAAATATTTTACGATCTTCCGATACGTAAAAATGCGGGCTGTTACATCTGTGTTGATTTTTTTATCTTCATCTTGTATATATCATCTTAAACTTCTCTTGACTTGTATAAATCTTTCTGCATCCCTCTTGTAATTGATTTTCCTATTTTAAAATCATTTATTGATTATTTATTCAGAAATTGATATCAACAAGAAAAAAAACTGTATTTAAAACTCAATAAAATTATTATCAGATTGTTGAAATTGTGATGAGTTGTGACTATAGTATATTTCACAACAAGTGAAAATTTTATTTAAATTTTTCATGATGATTGAACATTTTTTATAATATCTTTGAATTGGTGCTTGTTTCACGAACATCTCCTTTATCTACCATTATTTTGTCATCCATCATGACTTTATATTAATGTGGGGAGTTTAATATTTTTAAAATCATCTTGAATAAATAGTGGAAATATTTATGATCGAATTGTGACTATATTATTTTTTCAGAATTAATGATAATTGAGAATTTTCAAGAATCCCGATACGGTTGAGCATATTTCATAATATGATTAATTTAGAAATTTATTTCACAACCGTTTCTGTACCTACCATATTTCTGTCATCCATATTGGTTTTATATACTGAGACATTTTTTCTTTTTGGAATAGAAAATAATAAAAATACAATATTCATAAGTGTTTCTCTAACCTTATTTAAAAATCCAAGCTTTGGTCATGCATGTTTATGAGATTACTTATTTTTAAGCTAGAACTGACCTCATTTAAAAATGCAAGATCGGTTATGCATGGTCAGTGTGCTCTTAAATAAAAAGAAAAAGAAAAGGAAATAATTTGCTATAAATAATATTTTATATGAAATTCTCCTTGGTGTGTAAAAACCAACATATCAATCCATTTTCTAATTTGTGAAATATGTTAATATTTTAAGATGTATTATGATTTGTTGATTGATTACTATTGGGATTTGAGTATTTGATTGCGTCACTTAGATTGAATTTATAATTGTTATCTAAAATCCATCACTGTTTTGTGCTCTTGTTTTTAATAAAATTCTTTTGAAAATAATTGGAAATCATTTGTTTTAAAACTCTTTCCATTTCTATAAATTTCATCGTAAATTCATCATTATACAATGTGAATTTAGCCACTTGTTCTTAGTATATTATGATTTTTGTTTGACATATTGAGATTTATGATGATCGTTCTTCCTTTTAAGCTAATATTATATTGTTAGTCAATTTTACACCACTTTTTTTTATTTCTGTATCCTTTTGATGATAATAAAAGGGGGAGAATGGGTCAAGATTTCGAACGGTGAGCAGATACTCTTTTAATATTTTAATATTGAAGTTTCAATTACTGTTTTTTCCTCATGCACATATCTAGGGGGAGTTTTGTTGTAGGGGGATCATTCAAATAGGGGGAGCTCAATAATTCAATATAAAACACATTTATTATAATATAATATTCAAAATCTTATTTTATGTTTGTCATCATATAAAGGGGGAGTGTAACACCCCGTAATTTTAAAGAACACTACAATGATAAACTAAAGAATACTTAATTAAGTATTGGAAATTAAGTGAAACGTACCACACCATTGCATTCATCTTGGAATTCTTCTTAAACTAGACTCCGAGTTTGCGTAAAACGGACATCATATGGGAAAATAATTAAGCCTAAGGTTTGTATACGTATTAGAGCAATATATATAAACAAATCAAGTGCAGAAAATTCAAAATAGTTCGAATTCGAAGAGGGAAAGGTACACGTGATTAAGACCCGTTGGGGGTCGATTAACGCCCCAGGGGTGTCGACCAATGCCCCAGGGGTGTTGATCAATGGGTCGACACCCTCAAGGGGGTGTCGACCCTAGGAATGACACTGGGGTCGACCCACCTTGGATCCAGCCAGGTTCATTCCCTGAACCTGGACTAGTTTCTGAATGAGATTCGTTGGCTTAAGGCTATAAATAGGACCTCATTTCTATTGCTTTATACATGAAAAACAATGGACACAACGAGATGCTGCCCTTGCTTGGATTGAGTTAGCCTATTTTTCTTCAATAACAGCTTATACGCATACAAGAAATTCTTATGCAACGTCTACTTGTTATTCTCTGTTCTTTAGATCCATCTCTATTGAGTTCATGTTATTTTTAGATATAAAATTTAACAAGTAATCCTGACATGTTTATAAATCTGGATCTAAACCTATGCCTGTTAAGAATCTAATTCATACCTAAACAGATCTATCATTACATGTACACCTGATCTACTATTCTGTCTTATATGCCTATTTCCGTTATCATAAGCCTATTCTGTTATTATGCCTATTTCAGTTCTTTTCACTCCCTCTTTCCCCTATTTATTTTTATAGCCTGGGATACCTTTGATCTTAAGCCTGTCGCTGAAATATGCGAAAGAACGAAAATGGTTGGGAAAGATAAATTGGGGCATATCTTGTATTACGAATCATGACTGGGGTTTGGAGGCATAACCTATACTATGATGTATGACTAAAATTTAGGGCATATCTTATACTATGAATTATGACTTGAGGGTTGGGACATGTAAATTTGTAGGCTTAATTTATAGATTAAGCAGAATATGTAATGAAACCTTAAACAACACGTGAAACCTGTTTAGATTTGTGGGGGTTATATGAACCTATTAACCTGTAATACTTAACTTGTTTAAATAGGTGGGGATTATATGAACCTGTTAAATCGTGGGGGTTAAGTAAACTTGTTTGAATCTGTAGGGGTTAAGTAAATCTGTTAAATCTATGGAGGGTTATACGAACCCGATAAACTTAACCTGTTTTGTCTGTTGGGGGGTTATACGGGCTTGTTAACCTATTAGGCATAACCTGTCAAAATCCTAGTAGTTGGGGATACAAGCCTAGGGGTGGCTTGTGTCATCTGTTTTGTGGGACCCGTATCATTCAGTAACCCATTCTGGTATCAAAGGGGGACCCCAAACTAGGTGGGGGGAGGGAGGGTCAGGGCACTCTTAATGAGATGATTATAAGAGATCCATATGGGTGGATATGTTCTGATAGCGCATTCCAACGGAGTCATGTGCGTTCTTGGGTCCATCTTGCTCTGGAAAATAAGACGCTATAACACCAGCAAATTGGTTTGTGTCCTTCTGGCGGTTGCCACTTTAAGGAGTGATACATCCTACTGTGGGGCTGGCATAGGGTATTTATGGGATAGGAAGCCGATCGATTGGGGGTAGTAATTAGGGTACATCTAGTCCTGCCTGTTTAGACGCCCTTCCCCTAACTGCAACCATTGTTCCTCCTTCTCCTTGAGGGATAATTTCTCCAAGATATGTAAGGATTTCTGTGCTATGGGAGTAAAGCCTTTCCGAGGAACTGATACCTTTGTGGAAGCAAGGAATTGGCCTAAAGAGACGGAGGATTTGTTTGGGATTGTCGAGGTTGACGACCGTAGGAAGATTCAGTTGGTCGCTTGGCAGCTAAACGATAAGGCTTTATTTTGGTGGGAAGTAACGCAAGCAGGGCTTCCAGTTGAGACTTGGGATGATTTCCGATAGAGATTCAAGTTGGAGTTTCTTTCTCAGTCAGAAAAGAGTATGTGAATGGAAAGGTTTCTGACATTTAATCAACGAAGCATGTCCGTCAAAGAGTATGTCAGTAAGTTCAATCAGTTGGCAAGGTTTGGAGCTGGTGAATACCCCCGCATAAGAAAGCTTTGAGGTTTGTAAGAGGATTGAATGAACCCCACCATGGATTGGCTATGTCTCATATTCCAATAGGGGCAACTTTCGAGAAGCTCGTTGATATGGCATTGATGGATGAAGAAGACGAAGACGAAAAGAAAGAGGCTAAGACTGATGAGACGCAAAACAAGAAAGTGTGGCACAAGAAAGAACAACAACAACAAAATGAAGGCGAAAAGAATGGCAAAGATCAAGGCAACATAAAATGTCATAACTGTGGAAGAGTGGGACATTTGATCAAGGATTGCAGAAAAAGGAAGAATGATTGTTTCCACTGTGGTGAGGTTAGACACTATTCTAGGGAGTGCCCGAAGAAGCAAGGACAAGGCCAAAGGGCAGGATCTTCTGGAGGGTAGATTCATGCTGTCAAGGCCAGTGTACCGGACAGGGGTAGATTAGTTTATGTTGAAGGTTTGGTTTCTCTTTCCTGTCATCCTGTTAGGACTCCTTTTGATTCTGTCGCTTCGCATTCTTTCATATCTGATTCTGTGGTTGAGTCTCTATACCTTAGTACTAGTATGGTTTCGGATCCCATTGTTGTCTCAAACCCCATTGGGGGCACAACTCATCTGTCTATGATTTGTCGAGGTTTGAGGATATCTGTGTTGGGCGTCGTGTTTCAGTGCGACACATATATGCTTGGTTTTATGGGCTATGGTTTGATTCTAAGGATGATTTGGCTAGCTATGTATAGTGCCATTCTAGACTGTGAGAGGAGGGTCGTTAGACTTTTGACTTGCTGGGGAAGGACTCTCGAGATTTCTTGTGATCCAAAGGGGTCTGTCATGCTTAGCTTCCTTGAATCACTTGACACTTCTATTGATGATATGCGATCTGTACCTATTATCTGTGGGTATCTGGATGTTTTTGAGGAGGTTAAGGGCTTACCTCTAAAGCATGAGATTGATTTCCGAATATACTTGATGGATAATGTGAAGCCACTCACATTGCCTGTGCACTACATGTCTCCTAGGGAAAAGAGGGAGCTCAACAAGCAAGTAGGAGAGCTACTTGAGAAGGGTTTATTAGGCGAAGCATATCTGAATGGGGTGCTCTAATCGTCTTTGCAACTAAGGCGGACGACTGCCTTCGCTTATGTGTGGATTACAGGGTGTTGAATAAACTCACTAAGAATAATAGGTGCCCACTTCCGAGGATAGACGATCTGTTCGACCAGCTTGTTGGTGTATATGTTTTCTCTCAGTTAGACTTGGCCATGGATTTTCATCAGTTGAGGGTGGTCGAGGACAATATAGACAAACCGCTTTGAGAACTCCAGATGGTTTCTTTCAATGGCTAGTCATGCCTTTTGGGTTGACGAATGCACCCGCATATTTTGTTGATCTGATGAGTAGGGTGTTTCTGAATAAGTTCATTGTGGTTTTTGTGGATGATATTTTGATCTTCTCAAAGAGCGAGGAAGAGCATGCCCTACGTTTAAGGGAGGTTTTGAAGACTCTCCGAGCACACTGGCTTAAGGAGAAATTCTCCTATTGTCATTTTTGGAGTAAGGTAGTGAGATTTATATGGCATATGGTCTCCAAAGATGGGATAGCAGTGGGTCCTGCGAAAGTAGATGCAGTTCAAGATTGGAAGATTTCAAAGAATGCAATGGAGGTGAGAAATTTTCTTAGATTAGCAGGCTACTATAGGAAGTTTATTAAGGACATCGCAAATATATCAACCCCACTCACCAGATTGACAAAGAAGAATCTGACCTTTTCTTGGGATATTGACTGTGAGGATGCTTTTCAGCGACTGAAGAGGGCTCTGACAACAGCCCTGTTCTTGATTTTTCCTAATGGGAATTTTTTTTCATAGTGTACACTGATGCATATGGTACAGGGCTTGGTGCCGTCTTGATGCAAGAGGGAAGAGTAGTATATTACGGTGGCAGATAGCTGAGAGTTCACGAGAAGAATTACCACACCTATGATTTAGAGTTGGCTGCTATAGTATTCGTGCTTAAGACTTTGCGACATTATCTATTTGGAGAGAGGTTCGAGTTGTACACGGATCATAAATCTCTCAAGTATCTGTTCACGCGAAGGGATCTCAACTCGAGACTATAGAGATGGATGGAATTCCTAGCTTCCTATGATTTTGAGATTGCTTATACCCCTGGCAAGGGTAATATGGCGCCGGACATGTTGAGTAGGCAGTGGATGAATTTGAGTCCTCTGTTCGTAGAAAGGCGAAGCTTGGAGTACATATCGACCTTCGATTTTAGGCCAACTACGGATCTTACACCTGGTATGTTGGCATTCTTAGAGGTGCCACCTACTCTTATGGATCAGATAGGATATTCACAGTAAGAGGACCCACTGATAGTAGACGTCTTGGATAGGCTCAGTAGAGGGGAGACTTCTAATTACCTAAGTAGATACTCCACAGATGATAGAGGGTGGTTGCAACAGGATAAAAGGCTTTGTGTTCCCCGAGTTGGGAGTTGTTGAAGAAAGTCCTTGAGGAAGTGTAACACCCCACATCCGTTAAGGTCACTCACAAAGGGAATGACTTAACTTTGGTGGAGAGTTATGGGTAAAAGATACAGATAAATTACAAAACAGACAAAATTAAAACAGCGAAAAATAGGAATTTACTTTATTGATTAAATAGTATGTACAACAATTGTTTTCCAATACCAGAATATTTGTCTTACAAAATAAAGAAGCATAAAATAACATTTATATTCCCCAATGTAGCGTGAGTCAGCCATAGCAATGGAAAAGAGAATCCCAACAAAACTTCGACTAATCTTCATGTAACAACCCGTATTTTCAATAACCTGTTATAACATAAATCGAGGCAGAAATTAATTCTAAAATCTGAATCAAGGGAAATGGGCTATGCCATTGCGTTCGTCTCGGAAAAATACGCGAAATAGAGTCCGAGTTTTCGAAAATCGGAGTCCGTATGACCCAGTTAAGGCCCATTGAAGTTTTCAGAAATTTCCATGTTAAAAACAGATTTAAATTTCAAATTAAAAACAAGGATTAGGGCTAATTGGCGTCAGGCGGGAAAACTCCCGCCAGGATCCCCATGTCGACAGGCATGTCGACAGGGGTCTTAGGGTGTCGACTGCCCTGTCGACAGCCCTGTCGACACGGGGTGGCCGGGCACTTTTGCCTGGCGCACCATTTTGATTTGGGGCTTGGTCTTGTGGCTTGGTTCTAGAGAATTCCTAAATATGACGGACCTAAACTAACCTAGGGTTAATCCTAGGGCAAAAAACACTCTAATCTTCTATAAATAAGCCCCTAATCCTACCCTAAAACCTCATTATTCACTCTAGCAACCAAACTATGTCAAATTGAATTCTCAAATGGCCTCCACCTAAAAACCCTAGCCTCCACCCTCTTCAAAAATCATTTCTATTAAGATTTTGATGTTCATACAAGCTTTTCTAAGTTGTATGAATGATCATTAGCTTGCATACATCATCAAGTTGCAAGCTTTATTTGCTAAGCTAGAGTTTTTGGGATTTTTGTTAATTGGAGCTTTGCTTTGAGGTTTTATATGCTTGCATAAAGGGCTTCTCAATCTTTATTAGTAGATTTGTGTCTTCATAATATTTGTAAGCCCTCTTACCTTCATTTTAGAAACTCTAAAGTTAATATGTGATGAAAGTTGGGATTTATGCATGTTTAATAAGTTATGCATGCTTATGCGAGTTCACTATGCTATGTTATGCATGTTTAATGAGTTATGCATGCTTATGCGAATTCACTATGCTATGTTATGCGTGTTTAATGAGTTATGCATGCTTATGCGAGTTCACTATGCTATGTTATGCATGTTTAATGAGTTATGAATGCTTATGCGAGTTCACTATGCCATGTTACACATGTTTGATAAGTTATGCATGTTCACTATGCCATGATTTGCAAGTTTAACAAGTTATGAATGTTTATGCATGTTCACTATGCCATGATTTGCAAGTTTAACAAGTTATGCATGTTTATGCAAGTTCACTATGCCATGATTTGCAAGTTTAACAAGTTATGCATGTTTATGCAAGTTCACTATGCCATGATTTGCAAGTTTAACAAGTTATGCATGTTTATGCAAGTTCACTATGCTAAGTTAGGCAAGTCCAACATGTTATGCATGCTTATTATGATATGTAAGATTCATCATGTATGTTGTGCCAAGTTCCCTCTTTCTATCCTTTATGCGTTATGACGAATATGTAAGCGATAGAATGACGTTGGGGTTTTTTTTGGGTAAAACTTAAAATACATGAAAATATAAGATTGGGAATTTACCTATTAAGTTAGGTCTACCCCTTGGGAATTTACCTATTAAGTTAGGTCTACCCAAGTATTTGTTAAACTTGTGATTATGTTTTGAAAATAAAGTGGACATGACACTTAGAAAACATAAGTGTGGCCAACTCGAGGTTGGGTTGAGTTTGTAGCGTAAACCTACCCGGAACCGACTGGCTTAACTAGTTGCTACAAACAATAGGACCCAATGTGAGAAGTTTGTCATGTGTACCTGGGACCCGAGGTTAGACCAAGTTGTGGTGTAAAGCTACCCGGACCCGCCCGGCTTAACTAGTAACCGCAACAAAGTCTAATGTGAGAGGTTAAGGTACAATTAAATTAATGCCTCATAATTAGGGTTAAGTCATGGCCCACTAATACTTAACCAATTTTGGGGATACGAGGGATTAAATGGGGTTAAGTGGTGAACTGTTGGTTACACTTAACTAATTTAATCCATGATTAGTGAAGGGTTAAACCACACTTAACCCTCTTAGAAAACCCTAGCAACGTGGTCTGTTCCAGCAGTAATCCCAGTTTGGTATCATTCACAACCCTAGAGGCTAGGCTAGGGCGGGGCACGATTACTGGACTGATGTAAGCGACCAAAGCGACGGCTGAGTGGTACAGCGGTGCGGGTCCAGGCGGGCTACGGACGTGCACGTAGTCTGGTGTTGGACAAACTCGAGGCACGGGTACTAGTAGGTTTAGACTGTGCATTATTGCTTAGGTGTCTGGGGTTGACACCCGAGGGCTTGATACACCCGAAGGTGGACCCAGCACAGTCTGACTACAACCATATGTGGGCCGTATGGACACCAACACTTGACGTGTTAGGTTTATAGGGAGCCGATCGACTAGACCGTTGGGCTGGACCTTGCAGTAAGGTCACCTCATGCTATTGGGCCAAAGTTTGGGCTGAGGGATCAATACCTGTTATGTTAGTTTGCTAGTACACTGTGGTGCAAAGCTTAATCCTCTTTATGTGATGACACCTTTATCTATTGCCAGTATGTTCATCTCAGTTTCCATCATGATGTTAACTTTATTAGTTTGTAGACTGATCGTAGTAGGGCTTACCAGTCTTTTTGACTGACCTGTTTTCTTTCGCTTCTTTTCTTCCGTTCCCCCCCAGGTTCTCAGGGAGGGAACAGTGGTGCTTAGCTTGGATCGCTTTGTTGTTCACTGGATAGCTCATGTATGTCTGGACATTGAGCTCGCTATGGTTTATCACCTTTATTTTTGGGGATAGCACTATGTATTTCTGTATTTCTGTTTATGTTGTACTAGACATGTTTATTTTGGCAGATGACTTTATGATGTACTAGACTTGTTTTGAGATGGTTTGAGATATTCCGCTGTTTTATTCTCACTTACTCTGTTTTACATATATAATTATGTTCCTGTTCTGCCTTGATATATCATTATGCATGCTTACCCAGTTCTAACGCCCCCCAGAAGCTAGTGCCCCCGAAAGAGTGACCCTAGCGGAGGTGGGGTGTTACAAATTTGGTATCAGAGCATATGGTTTACGAGAAAGAACAAAAAGTTTTTAAAAAGACTTTTGAAAAACTATTTTCAAAACAAGTATAAAGTATTTTCCAAAGAAAAGTCTAGTATTTTAAAAAGGCTATTCACCAAAAAGCCATTAGCGTTATCCTTCGTTCCCTTGACCTAATTTTATCTTATCCTTCGTTTCAGTATGGCTGAGGATCTTGCCATCCCGGATGGAGTAAATGTGCCACTCTGGTATAGGAGACTTCTAGAAGCTAGGGCGGCAGCCGGCCCCGCAAACCCTACTCCCACTCCTCCTCCTGTAGTTGATAATCCACCCCCTAATGTCCCTCCTCCGGTGGTCCCTCCAGTGGTTAATATTCCTCCTTCCATTGCTAATGTTCCTCCCCCTCCTGTTGCTGAGGCTCCTCTTCCTCCTCCTCCCCCTCAGCATCCTCAGGTTGAGTTCACGAAGGTTTGTAAAGACTTCAAGGCGATGGGAGGCAAGAATTTCCTAGGCACGGAATCTTTTGTTGAAGCTAGGAATTGGCTGAAAGACACTGAGGACTTGTTTGCTATCTTTGGGATTGATGACGAGAGGAAGATCTTATTGACAGTGTGGCTTTTGAAGGATGAAGCGGCCTATTGGTGGGAGGTCACCAATGGGACGAGGCCCGTTGAGACTTGGGCCGATTTGAGGGCGAGATTTGTGGCCAAGTTTCTATCTTCTGCTGAGGCGAATTTACAGATGGAGAAGTTCATTGCATTAAAGCAAGGTGATATGTCTGTCAAGGAGTATGTGAACAAGTTTAATCAGCTGGCCCATTTTGGTTTGGATATGGTAAACACTCCTGAGAAGAAGGCTCTTCGATTTGCTAGAGGGTTGAATGAGCCGCTGCCGGGTTTGGCAATGTCACATATTCCGCATGGGGCTACTTTTGAGAGTTTGGTAAATATGGCTCTGCTTCAGGGAGATGGAAAGAAAGAGGTCAAGTCGAGTGATACTCAAGCAAAGAAGACTGATTCTCAAGGTAAAGGCAATCAAGATGGTCAAAGCAGTCAGGGGAATCAGAGCAAGAACAAGAAGGGGAACAACAACAAAGGCAAGGGAAAGTGCAATTACTGTGGTGTGCCTGGACACTTTGCTAAGGATTGTAGGAAGAAGAAAAGGAAGCTTAGTGGTGGATGTTTTTCCTGTGGTGAGACCGGACACTTCAGCAAGGAATGCCCGAAGAAGAAAGGACAGGCTGGACCTTCAGGAGGGCAAGTTCATGCTCTCAATACCGCTCCAGTTCCTGACCGAGGTAGTGTTTCTGTTGAGAACCTTGTTTATGTTTCTGATCTTCCAGTTCGTACCTTGTTTGATTCTGGTGCATCACATAGCTTTATTTCATCTGATCTTGTTGATAGCTTGCACCTTAGTACTAGCTTAGTGGATGATCCCGTTTGTGTTTCGAATCCCATTGGGGGTTCTGCTCATCTATCTATGATGTGTGAGGATCTGAGGATCTCTATACTCAGTGTAGAGTTCTTGTGTAGTGCGTATGTTCTTGGTTTCAGGGGATACGGATTGATACTGGGCATGGATTGGCTATCTCGATATGGAGCCATTCTTGATTGTGAGCATAGGGTTGTGAGGCTTGTGACTCGCCTTGGCAACACCTTAGAGATCTCATGCAATCCGAAGGACCCCGTCATGTTGTGCTATCTTGAATCTCTCGACTCGTCAGAGGAAGCCCTTCAGTCTGTAAGGGTGGTCCGAGATTATCCAGATGTTTTTGAAGAGGTTAAGGGGTTGCCCCCTAAACGAGAGATTGATTTTTGCATTTATCTGGTGGATAATGCTAAGCCTGTTTCTTTGCCCGTTCGGCACATGGCTCCGCGTGAGAGACGGGAGCTCAACAAGCAAGTAAAAGAGTTTCTTGAAAAGAACTTCATCAGACGAAGTATATCCGAATGGGGAGCGCCTGTGGTGTTTGCTACTAAGGCAGATGGTTCTCTTCGACTCTGTGTGGATTATAGAGAATTGAATAAGCTGACTAAGAAGAACAGACATCCGTTACCGAGGATCAATGATCTCTTTGACCAGCTTGTTGGTGCTTCTGTTTTCTCTCAGCTTGATCGTGCTACTGGATTTCATCAGCTCAGAGTGGCTGAAGATAGTATAGACAAGACTGCATTCAGAACTCCAGATGGATTCTTTGAATGGCTTGTTATGCCGTTCGGCTTGACGAATGCACCCGCGTATTTCGTGGACTTGATGAGTAGGGTGTTTCGGGAGTTCTTGAACAAGTTTGTCATGGTCTTTGTGGATGATATTCTGATCTTCTCCAAGGATGAAGAAGAGCACGCGAGGCATCTTGTAGAGGTGATGGATACGCTTAGGGCGCATCAGTTAAAGGCCAAGTTCTCCAAGTGTCACTTTTGGAGAAGGGAAGTTAGATTCCTTGGGCATATCGTATCCAAGCAAGGCTTAGCGGTGGATCCCGCTAAGGTGGTTGCAGTTCAGGATTGGAAGACTCCAAGGAATGCAACCGAGGTGAGAAGTTTTCTAGGTCTTGCGGGTTTTTACCGGAAGTTCATCAAGGACTTCGCGAAGATATCCGCTCCTCTTACTAAGTTGACTAAGAAGAACTTAGTTTTTGCTTGGGATATGGACTGTGAGCTTGCTTTTCAGAGACTCAAGAGAGCCCTTACCTCTGCCCCAGTTCTAGCTTTACCCGATGGTGGTAAGATATTTACCGTGTACACTGATGCTTGTGGCACGGGATTGGGCGCCGTTCTGATGCAAGAGGGCAGAGTTATATGTTTTGGTGGGAGGCAACTTAAGATGCATGAGAAGAATTATCCCACTCATGATCTAGAGCTGGCAGCGATTGTATATGCACTCAAGGATTGGCGTCATTATCTTCTGGGAGAGAGATTTGAGTTGTATACTGATCATAAGTCTTTGAAGTATCTCTTTCCGCAAAAGGATCTGAACTTGAGGCAGCAAAGATGGATGGAATTCTTGGCGTCCTATGATTTTGATATAGCCTATACCCCTGGCAAAGGGAATGTTGTAGCGGATGCGTTGAGTAGAAAAAGGTTGACACTAAGTCCTCTATTTGTTGAGATGAAGAATTTAGAGTTCTTGGCAACCTTTGATTTCTCTTTGGCGATGGAGTCGATGACCGGTTCTTTAGCATCTCTAGAGCTCAGGCCTACCCTTCTGGATCAAGTTGGGGCTTCGCAGAAGGAAGACCCTCAGATAATTGAGATCATGGATAAGCTGATTCGAGGGGAGACATCTAGTCACCTTGCTCGATATTCCATAGATGATAAGGGTTGGCTGAGGAGAGACGGAAGGCTTTGTGTTCCGATGATAGAAGACTTGGTGAGGAAAGTTCTTGATGAAGCACATCGCTCCAAGTTGACTATACATCCGGGTGGAGATAAGATGTATAAGGATATGAAGCGCATTTTCTTCTGGCCTGGAATGAAGAAGGATGTGGCAGGGTTTGTCTCTAGATGTGTTGTCTGTCAAAGAGTAAAAGCCGAGTCGAAGAAGCCCGGTGGGCTATTGCATCCTCTAGAGGTCCCGCTATGGAAGTGGGAGAGTATTTCTATGGACTTTATTGATGGGCTTCCAAGGTCAAGAAAAGGGAATACGAGCATATGGGTCATTGTAGATAGGCTTACGAAGAGTGCTCATTTCATTCCGGTGAAGAGCAAAAGGACCGCATCTGGACTAGCATCAGTATATCTTCGTGAGATAGTACGACTACATGGAGTCCCTTCCAGCATAGTCAGTGACCGAGACCCCATCTTTACTAGTCAGTTCTGGAACAGTTTGCAGGAAGCTATGGGCACAAGGTTGAACCTGAGTACGGCCTATCACCCACAAACAGACGGCCAAACAGAAAGGGTGAATAGGGTACTTGAGGACTTGTTGAGGCTTTGCATTCTGGATTTTGGTGGTGCTTGGGAAGACCATCTTCCTCTTGTTGAGTTTGCATATAATAACAGTTATCCGGCAAGCATAGGGATGGCACCATTTGAAGCTTTATATGGGAGGCCGTGCAAGTCGCCTACATGTTGGTGGGAGACTACAGAAAAGCTCATACTTGGGCCTGACATGATTAGAGACACATCCGAGAAGATCGAGTTGATTCAGAGGCGTATGAAAGCGGCCCAAGACCGACAGAAATCCTATGCTGATAAGCGAAGATCCGATTTGGAGTTTGATGTTGGGGACATGGTTTTCGTAAAGGTTTCTCCTTTGCGGAATGTGGTCCGATTTGGAGCTGTTGGGAAGTTGTCACCGAGATTTGTTGGACCCTTCCCTATCATAGAGAGAATTGGGAAGATGGCTTATAAAGTGCAATTGCCCGAGAAGTTGTCCGGAGTGCATAAT
Source organism: Allium sativum (assembly GCA_030737875.1). NCBI lineage: Eukaryota > Viridiplantae > Streptophyta > Magnoliopsida > Asparagales > Amaryllidaceae > Allium > Allium sativum. The sequence goes on along the minus strand of CM060914.1, from coordinate 141,362,858 downwards.
GTCTTTCATGTCTCGCATCTCCGAAAGTGCCTACATGAGTCCGCTGAGGTGGTTGAACCTAGCATTCTTGAAGACGTGGAAGTAGAGAAAGAGGAAACTTTGAGGAGAGCTCCGATTCGTATCTTGGGGACGGAGACCAAGAAGCTAAGGAATCGAGAGGTCAAGCTGGTGAAGGTTCAATGGGGTGAGGCCGAAGAAGACGCAACTTGGGAAACCGAGGAGAAGATGCGTGGGCTTTATCCATTCCTTTTTGAGGGTACACTCTCAATCTCTTTCCTTTGTTTAGCATATCTTTCTCTTTACTATCCATGTTTATCTAGTTATCGTGCTAATCTTGTCATGAGAACCTTAGGTAGAAACCCTTTGGATGAAACATGTGTTTGAGACATGTTATGTTTGATGGTTGCAAGTGGTTGCAAGTGTTTGCAAGTGGTTACTCGTGGATGCATGATACACATTAGGCACTAGATCGGCTCACACACTCCTCATATTGCATGTGCATGAGTGTTTATGCTTATTCTTGGATGAAATTTGTATGCAATCACATGGATGTTGCATATGGATGTATGATTGAGCACGCATGTAGATATTATACATTATGTTAGGGATTTGCATACATATGGATACATTTCACTAACATATTTTGCATTGATCTTTGCATTAGATAGGTACATATACACACACTTTTGCATATGTTCATACAGCATTTAGAATCTTTTAAGGACAATGGTTGCTCGTGGATGATGTTTTGAGTAGATGGATGATTGGATGGTAGGATATGTTCTTCCTAACTTGAAGATTTCGGGGACGAAATCCTTTAAGGAGGGGAGAATGTAACAACCCGTATTTTCAATAACCTGTTATAACATAAATCGAGGCAGAAATTAATTCTAAAATCTGAATCAAGGGAAACGGGCTATGCCATTGCGTTCGTCTCGGAAAAATACGCGAAATAGAGTCCGAGTTTTCGAAAATCGGAGTCCGTATGACCCAGTTAAGGCCCATTGAAGTTTTCAGAAATTTCCATGTTAAAAACAGATTTAAATTTCAAATTAAAAACAAGGATTAGGGCTAATTGGCGTCAGGCGGGAAAACTCCCGCCAGGACCCCCATGTCGACAGGCATGTCGACAGGGGTCTTAGGGTGTCGACTGCCCTGTCGACAGCCCTGTCGACACGGGGTGGCCGGGCACTTTTGCCTGGCGCACCATTTTGATTTGGGGCTTGGTCTTGTGGCTTGGTTCTAGAGAATTCCTAAATCTGACGGACCTAAACTAACCTAGGGTTAATCCTAGGGCTAAAAACACTCTAATCTTCTATAAATAAGCCCCTAATCCTACCCTAAAACCTCATTATTCACTCTAGCAACCAAACTATGTCAAATTGAATTCTCAAATGGCCTCCACCTAAAAACCCTAGCCTCCACCCTCTTCAAAAATCATTTCTATTAAGATTTTGATGTTCATACAAGCTTTTCTAAGTTGTATGAATGATCATTAGCTTGCATACATCATCAAGTTGCAAGCTTTATTTGCTAAGCTAGAGTTTTTGGGATTTTTGTTAATTGGAGCTTTGCTTTGGGGTTTTATATGCTTGCATAAAGGGCTTCTCAATCTTTATTAGTAGATTTGTGTCTTCATAATATTTGTAAGCCCTCTTACCTTCATTTTAGAAACTCTAAAGTTAATATGTGATGAAAGTTGGGATTTATGCATGTTTAATAAGTTATGCATGCTTATGCGAGTTCACTATGCTATGTTATGCATGTTTAATGAGTTATGCATGCTTATGCGAATTCACTATGCTATGTTATGCGTGTTTAATGAGTTATGCATGCTTATGCGAGTTCACTATGCTATGTTATGCATGTTTAATGAGTTATGCATGCTTATGCGAGTTCACTATGCCATGTTACACATGTTTGATAAGTTATGCATGTTCACTATGCCATGATTTGCAAGTTTAACAAGTTATGCATGTTTATGCATGTTCACTATGCCATGATTTGCAAGTTTAACAAGTTATGCATGTTTATGCAAGTTCACTATGCCATGATTTGCAAGTTTAACAAGTTATGCATGTTTATGCAAGTTCACTATGCCATGATTTGCAAGTTTAACAAGTTATGCATGTTTATGCAAGTTCACTATGCTAAGTTAGGCAAGTCCAACATGTTATGCATGCTTATTATGATATGTAAGATTCATCATGTATGTTGTGCCAAGTTCCCTCTTTCTATCCTTTATGCGTTATGACGAATATGTAAGCGATAGAATGACGTTGGGTGTTTTTTGGGTAAAACTTAAAATACATGAAAATATAAGATTGGGAATTTACCTATTAAGTTAGGTCTACCCCTTGGGAATTTACCTATTAAGTTAGGTCTACCCAAGTATTTGTTAAACTTGTGATTATGTTTTGAAAATAAAGTGGACATGACACTTAGAAAACATAAGTGTGGCCAACTCGAGGTTGGGTTGAGTTTGTAGCGTAAACCTACCCGGAACCGACCGGCTTAACTAGTTGCTACAAACAATAGGACCCAATGTGAGAAGTTGGTCATGTGTACCTGGGACCCGAGGTTAGACCAAGTTGTGGTGTAAAGCTACCCGGACCCGCCCGGCTTAACTAGTAACCGCAACAAAGTCTAATGTGAGAGGTTAAGGTACAATTAAATTAATGCCTCATAATTAGGGTTAAGTCATGGCCCACTAATACTTAACCAATTTTGGGGATACGAGGGATTAAATGGGGTTAAGTGGTGAACTGTTGGTTACACTTAACTAATTTAATCCATGATTAGTGAAGGGTTAAACCACACTTAACCCTCTTAGAAAACCCTAGCAACGTGGTCTGTTCCAGCAGTAATCCCAGTTTGGTATCATTCACAACCCTAGAGGCTAGGCTAGGGCGGGGCACGATTACTGGACTGATGTAAGCGACCAAAGCGACGGCTGAGTGGTACAGCGGTGCGGGTCCAGGCGGGCTACGGACATGCACGTAGTCCGGTGTTGGACAAACTCGAGGCACGGGTACCAGTAGGTTTAGACTGTGCATTATTGCTTAGGTGTCTGGGGTTGACACCCGAGGGCTTGATACACCCGAAGGTGGACCCAGCACAGTCTGACTACAACCATATGTGGGCCGTATGGACACCAACACTTGACGTGTTAGGTTTATAGGGAGCCGATCGACTAGACCGTTGGGCTGGACCTTGCAGTAAGGTCACCTCATGCTATTGGGCCAAAGTTTGGGCTGAGGGATCAATACCTGTTATGTTAGTTTGCTAGTACACTGTGGTGCAAAGCTTAATCCTCTTTATGTGATGACACCTTTATCTATTGCCAGTATGTTCATCTCAGTTTCCATTATGATGTTAACTTTATTAGTTTGTAGACTGATCGTAGTCGGGCTTACCAGTCTTTTTGACTGACCTGTTTTCTTTCGCTTCTTTTCTTCCGTTCCCCCCCCCCCCCCCAGGTTCTCAGGGAGGGAACAGTGGTGCTTAGCTTGGATCGCTTGCTTGTTCGCTGGATAGCTCATGTATGTCTGGACATTGAGCTCGCTATGGTTTATCACCTTTATTTTTGGGGATAGCACTATGTATTTCAGTATTTCTGTTTATGTTGTACTAGACATGTTTATTTTGGCAGATGACTTTATGATGTACTAGACTTGTTTTGAGATGGTTTGAGATATTCCGCTGTTTTATTCTCACTTACTCTATTTTACATATATAATTATGTTCCTGTTCTGCCTTGATATATCATTATGCATGCTTACCCAGTTCTAACGCCCCCCAGAAGCTAGTGCCCCCGAAAGAGTGACCCCAGCGGAGGTGGGGTGTTACACTTCAGCTTGGAAAGAAAACTGGACTAGGTAGTAATATTCCCTCCCTGCGAACTTAGGGGGCGGGAGGGGGGGGGGGACGGAAGACAAGGATGCGAAAGAAAACAGAATCGGACATAAAGTCTGGTAAGTTCGGTAACTTTCAGCATGTGAACAGGTAAAAGCAACATGACATAAATTTAACTGAATACAAGACAACACCATGATAACGGGAATCATAAGGTTAGCACAAGATATGATAAGGTAAGATAAACTGGATGCACTTCTATACTTTCTCTGCTTCGTTACTACCTTGTTATTCTAATTTCTATAACTCTGCACCACCTAACTAGTAATCTATATAAACTGATAAGAACAGATACGTGGTCCCAATTCCCGCAATTGTGGTTGTTTCAGGTGTACATCTATAATTTATTACCTAGATCTAATCTAGGGTTTCCTATCGAGCGCATTCTAGATCCAACCAGGGTTTACGCTACCCAAGGATACTGGGGTTTATGCTAACTATTGAAAGTTTCTCGGATTTTAGGGTTCACGCGACCTAGGTCCAATTAGGGATTATGCTACCTATTGAACGACGCCCCTAATCTAGGACACACTACCCAGAGTGGTATATGTTCCTAGACTTTCCCCACGTATGTGTCGTGGATCGTTATCGCTGTTTAGATGCACATGTCCTCTATATGTGCGACCCGAGTCTCGTGGCAGGGCAAATCAAGAAACATGGAACTCAGTTGGGAGCTTTCAGATATCTGCCGATGTACATGCTAAGGTCTGTTTTTCCAGTGGCTATGGTCCCACTTGACCGCTCCCTCAATTAATGAAAGGCACACCTTGAAAGATGAGAACTATACGCAAGTCCTCTATGCCCTACTAACCTATGGCCATCTGCACCCATAACTAGATAGCAAGTATATGGTCTTTTGGAGTTCTCCGCCTTTCCGCTGTACGTATCTCGACTGACTCAAGATGGTAGGAAAACGACGAGTTGCTACCACAGGGCTACTGGTCTCGCCGAATCACGCTGGTCCATCCTAGTCTTTAGGTTGCCTTATAGTGCAACCAAGGCACACCCTTGGTTCTTTTAACGCAGAACTTAACCTCGGTGAGCCCAGGCGGATCATCTGCAGCCTCACAGAGGGATACCAAGAGTACCCTCTCGTCCCCTCAAAGCCGCGTGCTTCGTAACCCAGTTTTTTGGAGCCTTCTTTAAGATCAGATGGACGTTCGCTCCTTCTCCTGTTCTACTAAGGTTTACTACTTAGTTCCCTTAACTAAGATTTACTACTTAGTTCCTGAATCATCGTTTTCTTAACTAAGGTTTACAACTTAGTCCTCTTAACTAAGTTTTACTACTTAGTTCTTTTTCTCGTCAAGTTGGATTGTTTAAGTGTCATAGTCAATTCAAGTTAACTTAACCAATTCATTTGTCATGTTAACTGGTTAAGTGTTATTAGTAGTTCATGTTGACTTAACCCTGCCTCAAATCAAGTTATATTGGTTAAGTATTTCTTATTATTTAACCCCACCCCTTCATCTTGTATTGGTTAAGCATTCCCTTTAACTTAACCATGCCCATCTATTTAGCTAACACGTTATAACAGTTAAGTGTTCTCTTAGTTAACTTAACCCTAACATCTGTTTAATTCACATGCCCTAATGGTTAAGTATTGTCCTTTCATGTTTTAACTTAGCCTTGTTCATTTGGCACACTATGATGGCTAAGTGTTCTAAGTTTACTTAACTCCACCTTCTAGTCTAGTTAACATGTTAAATTGGCTAAGCGTATTTTACTTAACCTCACCTTCTAGTCTAGTTAACATGTTAAATTGGCTAAGTGTATTTTACTTAACCCCACCTTCTAATCTAGTTAACATGTTATAACGGTTATTTAACCCCTACAAGTCTTGTCTTGTTAACATGTTAAGTTGGTTAAGTGTTCCTATGGACTTAACCCCCCATTCTAGCTTAACTATTTCTTAGCTTTAAATTATTCATTTAAAGCATCAACCACTCACATTAGACAAATATTGTTGTGGTCACTGGATGTGCCGGTTGGTTCCGGGCAGATTTACACTACAACTCAGTCTAACCTCGGGTCCTTTTGGGCTCAATGCTCTAACCACCCACATTAGATAGGTATTGTTACGGTTGCTGGATTTGCCGGGCGGTTCCGTGCAGTCTTATACCGTAACTCGATCTAACCACGGGTTAGGCATATTCATCTTTCCTAGATTTACATATTTATCCTTTTTGTCTATATGTAAATTGCTAACAACTCTTTTTACCAATTTGGCCTATATCACATTCATTTGTCATGCCCCACTAACATACCTATATTCGAGGCCCAAATCTTGATTTACCTATCGTTTAACCCAACCTGCAGTTCTATGCCAATTTAGATCTAGTATTCCCATTTACAGTTCATGTCAAAACTAGATTTGATACTCTAGTTTACAGTTTATGCCTAAAGCTTAGGTTACTAGCCAATACTAGATTCAATATATCAAATTGCATCTTCTATAATTCACATCAAACTACCCAATTTGCTTCTAATAGTCATGTTATAATACATGCTCTAAATTATGCCAAATAATATAGATTTCATGTTATACCCAAATAACCCCGCATTCATAACGTACGTATATCATGATTTCACAAGTTTTCTAAGTACTCATGAAATGAAACTAAAAAGGGAATAGGGGACAAACATGAGAAGTGACATAAAAGAATAGGCATGCAAAAGCGAGCCAAATACAAGGATAATGGATCCAATGGTTTTGGTGTACATAATAACGAATAGGAATAAACTAAGCAAGTCACACCCTAGGTATGAGATCCAACAAAATGCCAGTTCGGGGTATAACATGGTTTGTAAATATAGTGTTATGGGCATAAACAATTAACCATAATAGTCTTAGGCGATTAACCACAATAGTCATAGTCATGTAGGTAGAAATCTCATAGTTATGAATCATAGGCGATTTACCACAATAGTCATGGATAATTAACCAACATAGTCCTAGGCAATTATCCTAAATAGTCATAGGCAATTAACTGTAATAATTTCAAAGTCATGGTCATAGACAATAGTCCTATGTTCATAATCATAGGCAATAATCTCATAATCATGAATCATGGTCGTAGGCAATAGTCTTATGCTCATAGTCATCGACATAGGCATAGTCTTATGTTCACAGTCATCGGCATAGGCATAGTCTTATGTTGACAGTCATAGGCATAGGCATAGTCTTATGTTCACAGTCATAAGCTTAGGCCACTAACAATAGTTTTCAACGTCACAGGCATAGGCACAGTCTCATCGGTAATTAATCACAGTAGTTCTTAATTAGATTCAAAGGCATATACAAGCACAGATTCAAAATGGAGGATCAGGCATATTCTTATATTCATTTAATTTTATGCCACAAATAGATCTAGACGTTCAAATATAAAAAGTAACTGACTTACATTGATCGGTTTCAGAATAGGATAATCAAATAGCGTTGGTGATTTGCTATGATTTGCATGACATTGCTCGCAACCGTCGAATTAGCCTTTGCTTCCCTTCATGAAGTTTTAACTTTATTTGAATCTCCAATATGCAATTCCTAGCCGTAGTCTTCAAGAATAGTCTTCGTGTTTTATTTTAATTTATTTATTTCAATTATTCCAGAGGCAGCATAAGGAGAGAATAAAATGGTGTAAAGAGAATGGGGCTAGGGGCTGTTTATATAGGATTAGGTGGACGAATCTAGACTGAAAACGAGACCAGAAACATCATAATGAACCCAGGCTCAAAACTGGGTTTCAGCACCAGGTCGATCCCCTGGTCGACAATATGGTCGACTTGGTCCCTGGGAGGTCGACACTATGGTCGACCTGGTCCTGGGCGGGAAATTTCCTGCCCAGCCTGTTTTGGGTTTTGAATTCGAATTCGAATTTCGAGCTGTTTTTCTGTTCTGAAAATCCTTGAAACTTCGGAGGGTCATATCTCCCTCATACGGACTCCGTTTCTCGAAAACTCGGACTCGTTTCCAAGTAGAATTTCGAGACGAACGCAATGGGATAACTCGTTTCCCTTGATTATTATTTTAAAATTTATTTATACTTTAATTTTCAAAACTTAATGTTACAGAATTACGGGGTGTTACATTCTCCCCCTCTTAAAAGGATTTTGTCCCCGAAATCTTCAAGTTAGGAAGAATGTATCCTACCATCCAATCACCCATCTACTCAACCATTCAATCACAGGCATTCATTGTCCTTAAAAAGATTTCTAGTGCATTCATGTTCATATGCATAGTGTATGTATATGTCTTTATCTAATGCAAAATCAGGCGGTCTACTGATTCAGTTGACCTCCTTAATGCGAATTATGTCAGTGCCATGCATCCAATCATGTATGCAAGCATCCCTAGTTATGTAAATACTACATGTGTGCATAGCCATCCATCCATATGCAACATCCATATGATAACATATTAAGTTAAATCCATTAAGCAAGTACATATATGCGAATGAAAGTGACTGAGTCGTTCTAGCGCCTATGATATGTATATGCATCCACGAGCAACCATTTGCAACCATCAATCATAACATGTTTCAAATAGATGTTTCAAATACATGTTTACATCCATTGGCTTCTACCTAAGGATTGATGATACGCCCTAGAGGATATACCTTAAAATCTAGAAAGTATGCGTAGAATTCCTAGAAAAAGAGATCAAGGATGTACCCTTAAGAAAAAGGGTATGATGCGTGTATCTAGTCTTCAGTCTTCTAAGTCGCATCTTCTTGAGCTTTACTTTTTTTATACCTTATCTAATTAATCTTCACGATTGTGAAGCTTCTTGACCTCCGTTTCCAAAACTGTTGTTGATCGGATAACTGGTTTTGCATTGTCAACTGGATATATGCGGAAGTCTACCTCGCGTTTTAGGGTTAAACTCCTAACCTAATCAGAAACATCTGCGTACTCATGGACTACCCTAACGGATTGCAAATCGTCGATAAATGCATTAAGCGATTCTAGCTAGCTAAGCCTAACTGATTCTTTACACTGAATCTCAAGGGTGTTTCCAAGGCAAGTCAAAAGTCTAACTACCCTCCTTTCAAAATTACTAGCCGACCAACCCAAGCCTAGAATCAACTCATAGCCCATGGAACCAAAAACATAAGCATTACTCTTAAACTCAACACTTAATATGGCTATTCTCAAATCCTTACAAACCAAAGATAAATGGGTCGAACCACCAATTCGATTTGAGACTAAATTGGGATCTTCTACTATACAAGTACTAAGGTGCGGAGACTCAGCTATGGAAGTAGATATGAACAAATGCGAAGCGCTAAGATCAAAAGAGTACTAACTGGTTGATCAAAATGAAAAGCTAAACTTTTCCAACAGAGACTTTTACTATCTCTCTCTCAGGTATTCTGGTGGGGGAAGCATGCACCCTCCCTTCTGAAAACCCTGTCCCTCGTCCTTACCCTTGACCTTAATTATATGCCCTATTATACCATGAAAAAGATACTTCCTCTCGTCTTAGGTTTTATAATTCCTTCTTTCTTCGTGAGTCGAGTTTATATCCATGAATTTCTCATCCTTGTGTTGAGCTCCCTAGCCAAACTCCCTTATCCTCATCTTTACCATCCCTTTGTAATCATATATTGACAAGTTTCACAAAAGCTGCCTCCATCGCACGGAAAACCCTTCAAAGCATGAAAGAAAACTAGCTGCAGGTGAAACTACTATGGCTATAGATGGAAGTCGGGCACTACTTTTCCCTTCGATAGGTGTCATAGTCTTATCAAGCCTATGGAACCGTGCCGCGATGAGATTACCTCCCAGAAAGCCAGGAGCCCCGAAGACAAAAGAAAGAAGGGGACAAGAATTCAGATAGAGGATCAGAAGATAGTGCGTATGGCTTTAGGGGAATATGCCTTTAAAACAAAACTTTTCTTTTGAAAACGCTTCCTTTAAAACCGTTGAAAATAAATTTTCAAATCTTTTATTGATCCGGTAACCTTCAGCTCTGATACCATGTGTAACACCCCACATCCGTTAAGGTCACTCACAAAGGGAATGCCTTAACTTCGGTGGAGAGTTATAGGTAAAAGATAAAGATAAGTTACAAGACAGAAAAAATCAAAACAGTGAAAAATAGGACATTACTTTATTGATAAAATAGTTTGTACAACAATTGTTTTCCAATATTAGAATATCTGTCTTACAAAAAAAAAAGAAGCATAAAATAACATTTATATTCCCCAATGTAGTGTGAGTCAGCCATAGCAATGGAAAAGAGAATCCCAGAAAAATTTCGACTAATCTTCAGCTTGGAAAGAAAACTGGACTAAGTAGTAATATTCCCTCCCTGCGAACCTTAGGGGGGGGGGACGGAAGACAAGAAAGCGAAAGAAAACAGAATTGGACATAAAGTCTGGTAAATTCAGTAACTTTCAGCATGTGAACAGGTAAAAGCAACATGACATGAATTTAACTGAATACAAGAAAACGGCATGATAACGGGAATCATAAGGTTAGCACAAGATAAGATAAGGTAAGATAAACTAGATGCACTTCTATACTTTCTTTGCTTTGCTACTACCTTGTTATTCTAATTTCTATAACTCTGCACCACCTAACTAGTAATCTATATAAACTGATAAGAATAGATACGTGGTCCCAATTCCCGCAATTGTGGTTGTTTCAGGTGTACATCTATTAATTATTACCTAGATCTAATCTAGGGTTTCCTATCGAGCGCATTCTAGATCCAACCAGGGTTTACGCTACCCAGGGCTACTGGGGTTTATGCTACCTATTGAACATTTCTCGGATTTTAGGGTTCACGCGACCTAGGTCCATCTAGGGATTATGCTACCTATCGAACGACGCCCCTAATCTAGGACACACTACCCAGAGTGGTATATGTTCCTAGACTTTCCCCACGTATGTGTCGTGGATCGTTATCGCAATCTAGATGCACATGTCCTCTATATGTGCGACCCGAGTCCCGTGGCAGGGAAAATCAAGGAACACGGAACTCGGTCGGGAGCTTTCAGATATCTGCCGATGCAGACGCTAAGGTCTATTTTTCCAGTGGCGATGGTCCCACTTGACCGCTCCCTCAACTAATGAAAACCTTGAAAAATGAGAACTATACGCAGGCCCTCTATGCCCCACTAACCTATGACCATCCGCACCCATAACTAGATAGCAAGTATATGGTCTTTTGGAGTTCTCCGCCATTCTGCTGTACGTATCTTGACTGACTCAAGATGGTAGGTAGACGACGAGTTGCTATCACAGGGCTACTAATCTCGCCGAAACACGTTGGTCAATCCTAGTCTTTAGGTTGCCTTATATTGCAACCAAGGCATACCCTTGGTTCTTTTAACGTAGACTTTAACCTCTGTGAGCCCAGGCGTATCATCTGCAGCCTCACAGAAGGATACCAAGAGTACCCTCACGTCCCTTCGAAGCCGCGTCCTTTATAACCCAGTTTGTTGGAGCCTTCTTTAAGATCAGATGGATGTTCGCTCCTTCTCGTGTTCTACTAAGGTTTACTACTTAGTTCCCTCAACTAAGGTTTACTGCTTAGTTCCTGAATCGTCGTTTTCTTAACTAAGGTTTACAACTTAGTCCTCTTAACTAAGGTTTACTACTTAGTTCTTTTTCTCATTAAGTTGGATTGGTTAAGTGTCATTAGTCAATTCAAGTTAACTTAACCCATTAATTTGTCATGTTAGACTGGTTAAATGTTACCATTAGTTCATGTTGACTTAACCCGACCACAAATCAAGTTATATCGGTTAAGTATTTCTTATTACTTAACCCCACCCTTTCATCTTGTATTGGTTAAACGTTCCCTTTAACTTAACCCAGCCCATTTGTTGAGCGAACACGTTATAACGGTTAAGTGTTCTCTTAGTTAACTTAACCCTAACATCTGTTTAATTCACATGCCCTAATGGTTAAGTATTGTCCTTTCGTGTTTTAACTTAGCCTTGTTCATTTGGCACACTATGATGGCTAAGTGTTCTAAGCTTACTTAACTCCACCTTCTAGTCTAGTTAACATGTTAAATTGGCTAAGTGTATTTTACTTAACCCCACCTTCTAGTCTAGTTAACATGTTAAATTGGCTAAGTGTATTTTACTTAACCCCACCTTCTAGTCTAGTTAACATGTTATAACAGTTATTTAACCCCTACAAGTCTTGTCTTGTTAACATGTTAAGTTGGTTAAGTGTTCCTATGGACTTAACCCTCCCATTCTCGGTAAACTGTTTTTTAGCTTTAAACTGTTCATTTAAAGCACAAACCACTCACATTAGACAAATATTGTTGCAGTCACTGGATGTGCCGGTCGGTTCCGGGCAGATTTACAACATAACTCAGTCTAACCTCGGGTCCTTTTGGGCTTAATGCTTTAACCACCCACATTAGATAGGTATTGTTACGGTTGCTGGATTTGCCGGGCAGTTCTGGGTAGTCTTATACCGTAACTCAATCTAACCTCGGGTTAGGCATATTCGTCTATCCTAGATTTACATATTTATCCTTTTTGTCTATATGTAAATTTCTAACAACTCTTTTAAAACAGTTTGGCCTATATCATATTCATTTGTCATGCCCACTAACATACCTATATTCGCGGCCCAAATCTTGATTTACCTATCGTTTAACCCAACCTGCAGTTCTATGCCAATTTAGATCTAGTATTTCCATTTACAGTTCATGTCAAAACTAGATTTGATACTCTAGTTTACAATTTATGCCTAAAGCTTAGGTTACCAGCCAATACTAGATTCAATATATCAAATTGCATCTTCTATAATTCACGTCAAATTACCCCAACTTGCATCAAATAGTCATTTTATAATACATGCTCTAAATTATGCCAAATAATATAGATTTCATGTTATACCCAAATAACCCTGCATTCATAACGTACGTATACCATGATTTCACAAGTTTTCTAAATACTCATGAAATGAAACTAAAAAGGGAATAGAGGACAAACATGAGAAGTGACATAAAAGAATAGGCATGCAAAAGCGACCAAAATACAAGAATAATGGATCCAATGGTTTTGGTGTACATAATAGCGAATAGGAATAAACTAAGGAAGTCACACCCTAGGTATGAGATCCAATAAAATGCCAGTTCGGTGTACAACATGGTTTGTAACTGTAGTGTTATGGGCATAAACGATTAACCATAATAGTCTTAGGCGATTAACCGCAATAGTCATAGTCATGGTCATAGGTAGAAATCTCATAGTTATGAATCATAGGCGATTTACCACAATAGTCATGGATAATTAACCAAAATAGTCCTAGGCAATTATCCTAAATAGTCATAGGCAATTAACTGTAATAATTTCAAAGTCATGGTCATAGACAATAGTCCTATGTTCATAATCATAGGCAATAATCTCATAATCATGAATCATGGTCGTAGGCAATAGTCTTATGCTCATAGTCATCGACATAGGCATAGTCTTATGTTCACAGTCATCGGCATAGGCATAGTCTTATGTTGACAGTCATAGGCATAGGCATAGTCTTATGTTCACAGTCATAAGCTTAGGCCACTAACAATAGTTTTCAACGTCACAGGCATAGGCACAGTCTCATCGGTAATTAATCACAGTAGTTCTTAATTAGATCCAAAGGCCTATACAAGCACAGATTCAAATGAGAGGATCAGGCATATTCTTATATTCATTTAATTTCATGCCACAAATAGATCTAGACGTTCAAATCTAAAAAGTAACTGACTTACATTGATCGATTTTAGAAAAGGATAATCAAATAGCATTGGTGATTTGCTATGATTTGCATGACGTTGCTCGCAACCGTTGAAGTAGCCTTTGCTTCCCTTCTTGAAGCTTTAACTTTATTTGAATCTCCAATATGCATATCCTAGCCATAGTCTTCAAGAATAGTCTTCGTGTTTTATTTTAATTTATTTATTTCAATTATTCCAGAGGCAGCATAATGAGAGAATAAAATGGTGTAAAGAGAATGGGGCTAGGGGGCTGTTTATATAGGATTAGGTGGACGAATCTAGACAGAAAACGAGACCAGAAATATCAAAATGAACCAGGCTCAAAACTGGGTTTCGGCACCAGGTCGACCCCCAGGTCGACACTATGGTCGACCTGGTCCCTGGGAGGTCGACACTATGGTCGACCCCCAAGTCGACCTGGTCCTAGGTGGGAAATTTCCCGCCCAGCCTGTTCTGGGTTTTGAATTCGAATTTGAATTCGAATTTCGAGCTGTTTTTCTGTTCTTAAAATCCTTGAAACTTCGGAGGGTCATATCTCCATCATACGGACCCCGTTTCTCAAAAACACGAACTCGTTTCCAAGTAGAGTTTCGAGACGAACGCAATAGCCCAACCCATTTCCCTTGATTCTTATTTTAAAATTTATTTATACTTTAATTTGCGAAACTTAATGTTATAGAATTACAGGGTGTTACAGGAAGCCCATCATTCTAGGATGACTATCCATCCAGGTGGTAATAAGATGTATAGAGATATGCAGAGGTTTTTTTTTTCGGTTGGGATGAAGAAAGATGTAACGGAGTTTGTTTCTCGTTGTTTAGTTTGCTAGCAAGTCAAATCTAAGCAAAGGAAGCCCTGCGGTTTGCTTCATCCTTTGGAAGTGCCACAGTGGAAGTGGGAGAGCATCTATGTGGATTTCATTTGTGGTTTGCTTAGATCGAGGAAGGACAACACCAGTATCATAGTTATAGTAGACAAGATTACTAAGAGTGCTCATTTCATTCTTGTTACGAGTGAGAGAACGACAACATGGTAGGCATCAGTTTATCTTCGTGAGATAGTCCGTCTATATGGAATACCTTCTAGCATAATGAGTGATCGTGACCCCATCTTCACTTGTGAGTTCTAGAAGAGACTACAAGAAGCATTAGGTACACAGTTATGTTTGAGCATCGCATATCACTGAAAAGTCAGTGTGTGAATTAAGTAGGATCTTTATATGGATATAGCGGAATTGTATATGTGACAAGCTAACTTGTAAAATACAATAGTTATGCATGTAAATCTAAGAAATATAGATATATCACAAGCAAGTAAAAGTGGTAAGTAAAGACACTTAGGAATTTTATACTGGTTCGGACTTCCAGTCCTACGTCCAGTCCCGAAGCTCCTCTTCGGAATTCACTAACACGCCCTCTCTTAACCCAGAGGAATAGGTCACAGTACACCCGAGCACCAACAAGGATGTCCCCGCCTGAGCACCCACACAGGACTTCACAAATTACAAAGCAGTTTTGACTTCTGAATGTTTTCTTGTATCAACACTGAATAGCCAACGATTAAGTGCACTCTTCCTATAATCTTATCCTCAAGTGTTTGATGTGTATGTGAAGATTTAAGGAAGTATGTTTCTTGTTGAATCAAGAGATATGAAATAACTTCTAAGATTCAACAAGAAACTTGAATTATAAAGGGCTTTTAGAATGAGGTGAGTATAAAGATGTAAATCAGAAATTAGAGTAGTGTAAGTGAGAATCGATGATTTGGAAAACATGTTTGTAGTGTACATATAGTTGCTGAAAGGTAGAAATCTTTCATGAAGAGTTCCAGCGAAGAATTGAATCTATTTTTGTTCATAAAGGAAGAGAAATCTCTTCATGAAAGAAAGCAAATCTTTATAGAAATAACTCTTATTTTTTGATCGGTCAACAGGTATAAAAACCACTAGTCGACTAGTCAACAGAGAAAATCGTATATATATTTGAATATGAAAAGAAACTAGCCATTACTGGGCTCTGGATTCCTGACCGGTCGAACTAGTCTGTTTTTCACCAGTCGACTAGTTAGGTGAAACCAGTCCAATAATGCTATTCCTGACTGGTTAGGTGAAACCAGTCCAATAATGGTTAGGTGAAACCAGTCCAATAACACGACTCAATACTCATATATATATATATATATATATATATATATAAACCTAGCTCTTTAATACGATCTTCATTGTTTTCCATTTCCTTTTGCCATGAATCAGAAATATCGTGAATCAGCATTCCTCCTCTGTTTTGATTGATGATAACATCTCTCATTTTGTTAAAATATTGAATTGCTCCCCCTGAATGTATGCTTGTACATATATATTTAGCTCCCCCTGAATCTCTGCAACATTTTGTTAGTTCATAATATAACATATACTTACCGTGCGACTTCCTGTAACAAAATGTTAGCATATAACATACATATATGCATATAACTAATTAAATCGATACTTATTCTCCCTTTTTGCCATCGATAAAAAAGAATACATGCTATAAGTAATTGAGAGTAGTATAAGTTATAGTGTCGATGGAATCCAACGATGTTTTTTTCGAAAGATTAGGTAGGTGTGGATGGAGATGATTTTGATGAGCTTGATTTTTTTGACATGTTGTGATAGGCTTTATAGTTTTAATGATTGAAGAGGAATTTTGTTTTTGAGAAGGCAGTATTGTTTTCTTATGTATTTATATGAAAGTAAATACTAAACATAGTAAGCACAAATGATAGGTAGAAACACTCGTGTTCATCCATTTAGAAACTAAGTTAGTTTGTTAATAATAGTAAAAGAAACTGTAAAAAAATGTCCGTAAACAGCAAGTAATAACATAACTAACTAGCAAGATAACTAAAAATGTTTGAAAGCATATCCCTTTTTTTCTTAAAAATGTAATTATATATATATGTATATATATACATGAGTACATATTATTATACGTATTTTATAATCAAAACATGAGCTTGATGAAAATACTATATATATATGTATATATATATATATTAAAAAAAAAGTTTTTAGAAAGAAACTTACTGTCGTGAAGTGATTAAATCCTACTTTAGTTACTTTCTTCTTAAAAACTATCTCCTTGCTAAAATTATCAATCACGGATAGAAATTATATTAAGTGGTACCTGCAAAGAATGTAAAAATATATTGGTACCCACTTCCTTTATTAGGGTCCTAAGGGTTAAATCTTAGGAAATCAAACCGTGGAGGGTTCGGAGTCCCTTTTGAAAATATAATTAATATTATTCTGAACAATATATATAAGAAATTCTTAATACATTTGTTCCTAATCAAAATATTATTGGTTTTTGGAACCCATATACTAATATTTCTCGAATTAATTTTCTTAGTATTATCTAGTTTTTTAATACAAGGAATTATTGGTTTAATATTAGAACTAGATTTCTTAGAACTAGATTTCTTTTTAGAATTACTTTTTGAACATATCCTAGCCCTTTTTTTACTAGAAACTAATTGAGAATTTTCTAATATCTTAGATAAATTTTCTCTACCTTTATTAAAAATTGTTAACATTCTTAGAAATATTATATAATTTAACTTTTAGACTAGAATTTTCTAATTCTGTAATTTTAACTTTAGTATTCAAGTCATGATTCTCAGAAACTAGTATATCATTTTTATCCTTTTGAGTCTCAATTTCTTGACTCAACATAGAAATCTGAGAATTTGCAACTAATAAAGATTCTTGTAATTTTCTAATCTCATCTTCTAAAATCTCCTTTTCATCTTTTAATAAGTCTCTTTCAATTTCTGCCCTTTTTTATCTTTATTTGCTTGTTTATACTTTCTTTTAAAATTATTTCTAGATTCTAAAACTTCCATATTAATTTCCATTAATTCATCATAAGTAATCACTGAACTCTGTATCTTTTTCCATGAAGCATAGTTTGCTTGTTCGTTGTCACTATCAGAAGGTGATGAATTTGAATTATCCCAAGTGACTGAGAAAGCTCCTTTTTGTTGCTATTCTTCTTTAATTCTAGACAATTCTTTTGATAATGTCTGATCTTGTGACACTTGAAACATTCCACCAAGGATCGGTCAGGTTCTTTTGTTGAATTCTTTTTCATATTCTTACTTTGGCCTTTTCTATATTTCAGAAATTTTCTGAAATTCTTCGCTACAAGTGCAATATATTCTTCATCCGATTCTGACTTATCTTTTTCATCATGGAAAGCTAAATATTTCTTATATTGGACATGTGCTTTCTTTGCCTGTAAGTTTACTTCATAGGACATGAGATTACCGACTAAATCTTCAGGTTTCTTGGCAGAAAGATCATTAGCTTCTTCAGTAGTTAAAACCATTCTTTCCCACTCATCCGTCAAAGAGTTTAATATTTTTTAAACTATAACAAAATCAGGGTGTTTTTCTCCTAATCCTAAAAGAGAATGATAAATATTTTGAAATCGTGAGTACATGTCATTTATAGACTTATTCTCGTTCATTCTAAAATTTTGAAACTGGTTTTTAAGCATGGATATCTTACTTTGTTTGACCTTGTTAGTTCCTTCATGAGTTATTTTGAGTGTTCGCCAGATTTCAATTGCGGTGTTGCACATACAAACCCGGTTAAACTCATTTCTATCCAAGGGCTATGTGTATTCTTTCTGTGTAATACTCCAAGCTTCAAAACTATTGGCTTGCATGTATATTCTCATACGTGTAGCCCAATAACTATAATTCATGAAATTTAAAAAGGGTGATCTTGTAGTAGATTGGCCTTCAGTATGTCCAGTATTAGTTCTAGTACTAGTGTTATTATCCATATTAACTATGTATCAAATAACGGTTTTATGGTTAAATGATAACCTCGCCCAGATACCAATTGAAAAGTCGGTGTGTGACTTAAGTAGGATCTTTATATGGATATAGCGGAATTGTATATATGACAAGCTGACTTGTAAGCTACAATAGTTATGCAGGTAAATCTAAGAAATATAGATATATTACAAGAAAGTAAAAGTGGTAAGTAAAGACACCAAGAATTTTATACTGGTTTGAAATTTCCGTCCTATGTCCAGTCCCGAAGCTCCTCTTTGGAATTCACTAACACGCCTTCTCTTAACCCGGAGGAATAGGCCACAATACACCCGAGCACCAACAAGGATGTCCCCGCTTGAGCATCCACATCTGACTTCACAAATTACAAAAGAATTTTGACTTTTGAATGTTTTCTTGTATCAACACTGAATAACCAACGATTAAGTACACCCTTCCTATAATCTTATCCTCAAGTGCTTGATGTGTATGTGAAGATTTAAGGAAGTATGTTTCTTGTTGAATCAAGAGATATGAAATAACTTCGAAGATTCAACAAGTAACTTGAATTATAAATAGCTTTTAGAATGCGGTGAGTATAGAGATGTAAATCAGAAATTAGAGTAGTATAAGTGAGAATTGGTGATTCGTAAAACATGTTTGTAGTGTATATATAGTTATAGAAAAGTAGTAATCTTTCATGAAGAGTTTCAGCGAAGAATTGTATCTATTTCTATTCATAAATGAAGAGGAATCTCTTCATGAAGTGACGCAACTCTTTATAGAAATGACTGCTATTTTCTGATCAGTCAACTAGTATAAAACCACTAGTCGACTGGTCAACAGAGAAAATAATATATATATATATATATACACACATACATATACATATATATTTGAATATGAAAAGAAACTAGCCGTTACTGGGCTCTGGATTCCTGACCAGTCGACTGGTCTGTTTTTCGCCAGTCAAGTGGTTAGGTGAAACCAGTCCAATAATGCTATTTTCTGATTATATATATATGTAAATACGTGCATTTGTGTTATACTTTGAGGATAGATTTTAACATATTTCTAACACGACTCAATACTCACATATATATATATATATATATATATATATATATATATATAACTTAGCTCCTCAATGCGATCTTCATTGTTTTCCATTTCCTTGTTGTCATGAATCGAAAATATTGTGAATCAACAATCATCCTTAGACCGATGGGCACACTGGGAGGGTGAATAGAGTTCTGGAGGATCTTTTGAGGTTGTATATCCTAGACCTATGCAGTTAAAGACCCGCAAAATCCCCTCTATAGCCCATAGCACTCTCTATTCGATACGCTATTTCAATTTAGCGCTGATGAATAGTACCTCCGCTTTAAGCCCAGTTAATTTTCGCTGCACCCGCTAAATCAACGCTATTTAGCACCCGCTTTAGCAATACTAATATATTTAAGATGATTTGAACTATTCTCTTTTAAAATAAATCAAAAACGTTAACGTAAGGAGCTAATTTTAAGCCATAAATGACTTATATAATATAGAAATCTATAGTAATCCTTGAATCTAGTGTGCATAACTTTTATATTCTTTGAGTTTGTTGTATAATATTAGTTAATATTCATTTCTTCTACATAAATGATGCAAGAATGATAATTAATTAATTTTAATTATATAGTTTTACATATAATTAACATTTTTGCACATCCGATATAGCCCCGCTATTTTCTTGCTTTATCCCCGCTATAGCGTTTTACACCTCTACCGCTATAGCACCGCTAAGCGCTTTGACTACATAGTCCTAGACTTCGGAGCAACTTGGGAGGAGCATCTTCCATTGGTTGAGTTTGCCTACAACAACAGTTATCAAGCTAGTATTGGCATTGCACCCTTTGAGAACCATTGTACGGACGACCTTGTAGATCACAGACTTGTTGGTGGAAGTCTAGACAGGCATAAGTCATGTGCAGATAAGAGAAGGACCGAAATTGAGTTTGAGGTGGGAAACATGGTTTTCATTAAAGTATCACCTTTAAGGAATGTGGTTCGCTTTGGATTTGTAGAGAAATTGGCACCAACGTTTGTAGGGCTATTTCCCATAGTAGAAAAGATGGGCCAAATGGCTTATAGTGTGAAGCTGCCTGAGAGATTGGCAGGTGTTCATGATATTTTCCACGTTTGTCATTTACGGAAATGTTTGCACGATACAACAGAGGTAGTTGAGTCGAGTATGCTTGAGGAAGTAGAGGTAGAATGGGAGGCGACAGTTAGACGAGTTCTTACCCGTATTCTTGGATCGGAGGTTAAGAAGCCATGCAACCAAGAGGTCAAGTTGATGAAAGTTCAACAGGGAGAAGACCGCGAGGATGCAACTTGGGAGACTGAAGTCAAAATTCGTGCTTTGTACCCTTTTCTTTTCAAGGGTATGTTCTTAACTTCTTTTTCAAAGCTTTTATTCATACTTGATTCTATTATGTAAGTATATCCTACCGATCGAATCTTCGACCTTTAGGTAGGAAACCAATGGATGTAAACATGTGTTGGAGACATGTTATGGTTAATGGATGCAAGTGGATGCTAGTGTTTGCTAGTGGTTGCTCGTGGATGCATACACACATATTAGGCACTAGATCGGCTCTATCACTTACATATTGCATATGGATGTGTAAGCATTTAAAATTTTATGGATGGAAATGACTATATCATCATATGGATGTTGCATTTGGATGGATGATTGTGCACACATGTAGGGTTTTACATGATATATTTGGATTATTTGCATACATGTTGGATTCATGGCACTAATATACATTGCATTAAGAAGGTCGACTGAATCAGTAGACTGCCTGGTCTTTCACATTAGTATAGGGACATATACACATACCTTAGCATATGTTCATATAAATATTAGAAATCTTTTTAGGATAATGAATGCCTATGATTGATGGATGAGTAGATGATTGATGGATGTTAGGATATACATTCTTCTTAACTTGGAGATTTCGGGGACGAAATCCTTTTTGTAGGGGAGAATGTAACACCCCGTTATTTTAAAGAACACTATAATGATAAACTAAAGAATACATAATTAAATACTGGGAAGTAAGTAAAACGTATTGCACCATTGCATTTGCCTCAAAATTCTACTTAAGGTTGACTCCGAGTTTGCGTAAAACAAACATCATATGAGAAAGTTATTGAGCTTAGAAGTTTGTATATATATAAGAGCAATATATAAAAACAAATCAAGTCCAGAAAATTCAAACAGTTGAAAATTGAAGAGGGAAAGGGACGCCGGATTGAGACCCATTGGGGGTCTACCCACTCTAGGGTGTCGACCTGGGTCGACACACTCAAGGGGGTGTTGAACCTAGGGTCGACACGGGGGTCGACCCACCCCAGATCTAGCTAGGTTCATTCCCTGAACCTGGACTTGTTTCTGAACGAGATTCGTTGGGTTAAGGCTATAAATATGACCTCATTTATATTGTTTTACACATCAAAAACAATAGAGACAATGAGATGTTTCCACTGCTTGGATTGAGTTAGCCTATTTTTCTTCAACAACAACTTATACACATACAAGAAATTCTTTTGCAATATCTGCTTGTTATTTTTTATTCTTTAGATCCAGTCTCTATGAATTCATGTTATTTTTAGATATAAACATTTAACAAGTAATGTTGACATGTTTATAAATATGGATCTAAACCTATGCCTATTCAGAATCTAATTCATACCTAAACAGATTTGTCATTACATGTACACCTGATCTACTATTCAGTTCTTATATTCCTATTATGTTATTATGCCTATTTCTCTACTTTTCTCTCCCTCTTTCCCCTTTTTATTTTTATAGTCTGGGCTACCTTCGAGCCTAGGTGTAATGACCCGAATTTTTAACCGGTTCTTGTTAGTAATTAAACCAACTTAAACCGTTCATAAAGACGGATTGTTATGGGTACTAACATATTTGCACAAAAATAATAGAACTTTTTATTCCATTACCAAATATTACATCAGAGATACCAGGAACATCAGAGCACAACATAACCTCAACGGAAATAAACTCTTCGGCGGACTAAGAAAATCCAAAATAAAGCATTAGCTCCAACTCTGAATCCAAAACCTTCAAACTAATCTACTGGCTGCCTGTACAAAATTATGGGCACCCAGAGTTTAGGTGTGGGAACAATAAACTCTAGGTCAGTCGTGGGATTGGTGTGAGAACTCAAAACAGTTGTTATTTAAGGTTAATTTTAAAGTTAGGTAATTCAACGAACCACGCCGCTAACGCAGAACGGGTTTACTCCATATGAATTCCCGTGCATAGAAATTCGCAATTACTTTTGGAAAATGAAACTACTATAATGTCACGTGGCACACACACAATGCAAGCGCACACATAGGCGACGTTTCTCCTTATGTTAGTCAAAAATGCTTGATAGGTGAAAATCCTCTTTCAATACTATAATATATTGTGAAAACAATTTCGAAAGTAAATGTATCAATCTTAGCCAGCATATACCATATTGATGTATAGTATACAACTAAAACCGTAGGGCTTGCAGCGAAGAACAGGTTTCTAATAATGGCCAGGCAACGGAACTTCCTTCCGAAACGAATTTTGAACACCTCAAGAGGGATGTACGAGGATCAACTAATGCTCCTCATGGCAACACAAGGCCGGGTTACCCCTTAACTGGGTAACTTAGAGTACGCCTGAGTATGCCATCTCCTGGTAATTACCGACCTTTTCGAGCGCTCGCCAACACCAACCACAAAAGTAGATGATTTTACCACTAGGATAATACCTAGGCTCCATAACATAGTACACTTTTTATCTAGAAGGAGACAACACCCATAACCCTGCTGCATTTCTTCCTGTTTTGGCCATTTACTGGGGTGTGAGGCTTGCCGAAGTCACGATACACAAAGCTACGCTTAAATAAGCCATGCTTTGATCATCCATAACTCAATATATAACTTAAGTATGCCACATTGTCCCTTCACAACGCATCACTGATTTCCATCAATATATAACCTCTAAGCTCATACGTCTTAGAGAAGGGTGTTAAGCAAGAGAATGAATTCTCCGCCACCAAGCAGATATATATTTAACAGAGATCAGTGCTACGCAGTCAATTACAATGTCAGACACACAATCCATACAAATCCGTTCTGGGTCTGAACGAAACACATTTCCGAAAATCTCCAAATATATTCAAACCACATTCCACTTATTACCTTGTGTCGGGGGATCAACCCAACCGAGACATCAACAATTAATTCAAACAATTCAAAGAATCCCGGTCTTCATTCGTTGATTTCCAAGTCTTGAATTGCTCCATAACATCGTATTATTACTTGGAATGGTTTCCGAACATGTATTCGATTATGGTCTTTCCAAGTAACAAGCGTAATCTCCTTCCAAATCATTATCAAACTCACTAACAATTCAAGATTGGAATTTCTTTAAATTTCATAAATCCGATTATTATCTTAACTCTTTAAAATATACATCTTTGATCCTTATTTTTCAAAACATAGTTCTTCATTCCCTTTTCTTAATTCTTCCAATTTACCCATCTTTATTTGGATTGAAATTCCATTTACGATAGTCCAAAACAATTGATATTCAAACATAATTTAAATAGAGTTTAATCGACTTATATTTGATATCAATTCACAACTCGGGCAACACTATCAGAATCTGGATATGAATATATTTTAATATTTCTGATAGTATTTGTGCGCTCCTGGAATTCCATATCGAATATTCGAATACTAACTTCATCCAAAACTCCTTTCCTTTTTAATTCAAACCTCCCATCTCTTATTCAAAATTCTAGATACATTACATACCATATAATTTAAAATCTTTCCAAAATATTTGACAAATCCCTTTCTCATAATTAAACAATAGTTTATGGTTCAAAATATTTAAATTTCAATCATTTTCAAAGGAATAGTTTAATAATGTTAAAAGCGTTGTCAAAGGTGCTGCAAAAAGGTTATTTAACCAAATCAATCCAGAATCATTCAAAATTCATATATTCTAACTCAAATCACATTAAAATAATAAAATATGATTTATCATATTTATCTGGATTTTTAAATAATTTTTTTATAAGCTCATTTTATTCGATTTTTCCATTACGGTCGTCGAACTAAATGTATAGTGACCTTTTCCAATTTCGTTTTAAATATAACTTGAAATCATATGTTGGAACTTGAATATTCCTTTTCTATTCGAAAGCTATTATCATTTGAAATCCAATGTTTCTTATTTCAAGTCAAACCGATTTCGAATAATCAAATTTTAACCATTTGAAAATTAAAATCGATATATACGAACTGTCACACTGCAGTGCACTCTATTTACGCCATACAACGATTTAAATATAAATCATTCAAATCCTCTTCAATTTGAATTTATATTTTCAATTCTTTTGAAAAACAGTTTTATATTGTATTTCAAATTTGATTTCAAATTTACCATCCCGTTTGTCATATCAGTTAAGGATAGCCAGGGAGAGCAGGAAACTATATTTCCGAACCCAAGCCTAGACATTATCCTCGCTCTTATCCTATAACGTTCTGGTGTATATATATTATCATATTATAATTTAAAACATTGTTAGTATATAAAGCCATATTCAAATTTTCAAAATATCATTTTGAAGTAAACTGAACTTGATAATATTTTAATATTAAAAAAATCAATCTTCGTATGGAAGGGGAATAAAATCGATCGCCTGTATAATTCCACAACTATTGTGTGTGTATGAGAATTCATGCAATCATAATAAATCAACCATATAAATCAGATGAACAAGAATTATAATCACAACTAATAAACAATAATTTCAGCTTTGCACAAGCGTTACGG
The DNA here is from genome assembly GCA_030737875.1 of Allium sativum. Taxonomy (NCBI): domain Eukaryota; kingdom Viridiplantae; phylum Streptophyta; class Magnoliopsida; order Asparagales; family Amaryllidaceae; genus Allium; species Allium sativum. The sequence goes on along the minus strand of CM060914.1, from coordinate 141,337,488 downwards.
TCAATAACGTTTATCAGTGTTCAGTGTGCTATCTACACATCCATTCAAAAAATAACATCCATATCCAACCAATCATTATTAACTAATTATAATTATCACAACTAATTATAATTATTCAACCACTATCAATTTAAATAAATAATTTAAATTAGGAGTTCTCACCATAATAGCTCCAAAATCTTCATTTCCAGAGCGAACAAGCCAACGAACACTGCTACCGCTACTCGTACTGCTTTCAGTCCACTTCTATTAGCAGCTAATTATTTATCTGCTAATTTATATATTGAAATTCGATCAATAACTATCTTTGTTATGTATATTTGTGTATATGACTTTTCATTTTATTATAAATTTTTACTTAACTAAATTTACCAATATTAAGCATCAGTGCATTCTATATTTCGATACGATTCCAAAGCCACTAACGGCACATTAATCGAATCTATATCGAATGAGTTAGGAGCGTTTAAAATTTATAACTAATATATATAATAATTAAAATAAACATACCAAAATAATTTCGGCCCAAGGCCCATATCCTTCTCATGCACAAAACCCAGTCCATACTTTCTACTTCATCTTCATCCTTCCGCTTCCTTTCTTCGATCATTTCCTGATCATATTCCACCGTGCATGGTGTGCACTCACACACAACAAAACTCCACCATATTTAAATCCAAGACAACCAAGATATTGCTCTTCACCTCCTCAACGCCTTGCACCAACTCGCCGCTACTCCGATCCACCATTTCAAAATCCGATCCCCCCATGCCGAGAGCTGCTGCGAAAACGAATGCGTGGGCACATAATGTCGCACCCCCAAATCTTGCACCGATATCCACCAAACTATACCACAACGAAGCCCATACTTATCTCATCATCACGCCACACTCCACTTTGCCAATCATTGCCTGATTCTCCGACAATCTCTAACCCTAGTTTTGAGCATTTCTGATCATCAACGCGGAATCGAACCAAATTTTCACCAAAAATACTACATCTTCAGCGGATCGCAGCGGCGCAGATGGCACGATCTAATTCTCTTTGGATTGAGAGACACGATTTTTAGAAGTTTTGAACCCATTTCTTCAATTCTTTGTAATTTTGAGATTTCTCCTTCATTAATCAATGAAATCTGGAATCGTCAATTTCTAAAAATCAGAAACGACGATCCGAACAACTTCCACGTAGATTATTTCAGCTAAAATTGAATAGATTGAGAGTGGTGGATTTTTGAATGAAAGGAAATGTTTATTTCCATTTGCTGGAATGTAAATATTGAAAGCAAAAGAAGAAAAAAAGAATGACGTAAAGAAATTGATGTTAACAACTGAATGTATGTATGAAAAATGAGGATTTGGTTCACCTTAAATAAGGAGGATTCAAGGGTATTTTAGTCATTCATTCATAGCACACTTGGATTATGTCATGGTGCTTAATTCATGCATGATGAAAACTAAATGGACAACTCATCTTTGATCCTTACCCTAAGGAATTTTAAAATAGTTTATCTTAGCCACACTTTTGCAATACTTATAAATGTAGCTAAATTTTCAATACATATGAGTGTAGCCATCTTACTATTTAAGGTTTATCAATATATAACTTATTAATATTTCAAAAACATTTATTTATATCATTTATAAAATATACACACATATAATTTACCTAAATTTATACTAAAAAATGGTCTCAAATAAATACATAACAATCCTTATGCAATTTTATAAACACCATTGTAATCTATCCAAATAAATAAAATAAAAATCATTCTTGTAAAATCTTAAAAATACTTATCATTTACCAAATCATATTCTTATATTAATATTATCAAAATCAGATAGTATCATTACTTATTAATAATGGAATATTTATAAAAACTTATAAATTAAATATAACTTCTAAAATAAGTTTTCTCATACAAAAATCATATTTATAAAATAAACAAGATACTTATTTAATATTAAATCTATATTTAAAACCTTATAAAAATTAATTTATATTCAGAAAAACTAAATTATCCAATAAAAAATTCTAATTAAACTTAGTTAAAAATTCCGGGATATCACATTCATCCCCCCTTAAAACTCTTCGTCCTCGAAAAGGAAGATGAGTAAATTTAAATTCCTTTACTAATTTCAAATTTATTTCTCTTTTAACATATCAAAAATGTAATGGTCAGAACCAAGGCCTATATCATCTTAGGATACTCTATTTGATGTTCATTAAAGGTAGAGGTTTATATAATCTCGTAATTACTAGGGTCGTCACCAGTCATGTTCATAATCAAATTCTCTGAGTTAGACCTAGAGCTACTACCACTACCATTGAGGAGAAACTGGGATAGATATCGTCTAGTACATAGATGTCTACGACCCTAAGAAACTTTACAGTTTAGAAAGCATATGTCTAACTTACCGATAAAGTTATGGAACCCAAGTTTTACTTTACAATTAAAGTCAAACTACAAGACTAAGTGTTCAAATTAGAAATTCCAAATACTCAAATAAATATTCCCTTTTTCCCAAAACATTTAATTATCCCTCAAAAATAACATCTTGAATAAATTTAAAATATTTGAAATTTCTGTTGCACTTAATACAAATTTAAGCAAGAGATAATTCGAAATACTTACCTCTAATTCAAAACCATGTCACTAATCCACCTATCCATGGTTTTGTCAAGGTAGGGCAAAAGGAAGAGTTCAGAAGTAAAATTGGAAAAAATCCAAGCATGACAATCGGGGAGATAATGATAATCAAAAGATAATAAAGAGTCAAACAAAACACAACGACAAGCGAAGAGGTAGAATTATATTTCGAGAACACTCATTCTATTTCAATTTTATTCCAATTGTTTCCAATTTGATATTAATCCATTTACAAGTTGAATTTATACTCATTTAGTATTCTTACTTTGAATTCCTTACCTAGAGTATTAAAATAATCAAGGGACTTAAATTTACCTAACCTGGGTCATTCTTATTCTTATTTAAGTCCCAGCGCAACCTAACATTCCCTTAATTTCCCTTTCAAGGGTTTTACTCACTTAAGTTATTTATCCGCATATAAGATCATAAATTCCTACCAATTTATGAGTTAATGAAATTTTCTAATATTTCCATAAGTTATTTTCAACTCATAAATTTCATTCTAATATAAAACACATTGATTTTATGATAAAAGACGCTCTCTCAAGCGTAATATTCCCAAATCTCATTCTAGGGTATTCCTAACCCTATCTCTAATGAGATATTATAACTCTGATGAGTCCTTACTTTTGTTTAAACATGTCGTACCCATTGCTTTGTATAAACAAAAGCTCTGATACCAATTCTGTAATGACTTGGCGCTTTGCCCAGTTCTCGTTGGTAATTAAACCAATTTGAATCGTTCATAAAGACAGATTGTTATGGGTACTTACATATTTGCTCAAAAATAATAGAACTTTTTATTCCATTACCAAATATTATATCTGAGTTACCAGGAACATCAGAGTACAACATAAGCTCAGCAGGAATAAACTCTTCGACGGACTAAGAAAATCCAAAATATAGCTCCAGCTCCAACCCTGAATCCAACTATGAAAGCTAAACCTGCAAACTAAGCTACTGGCTGCCCGTACAAAATTATGGGCACCTAGATTTTAGGTGTTGGAACAAAAAACTCCAGGTCTGTCATGGGACTGGTGTGAGAACTCAAAACAGTTGTTATTTAGGGTTCATTTTAAATTATGTAATTCAACGGACCATGCCGCTAACGCGGAACGGGTTTACTCCATAGAATTCCCATGCATAGAAATTCGCAATGACTTTTGAAAAATGAAACTAACAAAAGGTCTCGCGGCAAACACACAATGCAAACACACATAAGGGCGAGGTTTCTTCTTATGATAGTCAAAAATGCTTAATACGTGAAAATCCTCTTTCAATACTATAATATAGTGTGAAAACAATTTCGAAAGTAAATGTATCAACCATAGCCAACACAGGTACCATATACTATACCTACATATAGTATACAACTAAAATCGTACGGGCTCGTAGCAGCGATTGGGTTTCCAACAATGACCGGGCAAAGGAACTTCCTTCCGAACCGAATTTTAAACACCTCTAGAGGGACGTCCGAGAATCATCTAATGCTCCCTGAGTATGCTTAGAGTACGCCTGAGTATGGCATCTCCCGGTTGTTACCTACCTTTCCGAGCGCTCGCCAACAACAACCACAAAAGTAGATGCTTTTACCATTAGGATAATACCTGGCTCCATACCATAGTATACCTTTTATCTAGAAGAGACAACACACCCATAACCCTGCTGCGTTTCTTCCTAATTTGGCCATTTATCGAGGTGTGAGGATTGCTGAGGTCTCGATATACAAAAATCTATGCTTAAATAAGCCATGCTTTGATCATTCATAGCTCATCACATAACTTAAGTATGCCACATTGTCCATTCACAATGCATCACTGATTTCCATCAGTATATAACCTCTAAGCTCATACGTCATAGAGAACGGTGTTAAGTAAGAGAATGAATTCTCTGCCACCAAGCAGATATATTTAATAGAGATCAGTGCTACGCAGTCAATTGACATACAATCCATACAAATCCGTTCTGGGTCAGAACGAAACACCAATCCTAAAAATTTCAAATATATTCAAACCTCATGCCACTTATTACCTTGTATCGGGGGATCAACCCAACCGAGACATCAGCAATCAAATCAAACAATTTAAAGAATCCCAGTCTTCATTCATCGTTTTCCAAGTCTTGAATTGCTCCATAACATCGTATTATTACTTAGAATGGTTTCCGAACATATATTCGATCCTGGTCTTTCCCAGTAACAAGCCTACTTTTAAAACAATAGTTTTGGTTTACACAGGCTTTTCAATCCAAATCTCCTTCCAAATTGTTTTCAATTCATTAACAATTCAAGATTCGAATTTCATTAAATTTCATAAATTCGATTATTATCTTAAATCTTTAAAATATACATCTTTGATCCTTATATTTCAAAACATAATTCTTTGTTACCTTTACTTAAGTCTTCCAATTTACCCATGTTTATTTGGATTGAAATTCCATTTACGATAGTCCAAAACAATTGATATTCAAACATAAGTTTTAATAGAGTTTAATCGACTTATATTTGATACCAATTCACAACTCGGGCAGCACAATCAAAATCTGGATATGAGTATGTTTTAATATTTTGATAGTATTTGTCGGCTCCTGGAATTCCATATCGAATATCCGAAGACTAACACTATCCAAAACTCCTTTCCTTTTTAATTCAAACCTCCCATCTCTTACTCAAAATTCTAGATACATTTCATACCATATATTTTAAAATCTTTTCAAAATATTTAAAAAATCCCTTTCTCATAATTAAACAACAGTTTATGGTTAAAAATATTTAATTTTCAATCATTTTAAAAGGAATAGTTTAATAATGTTAAAAGTGTTGTTAAAGATGCTGCTAAATGGTTATTTAACCAAATCGATCCAGAATCAGTCAAAATTCATATATTCTAACTCAAATCACTTTAAATTAATAAAATAAAATTTATTATATTTTTTTGGATTTTTAAATAATTTTTTTATAAGCTCATTTTATTCGATTTTTCCATTATGGTCGTCGAACTGCATATATATCGACCTTTTCCTATTTCGTTTTAAATATAACTTGAAAATTGTGGCGACCCGAACTTCCCCGGTCTCCGAAGAGATGAGAAAGAACGAATTACTTTGAAGACAAGACAAAATAGAACGCAGACGGAAGAACATTTCATTGTTATTACAACAATTCCATCAGATACAAGAATATACAGAGTATAAATGAATAAATTACATTCGACAAATATCAGAGATTACAATACATTATATAGCAGCGGAAAAACAATATAAAACACAACTGGAAGTAATACACGGATACAGAGCTTTCCGAGCATCGTTCCAGTTGTAAATTAGGATCCTGTGAATATAAATCTGCAAAACCAAAACTACTAGCTGCCCGAGTCGAAAATAAGGGCACCCAGAGTTTAGGTTAAAACAATAAACTCCAGGTCAGTCATGTGACTGGTGTGAGAACTAAAACAGTTATTTAAAACTTTACTTTAAAAGAAAGTAATTCGAGTGACCACGCCGTATAACATGGAACGGGTTTCCTCCCAAGAATACCAGTGCATATAATAAACAGCGCAATGCTTTTTCGAAAAATGAAGCTATTATAAGACCCAGGTCCCATCACACAATGCAACGCAAGCCGGAGGATAGGGTTTTCCCTTATAATAGCCAAACATGCTTGGTACGTTTAAAACAAATCATTTGATACTATAATAAGTGTATAGTGTCAAAACAATTTCAATCATAAATATCAATCCTAGGCGGCATGGGTACCATCTATCATGTCGCCATACTAGGCTCTACAAATAAAACCGAAATACACGTATTGGAAATTGGATTTCCGTCATGAGTCGAGGCAAGGGGCAAGCTCCTCTCCGCTTTCGAGAAACTCTAGCAAATGCTCAGGACTACACACTCTGGGCAGCCACTTGGATCGGTTGGGCCGGTCCTCTCTTACGTTTGAGGATTAGTTATGCTTGAACACACGTTTCCCGGTCCTTACAGAACTAAAATCGAGGCGCCTCATTCCAACAACCACAAAGGTGAAAAGTATATAAATGTCAGGGCTGGTAAGTCACTGACACCACCAAAGCTAGAAAGAAACGTCGTGTTCTCCCAACGGTCCGTATCCCGTTTTTAACTCATACCGAGGTGTGAGGCTCGCGAATTCATGCTATACCCAAAGCTACGCCACAAAGGCCGTGCTTTGATCATCAACCACAAGACTTTGCTTTTCAACAGAAGCCTTGATCCATGCAACTCAGCATGCCACACAGGCAATTCATGCCATGCGATTGATATCTATCGATATATAACCTCTAAGCTCGTACATCTCAGAGAAGGGAGTTAAGTAAGAGAATAAATTCTCCGCCGCTAAACAGATATATATTTAACAGAAATCAATCAACACATAATAAAATCCAATGTCAGACATACAATCCATTTACAAGTTCGTTCTGGGTCTGAACGAAACCGGTGGCACTTTCCTCGCATATCCATCGATCTCCAAGTACGTCTGGACGACCACCAACTGATTCCCTCATCTTGGGTGTACAGTCCAATCAAGATCATCAGTAATCACCCAAACGATGTGAAGACTTCCGGTCTTCAACCACCGTCTTCATCTTCGACATATCGTCGAATCAGTTATTCAGAATGGGTATAAACCCGGCCTTTCCGAACAACCCGCGTATATTAAAAACAATGTTACACAAATACAACATACGCCTCATTCCAATTCATCAGTCACTAACCGTAAATCAGTAAGAGCACAATTCCCTAAATATTAACACCGAAGGCCGAAACCAACATCAGATCAATATCCAGGAGACCACTCTTCTTAGCTAACCTACAGCTATTTTCTAAATTTCATATTCTTAGGGAAAGGTTCCCATTAATTTTATCCAAGATAAATTCTTTTAATTTATTCTTTAATCTTCCTTTGGATGTCATTTCAAACCGGATTATGGTTTTCCAAACTAGACGGGATTAGCGAACCACACCGAAGTAATTATTTATTTTGTTTCCCAATCCCAACCTATTCATCCCATGAAGCAAAACTGGTAATACTCCATATCTAACACCACGGTGTTATCGGTAAAATTAATTACCATTTCACGTTCAAATCTAATTAAAGATTTAACTATCGCTTTGGAGCAAAACTGGTGATACTCCATTCTCGTTCATTTTCCAAATTTGATAATTTAAATTATCAATTCACATTTCAATCTAATTGCAGATTCCTTAAAACTCCTTTTTCTGGGTTAAAGAACTAATGTCATTTAAAACACAGTTCACGATAAACCCAAATCGCATTCTATTTATTATCGGCTTAAAGAACAAGTGTTATTTAAAACACCCTTCACGATAAACCCACTAATCAATTCTATTTAAAACCCATTTCAAATCCAATTTATTTATTTAAAAATAAATGGGTTTTAATTTTAGTTCAAAACTAGTTCATTTCGATAAAATTCATTTTTATCTTTTCAAATATGGAGTTTTTCATCCCAAATTTTCCCAAATCATTTCTTATGATTTTACACAAATTATTACTATTTTTAATAATTTTATCAAGGCCCGTACAGTCGATTTCCATCAATGGCCATCGAACTGCACTTATAGCGACCTTTTCCAAATTTGATTTGGACGTATCTCCAAATCCAACCATTAGATTTCAAATTTCTAGTATTCGTTAGAAAGCTCTTTTCGATACGAACCCAACGGTTCTGGTTTTAGGAGAATCCGACGGTCAGATCTCCCGTAATGTCCGTTCGAAGTCAATGGTCGAAATTCGCGAACAACCGCTGTGCGGCGCGTTCTAATCAGGCCATTATATTATATATATAATATATATTTCGTCGATTTCTATTTAAAACGAATTTTATAAATAGTTTTAAATTCATTCAAAAACTTTTCAACTTCCATTTCCTATTTCAAATCAAAATTGAATTTTTCATTACAAATTCGTTTTAAAATTCATTTCTATTCAATTCAATTTGAATTCATTTCAATTTGTTTTCAATTCAATTCGAATTTTTTTTCAATTCAATTCGAATTGGTTTTCAATTCAATTCGATTCAAATTGGTTTTCTATTCAATTCAATTCAAATTGGTTTTCTATTAGATTCAATTCAAATTGGTTTTCTATTCGATTCAATTCAAATTCGTTTTCTATTCGATTTAATTCAAATTCGTTTTCTATTCGATTCAATTCAAATCTCGATTCATTCTATATTCAATTCAATTCGAAATCGTTTTATATTCAATTCAATTCAATTCAAATTCGTTTTATATTCAATTCAATTCAAAAACGAATATAATCGATATAAATATCGATTCGCGTCAAAATAGCGCATCTTTAATCAACACGGCTTTATATCTTTCAATAATCCCGTTATTCTATTCAACAAATGAATATTTATTCTATTCAATATGTGAATCTATATTTTTGTCAACACACGACTAATCTCAACGAATGAGTACTGTCCACATGTTACTATTTTTGTTATTCAATATATTTTATAAAAATTATAGTATCCATCGTTTGATTTCAAATCAGACTCCAACTGTAAATTAGTAAGAGAACGATTCCCTAAATATTAACCCCGAAGGCCGAAACCAACATCAAATCAATATCCAGGAGACCACTCATCTCATCTATTTTCCAGTTGATTTCTAATTTCATATGTGATAAAGATGTAAATTTTATTGTTAAAATATTTCGTTCAACACATGACTAATCTCAACGGATGAGTACGGTCAACACATGAACCTTTATTTTATAATATTCTTTATTTTCTAAATTGGAATGAGGCCCAATCAATTACCAAATAAAGTTAATTATATGGATTCCATACACACATGTATATAATAGCAACGATAAATAATCAACCATCATCCAAAGTGCACTACACTGTATAAGCATCAAATTTAGATATCTAATGCTTATAACAGCCTGTCAACCAATCGATCGACATACAACTAATTATTGGGATTAGTGTATGTCATATTTTATCCCAATACCCGTGTGGGGTTTCAAACAATCAAACATAGATTTTATTTGTGCAGTTGGGCGATGTGTAAAATTTATCATCCCAATCAATATCAGTCAAATCAGTGTATATAAACAAATCGGCCGATTTGTTTATAAATATTTATTTATTAACATTAACGTTAAAAAATATATTTTTAACGATAATTAATTTATCTCAACACTTGAATCTCTTTATCTATTTCACATCAATTTCACAAACAAATTTTCACAACATATCAATCAAACAAACAAGCCATCCATGGTCTGTGGATGACGGGTGTCGGGTGCTACTAAACACCGTCTGCATCCGTATATATATATATAACTAGAAAAAGAGATTTTGAGTGAGAAGTTCTCACCGAAAGCTATTCCAACTCCACGACACTTCATTTATAGAAATCTTCGTCGTTCTCGTCTCTTATCACTTTCGTCGCCCGTAGCCACTACATATGTAAAAATCGAATTTTTACTTTGCTATTCAATATATAAAAATCGAATTTCTACTTCGCTATTCGATATATAAAAATCGAATTTTTACTTCGCTATTCAATATATAAAAATCGAATTTTTACTTCGCTATTCAATATATAAAAATTGAATTTTTACTCCGCTACTATATAGATAAAATTTTATTTTTACATCGCTACTATATAGATAAAAATTCTATTTTTACATCGCTACTATATAGATAAAAATTCTATTTTTATACCGCTATTCTCTACATAAAAATTTCGCCTTTTCAATTATAAAGATTTCACCTTTTCAATTATAAAGATTTCGCCTTTTCAATTATAAAGATTTCGCCTTTCAAATTTCAAAAATCTAATCTTTTCTATTTTAAAGATCTAATCTTTTCATATATAAAAATATAATCTTTTCTTGTCATAAAAGTATATTCTTCCTATTTAAGAATCACATCTTTATTTAAACAAAAATCACTTCATTATCTAAATAAAAATCACTTTATTATTTTCTTCTTACAATCAAAAATCATATTTCTTCTAATCATAGAAAATTATATTTTCCATTCCAGAAATCTATATTTTTAATAGCCTAAAAATTCAATTTTTAATATAAAGATTATATTTTTATTACTACAATATATATATATATATAAATCAGATTTTATTGTAAATAATAAATTAAAAAAAAAAGATTTAAACACTCACTATTTCAAGGAGGGAAAGGCCGGAGGTGTCGGAGGCGCCTGAGCTCGCGGTGGCCATGAAGGGGAGGAGGCGCTCGCGTTTGGGGGCTCTGGGCTTTGGTGGCGACGCAGGCTTCGACGAGGGGGAAGGAGAGAGAGAGCGACACGAGGTAGGGGGCTGTCGCGCGTTGGGGCTTGGCGGTGGGGTCTCGATCGCTGCGCGAGGTGGAGGGTCGAGGGCGATACGGTTTTGGTCGAGGAGAGAGGACGGAGGACTGAGGAAGGAGGAGGGCGCGAGGGGAGGGCTTCATCGGCGATGGGTGGAGCAGAGGGGAGCGATGGGGCGGCGGCGGTTTCCCCTCTGCCGTCGATCCCATTTTTCTTTTTTTTGTTTTCTTTTTTTTCTTTTGATTTAAATTGAACGGGGGGGGGGGGGGGGGCAGAGAGAGATAAAGGAGAGGAGAGAGGAAGAGTTTTTATTATTTTTAATTATTTAATCCCAAAAAGTTGACTTTTACATACGTCCTCTAAACGAGGCCCACCGCCTGTCATCCATAGCTAATTACCCCCATTCCGAACACAATGGGATATGTATCGTAGACTGACTCGATCGTTTCGATCAGTTTTCGTCAAAATCAACATATAACTCTATATATTGAATTTGAACGCGCATTTCAATTTACCGAGGCCACATAATAACCCGAAAAATTCCAGAAAAATATTTTCTAGCTTCGTATTGACGATATGGTCCTAACGAAACTAGTTTTGTCGAATTCTGAGACCGTTTGAAAAATGGCCAATTTCCAGTCGATTAAAATCAATTGAAATTGGTCAAACGCGTTTTCCTTTGCCACGCTCACATAATGATTCAAAAAATTATGAAATTTGGAATCTAGCAATAATTTGACATCACGAATCCAACAAATGTGGTTTCGTCGAAATCCGAGGTCGTTTGAAAAATTCCCATTTTTAAGGGCCTGAATTCCATAGCGACTATTCAGAATCTTCAACTGGACATATCTTTTGATTCCCGCTATGAAATTTCTACTTTTCGGATTCGTTGGAAAGATATTATCAAATAGATCCTATTATTTTTGGTTTCACTAAAATCTGGTTTATTTTGCACCCAGTACGTTCAATTGAAGTTTGAAATCGAATTATCGAACTACCGCGCCATTTTCAGTTCCCTTTATAATTATAAATAATTATTATATTCTAACAACGACGTATATAATATATAGATTCTAATTCTTTTAAAAATAAATTTCTTGTCTATATTATTTAAAATAATCTATTTTAAATGTTCAAAATTTGCTAAAATTGCCAAAATAAAAATTTTAAACTGGCCCAGATTTTCGTGTTATTACAATCTCCCCCACTTAAAACTTTTCGACCCCGAAAAGGAACAAAGTTGAAAGTGGTTTGATTAATCAACTCTACGTTCAATCTGGCTTCCATTCTCCAACTTTTCAGTTTCTGAGAATTTTCAAATTTTCAAAAATTTGGCTAACACCCTAAATTTTCGAAAAATTTCGCCATAACCTCCCCTGCACCGGGAGCCACGGGAAAATCCCGAAATTTCCATACAGGCCTTCTGATCTCAAAAAGAAAAAGAAAAAGCCAAGCGGCTAACCAATAGGCTCATAAAATCATCATCACCCAAACAAAACAGTAAATTATATAGTAAACATGTACCTATTTGTCGGGCAAACAAATTTTATTCTCTGCTCTAGCCTCCTTGCTATGACCTGTTCAATGTAAGTACATGTATATGCAAGCAAATGCAACTAATTTTAATACAATTCTATATTTGGTATAATTAGGCTAAACGGTTCAAAATTATCAAACAAATAAACAAACAACACAAACATCAATCTATTAGTGGATTAGAGTTTCAGATTCATAATTTTGATATATATACAAAAAATCATGTTTTTGATGCCAAATCACAACAATAAATCTATCTATATAAGTTTTGGTTCTCACACCAGTCTAGTGGAAATATATAGATATCACACCTTCGTCACTCGAAAATAAATGCTGATGATGTTTCGAACTACCATCAGAACATCTCCGGGCTACTACAGTGCGGTTCTATATCTATCCGGTATATTAAAACTTCGAATATACATACATGACGCGTATATGCAAAATCTTTATATAGCGGATTGTCCAAATTCAAAATAAATAAATATTCAAATACGTAGAATTGATTTAAATTTCAAAACAAAATTGTTTTTATTTGAAAAACATCCTCTTCACACTCGTTCTAGGATACTACCGATCCTATCTCTAACGAGTCATTCTAATTGGATATTACTAATCCAATATTTGATGAATTCTTTCGTAAGGTTCTAATGTGTCCTGTTCTCGAGCTCTGTAAACCAAAGCTCTGATACCGAACTGTGGCGACCCGAACTTCCCCGGTCTCCGAAGAGATGAGAAAGAACGAATTACTGTGAGGACAAGACAAAATAGAACGCAGACGGAAGAACATTTCATTGTTATTACAACAATTTCATCAGATACAAGAATATACATAGTATAAATGAATAAATTACATTCGACAAATATCAGAGATTACAATACATTATATAGCAGCAGAAAAACAATATAAAACACAACTGAAAGTAATACACGGATACAGAGCTTTCCGAGCATCGTTCCAGCTGTAAATCAGGATCCTGTGAACATAAATCTGCAAAACCAAAACTACTAGCTGCCCGTGTCAAAAATAAGGGCACCCAGAGTTTAGGTTAAAACAATAAACTCCAGGTCAGTCATGTGACTGGTGTGAGAACTAAAACAGTTATTTAAAACTTTACGTTAAAAGAAAATAATTCGAGGGACCATGCTGTATAACACGGAACGGGTTTCCTCCCAAGAGTACCAGTGCATATAATAAACAGCGCAATGCTTTTTCGAAAAATGAAGCTATTATAAGACCCAGGTCCCATCACACAATGCAACGCAAGCCGGAGGATAGGGTTTTCCCTTATAATAGCCAAACATGCTTGGTACGTTTAAAACAAATCATTTGATACTATAATAAGTGTATAATGTCAAAACAATTTCAATCATAAATATCAATCCTAGGCGGTATGGGTACCATCTATCATGTCGCCATACTAGGCTCTACAAATAAAACCGAAATACACGTATTGGAAATTGGATTTCCGTCATGAGTCGAGGCAAGGGGCAAGCTCCTCTCCGCTTTCGAGACACTCTAGCAAATTCTCAGGACTACACACTCTGGGCAGCCACTTGGATCGGTTGGGCCGGTCCTCTCTTACGTTTGGGGATTAGTTATGCCTGAACACACGTTTCCTGGTCCTTACAGACCTAAAATCGAGGCGCCTCATTCCAACAACCACAAAGGTGAAAAGTATATAAATGTCAGGGCTGGTAAGTCACTGACACCACCAAAGCTAGAAAGAAACGTCGTGTTCTCCCAACGGTCCGTATCCCGTTTTTAACTCATACCGAGGTGTGAGGCTCGCGAATCCACGCTATATACAAGCTACGCCACAAAGGCCGTGCTTTGATCATCAACCACAAGACTTTGCTTTTCAACAGAAGCCTTGATCCATGCAACTCAACGTGCCACACAGGAAATTCATGCCATGCAATTGATATCTATCGATATATAACCTCTAAGCTCGTACGTCTCAGAGAAGGGCGTTAAGCAAGAGAATAAATTCTCCGCCGCCAAACAGATATATATTTAACAGAAATCAATCAACACAGAATAAAATCCAATGTCAGATACACAATTCATTTACAAGTTCGTTCTGGGTCTGAATGAAACCGGAGGCACTTTCCTCGCATATCCATCGATCTCCAAGTACGTCTGGACGACCACTAACCGATTCCCTCATCTTGGGTGTACAGCCCAATCAAGATCATCAGTAATCACCCAAACGTTGTGAAGACTTCCGGTTTTCAGCCACCGTCTTCATCTTCGACATATCGTCGAATCGGTAATTCAGAATGGGTATAAACCTGGCCTTTTCGAACAACCCGCGTATATTAAAAACAAATGTTACACAAACACAACATACGCCTCATTCCAATTCATCAGTCACTAACCGTAAATTAGTAAGAGAGAAATTCCCCAAATATTAACCCCGAAGGCCGAAACCAACATCAGATCAATATCCAGGAGACCACTCTTCTTAGCTAACCTACAGCTAGTTTCTAAATTTCATATTCTTAGGGAAAGGTTCCCATTAATTTTATCCAAGATAAATTCTTTTAATTTTTTCTTTAATCTTCCTTTGGATGTCATTTCAAACCAGATTATGGTTTTCCAAACTAGTCGGGATTAGCGAACCACACCGAAGTAATTATTTATTTTATTTCCCAATCCCAACCTATTCATCCCGTGAAGCAAAACTGGTAATACTCCATATCTAACACCACAGTGTTATCGGTAAAATTAATTACCATTTCACGTTCAAATCTAATTAAAGATTTAACTATCGCTTTGGAGCAAAACTGGTGATACTCCATTCTCGCTCATTTCCCAAATTTGATAATTTAAATTATCAATTCACATTTCAATCTAATTGCAAATTCCTTAAAACTCCTTTTTCTGGGTTAAAGAACTAATGTCATTTAAAACACAGTTTACGATAAACCCAAATCACATTCTGTTTATTATCGGGTTAAAGAACAAGTGTTATTTAAAACACCCTTCACGATAAACCCAATAATCAATTCTATTTAAAACCCATTTCAAATCTAATTTATTTATTTAAAAATAAATGGGTTTTAATTTTAGTTCAAAACTAGTTCATTTCGATAAAAAAATATTTTTATCTTTTCAAATATGGAGTTTTTCATCCCAATTTTTCCCAAATCATTTCTTATGATTTTACACAAAATTATTACTATTTTTAATAATTTTATCAAGGCCCGTACAGTTGATTTCCATCAACGGCCATCGAACTGCACTTACAGCGACCTTTTCCAAATTTGATTTGGACGTATCTCCAAATCCAACTGTTAGATTTCAAATTTCTTGTATTTGTTAGAAAGCTCTTTTCGATACGAACCCAATGGTTCCAGTTTTAGGAGAATCCGACGGTCAGATCTCCCGTAATGTCCGTTCGAAGTCAATGGTCGAAATTCGCGAACTGCCGCGGCGCGTTCTATTTAGGCCATTATATTATTTATATATATAATATATATAATATATTTTTCGTCGATTTCTATTTAAAACGAATTTTATAAATAGTTTTAAATTCGTTCAAAAACATTTCAACTTCCATTTCCCATTTCAAATCAAAATTGAATTTTTCCTTATAAATTCGTTTTAAAATTCATTTCTATTCAATTCAAATTTCAATTCAATTTGAATTCATTTCAATTCGTTTTCAATTCAATTCGAATTTGTTTTCAATTCAATTCGAATTAGTTTTCAATTCAATTCGATTCAAATTGGTTTTCTATTCAATTCAATTCAATTCAAACTGGTTTTCTATTCAATTCAATTCAAATTTGTTTTCTATTCGATTCAATTCAAATTGGTTTTCTATTCGATTCAATTCAAATTCGTTTTCTATTCGATTCAATTCGAATTCGTTTTCTATTCGATTCAATTCAAATCTCGATTCATTCTATATTCAATTCAATTCAAATCTCGATTCATTCTATATTCAATTCAATTCGAAATCGTTTTATATTCAATTCAAATTCGTTTTATATTCAATTCAATTCAATAACGAATATAATCGATATAATATCGATTCGCATCAAAATAGCGCATCTTTAATCAACACGGCTTTATATCTTTCAATAATCCCGTTATTCTATTCAACAAATGAATATTTATTCTATTCAATATGTGAATCTATATTTTTGTCAACACACGACTAATCTCAACGAATGAGTACTGCCCACATGTGACTATTTTTGTTATTCAATATATTTTATAAATATTATAGTATCTATCGTTTGATTTCAAATCAGGCTCCAACTGTAAATTAGTAAGAGAACGATTCCCTAAATAATAACCCCGAAGGCCGCAACCAACATCAGATCAATATCCAGGAGACCACTCATCTCATCTATTTTCCAGTTGATTTCTAATTTCATATGTGATAAAGATGTAAATTTTATTGTTAAAATATTTCGTTCAACACATGACTAATCTCAACGGATGAGTACGGTCAACACATGAACCTTTATTTTATAATATTCTTTATTTTCTAAATTTGAATGAGGCCCAATCAATTACCATATAAAGTTAATTATATGGATTCCATACACACATGTATATAATAGCAATGATAAATAATCAACCATCATCCAAAGTGCACTACACTGTATAAGCATCAAATATAGATATCTAACGCTTATAACAGCCTGTCAATCAATCGATCGACATACAACTAATTATTGGGATTAGTGTATGTCATATTTTATCCCAATACCCGTGTGGGGTTTCAAACAGTCAAACACAGATTTTATTTGTGCAGTTGGGCGATGTGTAAAATTTATCATCCCAATCAATATCAGTCAAATCGGTGTATATAAACAAATCGGCCGATTTGTTTATAAATATTTATTTATTAACATTCACGTTAAAAATTATATTTTTAACGATAATTAATTTATCTCAACACATGAATCTCTTTATCTATTTCACATCAATTTCACAAACAAATTTTCACAACATATCAATCAAACAAACAAGCCATCCATGGTCTGTGGATGACGGGTGTCGAGTGCTACTAAACACCGTCTGCATCCTAGTATATATATATATAACTAGAAAAAGAGATTTTGAGTGAGAAGTTCTCACCGAAAGCTATTCCAACTCCACAACACTTCATTTATAGAAATCTTCGTCGTTCTCATCTCTTATCACTTTCGTCGCCCGTAGCCACTACATATGTAAAAATCGAATTTTTACTTTGCTATTCAATATATAAAAATCAAATTTCTACTTCGCTATTCAATATATAAAAATCGAATTTTTTACTTCTCTATTCAATATATAAAAATCGAATTTTTACTTCGCTATTCAATATATAAAAATCGAATTTTTACTCCGCTACTATATAGATAAAATTCTATTTTTAAATCGCTACTATATAGATAAAAATTCTATTTTTACATCGCTACTATATAGATAAAAATTCTATTTTTATACCGCTATTCTCTACATAAAAATTTCACCATTTCAATTATAAAGATTTCGCCTTTTCAATTATAAAGATTTCGCCTTTTCAGTTATAAAGATTTCGCCTTTCAAATTTCAAAAATCTAATCTTTTCTATTTTAAAGATCTAATCTTTTCATATATAAAAATATAATCTTTTCTTGTCATAAAAGTATATTCTTCCTACTTAAGAATCACATCTTTATTTAAACAAAAATCACTTCATTATCTAAATAAAAATCACTTTATTATTTTCTTCTTACAACCAAAAATCATATTTCTTCTAATCATAGAAAATTATATTTTCAATTCCAGAAATCTATATTTTTAATAGCCTAAAAATTCAGTTTAAAATATAAAGATTATATTTTTATTACTACAATATATATATATATATATATATATAAATCGAATTTTATTGTAAATAATAAATAAAAAAAAGATTTAAACACTCACTGTTTCAAGGAGGGAAAGGCCGGAGGTGTCGGAGGCGCCTGAGCTCGCGGTGGCCGTGAAGGGGAGGAGGAGCTCGCGTTTGGGGGCTCTGGGCTTTGGTGGCGATGCAGGCTTCGACGAGGGGGGAAGGAGAGAGAGCGACGAGAGGTAGGAGTGCTATCGCACGTTGGGGCTTGGCGGTGGGGTCTCGATCGCTGCGCGAGGCAGAGGGTCGAGGGCGATACTGTTTTGGTTGAGGAGAGAGGACGGAGGACTGAGGAAGGAGGAGGGCGCGAGGGGAGGGCTTCATCGGCGATGGGTGGAGGAGAGGGGAGTGATGGGGCGGCGGCGGTTTCCCCTCCGCCGTCGATCCCATTTTTTCTTTTTTTTCTTTCTTTTTTTTCTTTTGATTTAAATTGAACGGGGGGGGGGGGGGGGGGCAGAGAGAGATAAAGGAGAGGAGAAAGGAAGAGTTTTTATTATTTTTAATTATTTAATCCCAAAAAGTTGACTTTTACATACGACCTCTAAACGAGGCCCACCGCCTGTCGTCCATTGCTAATTACCCCCATTCCGAACACAATGGGATATGTATTGTAGACTGATTCGATCGTTTCGATCAGTTTTCGTCAAAATCAACATATAACTCTATATATTGAATTTGAACGCGCATTTCAATTTACCGGGGCCACATAATAACCCGAAAAATTCCAGAAAAATATTTTCTAGATTCGTATTGATGATACGGTCCTAACAAAACTAGTTTCGTTGAATTCTGAGACCGTTTGAAAAATGGCCAATTTCCAGTCGATTAAAATCAACTAAAACTGGTCAAACGCGTATTCCTTTGCCACGCTCACATATTGATTCGAAAAATTATGAAATTTGGAATCTAGCAATAATTTGACATCACGGATCCAACAAAAGTGGTTTCGTTGAAATCCGAGGTCGTTTGCAAAATTCCCATTTTTAAGGGCCTGAATTCCATAGCGACTATTCAGAATCTTCAACTAGACATATCTTTTGATTCCCACTATGAAATTTCTACTTTTCGGATTTGCTGGAAAGATATTATCAAATAGATCCTATTATTTTTGGTTTCACTAAAATCCGGTTTATTTTGCACCCGGTACGTTCAATTGAAGTTTGAAATCGAATTATCGAACTACCGCGCCATTTTCAATTCCCTTTATAATTATAAATAATTATTATATTCTAACAACGACGTATATAATATATACATTCTAATTCTTTTAAAAATAAGTTTCTCGTCTATATTATTTAAAATAATCTATTTTAAATGTTCAAAATTCGCTAAAGTTGCCAAAATAAAAATTTTAAACTGGCCCAGATTTTTGGGTTATTTCAAAAATCATATGTTGGAATTTGAAAATTCCTTTTCTATCAAAAGCTGTTATCAAATCCAACGTTTCTTATTTCAAGTCAAACCGATTTCAAACAATCAAATTATAACCATTTGAAAATTAAAATCGATATTTACGAAATGTTGCACCGCAGCGCATTCTATTTACGCCATATAAAGATTTAAATATAAATCGTTCAAATCCTCTCCAATTTGAATTTATATTTTCAATTCATTTGGAAAACAGTTTCAAATCATATTTCAAATTTGATTTCAAATTTACCATCCCGTTTGTCGGATCAGTTAAGGATAGTGTAACACCCCGTGTATTCTATAACTGTGAAATTCACAAATTAAAGTATAACTAATTTCAAATCAAAGAATTAAGGGAAACGGGATACGCCATTGCGTTCATCTCGGAATTCTGCTAGAGATATAGAGTTCGAGTTTGCGTAAAACAGATATCGTATGAAGAAGATATGGACGAACGAAATTGGGCGAAAAACCAGAAAACGGGTCAGAATGCACTGGCGCACTTGGGAATTGCGCCAGAACAAAAATGAACTGGCGCACTTGGGAAGTGCGCCAGTACATTTTTAGCCCGACGCACCTGCCAAGTGAGCCCAGGTCAGAATGACCTGCTGGTCAGGTCTTGGCTGGCCTGGTCTGGGTTTGGTCGATTTTCTGAGCTTTGCCTTGTCACTAGGGCTAGGTGTCAGCTCCTGGTTGGTCTCCCCTTCAAACGAATGGCTATTATTGAACCAAGCTCCATCGACGGTCTAAATCAACTCACAAACTCTATAAAAAGGACCTAAGACTAACCCTAATTCACACAAACTAAAATGCAGATGAGACCGTCATGCTGCTGAGGAGAGACTAAAGATAACCGTCAGAAATTGAGAGGCAATTAGGAGATAATTCAAAGCTTAAAGCAACGTTAATCAAATCAAAGCAACGCCTACAACAAAGGATAGCATCTCCAAATTCAGAATTCAGATTCCTGAATTGAAGATTCGTCATACGTTGTAAGTAGAGTGCTATTCCGATGTGAATTAAATAATTGTGTTGATTTCTGTAAAGTAAGAAATGGAATTGTGGCGATAATAATCTATATTTGTATGTTGCTTTGATTCTAAACGATTTGGGAATGTTGTGGTATACGATTTGATATTCGCAAGCATATGATTCATATTGAAAACTACATGTTTGTGGTAGTTATTTACAACACCCATTTGATAATTGCAAGTATATGATTCATGTTGAAAGTAACAACTATATGTTGTAATAGTTTACTTGATATTCATGCAAGTATATGATTTACTGTTATGCCAACATGATGTATAATTTTGTGGTCATCTTTAGTGTAATTTGATCCACTTGAGTATTATGATTCATATGAAGTTATGTTGGAATTGGCATCATAGTTCAAGTATAAAAATCATGCTTTTGTGATAGTGACAAAAGCAAGCATCTTTGTGAACTTGTATTAATTTTATGAACATGACTAAACTATGTTTGTTATTACGCCTAGTTGAAAACATGTTTTTAGGCTTATGTTGTTATCATAATCATATGATAATATGTGTGACACAATTAAGTTAGATTTACATCCCAATTGCAAGTTTACAATGATTCATGTATTATTTATGCCATGATTACATGAGTAGAATGATTCATGTTTAAGTATTATTTATGCCATGATTATATGAATAGAATGATTCATGTTTAAGTATTATTTATGCCATGATTATATGAATAGAACGATTCATGTTTAAGTATTGTTTATGCCGTAATTATATAAATAGAATGATTCATGTTTAAGTATTGTTTATGCCATGATTATATGAATAAAATGATTCATGTTATGCCATGATTATATGATGTTACAATTGCAAGTTCACATGTGCCTACTTTATGTTAATTGAATCGTTCATTGCAAGTTCATGCGTTCACACTCCCCTTTTTCATGTTACCTTATAAACACCATGTTATAAGCCTCCCCTTTTCATTTGGCTAAATTGGGTTTAAGTATTAAACCCAACACACCTTACATTGGAGTGAACGTGTAAAACGGGGGTAATGACGTTTGGGCTAAAATATAGAACATATGTGTTGGCATGTTTGACGCATGCCAACAACCTTGAAAAGCAATTAAGTG
This sequence comes from Allium sativum, assembly GCA_030737875.1. Classification (NCBI taxonomy): domain Eukaryota; kingdom Viridiplantae; phylum Streptophyta; class Magnoliopsida; order Asparagales; family Amaryllidaceae; genus Allium; species Allium sativum. The sequence goes on along the minus strand of CM060914.1, from coordinate 141,315,552 downwards.
GCATAAATAAATTTTAATCAATAAAGATGAATTTGAATAATGGGCCGCAAATATTTACATATAAAAAGAAAAGAGACAAAATATGTAAATGTAGAAAATACGATGTGTTTAACCCGAGGTTGGATTGAGTTGTGATGTAAACCTGTCCGGAACCGCCCGGCCGTCCAGTAGTCACAACAATACCTATCCAATGTGGTTGGTTAAACACGAAGCCCAATAAGGACCCGAGGTTAGACTGAGTTGTGGCATAAGACTGCCCGGACCCAACCGGCAACAGGCAGCCACAACAATACCTGTCTAATGTGAGAGGTCAAGGCTTTAATAAGACAATTAAGGCTGAGTCAGGATTGATAGGGTTAATACTTAATCAAAATGGAACATGCTAAACTATACAGACTGATTGGGGGTTAGGTTTATAAAACACTTAACCAACTTAGCATGTTGGCTAGAAATAGAAAACCTAGTAGCGGGGGACCCTTTTCAGCAGTAACCCTATAAGGTGTATCAGGATACCCTGAACTAGGCAGGGTGGGGCACGATTACTGGGCTGACTGTAAGAGTTCAAATCGACGGCGGTAGTGCAGCAGTATAGGTTCTAACGGGGTGCGGGCGTGCACACACTCCGGCGCAGAAAAATAAGGCACTGGGCACCAGTAGCATACCGTGCATTCTAGAATTGTGTCGAGCCGCCACCATGGGACTTGATACACCCCATGGTGGGACCAACATAGGTAACTACAACATCGGGGGCCGTAAGACACATGTAACTATGCGAGTAGGAGCCGATCATCAGAAATGGATCACTTCACCCTGATTATGGGGTGCCTGTTGGGAACTAGTTTATGTGGGTACAGAGATTAATATGGGGTACGATAGTATATTCAACCCTAGACAACTTAACTTAGTTTATGGTGCTTTCCCATTTCCAGTTTATACTTATCATACTCAGTTCTTTATTCATATACTGAATAGTCCTAGACTTACTCGGGCTTTATGTCTGACTCTACTTTTCTTTCGCCTTCTTTTCTTTCGTTTCCCCCCCAGGTCCACAGGGAGGGAATACCGCAGCTTGACCAGATTTCACATCCAGCTTGAAGAGAAAGAATGTATTACTTGGATCTTTTCCGTTTTGGACTATGGCTTTGGACGGCAATTATGGGACTTTTGCAGTTTATTTATGTTTTCTTTATGCTTCTTTGATAATGTAATCAAGACAGTTATGAAGTTGTTATGTTTTTGGAAGAATTGTAAGACAAGTATGGCATGTTTTTGTGAACACGTATTTTAATGAAATAAAAGATGTTGTTGTTTTTCTCTGTTCAAAAATATGTGTTCTTATATCTGTTTTGTATATCTGTGACTTATACTTATAAACCTCCACCAAAATTAGGGCATTCCCTTTGAGAGTGACTCTAACGGAGGTGGGGTGTTTCATTTGGTATCAGAGCATAGGTTTACCAGATAAGATAAAAATTTTTGAAAATTTATTTTCAAAAAGGAATTTTAAAGAAGCAATTTTAAAAGATAAAATATTATTTTATTTTAAAAGGCAAAGTCCCCCCAAAACTATAGGTACCATCTCTTATCCTTCGTTTTGAATCTATCCGTTTTTGTTTCAGCATGTCCGAAGAACTTAACTTGCCAGAGGGTGTACCAATACCTGGTTGGTTTATACGGTTCTTAGAAGCAAGGGCCACCCAGCCAGGCCCTACCGTTCCTCCTCCACCAGCTGCAGGAAATCATCTAGCTGCAGCAGCACCTCTTCCTCCACCTCCTCCGCGGGGAAACACTTTTGCTAAGATATGTAAAGATTTTAAAGTTATGGGAGGAAAGGATTTTCATGGAACTGAGTCCTTCGTGGCAGCTAGAAATTGGCTGAAAGAAACCGAGGACTTATTCGTCATCTTTGAGGTAGAAGATAGGCAGAAAATACAACTGGCAGTGTGGCTACTAAAGGGCGAGGCTTCCTACTTGTGGGAAGTCACTAATGCAGAAAGACCAGTAGAGACGTGGGAGGACTTTAGGGCAAGGTTTGAGGCTAAATTTCTCTCAGACGCAGAAAGGAGTTTGCAGTTGGAAATTTTTTTTATTTCTTAAGCAAGGGAACAAGACAGTCAAAGAGTATGTTAATCAGTTCGATGAGCCGGCTAGGTTCGGACTGGACCTAGTCAACACCCCGCACAAGAAGGCTCTCCGTTTTGTCAAAGGGTTGAATGAGCCATTACACAGTTTGTCCATGACTCATATACCCATGGGAGCTACGTATGAAAGATTGGTACAGATGGCATTGCTGAACGAAGAGGATAAAGGCAAGAAGGAGACAAAGGCAGAAAGCTCTCAAGGGAAGAAAGAGGGTTTACAGCATAAGAAGACATACTTTAAGAAGGGCGGGAAATACAACAAAGAGAAGAGAAAGTGTAATTTCTATGGCAAAGTGGGGCACTTAGTGAAAGATTGCCGGAAAAAGAAGGCCAAGATGAGTGGCGGGTGCTTTTCTTGCGGTGAGACATGCCACATGGCTAAGGACTGCCCAAAGAAACGAGGACAGGGGCAGAGGGCAAGATCCACCTCGGGGGCGCAGGTTCATGTGCTAGAAGCGCCACCTCTGCAACAGCGAGGTATAAATACTTCTGTAGAAAGTGTAGTTTATCTTTTTAATCACCCCATTCGCACTTTATTTGATTCTGGCGCATCACACTCCTTTATCTCGTCTGCTTTAGTAGAATCTCTGCACCTAAAAACTAGTATGGTAGAGGACCCCTTAATTGTTTCAAACCCAATTGGGGGCCCAGCTCATTTGTCTATGATCTGTGTGGGATTGAAAATTTCTATTATAAGCGTAGAATTTAAATGTAGTGCCTTTGTTTTGGGCTTTTCGGGATATGGTTTGATTTTGGGTATGGATTGGCTATCCAGTAATGGGGCCATCCTTGATTGTGAGAAAAGGGTTGTTAGGCTCCTGACCCAGCTCGGTAACACTTTGGAAATCTCTTGTAATCCCTCGTATGCTGTTATGCTTAGTTATCTTGAATAGCTAGATGCCTCCGTTGAAAATTTGCAATCGGTTAGAGTGGTCCGGGAATATCCGGATGTCTTCGAAGAGGTGAAGGGCTTGCCTCCGAAGCGGGAGATAGACTTCCGTATATATCTTGTAGATAATGCAAAGCCCATTGCATTGCCCGTTAGACACATGGCTCCACGGGAAAGGAAAGAGCTCAGTAAACAGATTAAAGAGCTTCTAGAGAAGGGGTTCATTAGAAGGAGCATTTCAGATTGGGGCGCCCCAGTGGTGTTCGCTACAAAGGCGGATGGTTCACTCCGTCTATGTGTTGACTATAGGGAGCTCAACAAGCTAACGAAAAAGAATAGGCACCCTCTTCCCAGAATCGACGATCTATTTGATCAGCTTGTAGGGGTGTCTGTTTTCTCCCAACTCGATTTAGCGACCGGTTTTCATCAGCTAAGGGTGGCTGAAGATAGCACCGATAAAACGGCATTCAGAACCCCAGACGGCTTCTTTGAATGGCTTGTCATGCCTTTCGGCTTGACAAATGCACCTGCTTACTTCGTGGACCTGATGAGTAGGGTATTCAGAGATTTCCTCAATAAGTTCGTAGTGGTCTTCGTAGACGATATCCTTATCTTCTCAAAGAGTGAAGAGGAACATGCTCAGCACTTAAGGGCAATCATGGAAACTCTGCGAGTCCATTAGCTAAAAGCCAAATTCTCCAAATGCCACTTTTGGAGAGAAGAAGTGAGGTTCCTTGGGCACATAGTATCCAAACAAGGGTTAGCTGTGGACCCTGCTAAGGTAGTGGCGGTACAGGATTGGAAGACACCAAGGAATGCAACCGAGGTCCGAAGTTTTCTAGGACTAGCAGGTTTCTATCGAAAGTTCATAAGGGATTTTGCGAAAATCTCAGCTCCGCTCACAAAGTTGACCAAGAAGAATCTAGTGTTCAATTGGGACTTGGATTGCGAGTTTGCTTTCCAGCGACTGAAAAGGGCTCTTACAACAGCCCTAGTTTTGACGTTGCCAGATGGAAGCAAGATGTTCACCGTTTATACAGATGCATGTGGGACAGGGCTAGGCGCCGTCTTAATGCAAGAAGGAAGGGTAGTAGCTTATGGCAGGAGGCAGTTGAAAGTGCACGAAAAGAACTACCCGACCCACGATCTTGAATTAGCCGCCATCATCTTTGCACTCAAGTCTTGGCGACACTATCTCCTAGGTGAGAAGTTCGAACTTTACACTGACCATAAATCGTTGAAATACCTTTTCTCGCAGAAGGACCTTAACTTGAGGCAACAGAGATGGATGGAGTTTCTTGCCTCGTATGATTTCGAGATCTCCTACTCTCCGGGCAAAGGCAACGTAGTGGCAGACGCGTTGAGCCGAAAGAAACTGACCCTAAGCCCACTGTTTGTTGAAAGACAAAGCCTAGAGTTTATAGCCAGCTTTGACTTTAGGCCCTCCTCCGATTTTGTACTAGGCTTGCTAGCATCTCTCGAAGTACGCCCAACTTTAGTGGACTCAATAGGGACAGCACAACGCGAAGAACCTCAGCTTGTGGAAACGATTGATAGGCTAATTAGGGGTGAGACTTCAAGTCACCTCAACAGATACTCCATCGACGATAAGGGTTGGCTAAGGCGAGACGGAAGACTATGCGTCCCACAGACAAGGGATTTAGTAATGACGGTTCTCGAGGAAGCACATCACTCCAAGATGACGATACACCCAGGCGGTGGTAAAATGTACAAGGACATAAAAAGAACTTTCTTTTGGAACGGCATGAAGAAAGACGTGGCAGAATTCGTTTCTAAGTGTATGGTGTTTCAACAGGTTAAGGCGGAACAGAAAAAGCCTGGCGGTCTGTACATCCTCTAGAGGTCCCGCAGTGGAAGTGGGATAGCATCACAATGGACTTCGTCGATGGGCTGCCTAGGTCTAGGAGAGGCAACACTAGTATTTGGGTAATAGTGGATAGGCTTACTAAAAGCGCCCAATTTTTACCTGTCAAAAGTAAAAGAGCTGCCTCATCCCTAGCATCTCTTTACCTCAAGGAAATTGTTCGACTCCATGGAATACCCTCCAGCATTGTTAGTGACCGAGACCCTATCTTCACAAGTGAGTTTTGGCGGAGTCTGCAAGAAGCGGTAGGCACACAGTTATGCTTGAGCACAGCCTATCATCCCCAAACTGACGGCCTAACAGAAAGAGTGAACAGAGTTTTGGATGACCTTTTAAGACTGTGCCTCCTTGACTTCGGAGGGACGTGGGAAGACCATCTTCCTTTGGTGGAATTTGCCTACAACAACAGCTACCAAGCAACCATCGGAATGGTGCCCTTTGAAGCTTTATATGGAAGACCGTGCCGATAAACTCATACTTGGACCAGATAAGATCCGAGAGACTTCAGAGAAAGTAGACTTAATACGAAGAAGGATGAAGACAGCCCAAGACAGACAAAAGTCGTACGCCGACAAGAGAAGGACCAACCTTGAATTTGAGGTTGGGGACAGAGTTTTTCTGAAGGTATCTCCGCTAAGGAACATTGTTCGTTTTGGAACCACAGGAAAGCTAGCACCAAAGTTCGTAGGACCATTTCCTATTATTAAGAAAATTGGGAAAATGGCCTATAGATTAGAGCTACCCGAAAAGCTGGACGGAATCCACAACGTCTTTCACGTTTCGCACCTCCGAAAATGTCTACATGAATCTGCTGAGGTGGTAGAGCCAAATATCCTAGAAGAAGCTGAAGTGGAACACGAAGCAACCATAAGGAAAGTTCCAACCCGCATATTAGGAACAGAAGTGAAGAAGCTACGCAATCGCGAAGTCAAGCTCGTCAAAGTTCAGTGGAGCGACGCCGAGGGAGACGCAACTTGGGAAATTGAAGCTAGAATACGCGCTGCCTACCCTTTTTTTTCGAGGGTACATCTTTGATCTTTCTTTTTCCTTAAGTTGCGCTTTTATCTATCTTTTTAGGTATATCTTCTCGACCTTATCTTTTAGGTAGAAACTCTTTAGATGAAAACATGTAATTGAAACATGTTATGGATGATGGTTGCAAGTGGTTGCAAGTGATTGCTAGTGGTTTCTCGTGGTTGCATATACACACACAATTTAGGTTTTAGATCGGCTCAGTCACTTCATATTGCATATGCATATATGTTTGCATTCGTATATGGTTGAAGTTTAATGTGTTGTCATATGGATGTTGCATTTATATGAATGGTTGAGCACTCATGTAGAATCATGAATAGGAGAATTTGCATACATAATGGATTCATGGCACTTACATAATTTGCATTAAGGAGGTCAACTCAATCAGTAGACCGCCTGATTTTGCATTAGATAAGTACATGTACACACACACTTCGCATATGATCATGAAGCATTAGAAGTCTTTTAAGGACAATGGATGCTCGTATTTGATGGATGAGTAGATGGATGTTTGGATGTTAGGATGTACATTCTTCCTAAACTTGAAGATTTCGGGGAGGAAATCCTTTTAAGTGGGGGAGAATGTAACACCCCGTGTATTCTATAACTGTGAAATTCACAAATTAAAGTATAACTAATTTCAAATCAAAGAATTAAGGGAAACGGGATACGCCATTGCGTTCGTCTCGGAATTCTGTTAGAGATAGAGTCCGAGTTTGCGTAAAAAGGATATCGTATGAAGAAGATATGGATGAACGAAATTGGGCAAAAAACCAAAAAACGGGTCAGAATGCACTGGCGCATTTGGGAAGTGCGCCAGAACAAAAATGAACTGGCGCACTTGGGAAGTGCGCCAGTACATTTTTAGCCTGGCGCACCTGCCAAGTGCGCCCAGGTCAGAATGACCTGTTGGTCAGGTCTTGGCTGGCCTGGTCTGGGTTTGGTCGATTTTCTGAGCCTTGCCTTGTCACTAGGGCTAGGTGTCAGCTCCTGGTTGGTCTCCCCTTCAAACGAACGGCTATTATTGAACCAATCTCCATCGACGGTCTAAATCAACTCATAAACTCTATAAAAAGGACCTAAGACTAACCCTAATTCACACAAACTAAAATGGAGATGAGACCGTCATGCTGCTGAGGAGAGACTAAAGATAGCGTCAGAAATTGAGAGGCAATTAGGAGATAATTCAAAGCTTAAAGCAACGTTAATCAAATCAAAGCAACGCCTACAACAAAGGATAGCATCTCCAAATTCAGAATTCAGATTCCTGAATTGAAGATTCGTCATACGTTGTAAGTAGAGTGCTATTCCGATGTGAATTAAATAATTGTGTTGATTTCTGTAAAGTAAGAAATGGAATTGTGGCAATAATAATCTATATTTGTATGTTGCTTTGATTCTAAACGATTTGGGGATGTTGTGGTATACGATTTGATATTCGCAAGCATATGATTCATATTGAAAACTACATGTTTGTGGTAGTTATTTACAACATCCATTTGATAATTGCAAGTATATGATTCATGTTGAAAGTAACAACTATATGTTGTAATAGTTTACTTGAGATTCATGCAAGTATATGATTTACTATTATGCCAACATGATGTATAATTTTATGGTCATCTTTAGTGTAATTTGATCCACTTGAGTATTATGATTCATATGAAGTTATGTTGGAATTGGCATCATAGTTCAAGTATAAAAATCATGCTTTTGTGATAGTGACAAAAGCAAGCATCTTTGTGAACTTGTATTAATTTTATGAACATGACTAAACTATGTTTATTGTTATGCCTAGTTGAAAACATGTTTTTAGGCTTATGTTGTTATCATAATCATATGATAATATATGTGACACAATTAAGTTAGATTTACATCCCAATTGCAAGTTTACAATGATTCAGGTATTATTTATGCCATGATTACATGAGTAGAATGATTCATGTTTAAGTATTATTTATGCCATGATTGTATGAATAGAACGATTCATGTTTAAGTATTATTTATGCCATGATTATATGAATAGAACGATGCATGTTTAAGTATTGTTTATGCCGTAATTATATGAATAGAATGATTCATGTTTAAGTACTGTTTATGCCATGATTATATGAATAAAATGATTCATGTTATGCCATGATTATATGATGTTACAATTGCAAGTTCACATGTGCCTACTTTATGTTAATTGAATCGTTCGTTGCAAGTTCATGCGTTCACACTCCCCTTTTTCATGTTACCTTATAAACACCATGTTATAAGCCTCCCCTTTTCATTTGGCTAAATTGGGTTTAAGTATTAAACCCAACACACCTTACATTGGAGCGAACGTGTAAAACGGGGGTAATGACGTTTGGGCTAAAATATAGAACATATGTGTTGGCATGTTTGACGCATGCCAACAATCTTGAAAAGCAATTAAGTGGCATAAATAAATTTTAATCAATAAAGATGAATTTGAATAATGGGCCGCAAATATTTACATACAAAAAGAAAAGAGACAAAATATGTAAATGTAGAAAATACGATGTGTTTAACCCGAGGTTGGATTGAGTTGTGATGTAAACCTGCCCGGAACCGCCCGGTCGTCCAGTAGTCACAACAATACCTATCCAATGTGGGTGGTTAAACACGGAGCCCAATAAGGACCCGAGGTTAGACTGAGTTGTGGCGTAAGACTGCCCGGACCCAACCGGCAACAGGCAGCCACAACAATACCTGTCTAATGTGAGAGGTCAAGGCTTTAATAAGACAATTAAGGCTAAGTTAGGATTGATAGGATTAATACTTAATCAAAATGGAACATGCTAAACTAAACAGACTGATTGGGGGTTAGGTTTATAAAACACTTAACCAACTTAGCATGTTGGCTAGAAATAGAAAACCTAGTAGCGGGGGACCCTTTTCAGCAGTAACCCTACAAGGTGTATCAGGATACCCTGAACTAGGCAGGGTCGGGCACGATTACTGGGCTGACTGTAAGAGGTCAAATCGACGACGGTGGTGCAGCAGTGTAGGTTCTAACGGGGTGCGGGCGTGCACACACTCCGGCACAGAAAAATAAGGCACTGGGCACCAGTAGCATACCTGTGCATTCTAGAATTGTGTCGGGCCGCCACCATGGGACTTGATACACCCCATGGTGGGACCAGCATAGGTAACTACAACATCGGGGGCCGTAAGACACATGTAACTATGCGAGTAGGAGCCGATCATCAGAAGTGGATCACTTCACCCTTATTATGGGGTGCCTGTTGGGAACTAGTTTATGTGGGTACAGAGATTAATATGGGGTACGATAGTATATTCAACCCTAGACAACTTAACTTAGTTTATGGTGCTTTCCCATTTCCAGTTTATACTTATCATACCCAGTTCTTTATTCATAGACTGAATAGTCGTAGACTTACTCAGGCTTTATGTCTGACTCTACTTTTCTTTCGCCTTCTTTTCTTTCGTCCCCCCCCCCCCTCAGGTCCACAGGGAGGGAATACCGCAGCTTGACCAGATTTCACATCCAGCTTGAAGAGAAAGAATGTATTGCTTGGATATTTTCCGTTTTGGACTATGGCTTTGGACAGCAATTATGGGACTTTTGCAGTTTATTTATGTTTTCTTTGTGCTTCTTTGATAATGTAATCAAGACAGTTATGAAGTTGTTATGTTTTTGGAAGAATTGTAAGACAAGTATGGCATGTTTTTGTGAACACGTATTTTAATGAAATAAAAGATGTTGTTTTTATCTGTTCAAAAATATGTGTTCTTATATCTGTCTTCTATATCCGTGACTTATACTTATAAACCTCCACCAAAATTAGGGCATTCCCTTTGAGAGTGACTCTAACGGAGGTGGGGTGTTTCAGATAGCCAGGGAAAGCAGGAAACTATATTTCCGAACCCAAGACAAGACACTATCCTCTCTGTCATCCTACAACGTTCTGGCATATATATATATTATCATATTATAATTTAAAACATTGTCAGTATATAATTCCATATTCAAATTTTCAAAATCTCATTTTGAAGTAAACTAAACTTGATAATATTTTAATACTAGAAAATCAATCTTTATATGGAAGGGGAATAAAATCGATCACCTGTATAATTCCACAAGTACAGTGTGCATGTAATCATAATAAATCAACCATATAAATCAGATGAACAAGAATTATAATCACAACTAATAAACAACCATTTCAGCTATGCATAAGCATTACAGTCAATAAAGCTTACCAGTGTTTAGTGTGTTATCTACACATCCATTCAAATAATAACATCCATATCCAACCAATCATTATTAACTAATTATAATTATCACAGCTAATTATAATTATTCAACCACTATCAATTTAAATAAATAATTTAAATTAGAAGTTGTCAACATAATAGCTCCGAATTCTTCATTACCAGAGAGAACAAGCCAACGAACACTGCTACCGCTACTCGTACTGCTTTCAATCCACTTCTATTAGCAGCTGGTAATTTTTCTGCTAATTTATATATTTAAATTCAATTAATAACAATCTTCGTCATATATATTTGTATATATGACCTTTTATTTTATTATAAATTTTTACTTAACTAAAGTTACCAATATTATACATCAATGCGTTCTATATTTCGATACGATTCCAAAGCCACTGACGGCGAGTTAATCGAAGCTATATCTAATGAGTTAGGAGCATTTAAAGTTTAAAATTAATATATATAATAATTAAAATCAACATACCAAAATAATTCTGGCCCAAGGCCCATATCCTTCTCACGCACAAAACCCGATTCATACTTTCTACTTAATCTTCCTCCTCCCGCTTCCTTTCTTTGACCATTTCCTAAACATATTCCACCGTGCACGGTGTGCGCTCGCACACACCAAAATTCCACCATATTTAAATATGAGACCAACAATATATTTCTCTTCACCTCCAACGCCTTCCACCAACTCGCCGCTACTCCAGCCAACCATTTCAAAATTCGATCTGTCCCATGCCGTGGGCTGCTGCGAAAACGAATGCGTGGACACATAATGTCGCACCCCCCAATCTTGCACCGATATCCACCAAACTACACCACAATGAAGCCCATACTTCTCTCATCATCATGCCACACTCCGCTTCACCAATCTTTGCATGATTCTCCGACCATCTCCAACTCTAACTTTGAACATTTTCGATCATCGACACGGAATCGAACCAAATTCTCGCCAAAAATATTACATCTGCAGTAGATCGCAACGGCGCAGATGGCGCAATCTAATTGTCTTTGGATTGAGAGATACGATTTTTCAATGTTTTGAACCCATTTCTCCGATTCTCTGTAATTTTGAGATTTCTCTTTCTTTAGTCAATGAAATCTGGATCCGTCACTTTCTAAAAATCAGAAATGGCGATCCGAACAACTTCCGCGTAGATTATTTCAGCTAAAATTTAATAGATTTAGAGTGGTGGTTTTTTGAATTAAGGGAAATCTTTATTTCCATTTACTGGAATGTGAATATTGAAATCAAAAGAAGAAAAAAGAATGACATGAAGAAATTGATGTTAACAACTGAATGTATATGGGAAAAATGAGGATTTGGTTCACCTTAAATAGGGAGGTTTTAAGGTATTTTTAGTCATTCATTCATAGGACACTTGGATTATGTCATGGTGCTAAATTCATTCATGATGACAACTAAATGGACAACTCATCTTTGATACTTATCCTAAGGAATTTTAAAATTAGTTTATCTTAGCCACACTTTTGCAATACTTATAAATTTAGCTAAATTTTCAATACATATAAGTGTAGCCATCTTACTATTTAAGGTTTATCAAAATATAACTTTTTAATATTTCAAAAACATTTATCTATATCATTTATAAAATATACATACATATAATTTACCGAAATTTATACTAACAAATGGTCTCAAACAAATACATAACAATCCTTATACAATTTTATAAACACCATTATAATCTATCCAAATAAATTAAATAAAAATCATTCTTGTAAAATCTTAAAAATAATTATCATTTACCAAATCATATTCTTATGTTAATATTGTCAAAATCAGATAGTATCATTACTTATTAATATTGGAATATTTATAAAACCTTATAAATTATATATAACTTCTAAAATAATTTTTCTCATAAAAAATCATATTTATAAAATAAACAAGATACTTATTTAATATTAAAATCTATATTTAAACCTTATAAAAATCAATTTATACTTAGAAAAACAAAATTATCCAATAAAAATTCCAATTAAACTTAGTTAAAATTTCCAAGATATTACACTAGGCCTATCGTTGAAATATGCGAACGAACGAAATAGGGAACGGTTGGGAAGGATAACTTGGGGGCATATCTTTTATTATGAATCATGACCGGGATTTGGGGGCATAACCTATACTATGATGTATGGCTAAAATTTAGGTAGTACCTTATACTATGAATTAGGAATTGAGGTTGGGGCATGTAAATATGTAGGCTTAGTTTATAGATTAAGCAGAACATGTAATGAAACCTTAAACAACAAGTGAAACCTGTTTGGATATATGGGGATTATATGAACCTATTAACCTGGAATACTTAACCTGTTTAGATATGTGGAGGTTATATGAACCTATTAACGTGTAATACTTAACCTATTTAAATCGGTGGGGATTATATGAACCTGTTAAATAGTAGGGGTTAAGTAAACTTGTTTGAATCTATGGGGGTTAAGTAAATCTGTTAAATCTGTAAGGGGTTTTACGAAACCAATAAACTTAACCTGTTTTATCTGTTAGGGTTATGCGGGTTTGTTAATCTATTAGGCATAACTTGTCAAAATCCTAGTAGTTGGGGATACAAGCCTTGGGGGTGTCTTGTGCCATCTATTGTGTAGGGCCCGTATCAGTTAGTAACCCATTCTAGTATCAAAGGGGGACCCCGAACTATGTGGGGGTTAGACAATGCTTACTGAGCTGATTATAAGTGGTTCATATGGGTGGAGGTGTTCTGGTAGCGCATTCCAACGGAGTCATGTGCGTGCATGGGTCCAGCTTGCTCAGGAAAATAAGATGCTATAACACTAGTAAATAGGCATGTGTCCTTCTGGGGGTTACCAAGTGATACATCCTACTGTAGGGCAGGCTCAAGGTACTTATGGGATAGGGAGCTGATCGATTGGTGGTAGTAATTAGGGTACATCTAGTCCTGGCTGTTTAGGTGCTAGTGGTTTATGGTTGGGGTAACACCCGTTATTTGTGTTAGGGTACCTGTTATTGCTGTTTGGGGGTAAATCCTATAACTAAAAGTACACATAAGTCTACCATACGTTTCTATTGGGATCATATCTGTTATACTAGTATTGGTGCAGAAAAAAGTATTTGAGAAGCGTAATCTGTCAGTTCATTCTGCTTATCCTGTTCATACCTGTTTTATGATACTGTTATCTCTCATCCAGTTTATATGCCTGTCATGATGCTTTTACTTATTTATATGCTAAAAGTATCTGGACTCGCCAGACTTTACGTTTGACCCGCTTTGTTTCCTATTCTCTCTCTTCCTTTTCCGTCCCAGGTTCTCAGGGTGGGAACACTCAGATTTGATTACAAATCTCTCTCTTCTGTTTCTGCATGGAGCTGCGTAGATGTACCGTTTTGACTACTTGTCTACTCTGTTATGGCTCTTTTTGGGGACTATGATTTTATACCATTGTACTCTAATGGTTTTAGTACAAGGTAGATATTTTTATTTGATGCAGTTGGTTTTCAATATTTCAGACTAATGTTGTAACTGGATTTTTGGTCTACGACGTTTTCTATTGGAAAATAAAGTTTTAAATTTCCACTGCTATTTTATATCTATCTTGTGATGTTTCTATTTCTATTTACTAATAACTCTTCACGAAACTTATTGCATTCTGATGAAGAGTACCATTAACGAACGTGGGGTGTCACAAGGAGATTGTTGTATCTAATAATTATATGATTTTAGTTTGATGATAACAAACATATATTTATTATTATTATAAATGTGTTTGTAATTGTATTGTTATACTACATCATAGACAGAATATAATATTTATATTTAAATAGGATACTACTTCCCAAGAATTTAAATGTTCAAAAACTACTTTATATAAATATAATATTTTATTACAACATCTCAATAGTACAAATTTATAACTCCACTATTTGTACATTTCACTGGAATACAATACATTCATATTCAATTTCATTTCTATATGTTGTTGCCTCACTACAACTCTCAAACACTCATGTTACATTTCATTTTCACAGTTGTATACACATACACTTCACTCTCTATTATATATTCGTTGATTCATTCACTGACACTGTCACTTGTCTTCTGTCTGTCTTCTTCACTGTCAGTCCAGTCTTCTGCTTACTTGTGACAAAAAGAAACATAAACACAGTAATCTATAACAAAAATATTTTAAATTGTAGTAGATATATTTTGTTTTAAAAATTTATTTGCCTTAGAATTTTGGTGTGGTTCTCATCATTCTTCATGACTTGATCTGGTTTTTATGGACAACCATCTGTGTTTAGATAGCTTGTGATATTCACAGTGGTACACTGTAAATACCACAAGGTAGAAAATATTTCTAGTGCTCACACACACACACACATATATACATATATTGTGCGTGAACTATACATGCATACACATAAATGTGTGTGTATATACACAGATTTGTGCAGGGACAATACAGTCAGCATTGGACAAATACATCAAAAAAGTTGTGTCCAGGTAAAGCCTAACACACATGCATAGTGCATGGGTCAAGTTTCCATGAACACATACAAGGAATGGCCGATCAGTTTTCAAACCTAGCAAAGAAGATTTACACACACATGTATATATACATACACTGTATGTATATACACAGTGGCAGAGTCTACATGCATATGAAAGCAACTCAGTATATCTCAAAATGGTCGAGCATATTACAAGACAAGTCAAATCAATTTAAGTGAAACAACTCATATTCAAGCAACAATGGACAGTGCAATAAGGTATAGCCAAGTCATCAAAACAATGGAAACTCAATGGACCAAACAAACATTTACAAGCATCATGTACAAAGAGTGAATCAAATTGTAAACAGCAGCAAGTGCAAAGTTTTTCAAATGAATATGACAAGGCCAGGGTTACAATACAAATGGTCCAAATTGAGACAACTCAAAGGAAAGCCAGGTTCGATTTCTGTCACAAGTAAAAACAGTGACATGCACAGGATAGAACATGATTGTGCACAAGTAAATATAAATCAGAACGGTTAAAGTTCAACTAAACAAGCCAGTATGACTTGAAATGTTGCATGATTCATTCACACGTATACAAGCACACATGACCAGAGAAAATCGTAAAAGAAAAATGTTAACAATGGTTTAAACAAGTGGAGCAATTCATTGATATACGTATGTATATATTGGTCTGTATGAACAGGAAGCTAGGAGCATCAAAACAGTTTTTGGCCAAAACATTTTTTCCAAAATTTGACAGTGAAATCAAAGGCAAGTTGTAGGAAAATCAAAGACATGTTTCTGAGCAAGAAACAGTTTTGCACTGGTAGCTTACGTTTCTTTTTGGTAAAAGAGTATTGAAAATAAATGCATGCTTTACAAAATGTTTTCAGAAACTCAGTTTTTAGCATGCAAAATAACCTTTGGCAAATTTTATTTGCAAACATATTTTCCTGAAATCAAGCATTCATATCATGATAGTTTCCAATATCACCAATGTTTTTTTGGCAAGAAAATCATTTCATTTGCGTTTTCCTGAAAACCATAACCTAATTTTTAAGGCAAGAAATCAATCGATATTTACCAGAAATCACAGTGTCAAGTTTGGCAAGTTTATTTTTAATTGTCTTCAGAAATTTGCAAATTGTTTTTGGAAAGATTAATTTGCAAAACATTACTAGATAGCATTTTGGCAAAAGATTGTTTGGCAAAAATCAAAATTGATTCCATAAATTCATTTTTGGTCAGAATATTCAAAGATTGTTTAACATGGAAACAAATTAGAAATCACGCAATTATATCCATTCCAGAATCAATCTTTCAAGGGATAATTTCCTGAATTACTCATATTGATAAAAGCCGAACCATTCAAAAAATCAGAGCAACAACCAAAGCCAAAATTATGCATAATCAATTAAGTAATTTATGGGAAATCAGAGAAGATTATAGGATTACATTATCCTATATAGACACCCAATACATCACAGGCAAAAAAGAGCAATTAAAAAAATTCAAGCTAAAAATCAAATAAGAAAAATCTCAAAGAACTCACAATTTTTAGAGATTTTCGGTCGCAACCTCAAGTCGAATCATCGACAAGAACAGTGTCACTTAAAGATAATCATAGAACCATTTTTCCAGCAATCAAAGCCAAGATTTGAGGTTTTTTTTTTGAAAAACCCTAATTTTTCCCATCGACCAACATTTTTTTGGGGATATAAGAAATAAATAAAAGAAGGCTGGCTTGTTTTTATTTTAAGGACTTGAGGGTTTTTATTTTATTCTATTATTGTACTGTTTTTTTAATTCTTTTGTAACCGTCCTATTCAATTTCTAATTTCTGTAAAACTAGGGGTTTTCTAGTTCGTCACTAAAAACAAGGTTTACCAGCTACGGTTTGTAGCCAGGGGAAAATATATTCTTGTGCATACAGATCCGTCTAGGGTTTTGAGTGTAGGATTAGAACAGGAGAAGGGTTTGCGAGTTTACAGGGTCTTGTAAGAGGGATCTGTTTTAGTACCTAGTAAAAATCTTGGCAATATATTAGTAGGCTGGGTTTGCCGAAGCTGGATAAAAACCGTGTTATTTACTTCTACAATTATAGTTTATGTTATTATTATGTGTTGTGATTTGTTTTATAAGTTACAATATGTTCTGTGATATTTTTAATATCTTGAATTATTTCAATAAACCCTATTCACCCCCTTCTAGGATTAATCTAGTGTTCACGATGTTTTCCACGTTTCTCATTTACGGAAATGTTTGCACGAGAAAGCAGAGGCAGTTGAGCCGGGTATGCTTGAGGAAGTAGAGGTGGAATAGGAGGTGACAGTTAGACGAGTTCCTACCCACATTCTTGGGTTAGAGGTTAAGAAGCAACGTAACCGACAGGTCAAGTTGATGAATGTTCAACGGGGAAGAGATAGTGAAGATGCAACTTGGGAGGCTGAAGACAAGATTCGCGTTTAGTACCCTTTTCTTTTCAAGGGTATGTTCTAAATGACTTTTTCCAAAACTTTTGTTCGTTCTTATTTTCATCATTAAGTGTATCCTATCGATCGAATCTTTGACCTTTAGGTAGAAAACCAATGGGTGTAAACATATGTTTGAGACATGTTATGTTTGATGGATGCAAGTAGTAGCAAGTGTTTGTTGGTGGTAGCTCGTGGATGCACATACACACACTAGGCACTAGATCGGCTCAATCACTCATATACTACATATGGATGCGTGTGCATATTTTTCTTTTTATGGATGAAAATGGGTGTATCATCATATTGATGTTGCATTTTGAATGAGTGATTGTGCACTCATATAGCATATACATGATATACTAGGACTATTTGCATATATATTGGATTCATGGCACTGACATACATTGCATTAAGGAGGTCGGCTGAATCAGTAGACTGTCTGATCTTTCGCATTAGTATAGGGACATACACACACCTTTGCATATGTTCATATAAGCATTATAAATCTTTTAAGGACAATGGGTGCCTGTGATTGGCGGATGAGTAGATGGATGATGGATGTTAGGATATACATTCTTCTTATCTTGGAGAATTTAGGGACGAAATCCTTTAAGTAGGGGAGAATGTAACACCCCGTAATTTTAAAGAACATTACATACATAAACTAAAGAATACTTAATTTAATATTGGGATTTAAGTAAAATGAACAGCATAATTGCATTCGTCTAGAAATTCTGGTTAGGAAATTATACACAAGATAGACCTCGAGCTTGTGTAAAACAGACATCGTATGAAGAAGATACTAAGGTTTGAAGTTTGTATACATATAAGAGAATTATATATAAATAAAACCAATTTAGAATATCAAAATCAAAGAGCGGGAAGATGCAGGAATTCGACTCGTTGGTGGTTGAACCTGGGGTCGACCCACACAAGGGGGTATCGACCTAGGGTCGACCCCACCCAGATCTGGGGCAGATCCATTCCCCGCACCTGGACTTGTTTTGTTACACCCGTATTTTTTAAGATAATAAAATAAGGAACACAAGAGGGAAACACTTAACCAATGTAACATGACAAGTGGTAGGGTTAAGTAACACAAGAGGGCAACACTTAACCAATGTAACATGACAAGTGGTAGGATTAAGTAACACAAGAGGTTAACACTTAACCAATGTAAAATGACCAGTGGTAGGGTTTAGTTAACACTTAACCAATAAACGAGTGGGGTTAAGTTAATGGGAAAACACTTAACCAATATTATATGATGAATTAACAGGGTTAAGTTAAAAGAAAACACTTAACCAATTACAACATGATGAATGAGAAGGGTAAAGTTAATAAGAAACACTTAACCAACATGACATGGCGTATGGATAGGTTAAGTTAAACTTGAATGGATGGATAACACTTAGCCAATTTGGGGGGGTATACGAATAGACCCTAGAAAACCCTAGTAACGGGGACCTATTTCAGCAATAACCCACATAGATGTATCACGGTACCCTGAAACTAGGCAGGGTGGGGCTCGATTACTAGGCTGATTATAAGTGGTCAAAATAGCGGCAAGGGGTGCAGCAGTGTAGTTCCGACGGAGTATGGGCGTGCACATGCTTCGGAGTGGAAAAGCAGGCACTGGGCATCAGTAGTATACACCGTGCATCTAGAATTTGTGTCGGGTTGCTATCATAGGGATTGATACACCTTATGGTGGGACCAGCACATGGTATCTACATGCAAGAGAGGGCCAATTGACATAGACACAAGGAAAGTTAATACAAGTAGGGAGCCGATCGATAGGGTAGTAAGGGTACATCTAACATCTTCATGGCGTTTAGGTTGGTTGAGGTAAGATCCTCATACTAGATGTACACTTGAAGGCTACCATAATTGCGGGGTTGGGATCGCCTTATTTTATAACACAGGATACTAGTTGGGACACTAGTAGGTGATACAGATCCTTTTTCACAGGATACTAGTTGGGACACTAGTAGGGAATACAAATCGTTCTATAAAAGACACTAGTTAGGATGCTTGTTGGGTGGTGTGGAGAAAATAGGAAATCAAAGAATGAACCGAAGCGCATTCAGTGTATCTTACCTTGTCATATCTAACGATCATCATTTGTTGTCTTGCTATGCTTATTATCATGGTTATGGTCTGGTACCCAGTTTATTCATGTCATGATCCTTTTACCTGTTTACATGATGAATAATCACTGGACTTACCAGGCTTTATGCCTGACTTTGTTTTATTTTGCTCTCTTTACTTCTGTCCCCCCCTCCAGGTTCACGGGGAGGGAATATTATCACTTAGCTCAGTTTTCTTTGCAAGCTCGAAGGTAGAGGATGTATTGCTTTAGACTCTCTTTTCCACTGCTACGGCTGGCTCATGCTTTATTGGGAAATATCATTGTCATTTCATGCTTCTTTATTTTGTTAAACAAAACATATGCTTTGTTGTAATGGGTATTGTTTTTTTAGTGCTGGAAAACAATCTTTGTACAAGCTATTTTACCAAGCCGCTATTTTATCAATAAAGTAAAGTTTTATTTATTTTTCGCTGTTTAAATTTTGTCTGTTTTGTAATTTATCTGTTCTATACACTTATGACGCTCCACTGAAGTTAATGCATTCCCTTTGTGAGCGACCTTAACGGAGGTGGGTTGTTACACGTGGTATCAGAGCTAAAGGTTCCAGAACAGATTTTTTTTCTTTTCAAAAGCTTATTTTTAAAGGGGTGTTTTCTAAAACATGTCTAAAAGAAGCATTTTTCAAGAGAAAAGTATTGTTTAAAAGGCATATTCCCCAAATCTATATGCACTATCTTTCGATTCTCTTTTTGAATCACTTCATCCTTTCTTTTCGCCATAATTTCGTAGGCAAACAGCACTTGTTGAGGGCGAAGTAGTGCCCAACCTCCATCTGTAGCGCAGTATTTTCACATGCGACTTGTAACACCCCACCTCCGCCAGGGTAACTCTTGCAAGCATACTAGCTTTGGAGGGGCGTTAAACAAGGTAAACATGCATGCAGATATCACAAGACAGAACATATAAGTAAAACAGAGTAAATAAAGCAGCGGGTCAAACTAGCATTTCAAAACCATAGTTAAGTTACAACAAAGTACTTGGTCATTATTTTCCAACAACAAAGTCTAGAGAAAAACATAAACTGAAAAACTGAAATACATAAAGTACTATCCCCAAAGTGAAGTGATAAACCATAGCTAGCTCAATGTCCAAAACCGTACATGAGCAAATCCAGTAAGCAAGCTATAAAGATCCAAGCTAAGCTCCAATGTTCCCACCCTGAGGACCTGAGGGGGGGGGGGGAACGGAAGAAAAGAGGCGAAAGAAAACATGTCAGTCAAAAAGACTAGTAAGCCCTAACTACTATCAGTCCATGAACTAGTAAAGTTAACTGGCATGAGAAGCTGAGATGAACATAAGGATAACATACTGGCATGATGATTAACTAACAAGATAGATAAAAGGTGTCATCGCATGATCAAGGTTAAGTTTTGCACCACGGGCGTACTAGCATTCTAACATGTCAAGTAAAAACAAGGATTGATCCCTTGGCCCAAGCTTGGCCCAGTATCATGAGGTGACCTAAATCAAGGTCCAACTACACGGTATAGTTGATCGGCTCCCTATAAGCCTAACTCGTCAAGTGTCGGTGTCATACGGCGCAAACATGAAATGTAGTTAAACTGCGCTAGGCCCACCCTAGGGTGTATCAAGTCCTAGGGTGTCAACCTCGGACACAAATCAAGTATGCATAGTCTAGATCTACTGGTACCCGTGCCTGATTTTCCAACTCCGGACTATGTGCACGACCATAGTCCGCCTGGACCTACACCGGCGTACCAACTCAGCCGTCGTTTTGGTCGCTTACATGTCAGCCCAGTAATCGTGCCCACCCTAGCCTAGTCCCTAGGGTCTTATGATACTATCAAAAGGGTTACTGCTGAAAAGGACCACACAACTAGGGTTTCTTAACGGGTTAAATGTGGTTAACCCGATCCAAACGTGGATTAAATTGGTTAAGTGTACCCATGGTTCATGACTTAACCCCGATTAACCCATCAAGCCCAAATTGGTTAAGTATTAGGTGGACCATGACTTAACCCTAATCAGGAGGCATTAATTAACTTAATGTGCTTTAACCTCTCACATTAGACTTTGTTGTGGTTAGTAGTTAAGTCGGGCGGGTCCGGGTAGATTTATACCACAACTTGGTCTAACCTCGGGTTCAAGCACAACATGACCAACTTCTCACATTGGGTCCTATTGTTTGTAGCCACTAGTTAAGCCGAGCGGGTCCGGGTAGATTTATGCTACAAACTCAACCCAACCTCGAGTTGGCCACACTCATATTTTCTAAGTGTCATGTCCATTATGTTTTCAAAACATAATTACAAGCTAACATATCACGTCATGTTATAAAAACCATGTATATGTCATAATGTTACCCAACCCCAACGTAATCCCATTGTTTACATAATCGCAACAACGCATAAATGATAAAATAGGGAACTTGGCATAATCATGACAAAAAGGTGTTGAAGCCACAAGTTTAACATGGTGGCATATGAAATGTACATATGTTCATATACTTGCATATTGCATTATTAGGCTTCAAAAGTATGCATAAAACCAAACTTAGCATATAAGTGATACATAGTGATAAATGACATGTAGAAGTTGCTAGAAGTTCGCATTTAGCCTCACATGCAAGTTATCATAAGGGATATGATAACTTCCATGTTGCCAAAATGCAACCTTTAATATAAAGCTTGAAGCTTTAAGCTCACAAACTCAAGTTTAACTTGCATAACATGATAACATGTGTATAATGATCAACCCAAACTTGCATAACATAGCAACAAGTGTCATGCATCATGATTAAACCAACTTGCATAACATAATGATCAACCAAACTTGCATATCATAATGATCAACCCAAACTTGCATCATTCATTTAACTTTAGAGTTCAAAAAGAAAGTTGAAAAGGGCTTACAATGCTATGAAGACACAAATGAATATTTATTATAAAGATTGAGACGAAGCCCTTATGCAATCACCCAAAAACCCAAATATGCAAGCTCCAAATGAAAAACCCTTGAGCCAAATCAATAAAAACCCTTGCTTTGAAATAGAAATGTTGCAACTTGACTTGAATGCAAACTAAGAACACTCATACAAGCTTGAAAACACTTGTATGAACTCAAAATCTCTCATATAGATAAACAATTTTAGCATGAGAGTGGATGCCATGAGAGGAACAAATTTGGCATAGTTTAGTTGTAGAGTTGAATAATGATGATTTAGGCTAGGCTTAGGGGTCTTTTTATAGAAGATTAGGATAGTATTAGCCATAGGATTAACCCTAGATCCAATCCGAGCCATCAAATCCCATCACTAACCAACAAAACAGGTCAAAACAGCCCAATTAAGTGCACCAGGCCGACCTGGCCGACCAGGGAGGTCGACCCCCAGGTCGACTCTAGTGTCGACCTGGTTGGGGGGGGGGGGGGAGGTCGACCCTAGTGTCAACCCCCCTGTCGACCTGTCTGGGCGGGAATTTTCCCGCCCAGTCTGTTTTGGCTGAATTTGAATTCTAAATTCAAATTTGAACTGGTTTTGAACTTGAAATTTTTTGAAAACTTTGACTGGCCATAACTTGGTCATACGGACTCCGTTTTTCGAAAACTCGGATCCATTTCG
The DNA here is from genome assembly GCA_030737875.1 of Allium sativum. Taxonomy (NCBI): domain Eukaryota; kingdom Viridiplantae; phylum Streptophyta; class Magnoliopsida; order Asparagales; family Amaryllidaceae; genus Allium; species Allium sativum. The sequence goes on along the minus strand of CM060914.1, from coordinate 141,292,647 downwards.
CGTATTTTTCCGAGACGAACGCAATGGCACAGCCCGTTTCCATTGATTCAAATTTTACAGTTTAATTCTGCCTTGATTTATGTTATAACATGTTATTCAAAAATACGGGTTGTTACATTCTCCCCTCCTTGAAGGATTTCGTCCCCGAAATCTCCAAGTTAGGAAGAACGTATCCTACCATCCATCATCCATCTACTCAAAACATCATCCACGTGCAGTCATTGTCCTTAAAGGATTTTAAATGCTGTATGATCATATGCAAAGGTGTGTGTATATGTACTTATCTAATGCGAAAATCAGGCGGTTACTGATGCAGTAAACCTCCTTAATGCATATGTATGTTAGTGAAATGAGTCCATATGTATGCAAATTCCTAACATAATTTATAATCTCTACATGAGTGCACATAACATTCATCCATATGCAACATCCACGTGATAGCATAACAAGTTTCATCCATGAATAAGCATAAACACTCATGCATATGCGGTATGAAAGTGTGTGAGCCGATCTTAGTGCCTAACGTGTATCATGCATCCACGAGTATCCACTTGCAAACACTTGAAACCACTTGCAAATATCAAGCATAACATGTTTCAAATACATGTTTCAACCAAGGGTTTCTACCTAAGGTTCTCATGACAAGATTTACGAAACAAGATAAACTAGATAAACATGGATAGCAAAGGGAAGATATACCTATCTAGGAAAAGAGATTGAAAATGTATCCTCAAAAAGAAATGGATAAAGCACACGCATCTTCTCCTTGGTTTTCCAAGTTGTGTCTTCCTCTGTTTCACTCTATTGCGCCTTAGCAAGCTTAACTTCTTTGCTTCTTAGCTTCTTTGTCTCCGTTTCCATGATACGAATCGGAGCTCGTCTCAGGGTCGCCTCTTTCTCTACCTCCATGTCTTCAAGAATACTTGGTTCAACCACTTCGGCGGATCTGTGCAAACACTTCCGGAGATGCGAGACATGAAAGACATTATGCACTTCGGCCAGCTTCTCGGCAATTCCACCTTATAAGTCATCTTCCCAACTCTTTCTATAGTAGGGAAGGGTCCTACGATCCTTGGTGTCAGCCGCCCAAAATGAACCATATTTCGCAAAGGAGAAATCTTCACAAAGACCATATCTCCAACTTTAAATTCTAAGTCTGTCCTTCGCTTGTCTGCATAGGATTTCTGTCTGTCTTGGGCCGTTTTCATCCGCCTTCGAATCAATTCAACCCTCTCGGATGTGTCCCTTATCATGTCGGGCTCAATTATAAGCTTATCCGTCGTCTTCCCACCAATGAGCAGCTTCTTCTTTTAATAGCCATGCTGCGAATAAAACCTTTCTATGGTCTTCCACATCAAAGATAGCGAAAAGATCTTCGGTTTCTTTCAACCAATTTCGTGCCTCCACAAAAGTCTCCGTACCTATGAAATTCTTGCCACCCATCGCCTTAAAGTCCTTGCAAACTTTTGCGAAATCCGCTTGTGGATTCCGAGGAGGGGGAGGAGGAGGAGGAACCTCAGTTACGGTGGGGGTAGTTGCTGGGCCCGCATCGTTGGCCCTAGCTTCCAAGTACCTCCAAAACCATCCGGGAATGGTCACTCCCTCGGGAAGGTTAAGATCGGCCATACTGAAAAAGAAAGAGATAGATTCAGAACGAAGAAACGAAGGATAGTTCTATGGCTTTTGGGGAATAGCCTTTTTAAAATAACTAGACTTTTCTTGGAAAATACTTAATTGGTTTTGAAAATAGTTTTTCAAAAGGTAAGTTTTAAAAACACTTTTGCTCAAATATTGTAAACCTTATGCTCTGATACCAAATGTAACACCCCACCTCCGCCAGGGTAACTCTTGCAAGCACACTAGCTTTGGAGGGGCGTTAAACAAGGTAAACATGCATGCAGATATCACAAGACAGAACATATAAGTAAAACAGAGTAAATAAAGCAGCGGGTCAAACTAGCATTTCAAAACCATAGTTAAGTTTCAACAAAGTACTTGGTCATTATTTTCCAACAACAAAGTCTAGAGAAAAACATAAACTGAAAAACTGAAATACATAAAGTACTATCCCCAATGTGAAGTGATAAACCATAGCTAGCTCAATGTACAAAACCGTACATGAGCAAATCCAGTAAGCAAGCTATAAAGATCCAAGCTAAGCTCCAATGTTCCCACCCTGAGGACCTGAGGGGGGGGGGGAACGGAAGAAAAGAGGCGAAAGAAAACAGGCCAGTCAAAAAGACTGGTAAGCCCTAACTACTATCAGTCCATGAACTAGTAAAGTTAACTGGCATGAGAAGCTGAGATGAACATAAGGATAACATACTGGCATGATGATTAACTAGCAAGATAGATAAAAGGTGTCATCGCATGATCAAGGTTAAGTTTTGCACCACGGGCATACTAGCATTCTAACATGTCAAGTAAAAACAAGGATTGATCCCTTGGCCCAAGCTTGGCCCAGTATCATGAGGTGACCTAAATCAAGGTCCACCTACACGGTCTAGTTGATCGGCTCCCAATAAGCCTAACTCGTCAAGTGTCGGTGTCATACGGCCCAAACATGAAATGTAGTTAAACTGTGCTAGGCCCACCCTAGGGTGTATCAAGTCCTAGGGTGTCAACCTCGTACACAAATCAAGTATGCACAGTCTAGATCTACTGGTACCCGTGCCTGATTTTCCAACTCCGGACTATGTGCACGACCATAGTCCTCCTGGACCTACACCGGCGTACCTACTCAGTCGTCGTTTTGGTCGCTTACATGTCAGCCCGGTAATCGTGCCCCACCCTAGCCTAGTCCCTAGGGTCTTATGATACTATCAAAAGGGTTACTGCTGAAAAGGACCACGCAACTAGGGTTTCTTAACGGGTTAAATGTGGTTAACCCGATCCAAACGTGGATTAAATTGGTTAAGTGTACCCAAGGTTCATGACTTAACCCCGATTAACCCATCAAGCCCAAATTGGTTAAGTATTAAGTGGACCATGACTTAACCCTAATCAGGAGGCATTAATTAACTTAATGTGCTTTAACCTCTCACATTAGACTTTGTTGTGGTTAGTAGTTAAGTCGGGCGGGTCCGGGTAGATTTATACCACAACTTGGTCTAACCTCGGGTTCGAGCACAACATGACCAACTTCTCACATTGGGTCCTATTGTTTGTAGCCACTAGTCAAGCCGAGCGGGTCCGGGTAGATTTATGCTACAAACTCAACCCAATCTCGAGTTGGCCACACTCATATTTTCTAAGTGTCATGTCCATTATGTTTCCAAAACATAATTACAAGCTAACATATCACGTCATGCTATAAAAACCATGTTTATGTCATAATGTTACCCAACCCGAACGTAATCCCATCGTTTACATAATCGCAACAATGCATAAAGGATAAAATAGGGAACTTGGCATAATCATGACAAAAAGGTGTTGAAGCCACAAGTTTAACATGGTGGCATATGAAATGTACATATGTTCATATACTTGCATATTGCATTATTAGGCTTCAAAAGTATGAGTAAAACCAAACTTAGCATATAAGTGATACATAGTGATAAATGACATGTAGAAGTTGCTAGAAGTTCGCATTTAGCCTCACATGCAAGTTATCATAAGGGATATGATAACTTCCATGTTGCCAAAATGCAACCTTTAATATAAAGCTTGAAGCTTTAAGCTCACAAACTCAAGTTTAACTTGCATAATATGATAACATGTGTATAATGATCAACCCAAACTTGCATAACATAGCAACATGTGTCATGCATCATGATTAAACCAACTTGCATAACATAATGATCAACCAAACTTGCATATCATAATGATCAACCCAAACTTGCATCATTCATTTAATTTTAGAGTTCAAAAAGAAAGTAGAAAAGGGCTTACAATGCTATGAAGACACAAATGAATATTTATTATAAAGATTGAGACGAAGCCCTTATGCAATCACCCAAAAACCCAAATATGCAAGCTCCAAATGAAAAACCCTTGAGCCAAATCAATAAAAACCCTTGCTTTGAAATAGACATGTTGCAACTTGACTTGAATGCAAACTAAGAACACTCATACAAGCTTGAAAACACTTGTATGAACTCAAAATCTCTCATATAGATAAACAATTTTAGCATGAGAGTGGAGGCCATGAGAGGAACAAATTTGGCATAGTTTAGTTGTAGAGTTGAATAATGATGATTTAGGCTAGGCTTAGGGGTCTTTTTATAGAAGATTAGGATAGTATTAGCCATAGGATTAACCCTAGATCCAATCCGAGCCAACAAATCCCGTCACTAACCAACAAAACAGGTCAAAACAGCCCAATTAAGTGCACCAGGCCGACCTAGCCGACCAGGGAGGTCGACCCCAAGGTCGACCCCCAGGCCGACTCTAGTGTCGACCTGGTGGGGGGGAGGTCGACCCTAGTGTCGACCCCCTGTCGACCTATCTGGGCGGGAATTTTCCCGCCCAGTCTGTTTTGGCTGAATTTGAATTCTAAATTAAAATTTGAACTTGAAATTTTCTGAAAACTTTGATGGGCCATAACTTGGTCATACGGACTCCGTTTTTCGAAAACTCGGACTCTATTTCACGTATTTTTCCGAGACGAACGCAATGGCAGAGCCCGTTTTCCTTGATTCAAATTTTACAGTTTAAGTCTGCCTTGATTTATGTTATAACATGTTATTCAAAAATACGGGTTGTTACACGACTAATCTTCTTTCAAGCTTTGTAGGATGCCATGCGATGGAGGTAGTTTCGAGGAACTTTTCAACAAGCTACATAAGGATAATAAGGATAAGAAGCTTGTCGATATGGCTTAATCCACACAGAAAGAGAAAGGTGAAAAGAAAGAGGCCAAAGTGGAAGAATCACAAACAAGGGATTGGAATATAAGAAGAATGGAAGAAATAATTGATCCCGCGGCAAGAGGGAGTGCCTTTTCTATGGTATAGTTGGTCATTTAGTTGTAGGAAGAAGAAGGCAGGTTGTTGTTTTCAGTATGATGAAGCAGGGCATCTTATCAAGGATTGCCCGAAGGTTAAGGACAAGGGGCAAAGGACATAATCTTCTAGAGGGCAATTGCATGCTCTCACTGCTAGTGTACCTAAGAGAGGTAGGAACGTTTCTGTTGAAAGTTTAGCTTTTCTTTTTAGTCATCCTATTAGAACTTTGTTCGATTCTAGGGCTTCACGTTCTTTTCTATCTGCTTCCACAGTCGAGTCTCTGCACCCTAGTACTAATAAGGTAGAGGATCCAATTGTTGTCTCAAACCCTATTGGGGATTCGGCTCATTCATTTATGGTTTGGTTGGATTTGGGAATATCTATACTAAGCGTTGTGCTTAGAAGTAATGCTACGTTTTTGGTTTCATGGGCTATGGGTTGATTCTAGGGATGGATTGGTTATCCAGTAATGGTGCCATTCTCAATTGTGAAAGGAAGGTAGTTAAACTTTTGACTTGCCTCGGTAATACCCTCGAAATATCATGTAACCCTAAGAGTTTTGTCATGCTTAGTTACCTAGAATCTCTTGATGCATCTGTTGATAGTTTGCAATTCGTTCAAGTAGTCGGTGAGTATTCCGATGTCTTTGACGAGGGTTTACCCCAAAGTGCGAAATTGGTTTCCTCATATACTTGGTTGATAACGCCAAACCAGTTGCATTACTCGTATGACACATGGCTCCTAGGGAGAGGAAAGAGCTCAGCGAGCAAATTAAAGAGTTGCTTGAAAAGGGGTTCATAAGGTGGAGTATTTCTGAAATGGGGTGCTCCCGTTGTGTTCGCAACCAAAGTGGGTGGTTCACTTTGCCTATGCGTGGATTATAGAGAATTAAACAAGCTGATAAAGAAAAAATAGGCACCCACTTCCAAGAATAGATGATTTGTTTGACCAACTTGTAGGTGCCTCTATTTTCTCCCTACTAGATTTGGCTACAGGGTTTCATCAGCTAAGAGTAGCTGAGGACAGTATAGACAATACTGCTTTTAGGACCCCTGACAGTTTCTTTGAGTGGCTCGCCATGCCTTTTGGTTTGACGAATGTACCCTCTTATTTTGTTGACTTGATGAGTAGGGTGCTTAGGGTATTCCTTAATAAGTTTGTAGTAGTCTTCATCGACGATATCTTGATTTTCTCAAAGAACGAGGAAGAACACGCTTTGCATTTAAGAGAAGTCATGGATACACTTCGAGCACATCAACTTAAGACGAATTTCTCCAAAATGTCATTTTTAGAGAGAAGAAGTAAGGTTTCTAAAACATGTGGTGTCCAAAGAAGGGATAGCAGTAGATCCCGCAAAAGTAGTTGCGGTGCAAGCCTGAAAGGTCCCAAGGAATGCAATAGAAGTAAGAAGCTTTCTCAGACTAGTGGATTAATATAGGAAGTTCGTTAAGAGCTTTGCGAAGGTATTAGCCCCACTTACTGGATTAACGAAGAAGAATCTAACCTTTTCTTGGGATATTGATTGTGATGTCGCTTTCCAATGATCGAAGAGGGCTCTTACATCTACCCCAGTTCTGACTTTTACCTTACGGTAGTAAAAGGTTTACAGTATACACGGATGCATACGGCATGGGACTAGGCGCCATTTTGATGTGAGAAGGAAGGGTAAGGTCGTAGCGGATTCCTTAAGAAGAAAAAGGTTGACTCCGAGTCATCTTTATGTGAAAAGAAAAGGTTCAGAGTACATATCAACCCTTGATTTTTGAAACCTTCGGTTAAGTTAGTAGTTGGCATCTCTAGGAGTAATGCCTACGCTTTTGGATCAAATAGGGTCTTCACAAAGAAAAGACTCTCAGATAGTTGACGTAATAGATAAGTTAAGTAGAGAAGATACCACTAATCACCTTAATAACTACACTTGGAATCATGGTTAGCATCTGTTTATTTTCAAGACATAGTTCTTTTACATGGAATACCCTCTAGTGGATTTTGAAGACCCTTTGAGGAAATGTTAGCATGACACAGCAGAAGTTATAGTCCCGAGTATACTAGAAGGAGAAGAGGTAATGGGTTCCAACTCATATTTTGGAAACATAAATTAAGAAGCTACGCAATCGTGAAGTTAAGACAGTCAAAGCACAATGGGGTGAAGCTCAAGAAGATGCGACTTAGAAGGCTGAAGACTAGATATGTGCATCATAACCTTTTAAGGATATATCCTTGATCTCTCTTTTTCTGTAAAGTTTGTTTGCATGCAAGTCTTTGTCTTTTAAGTATATCCTCTTGGTCCTATTGTCGACGGCAAAAAATGTCGCAAACACCAAGGATTCCTAATTAATAGGAATTATAAATATGGTCGCATAGACAAGAACATATTATAGAACATAAACCGTAAATAACACAAGAGGTTTATAGTGGTTCGGCCTCAAGGAGGGCCTACGTCAACTTTGAAGAGTTATAGGAATTTTATTGATCAATTGAAAGATTACAAGGTTGAGATCCTCTCATTACATTCATTGACTATGATATACGAAACTACAATAGTAATATTTGCTAGAAATAGTAAAATGGACAAGTTTGACATTCTTCTTCCTCAAAGAGCAGATGCCATTAATGAAGCTTTATAGAGGTCTCAAAGCCCAAGAATCTCCCCCTTTGAAGTGTGAGGTAGTGGGGTATTTATAGGAAGTGGTTAGGTAGGAGTAGGTAGAAATGGGGACCACCTTCAGGAAATTCGTCGGCCACGGAAAATTCGTACCTGGGTGGAGGTACGAAATTTTCTAGGTGCGAAATTTTGCACCTCCCAAGTACGAAATTTCCGTGGCCGATAGCTAGAGGCGCAAATTTCCTGAGGGTGGTCCCAATTTCTACCTACTTCTACCTAATCACTATCTAACCACTTCCTATAAATACCCTACTATCTCACACTTCAAAGGGGGAAGATTCTTGGGCTTTGAGACCTCTATTAAGCTTCATTAATAGCATCTCTTCTTTGAGGAAGAAGAAGGGCAAACTTGTCTATTTTACTATTTCTTGCAAATATGACTATTGTAGTTTCGTATATCATAGTCAATGAATGTGATGAGAGGATCTCAACCTTGTAATCTTTCAAGTGATCAATAAAATTCCTACAACTCTTCAAAGTGGACTAGGCCCTCTCTGAGGCCGAACCACTATAAATCTCTTGTGTTATTTACTGTTTATGTTCTATAATTTGTTCTTGTCTATGCGACCATATTTATAATTCATAGTAATTAGGAATCTTTGGTGTTTGCGACATTTTTTTCAATCAACATTTGGTGCTTTCACTGAGAGAACTCGGATTTTGCTTCTTTGTCGCACCTTGTCATCTCGACCCCCGACGAGCTTAAGGTTCCTTGCTAAACCCGCTGCCGAGTCTGCTCACGATGGCAAAGCGACCTAAGAACGCAAAGATCGGCTTGTCAGCCGCAGTCGAGGACGGGACATCCCAACAACCTCAACCTCGAGCCCCGAACCTCTCACCTCGAGCCTCTCGCCTCGGCCTCGAGCCTCTCGCCTCGGCCTCGAGCTTCCCACGGAGTTCGAAACTCGCACCTTACGGGCTTCGAAGCTCGATCCCCACCAGGTTCGAAACTGAAACCTACGAGGCTCGAAAACTTGAACCCCCATGGGGTTCGAAACTCAAACTCCACGGGGTTCGTACCCTCGTGCCCCAAGAGGTTCGAAAGTCCCTCACCTCGGCTTCGAGCCTCTACTCCACTACTTTGGATTCCTCGACTCCGCATCCCGCCTCACTCGGCCTCGACTTTGTCTCACTTGGCCTCGACTCTGCCTTACTTGACCTCGGCTCTGCCTCACTCGGCTATGCTATAACATCGGCAAATCCTCGACAACTCTTGCCCAGCAAGGAAGATCAATCACAAGGACTATGAGGCTCGACCACTAATGAAATCGTCCCTCCTACTGTGGACCCCAAAGCGCTAGTAACACAAGCTCAAATCTGCGCTCCTAATGAAAAATATGAGAACATGGATGTCGAGCCCAACCCAGCATTAAGGAATAACATCGACCTTATGCGACAACTTCAAGAAAGTCAGCGAATCGTCGATCGACTTCAACTAGCTCGGAACAACACTCGACCTCGACCAACGGTCTCAGAAACTTCCTCTTTCGAGTGAAGGGGCCCGCGTCAAAGAAGGAGGTTAAGTCTCGGTAACGACGTCGCCGCTCGTACCAACGCCCTAGATAACGGCAACGGCGATGGTCACGACAATGACAATGGCGACCAAACTACAATCACATATAGCGAGGGGGAACAGTATCGAGACCGCTCTCGCTTGATTATCAATGACGGACCAGATCCTAGGAACCAAACTCTTCCTCGACACAACTCGATGACCGCTAATCAGGATGATGGGCCCGCTATTCCAATGGCCCGCGCTATTCCAGAACAGGATCTGCATCAATCCGCTCTTCATCAATGTCTGCTTATAGATGTCGAGGACATGGAGGAGGATAATCCGAACGTCCATCATAGGAAACGCCCTCGCAATGGGACCCCAGAACCTCGCCAACACCCATGCGTCCTGATGGGGGATCCCCATCCAACATACCTTCCCGACATGGTCCAAAGGATCATGAGTGAGAGGCAAGGAAACATGTATGATTTATGGGAAGTGCACATTAGGCGCAACCCCTTCACCAGGAGGGTAAATGAAGCTGAATGGCCACGCCACTTCAGCATGCCACAGATGCCGCTCTATGATGGCACAACCGACCCCTGTAACTTCTTAAATCAATATGAATGACAAATGGACTCGAGCTGGGGCAATGATCCGGCCAAATGCAAGTGCTTCCCAGTCTTCTTACCAGGAACCTCTTTGTTATGGTTCTCTCGCCTCCCACTCGATTCCATTAACAACTTCAGCCAATTAGCAGCAGAATTGGTCAAGCAATTCAGAGTGCACATCCCGACTCTGAAGAATTCCCTCACCTTGTATAACCTATGCCAAGGACCCGCCGAGTCTCTCAAAAGCTACCTCTCCCAGTTCAGTGTCACACTCGCCGAGGTCAAGGATCCAGATCCTTGCACCGTACTCTGTCAGCTAGCCAAAGGTGTCCTCCCTACTTTCGAATTCGGGGGCATGGATCGATCGGAAGCAGCCAAAAAGCCTCAATGCTTTCCATGAAAAGGCTAGGCAATACTTATGTCAAGAATAGGCGAGATGAAACCTACTCTCCAGGGCCGGTCTTCCCAACAATCCACATGCGGGTGCCATAAATGATAACGTCAAAGGGAAACATATAGTAAAGCTCTTTGATAAGGACATGGGGGCAGGCCCTAACAAACAAAGACCGAATAGCTGTAGGCAAGGCGGCCGCAACAACAGCCAAGTTTCTATGGAACCCAAAAAGCCCAGCTCTCACTGGACATATAGGAACTACACCCCGCTGAATGAAGACTTAGAAACAATCTACCGGCAAACGTGCAACGCGCTTCAATACAAGAAACCATACAACAGGGAGTCCACTAATCATGAGAAGAAGATCGGCAAGTACTGTCGGTACCACGACATGTACAGGCACAATACCAATAATTTCCATCAATTCAAAGATGTAATCGAAAGGCTTGTCCGCGAGAAGCGTCTTGAGTAATACGTCCGAAAAGCATCATGACTCTCGCCGGCACTAAGAGAAATTCCGGCAAAACCTAACATTGGCCGCAATTGACACTGGTACCTCTCACCCGCCCCGAGTGGAGGAGGACCCACTGGAAACGGATCTCCTTCCACTTGTGGACCCCGAAGCTCCTGCGGCTCAAGAACAAAATCACACGCTTAATAAGAAATATGAGAATGCAGCTCTCATGCTAGGCGTTGAAGATCAACATCAACCTTATGCGCCAACTTAAAAAAAAATTCAACGCATCATCGTTCTACATCAGCTTGCTTAGAACCGCGCCCACAAGCGGCATACCGCATCAGAAATTTCCTCTTTCGAAGCTAATGGCCCACGGCGAGGAAGGAGATTTAGCCTCATTAAAAACACTGCCATCCACTCCAACATTCACATGGTGACAACGAAAGCAACAGAAAGTAAATGATGATCAAACATTCATTACATACGGGCAAGGAACACGGTAACAAACCGGGTTCGTGTAACCAACCTTCTACTCGGAAGAGCCCAACTGTCGCCGCTCGCAACCAAAGTCCCGCTCTTCCAGCAACTCATCAGACCAAAGTACTTCCGAATCCGGGTGCACACCAGCTCGCCCAAACTCGACAGCTATACCAAAACCAGACCTTCATCGAATTACATCAGTCGAGGTGAGCATCAAAAGAATGATCAAGAATCCTGCCACCGATTTGAAAGCTTGACTCGAGCGGTAGGAGGAAGCTTTCAATACCTTCCTCGCCAAATAAGAAGCACTTCAGATCTGACTGGCCAAGCATACATTACGAAGGCAAGTACCGATGCTCCTCCACAATCGACCCGTGACTTGGGGGCAACCCTTGAAACTAACCGACTAGCCGACGTCACTCCTCGGAATGGTGTCGTCCCGCTACACTCGGGGGCACCCCTAATCCCGACATCGCTCCAGCTCGATGCGCTTCGATTGGTCAGGCTTTGATGTTGGAAATGTTGCTCAAGCACCAACACGTGCAGCTTTGGATGGTACTCCTCCCATGGGTTCATGGGTTAGAATTACGCTCGATGTGGCCCCTCCAGTTGGAATCCACCAAGACTTTCCTCTCAATCACTCGATTCCCAACTTGGACGTAAGCATTAGGGGCACCAGTGCCACAATGGGCAATCGAAATCAATTGCTTGCTATCGAAAATGGGCCAGAGATCGTAGGTGACATCTGTCGGTACAATCCAGGAATTATCCATTCACTAGGATCAGACGCAAAGCTGAGTGGCCTTGACACTCCAACACACCACTTATGGCATTCCATGAAGGCACGACTAACCTCTAACCTCAGTAATATCAGGGTCACCACGAGAAATGGAACGCGTCATCCCGGCCGTCCCCGGCTTTGACGCTCAAGCCTTCGCTAGGAGGACTCAGGCTGCTATGAGTCCATACTTATCGCCTACGCTTCCAGCGTCTAACTGGGCTCAAGTTCACTCCAAACGACTTCCACAACGTCATGCAACCGAAGTTAGAGACTCATGGAGTGCCAAAGACCTTCCGCCAAGAAGATGTGCTAGGCTCTAAAGTCCTGTACTAGATCACGACCTCTATAATGCAGCGGGAGCCCAACCTCCGATTGTCGCCGACACGATCCGTGGGATTGTAAGGAAATCACAGGGGCACGCCCACGACGTCTGCGAAAGTAGTACGAGGCGTAAACCATTCACTTCAGCTAGCCCTAATACCGAATGGCGCCAGTGGCGCCAGCACTCCGACATGCCGACGCTTGTCCCATACTTAAAAAAGCCATGATTCTCGAAGTTTTATTAGCCGCCACAAGTGGCACATGGGTTCATTACGCGTCACCGACACCGCAAAATGCAAGTAGTTCCCCGTCCTTATCCAAGACGGCTCTTTTATGGTTCCCTCGACTTCCACCATGAAATATCTCAACTCTCGACTAAACCGCCAAAAGAATGGTCTCGCAATCCAGAATGCACGTCGTGATACCCAGAGGCATCTTCTTAGTCTCGAACAATTACCAAGGCATCTTTGAACTCTTAAAGGCCACCTCGCAAAATCCAACACCGCCTTTTCCGAAGTCAAGGAACACACTCCTCGAGTCATGCTCGTCCAGCTTACAAAGGGCATGCCACCTGGTTCCAAAGTTAGGGCATGGACCGATAAAAAACAATCAAGGATTTAGAAGATCTCCACACGAATGCCGACTACTTCTTATGCCAAAATCTAGCATAAAGGAATCAAGCTCCTACCCTCAACATCTTACCTCGTGATGACGTCCAGAACTCCAACAACTCTGAATCCACCACTCAGCACAATCTTGCTCCCGTCGCCAGCGTCAATGGTAGTCGCAACAATAAAGGGAAGTGCCTTCGACTTCTTTCTTTCCGCAGCTATATTTCTTTTAGGGACACCCCTCGGAAAATCCATCTCGCTACCTGCAATCCCCAACCATGCAAAAGGCCAAGACCTAAATGTCCGACGAACACGCTAAGGGACTCTACAGGATATTGTAGGTTCTACACCATCCGTAGATACAACACGAACATGTTTCGCCACTTGCGGAACAACATTAAGGAACTCATTCGCATGGAAACTCCGAGCCAGTCAACGCTCATCAAAGATTCCCATTGCTCAGGATCTCCGAGCCACTCGACGTTCATCGGGGGTTCCCACTACGCAGAACCTTCGAGCCACTCGACGCTCATCGGAGGTCCGCACTGCATAGGGTCTCCAAGCCACTCAACGGTCATCAGAGATTCCCACTAAACAAAAACTTGACCGATAATTAATCCCTCAGGATCATCCCCCCGGCTCGTAAGGACTTTGGCAACAATGAGCATCCATGCCTCATAACTCACCTCGCGCGGGTCGCCTTTTGCACCGCTCTAGTTTTTATCAGACCTCAAGTGTTGTAAGCCCTCCAAATGGCTTTTGTACGACCTATACCAACCATTACGACTAATTCGTATACACGTGTGTGCTACACTGGATCAACATCTCCGACCCAGGAACCGGTCCCTCGGATCAAGCTTTAATCAGCAACGAGTAGCTCGATACTTCAACTCCAGAGTCCGCCATAAGGACCTCAACATCGGCAACCTCGTCTTACAATGGATCTTGCCGTCACCAGCAGGCCTCGCCCCTCGTTAGGAAGGCCCACACTCATACAACGGAATCTCAGCGATGGAACTTTCAAACCCTCAACCATGGACAAAGCTGAACTCCCAAGGGCATGGAATAACGAACATCTTCACCTCTACTCTACATAACTTAGGGTACAATCAATTCAGGCCTTTCAACGATGTTTTGCTTTCCTGCGATTCGAGGCATTGCAAAGGCAACTACTACCAAAGATATCCGCAGAAGTGATGTTCAGTTTCCTGTCTCCCTTCCATGTTTGCTCCATGCATGACATGTTTGGTTAATCCTAACAACCAGCTTGCACTCAAACTTCCGACCGCCGTGCCCTTCCCTAACATTGGGGCCGGCACCGCCGTCTCAACCGCGAACCAACCCCATGACCTAATCACATTGGAGACGATCGACGCCCCAAGCACTGGAGCCGGCCATGCCACTAGAGTCGCCGGCCCGCGGCGCGACCGAGTATAAATAACCTCTAACTTGAATCGTTCGCCCAAGTCCTACGCAACTTGGGGCCGTCCAACATACAGCCGGGAGAGATGTACACTTCCCCATGGCTACGGGTACCTGTCAAACCCCGGTACAGCACCGAGACCGACATTAAATCGTTTTCCCGAAGCCCTAAAGGCTTAGGTGCAGCTCATGGCCACGATCGGACCGTACGTACTGATGATTAGAGCTTTTCTACGGCGAATAAATGACGTCGTCACTCGCTCGAACCCGATGAACGACGGGAGATCCACCCTCTGGACGGACCGCATAACGCGACGTCATACGCCTCCGCTACTCTTGAGTTTAATCCCCGGAAACCCAGAAAAAATAGCATGCGCTCTAGCCTGGCTTCACAAACTACGGGTTTCCTAAGCTGAAGAAAACTTACTAGAAGCCTACGCTCTATCTCACCCCTCTCGAACAGCAACCCGGTGCGCGGTACTCAATTCCGCCCCTCTGGAACTACAACCCAGAGTATAGCACTCAATCACACCCCCTGGAATCACCAGCCAGGGGCACAACACTCTCAATCGCTTTTTTGTTAAATGTAACGATAAGTACGCCCATGCACGGATGGGACGCCTGAAAACATGGGAGGAACATCCGAACTATTAACACAAAATGCGATCTTTACTAATTCATATTCCATTTCACACACATGCACACATTAAACAGACTACATGTCTAATATTTCTTCTCTCTAATGACAGGGTATTCATGAATACCACACCATGTATTTAAGGACCAAAAGCGAGGACTGCACTCGCATATACTATGGGTTCACTTAACCTAAGGCATCTTTAATTCCTTTAACAGTTACTGGTGTTGCTCATCCTTTTCTTTACTTTTCTTTCGTCTATGCAGGTTCGATACCAGCAGGTCACCACCAATGACGGGCTCTTTCCTTCTAGAACCACTTCCTCCTCCTCTACTCCACACAAGAGTAATGGATTCATGAAGCATCGATGTGCGCCTTCCGCCATCATCCTCGCCGCTTGTAATCATCATAGCCTCCCTGAGAGAAACACATGGCAACGGCTTAGGGACGATGTAAGAAGAAAGGAACGATCTAACATAGGTGTCTCCCCAAGCCTTCTTGGTGCCTAACTCCGCTCTCTTCTCAGCACCTTTGGCAGTCTTCCGATTAGCTAAGTGCCTGGCCTAGATCCATATAATTGCATCCACTATAAGCATGCTAAGGGACCTCTCGCCCTCTTCTAGTGGGCATCACCGGCAACTCTCCTTATTCCTAGCCTACTCAAAGGCCCTCTCCTTCTCCGCCTCAACATCGACCTACCTTTTCGCCACCACAGCGGCAGAGTTCTCCTGGGCATCCTGACTAGCCTTTTCCCATGCATCTTGTATGGCAACCTCATCCTGTCCCTCTTCCCCTCCGGCTCCTCCAAATTTGCCACCAGCCGGGCTTTCTGATCTACCACCGTAGCTTGCATTGTTTGCACACTTACACCAGCTACACCCGTTGCATGAGCACTTCGACCAGCCACAACTTCTCCTCTTCTAAGGAGGATCATATAAACAAGGGACCCCAAAGCCATGGGTTCTCCTACTTCTCCAGATTGTTCCCGCTGTGACTACAACTGGGACCCGAACGCTTAAGGAAGTACGGGTGAAAAGCCTGGCATCATCTCCGCTTAAAGGGCAAGTGCACGAGCGTGGGGGCAGTCTCCACCCATCTCCACACCAGTTTACTCATCGCAGGACCCGAGGAGGATCTCCACCCGCTTCTGCGCTGGCATTTCCATCGCTATAGCCGTGGGGGCAACCATTCTAAGGAGGAACATACACCTCGCCATGAGAAGCACCTGAACCCAAAAACTTGGGTCTCGGAAACTTATAACCTCCTGGTAGTACTGGGCAGACCAGGCATAGAGGCCCGAACCGATGGGTAGAGGAAGCAATACGATCGTAGTTCCCCGAGAAACTGGAGAACTTAGATAAATTCTCGATACGCAAATTAAAAAGTCCATATTTCAGCGCAAGTTCTTGGGTTTCCATGGCCGATTCATTGGGTTCGCAAGGTCTCAGCGCCCTTCCAGCAAACTCATACTTAAACGCAACATGAAGCTAACTCACACCCCTCGATGCATACCTACAAGTATATCGAAACACGACGACGACACCTAGTTTGGATAACTATGACAGTAGTTACCAGTAAACGTCAGCACCATTTTCCGAATCGGATAATGACCCCGACATAATTGGGTTGGAGACTAATGACTCGACCATATGCCCGCATCTTGCGCACGTATCCGAGCAATTAGTCCGAATAAGTTTATTTCCAGAATCATTCTCCAATCAATTGTGTTAAGTCCAACTTCAATTACTGACCAGGCATGAAACATTGAGCAACGATCCGAGCCTGCTAACTCGTATCTGACATCGAGAAGAATCTAGTAGGTACCCGAGCCTAGGGCAACCCTCTACGGATTGTCACACCGGCCTGGCAATATCATGACCTGATCAAATCCCCTAAAGTTTCTGCACTGGCATTATCTTCACAGCATCCTACGGAACCACCATCTTTAGAGCACCTTCACCTTGCAACGAAGGAAATCCGGAGCCAGAGTTCAGGCCCTGGAGGTTTCTCGGCTTCCATCATTACCCGAACTCCACAAAAAGCTAATGCTTCGGAACATGGTGGAAACCTTTAGCCTCAACAAATAACGCCACGGCCATCACCAAACACCAGTGCAACGCCTAAGTTAAGATGCGACCGCATCATGGTTAGGTTGTTGATTGGATCCCAAGACTAACCGCTTAACTATGTGTCGATATCTTACACGAGCATTCAAGCTGACAATCCAAGTAGGTCCATTCCTTGAGGACCACGTCGCGAGACCAAAAATCACTGTCCACTCATATGGCGCTAAAAAAAGGTTCAAGTTTACTAACTAAAGATCGAAGATAGGGTTCGACAAAGTCGTGGGAGTGCGAAGTTATGTCTTATGCTCCCGTGCGCCGGCTTAATTGTCATCTCCTCAACCAAGATTCGAACTCCTAAAGAGCGTGAAAGATTTAATAAGTATTTGGGACATAAAGCCCAATCCCATATTCACACATGCTTGGCAACCTTTATCTAAATTCCTGATCCCGTTTCCCAAGATCCGCCGCTCCACATTCTTGGGCACCAGATCTGAAAGCCCTCTTACTTTCCACATCTCTCTTCCCTTCTCCCAAAAACCTAACAATACCTCAATCAACCAAAGTACAAAAGAAGTATTTTGGCATCCTATAAGCCCTACAATGATTTTCTATTCGGAGAAGAGGAGAAAGGAATTAACTACAATCAGGGGATTGATATGCCCCAAACGAACGTTCCAAGGTCGGAATTTGAGATCGTACACCTAAATACGGCTACATCCACTTATCTTTGAAGCACTGGCTATAAAGTCAATCACGACCCAACGACCACTTGCATAATCACCAAATGATCAATCATCAAAGCGCCCACGTACGCACATCCCCCACAAGTGTCAAGTCGCCTAAAACGTGTGACAACGGCACTATGCGGCTACTAAGAAATGCAAGTACGACACCAAACCAATAGCGGATCGCTCACGATTCCCTAACGAGCGTGCCCGCTAACTAACATGTCTTTCCTATAACTTGTAGGATAAATCCGCAACCTAACTATCATCTCAACTTTCATTCCAAAGCACATTATGTCAAGAAAAGACGTACTTTGGGGGGTAAATGTTAACCGGCCTTTTGGTCCGATCACCAAAAGTACTCAAGACAAGCTCGAATTAACATATCGCGTGATATTACAGCCCGGAGGTGTCGCCAATATCATCCGGGGGCCAGTATCAGAAGACTTGAGTCTGGCCACTAGTAGGATGTCGCATCCCTCGGACGCAACCTCCATCAGTATCCATCCGCATCTGAGCCGAAGGCAACCCGTGCTCTGAGCCGAAGGCGAGCCGTCAAGCGGGTCCGGGCGCAGCGCCGGTGGGGGTCTGAGGCCCCACAGTCCCGGCGGCTATCGACTGTGAGGCCCCGGACCCCCACCGGCGCTGCGCCCGGCCCGCTTGATGGATCGCCTTAGACTCGGAGCATGGCTCACCTTCGTCTCGGATGCAGACGAATACTGATCGAGGTTGCGTCCGAGGGATGCGACATCCTGCTAGTGGCCAGACTCGAGTATTCTGATGCTGGCCCCTGGATGATATTGGCAACTTCTCCGGGCTGTAATATTATGCGATATGTTGAGTCGAGCGTGTCTTGAGTACATTTTGTGACTGGACCAAAAGGCCAGTTAACACCTATCCTCAATCCTTAGGTAGAAGCCAATGGATGTAAACATGTGTTTGAGACATGTTATGTTTGGTGGATACAAGTGGATGCAAGTGTTTGCTAGTGGTTACTCGTGGATGCATACACACACACACACACTAGGTACTAGATCGGCTTAGTCACTTCCATATTGCATATGCATATATGAATTTATATATGGATTGAAACTTGATATGCTATCATGTGGACGTTGCATTTGTACGAATGATTGTGCACTCATGTATAAGTTAAAAAATACAATTAGGAATAATTGCATACATGATGTACTCGTAGCACTGACATGATTTGCATTAAGGAGGTCAACTTAATCAGTAGACCGCCTGATTTTACATTAGACAAGGACATATACACACACTATGCATATAATCATGAAAGCATTAGAAGTCTTTTAAGGACAATGGATGCCTGTGATTGATGGTTGAGTAGATGGATGTTGGATGTTAGGATACATTCTTCTTAACTTAGAGATTTCGGGGACGAAATCCTTTAAGAAGGGGAGAATGTAACACCCCATATTTTCTGTGAATATTAAAATTAACAAATCTAAGAACACTTAATTTTTAGAAGAAGAACTAAGGGAAATAGGTTACGCCATTGTGTTCGTCTCGAAATTTTGTTTGAGATAGAGTCCGAATTTGCGTGAATCAGACTCCATATGAAGAAGTTATGGAGTTTAGAAGATTTCAAGAATAAACATAAAATAATAATTAAATAATAAATCTAGTTCAAAATTCAAAATTCGGACAGAACAGGCTGAACGTGAAATTTCCAGATCAGGGTGTCGACCCCCCAAGGGGGAGTCGACAAAGGTGTCGACCCCCCTATAGGGGAGTCGACATAGGTGTCGACCCCCCTGTAGGGAGTCGACCCCTTTGAGATTTGCTTCCTATGACGAATTTCTGTAGTCCTGAGCTGATGTGGCCTTCTTTGATTGGCCAATGACAAATTTATGAGGTGTTAGGGCTTATGTTCATGCTATTGTTGGTTGGATGACACATCTCTTCGGTTTGATGGCTCTGGTTTCTCCTAGACTAATCTAAAGGCTAGAATTAATCCTAGACATCTATATATACATAGCCAATTCTAGACCTTAACCACATAACCCTAAGACTATGGTGTCGTCATGCTGTTCGTCTACAAGCTGGCCTAGCCTTATTCATCTTCTCCTAACTAGAAAAATAAATCCAAACCAGTAATCGATCAGAAGAACTTCAAATCAAACGTCTACATCAAAGGATAGCTTTTCGCGTTCAGAAATCAGATCCCAGGATACAAGATCCGTCCTTTTTCTGTAAGATTAGTTATTATTTAGATTTAAACATCTAATAGAAATCATGACTATAATAATCAGATCTAGAACGATGCATAATTCTGATCCGTGCCTATCCTTTTGTCTAATCTAAATTGCTTATGCCTATGAGACTGTTGGACTGACGTAATAGAACCTATCATGCCTATGAGACTGTTGGACTGACATAATAGAACCTATCATGCCTATGAGACTGTTGGACTGACATAATAGAATCTATAATGCCTATGAGACTGTTGGATTGACATAAATGAACCCATCATTCCTGTGAGACTGTTGTGATTGATAGGATGGAACTTTTCATGTTGTACAACCTATGCCTATGAGACTATTGTGATTTATCAAATGGGACTTATCATGGTGTACATTAAATTAGTAATTCTCTTAAATCCAATTCTATCTAATCTTTACACTTATGGTGTGAATTGCTTAGCTTGTCTACACATAGTGTTAATGTACAACATTGAAACATGATTCTTGAATTTGGTACATCTTTACATGCCTATTTGTCCTTATGTCAATTCTTATGTTCCTTCTCTATTTTTCTCCTTTTTTACTTGCTTTTGTGAATACCAAGTTCATTCGGAACTTAGATTGAATCTTGTTGTACGTTCCATTATAACGTGGGGAAAATTGGATATAATTTAATTTAGTAAATTTTGTGCATAGCTTGGCAATGTGGCATAAACTTGTATTTACTAGACTTATGGAAAATTTGACACATAGATTTGGATACATATGACAAATATGTAAATCAGCTAAAGATGAACATGCCTAACCTGAGGTTAGATTGAGTTGCGGTGTAAGACTGCCCGGAACCGCCCGACACATCCAAAGACCGCAAAAATATAGATCCAATGTGAGAGGTTAGCGTGTTTAAGCCCAAAACCTGAGGTTAGATTGAGTTGTGGTGTAAGGCAGCCCGGAACCGCCCGACCCATCCAACGACTGCAACAATATAGATCTAATGTGAGAGGTTGGTGCTTTAATGAATAAATTAAAGCTAAGAAATAGACATGCTAAGAATGGTAGGGTTAAGTTAATAAAAGCAACACTTAACCAATATAACATGATGTGCGATAGGGTTAAGTAACACAAGAGGGAAATACTTAACCAATGTAACATGACAAGTGGTAGGGTTAAGTAACAAAAGAGAGAAACACCTAACCAATGTAACATGACAAGTGGTAGGGTTAAGTATCATAAGAGGGCAATACTTAATTAATGTAACATGACAAGTGGTAGGATTAAGTAACACAAGAGGGCAACACTTAACCAATGTAACATGATGTAACACCCCGAATTTTAGTTAATACTAAAATTCACTAATTACAGAATAAATACTCTCAGACGTGAGAATTGGGGGAAATGGGCTGCGTCATTGCGTTTGTCTCGGAAAAATACGCGAAATAGAGTCCGAGTTTTCGAGAATCGGAGTCCGTATGGCCCGGTTATGGCCCAAAGAAGTTTGCAGAAAATTTAAAGTTAAAAACAGATTTAAAAATTCAAATTCAGATTTCAAAGTAGAACCAGCGGGGCCAGGAGGGAAAATTCCCGCCCTGACCATGTCAACAGGCCTGTCGACAGGGGGAGTCGACTTGCCTGTCGACACGGCGTGTCGAGCCAGAAGGTTGGGTGCACCAGATTTGGTTTTCTGGCTAGGGCTGGGCTGGGTTCTAGAGATTTCCTAAATCTAACGGACCTAATCTAATCTAGGGTTAATCTAAGGGCCTAAAACACTCACCTAATCTATAAATACACCCTAAACCTACCCTAATCCATACTAAAAATAGGAATGATGGCCTCATGCCGCCAAAATCAAACTTGAGAGAGCCTCCACTAGTTTATGAAGGAAGTTGCAAGCTAATCACTCTCTAATCAACCTTTAATCATCATCTTCTTCATATTTAGCAACTAGTTCTACTTCATAAGTTTGTTAATCTTGGTTTTGGTGAGTTTCTATCACTTTAACATCAATTGTTAAAGTAAGTAGATTGGGTGTAATGAGACTTATGGTCTTAAATGCAAATTTAACATGATTTGCATGCTTATGCAAGTATATGAATGCTTATGCAAGATATGTATATGCTTAAATGCAAGTTTAACATGATATGCAAGTTATGCATGCTTATGCAAGTATGTGAATGCTTATGCAAGTATGTGAATGCTTATGCAAGTATGTGAATGCTTATGCAAGTATGTGAATGCTTATGCAAGTTATGTGTATGCTTAAATGCATGTTTAACATGTTATGCAAGTTATGAGAATGCTTATATGCAAGTTCAACATGTTATGCAAGATATGTGTATGATAATATGCAAGTTTGGGTTAAATGTAGTTGGGTTAATATATGCTCATATATGCAAGTTGACATCCTCTTAACCCATGACAAAGTTATATGCTAAACCCATGATATTTGTGATGGATCTTTCCCTTTATTATGTCGTGAAATGAGAACGATTTACGTGGGGAACGATGGGGTAATGAATATGTTAATAAAAGTATGATTGGGTATGATTAAGCATACCATAAAAATAAATTAACATAACTGGGAATTTACCTATTGAGTTAGGTCTACCCCATGGGAATTTACCTATTGAGTTAGGTCTACCCATGTTATGAAAAACTTGATATTAATTAGGGATAATTAATATGGGGGTGATTAATT
Organism: Allium sativum; assembly: GCA_030737875.1. Taxonomy (NCBI): domain Eukaryota; kingdom Viridiplantae; phylum Streptophyta; class Magnoliopsida; order Asparagales; family Amaryllidaceae; genus Allium; species Allium sativum. Next base: position 141,270,134 of record CM060914.1, on the reverse strand, counting down.
AGGTGTAATTAATCGACTAAGACACGAGGTTGGACTCATTTGTAGTGTAAAACTACCCGGACCCAACCGGCTTAACCAGTTGCTACAAATGTCAGCCCAATGTGAGAGGTCTTAGCCATAAATTAAATACGTGATTAAAGTAAAGACACGAGGTTAGACTCTGTTATGACGTAAGACTGCCCGGACCCTACCGGCTTAACCAGGCGGTCATAACAGCCAGTCTAATGTGGGAGGTCTTTATGGGAGATCACGGTCTTAATTAATTAAGAAACACTTAACCATATTAGCATGTAGTGGGACATGAGGGGTTAAGTGGGTGCCTTGGGTGGCATGTGGAAATTTAGTGGTTGCCTTGGGTGGCATGTGGAATCTAGTGGGTTGCCTTGGGTGGCAATAGAAAATACGATTAGAATACTTAACCAAGTGAAACATGTAATTAAACATGATTAAAGGGTTAAGTGGGATTCACTAGATAAGTGACAAGCTTAGGTGGGTAGCTTGTGGGGGCCCATTTCAACCAATATCCCAAACGTATCTTTGTGGGCTCGACCCATGTCGAGTGACGGGACACGCATATTGGGCTTGAGTATAAGAGGCCAAAACGGGTTAGCGGTGGCAACGCAAGTCCAACGGGTTTCATATGCGTGTGTGGGCCCGGGCTGGTAGATAAGCCGTTGTTGCATCGTGTAGATATAAAGCCGAGCACCGTTGGTATTATCAGGTGGCCACTTTAGGGGAGTGATACACCCCACTGTGGGACCAGCACGGGTATCTACGGTAGGGAGCCGATCGCTTGGGGAGTAGTGGGGTACACCTAGTGGAGATAGGGGCAGACGGCACCTATGTGGTCAGCTAGGGGTACATGAAACTACTAGTTATATCTTTCTTTAAGTCCTTGGGTGGGATCAATCTTTGAGTAGGAATGACTGGTGTGGTGCAGTGTAGTAATTATCCTTGGGTGGGTAGATGCGTCTTTACAGTTATCTTAGTTTATCCTAAGTATACCAAGCTGCTTAGTGTAGCCATTCATCCCCAGACATTACCGTAGGTCAATTTTATGTCTTCTCTGGTTACTTTAATGATTGTATTGTTAAAGTTATAGGACTCTCTCAGACTTATGTCTGACCCCGTTGTTTTTATCTTTTTCCCAACCCTCAGGTCCTACGGTGGATCCTAGCAGTAGTGGAGCTTGATCGGATTGCTGTTCCAGTCTTTAGGAGCTTGGATAGATGTAAAGCTCCAGTTACCCAGTTATCTTTTCTTTTGTCTTGGCTATTGTATGAGAGAGTGGGATTATGTACTTCTTTATTTTGATGGATATTGTACTTGACTTTTATTGTGGTTTTATGATGTAACCAGACATGTTTATTTCCGCTGTTATGAGATGATGTTTTAAATTTCAAGTACTATTTATATCTGTCTTGTTGTAATTTTTCTGTTCTACATTCACTAAAATACTCCACCGATGTTATGGCATTCCCTTAGAGAGTGACCATAGCGGGCGTGGGGTGTTACACGTGGTATCAGAGCAAAGGTTACCGGAACAGATAAAATTTTTAGAAAACTATTTTTCTAAAAACATTTTTGGAAGAAATATTTTCAAAGACATGTCTTTTAAGAGAAAAGTTTTTGAAAGAAAAACATAATCCCCAATAGCCATATCTATATCCTTCGAATTCTCCGTTTTAAGTCTTTCCTTTTTCGTTTCAGCATGGCTGAGGATCTTAACTTCCCGGAGGGTGTGACGGTACCAGTATGGTATAGGAGATTGATGGAGGCTAGGGCCACCACTGCAGGTCCAGCAAATATTCCTCCACCAACCGTAGCACCCGATCTTCCTCCTCCCCCTCCTCCTCGCATGGATACTTTTGCTAAGACTTGCAAGGAATTTAAAGCTATGGGAGGGAAACCTTTTCAAGGATCTGAAACCTTTGTGGAGGCTAGAGATTGGCTTAAAGAGGTGGAAGAATTGATAGATATCTTTGAGATGGAAGAAGGGAAGAAAGTCAAGTTAGCTGCTTGGTTAATGAAAGGAGAGGCCTCATTTTGGTGGGAGGTCACTAATGGAGAACGCCCCGTTGACTCTTGGCGGATTTTAGGCAAAGATTTGTGGCAAAGTTTCTCTCAAGGGCGGAGGAAAACTTGTATATGGAAAGATTCTTGACTCTAAAGCAAGGAAATCTCTCAGTGAAGGAATATGTCAACAAGTTTAATCAATTGGCAAGGTTTGGCCTAGACATGGTGAATACACCGGAGAAGAAGGCTTTGAGGTTCGTGAAAGGCTTGAATGAACCAATGCATGGGTTAGCTATGACTCATATCCCTATGGGGGCCACCTTTGAGAAGCTAGTTGACATGGCACTCATGCATGAAGAAGAGAAGGGTCCAAATGCTAATAAGGCACCCGAGAAGAAGGGAGATCAAAAGAGACCTCAGCAACAACAACAAAACAAAGGTGGGAAAGGCAACGGTGGCAAAGGCAAGAAGAAGAAGTGTTTCAATTGTGGAACACCTGGCCACCTAAGCAAGGATTGTCGCAAGAAGAAGAAGACTAGCTGCTTCCACTGTGGCGAAGCAGGGCATCTAGTGAAAGACTGTCCTAAGAAGGGGCAAAGGACGGGGTCTACCTCAGGAGGACAGGTGCAAGCTCTTATGGCACTGGGTCAGGTTAGGGGGCAAGTACAGGCTCTCGCAGTTCCACCGATTCAGGAGAGAGGTAGAACTATTTCCGTTGAAAGTCTGGTTTTTCTATTTGATCATCATGTCCGTACATTGTTTGATTCAGGCGCATCGCATTCGTTTATCTCATCATCATTAGTTGAGTCACTGCACTTAGACACCAGTCTGGTAGATGATCCCTTGGTTGTTTCAAACCCAATTGGGGGCTCCACTTATTTGTCCATGATATGTTTGGGTTTGAAGATTTCTATACTTAGCATTGAGTTTAGATGTGATGCTTTTGTGTTGGGCTTCACGGGCTATGGGTTGATTTTGGGCATGGACTGGTTATCCAGTAATGGTGCCGTTCTTGATTGCGAAAGGAGAGTTTTTAGGCTCATGACCCGCTTGGGTAACACTCTCAAGATTTCTTGTAATCCCATGGACTCTGTTATGCTAAGTTATCTTGAATCGCTTGACGCTTCGGTCGAGAGTTTGCAATCTGTTAAAGTGGTCCGGGAATATCCGGATGTGTTTGAGGAAGTGAAGGGCTTACCTCCGAAGCGGGAGATTGACTTCCGAATATATCTGGTGGATAATGCTAAACCTGTATCTTTACCAGTGCGCCACATGGCTCCTCGTGAGAGGAGGGAACTCCATAAGCAAGTAGGGGAGTTGCTTGAGTAGGGGTTCATAAGACGAAGTATATCGGGGTGGGGTGCTCCAGTAGTATTTGCTACGAAGGCGGATTGGTCCCTCAGACTTTGTGTAGACTATAGAGAACTCAACAAGCTCACAAAGAAGAATAGACACCCATTGCCGAGGATTGATGATCTTTTCGATCAGTTGGTTGGCGCTTCAGTATTTTCTCAGTTGGACTTAGCCACGGGGTTTCATCAGTTGAGGGTGGCTGAGGATAGCATAGACAAGACTGCCTTTAGAACTCCGGATGGTTTCTATGAGTGGCTGGTGATGCCATTTGGGTTGACAAACGCCCCTGCATACTTTGTTGATTTGATGAGTAGGGTGTTCAGGGAGTTCCTTAATAAATTTGTGGTGGTCTTTGTGGATGATATCTTAGTATTTTCTAAGAGTGAAGAAGAGCATGCCCTACATCTTGGGGAGGTATTAAAGACTCTTCGAGCACATAGCCTTAAGGCTAAATTCTCTAAATGTCACTTCTGGAGGAAGGAGGTGCGGTTCTTGGGGCACGTGGTCTCCAAGGAAGGGATAGCTGTGGATCCCGCGAAGGTAGTATCAATTCAGGATTGAAAGGTTCCGAAGAATGCTACCGAAGTAAGAAGTTTCTTGGGGTTGGCAGGTTATTATAGGAAGTTTATTAAAGACTTCGCAAAGATATCAGCCCCATTAACCCGCTTAACGAAGAAGAATCTTGTTTTCACATGGGACGTAGATTGTGATGATGCGTTCCGACGGTTAAAGAGAGCTTTAACCACTGCTCCAGTTTTAGTGTTGCCAGATGGGAGCAAGCCATTTGTTGTTTATACCGATGCTTGTGGGATAGGACTTGGCGCAGTCTTAATGCAAGAGGGAAGGGTAATAGCCTATGGTGGAAGGCAGTTGAGGGCACATGAGAAGAATTACCCTACCCACGATCTAGAGTTGGCCGCTATTGTTTTTGCGCTTAAGATTTGGCGCCATTATCTTCTTGGTGAGAGATTCGAATTGTTCACTGACCACAAATCATTGAAGTACTTGTTTTCTCAAAAGGATTTGAATCTGAGACAGCAAAGGTGGATGGAATTCTTAGCATCCTATGATTTCGAGATAGCGTATACCCCTGGCAAGGGTAACGTGGTGGCGGACGCCTTGAGCAGGAAGAGGTTGTCCTTGAGTCCATTGTTCGTGGAACAACGAAGCTTGGAATTTATCTCGATGTTTGACTTCAGACCTTCCGTTGATTATGTACCCGGTTTGCTAGCTTCCTTGGAAGTTAGACCTACTCTTTTGGGGCGGATTGGTGAAGCACAGAGGGACGACCCACAGTTGGTTGAGTTGGTGGAGAAGCTCATAAGGGGGGAGTCGTCCAGCCATTTGAGTAGGTACACCCTAGACGATAGGGGGTGCTTGCGTAGAGACGGTAGACTTTGTGTACCGCAAGACGAGGGTTTGAGGAAGGTTATTCTTGATGATGCACACCGTTCTAGGATGACTATTCATCCCGGTGGGGACAAGATGTACCAAGACATGAAGAGGGTTTTCTTTTGGGCCGGTATGAAGAAAGATGTGGCCGAGTATGTCGCTTGATGCTTGGTGTGCCAACAAGTGAAGGCGGAGCAAAAGAAACCAGGAGGGTTACTTCACACATTGGAAGTTCCGCAATGGAAGTGGGATAGCATCTCGATGGATTTTATTGACGGGTTACCCAGATCGAGGAAGGGTAATACAGGAATTTGGGTGGTGGTAGACAGACTTACTAAGAGCGCCCATTTCATACCTGTGAAGAGCAAGAGGACCGCTCCATGGCTAGCTTCAGTATATCTTCGAGAGATAGTTCGATTGCATGGGGTACCCTCTAGCATAGTGAGTGATCGAGATCCTATCTTCACTAGCGAGTTCTGGAGAAGTTTGCAAGAAGCAGTGGGGACTCAATTGTGTCTGAGCACCGCATATCATCCTCAGACGGACGGCCAGACTGAGAGGGTGAATCGTGTTCTAGAAGACCTTTTGAGGCTTTGTATCTTAGATTTTGGAGGTACATGGGAAGAGCATCTTCCATTGGTGGAGTTCGCATATAATAACAGCTTTCAGTCCAGTATTGGTATGGCTCCTTTCGAAGCTCTCTATGGAAGGCCTTGTCGATCACCTACATGTTGGTGGGAATCTACGGATAAGATCTTGCTTGGGCCTGATATGATTAGGGAGACTTCTGAGAAGATTGACTTGATTCGAAGAAGGATGAAAGCAGCGCAGGATAGGCAAAAATCTTATGCGGATAAGAGGAGGACGGATCTTGAGTTTGAAGTTGGGGACATGGTTTTTGTCAAGGTATCTCTGTTGAGAAATGTTGTTCGCTTTGGATCCGTTGGGAAGTTAGCACCGAGGTTTGTTGGGCCGTTTCCTATTAAGGAAAGGATTGGACGGATGGCATATAGAGTGGAGTTGCCTGACAGACTTAGTGGTGTTCATGATGTATTCCATGTATCACATCTGAGGAAGTGCTTACATGAGACCGCAGAGGTGGTAGAGCCGAGCTTGCTTAGAGATGTAGAGGTAGAGCGTGATGCGACGATTCGACGAGCTCCTACTTGCATCCTTGGGTCAGAAACTAGGAAGTTAAGAAACAGAGAGGTTCTGCTAGTTAAAGTGCAATGGGGAGAAGATGAGAGCAACGCAACTTGGGAGACGGAAGCGAAGATGCGTTCATTGTACCCATTTCTTTTTGAGGGTATGTCTTTAACTTCTCCTTTATCGCTTGTCTAGTACTTATCTTATCTTAAGTATGTCCTCTCGTTAGTACTGTTTGACCTTTAGATAGGGTAAACCTATGGTTGAAACATGTGTTTGAGACATGTTATGGTTGATGGATGCAAGTGGATGCAAGTGTTTGCTAGTGGTTGCTCGTGGATGCATATACACACACTCTAGGCACAAGATCGGCTCAGTCACTTCATATTGCATATTGCATAAAATTGTGTGTAGGAAGCTATATTTATGGATGTATAATGATTGTGTTATCATATGGATGATGCATTTTGGTGAATGATTGTGCACTCATGTAGATATTGTATGTGTCGATAGGGTTCTCTCGCATACATAATGGATGCATGGCACTATCATGGATTGCATATGTTCATACATTAGATAGGGAACATATACACACACTTTTTGCATATGCTCATACATCATTAGAAACTATTTAAGGACAATGTATGCCCGTGGTTGATGGTTTGAGTAGATGGTTGTTTGGATGGTAGGATATGCGTTCTCCTTGGCTTAGAGATTTCGGGGACGAAATCCTTTAAGGAGGGGAGAATGTAACACCCCGAATTTTAGTTAATACTAAAATTCACTAATTACAGAATAAATACTCTCAGACGTGAGAATTGGGGGAAACGGGCTGCGTCATTGCGTTCGTCTCGGAAAAATACGCGAAATAGAGTCCGAGTTTTCGAGAATCGGAGTCCGTATGGCCCGGTTATGGCCCAAAGAAGTTTGCAGAAAATTTAAAGTTAAAAACAGATTTAAAAATTCAAATTCAGATTTCAAAGTAGAACCAGCGAGGCCAGGCGGGAAAATTCCCGCCCTGACCATGTCAACAGGCCTGTCGACAGGGGGAGTCGACTTGCCTGTCGACTTGCCTGTCGACACGGCGTGTCGAGCCAGAAGGTTGGGTGCACCAGATTTGGTTTTCTGGCTAGGGCTGGGCTGGGTTCTAGAGATTTCCTAAATCTAACGGACCTAATCTAATCTAGGGTTAATCTAAGGGCCTAAAACACTCACCTAATCTATAAATACACCCTAAACCTACCCTAATCCATACTAAAAATAGGAATGATGGCCTCATGCCGCCAAAATCAAACTTGAGAGAGCCTCCACTAGTTTATGAAGGAAGTTGCAAGCTAATCACTCTCTAATCAACCTTTAATCATCATCTTCTTCTTCATATTTAGCAACTAGTTCTACTTCATAAGTTTGCTAATCTTGGTTTTGGTGAGTTTCTATCACTTTAACATCAATTGTTAAAGTAAGTAGATTGGGTGTAATGAGACTTATGGTCTTAAATGCAAATTTAACATGATTTGCATGCTTATGCAAGTATATGAATGCTTATGCAAGATATGTATATGCTTAAATGCAAGTTTAACATGATATGCAAGTTATGCATGCTTATGCAAGTATGTGAATGCTTATGCAAGTATGTGAATGCTTATGCAAGTATGTGAATGCTTATGCAAGTTATGTGTATGCTTAAATGCATGTTTAACATGTTATGCAAGTTATGAGAATGCTTATATGCAAGTTCAACATGTTATGCAAGATATGTGTATGATAATATGCAAGTTTGGGTTAAATGTAGTTGGGTTAATATATGCTCATATATGCAAGTTGACATCCTCTTAACCCATGACAAAGTTATATGCTAAACCCATGATATTTGTGATGGATCTTTCCCTTTATTATGTCGTGAAATGAGAACGATTTACGTGGGGAACGATGGGGTAATGAATATGTTAATAAAAGTATGATTGGGTATGATTAAGCATACCATAAAAATAAATTAACATAACTGGGAATTTACCTATTGAGTTAGGTCTACCCCATGGGAATTTACCTATTGAGTTAGGTCTACCCATGTTATGAAAAACTTGATATTAATTAGGGATAATTAATATGGGGGTGATTAATTAGGTGTAATTAATCGACTAAGACACGAGGTTGGACTCATTTGTAGTGTAAAACTACCCGGACCCAACCGGCTTAACCAGTTGCTACAAATGTCAGCCCAATGTGAGAGGTCTTAGCCATAAATTAAATACGTGATTAAAGTAAAGACACGAGGTTAGACTCTGTTATGACGTAAGACTGCCCGGACCCTACCGGCTTAACCAGGCGGTCATAACAGCCAGTCTAATGTGGGAGGTCTTTATGGGAGATCACGGTCTTAATTAATTAAGAAACACTTAACCATATTAGCATGTAGTGGGACATGAGGGGTTAAGTGGGTGCCTTGGGTGGCATGTGGAAATTTAGTGGTTGCCTTGGGTGGCATGTGGAATCTAGTGGGTTGCCTTGGGTGGCAATAGAAAATACGATTAGAATACTTAACCAAGTGAAACATGTAATTAAACATGATTAAAGGGTTAAGTGGGATTCACTAGATAAGTGACAAGCTTAGGTGGGTAGCTTGTGGGGGCCCATTTCAACCAATATCCCAAACGTATCTTTGTGGGCTCGACCCATGTCGAGTGACGGGACACGCATATTGGGCTTGAGTATAAGAGGCCAAAACGGGTTAGCGGTGGCAACGCAAGTCCAACGGGTTTCATATGCGTGTGTGGGCCCGGGCTGGTAGATAAGCCGTTGTTGCATCGTGTAGATATAAAGCCGTGCACCGTTGGTATTATCAGGTGGCCACTTTAGGGGAGTGATACACCCCACTGTGGGACCAGCACGGGTATCTACGGTAGGGAGCCGATCGCTTGGGGAGTAGTGGGGTACACCTAGTGGAGATAGGGGCAGACGGCACCTATGTGGTCAGCTAGGGGTACATGAAACTACTAGTTATATCTTTCTTTAAGTCCTTGGGTGGGATCAATCTTTGAGTAGGAATGACTGGTGTGGTGCAGTGTAGTAATTATCCTTGGGTGGGTAGATGCGTCTTTACAGTTATCTTAGTTTATCCTAAGTATACCAAGCTGCTTAGTGTAGCCATTCATCCCCAGACATTACCGTAGGTCAAGTTTATGTCTTCTCTGGTTACTTTAATGATTGTATTGTTAAAGTTATAGGACTCGCTCAGACTTATGTCTGACCCCGTTGTTTTTATCTTTTTCCCAACCCTCAGGTCCTACGGTGGATCCTAGCAGTAGTGGAGCTTGATCGGATTGCTGTTCCAGTCTTTAGGAGCTTGGATAGATGTAAAGCTCCAGTTACCCAGTTATCTTTTCTTTTGTCTTGGCTATTGTATGAGAGAGTGGGATTATGTACTTCTTTATTTTGATGGATATTGTACTTGACTTTTATTGTGGTTTTATGATGTAACCAGACATGTTTATTTCCGCTGTTATGAGATGATGTTTTAAATTTCAAGTACTATTTATATCTGTCTTGTTGTAATTTTTCTGTTCTATATTCACTAAAATACTCCACCGATGTTATGGCATTCCCTTAGAGAGTGACCATAGCGGGCGTGGGGTGTTACACATGACGAGTGGTAGGGTTAAGTTAACACTTAACCAATGAATGAGTGGGGTTAAGTTAATGGGAAACACTTAACCAATATAATATGATGAATGAACAGGATTAAGTTAATAGAATACACTTAACCAATTACAACATGATGAATGAGAAGGTTTAAGTTTATAAGAAACACTTAACCAACATGACATGGCCTGTGAATGTGTTAAGTTAACTTGAATGGATGGATAACACTTAGCCAATTTGGGGGGTATACGAATTGACCCTAGAAAACCCTAGTAACGGGGACCCATTTCAGCAGTAACCCACACAGATGTATCACGGTACCGTAAATCTAGGCAGGGTGGAGCACGATTACTGGGCTGATTATAAGCAATCAAAATAGTGGCAGGGGATGCAGTAGTGTAGTTCCAACAGAGTATGGGCGTGCACGTGCTCCGGAGTGGAAACGAAGGCACTATGCATCAGTAGTATACACTATGCATCTAGAATTTGTGTCGGGTTTCTATCATATGGATTGATACACCTTATGGTGGGACCAGCAAAGGGTATCTACACGCAAGAGAGGGCGGATTGACACAGGCACAAGGAAAGTTAATACAAGTAGGGAGCTGATCGATAGGGTAGTAAGGGTACGTCTAACATCTTCATGGCATTTAGGATGGTTGAGGTAAGATCCTCATACTAGATGTACACCTGAAGGCTACCACAATTGCGGGGTTGGGATAACCTTATTTTATAACACAGGATACTAGTTGGAACACTAGTAAGGGATACAGATCCTTTTTCATGGGATAGTAGTTGGGACACTAGTAGGGAATACAAATCGTTCTATAAAAGACACTAGATAGGATGCTAGTTGGGTGGTGCGGAGAAAATAGTAAATTAGAGAAAGAACAGAAGCGCATTCAGTGTATCTTACCTTGTCATATCTGACGATCATCATTTGTTGTCTTGCTATGCTTATTATCATGGTTATGGTCTGGTATCCAGTTTATTCATGTCATGATCCTTTTAGCTGTTTACATGCTGAATAATCACCGGACTTACCAGGCTTTATGTTTGACTCTGTTTTGTTTCTCTCTCTTTTCTTCCGTTCCCCTCCCTCAGGTTCACAAGGAGGAATATTACCACTTAGCTCAGTTTTCTTTCCAAGCTCGAAGATAGACGACATATTGCTTTGGACTCTCTTTTCCACTACTATGGCTGGCTCATGCTTTATTGGGGGATATCATTATCATTTCATGCTTCTTTATTTTGTTAAACAAAACATATGCTTTGTTGTAACGGGTATTGGTGTTTTGGTGCTGGAAAACAATCTTTGTACAAACTGTTTTACCAAGATACTGTTTTATCAATAAAGTAAAGTTTTATTTATTTTCCTCTTTTTAAATTTTGTCTATTTTGTAATTTATTTGTTCTGTACACTTATGATGCTCCACTGAAGTTAATGCATTCCCTTTGTGAGTGACCTTAACTGAGGTAGGGTGATGCATTATATGTATATATATATATTAAGTAAATATATTCATAAAATTTGAAAATCAGTTCAAAAATCAAAATGGCAGGAGGGAAAGTTGGAGGCAAAATGGACCGTTGGGTGTCGACCTAGGGGTCGATCCACCAACAGGTGGTCGACCTAAGGGTCGACCCACCCGAGGATTCAGAAAGTTCTTCTGATGTGTTCGGTTCTGATATCTTAAACTTTTATCCGACGGTCCTGGTTCCTCCGCTACTCCTATAAATAAGACCCTAGACCTAACCCTAAGCCTCATAATTGGGTATCTACGCCGGAGCTCTGCCAATACACACACTCTCTCTCTCTTCTCAAATTTATTCTGAAATTAAAATACTAGCCTAGGAAAATAATGGATTCATATTTGGAAGAGGGAATCAATGTTAATAAAAAGATTATTGAATTATGAAAGCAAGGTAAACTTCTAAGAACCAATCTATTTAAACTCTTTCTCTTTCCCTTCACTTTTCATGAAATAATAAATCTGTGGTCATTAGGTTGTGAATCAAATTAAAGGGGAAACCATGGATGATAGAATAGATCAGATCTAAAAATTTGGGAAAGCATGAAAGGTGAGTGGGTTTAAACTATAGCCATTAGTTAATGTTATGACTATCTTTTTAGCATTATAAATTGTGAAACTGCCAGTTTAATTATAAATTGCTGTTATAACAAGTTGGGACGTTGATATGAATAGATGAGGAAATTCATATGTTGAATCTATTAAATTGGGGGAATGATTAGCATGATATAACGTTAATATGTTAATATGAATAATTCATATATTGAATCAGTTGAAATGTTGGAATGTTTACATGTTATAATACTAATTTGAACATGTGGGAAAAATTAATATATTGGATATCTTAGAGTGAGAAAAAGTTTACAAGTAAATTTATCCCAATTATATACAGGGAATAATTGGAGTAAGTATATGACAATATGGATTCATGTTATCGTAGAATCGAATAAATATGGGTTTGGGGCATCGACAAAATTATGTTTAAAGATCTTAAATTGGATCATAACTATAGAAAAATGATTTGGGCACAAATGGGATCATATGTAAAATATGAATTGGCATAATTCGAATAATATGAATTTAGGCATATAACCCATCATGAATATAATTGGTTAAATGGGCATTAACACCTATAAAGGCATAGGTTTAAATAATTGATTAATAATGAATGCCTAGGATTATAATTAAAATTGTAATTGCGCTTATGACACGATGTTAGGTTGCTTTAATGGTGGAAGTCTGCCCGGACCCGACCGACATATCCAGCAGCCACTAATGTTGAACCTAATGTGAGAGGTCTGAGTACGCAAATACGAGAAGGGCTATGACACGAGGTTAGGCCCAACTTGTGAAAGAAGTTTGCCCGGACCCAACTGGCATGTTCAGCATCCATAAGTTATAGGCCTAATGTAGGAGGTCTAGCCCATTATAAACCATAAATGGACATGGTAGTGAATTGGACTTCTTAACCTAATGTAACCTATAGGGATTGTATGAATATGAACTAAAGTTAGGGTTAAGTAAAAATTGGTTGGACAATGGGTGGGCTATGAAAATCTAAGGGGGTGGGTAATATTTACATATAGGCCCACAAACTTAGCTCGATATGGTTATGTAGTTAAAGACACCGTTAGATCCAAAATTGGCTCCCATACCCAAATGGTTCAATTATGCAGAGATGAATATCAAAAAAAAAGAGAGAAAAAAAGAAAAGACACGAGATTTATAGTGGTTCGGCGTTAACGAGCCTACGTCCACTTTAAATCTATGATTATACTTAAGATTCGAGTACAATCAATGATTTATCTCTCAACCTCACTTTTACAATGTTGGTTCACTCAGTAAATTCGGGACAACTCTGAATAGGAATAATGGAGATATGATAATGGTGGAATCAGAGCTCAGAATTGCCAAAAAAGTACTTGAAAAATGCCAAGCCTGGGGCTATTTATAGGCGATATTTACAGACGGATCGTGGTCATACGTGGCACAAATCCCGAAGATCTTAGACTGGTTCGTGGCTTGATGGAGAAATAGTCAATATAGCTGTTGTGGACAGGTGTTGTGAGATCATATATTATTGGATCGTGTATGACTAAGTCATGGCCTTCAGTTCTCAACTTCAGAGGTCGGATCGTGAAGTGCTTGAGTGGACGGATTGGATCGGATCGAGCTGGTGTGAGCGGATCGGATCGTGGTCATGGAGGGCGATCGCGAACTGTGAAGGATGCAACTTCATGAACAAGGCTTCGTATTTGACATGTGCTTGGATCTTGGTGGCTTGGTCTAAAAGCTAGCCAACATTTTTCCCCCTCGAAGTATGTTTTATCAAGGATGTAACATGCTTCGAAATTACTAAGTTATCTTTTCATAAAACGAAGTGAACCAAAGGTCGTGCCTGTTTAGGATGTCGCATTACTCCGAAGAGTTGTGTTCTCTGGCTGGTATAAATATCCAGTTGATTCTCCGGTCATTCCTTTATTCATCGATTAACTTTCAGCTTCTAATCTTCAGAATGAATTACTGATAATTTGCGAGGTAAGCCTTCAAATTTTTATAAATATTTTTATGTTTTCCCTTGGTCGTTGTCGAGTTCAGGTTGTCGTACCTTATCATGGTCCGTGAGCATAACCTTTACCACGAATCGAAGGTCAAGCGGGCTTCTTTTTCAGTCGTGACAGCTCTTTTGATTTCGGCCATAGGCTTTTAATGGAACGGGCCCTATCACGAGTCGATATGGGCTCCTACTCACGGCCCGCTTGCTTCAAATAAGACAAAAAAGGGGATAGAATGGATACCGTTTCTCCTATATAAATCGGACCTTTCTCCTCCTTCCCCTTTCTTCTTCCTTTTGCAGTCGCTACCAATTCTCCTGAGTGAAATCCTAACTTTAAATTTCCAAAAACCCACTCGTCTCCTGACTTTAGAAAAGTAACCATGTTAAAAATGTTTTCATGCAATTTCAACCTTGTTTTTCATGAGTTTTCACTGATTTAAGAGGAGAGGATGGCAGAATTTTGTGGTGTCCAAAGCTTTAGAGGCGACGATGGTTGATGGGTTTAGCTGTTCGAGTTTGTGAGTGGAGAGGAGGAAAGAAGAGGAAGAAGGAGTTGGTCAGTTCGGATCGCAGATGTGGTTGGTGTCGATCGGATCAGGTCAATTCATGGGCGAGGCCTTGGCTCGAGTCGTGGAAACAGGAGGACCAGGGAGGAAACTGTGATGTAATATAGGATAGCGGATCAGATCGCAGTAATAGAGAAGCATTGGGTCTTGGCGTTGGACATTAAGGTGGATCGTGGGGGGTTTGCCACAACTTGTTCAGATAGAGAACAATAGGTCAAGTATTTCAGCGTTCCACGATCCAAAGCTCTTCCATAATCCGGAGATTTTCTGCGATCCAGTACATTCTTTACGAACCATCGACACATAATGATCCGAACCCTGTTTCACGATCCAGTCTGATGAATGATCCGATGCACATGTTGATTAAATAATTCGATTTAATTCTAATATTCCAATGGACAGTTAGATTAGGGCCTACGAGACAAACTTTCTTGATTGAACAACTTAACTGGATGGCATATCACGACCAATGTCCTGTTCCTTTAACTAACTTCATGTTTTTCTTATACGTACGCACAAGCACACACTTGCACTTACACACACGGGGAACGGGTAATTGTGTTCTAATTTTTACTCGCCAACGCAGCTATGTCGGATAAACATGTGACTGAGACACCGAATGGAAGTGCCGAATCAGAGACATCCATACATTATTACCCTGATGTGCTTCCCTTATATTCAAATGAGGAAAAATCCGATCCTGATTACGAGACGGGCACCGATATAGAGTCAACGGCTTCTGAGAGCACATCCCTTGAAGATAAGGATGATCGAGCTTCTGATGAAATTCTGGGTGTTAAGGAAATAAAGAAGTTCACCGATTCTTTACCCTCCAAGTTAGATAATATAAAACTTAAGAAGATATGTTTAAGACACAGAATTCCCTAGGACGATGTGAAGACTCCAGAAAGCGAAGATAGACCTCATTTTGCCCCAGAGGGGTACATGACTGTTAGTCGACTCATGTGCTGGGTAGGAGTTATTCCTCCTTTTCCTCCACTTGTTGTCGATCTCTTAAGACAGTTACACATTGCCCCCATGCAACTCCACCCAAATGCCTATGCAGCTTTGTAGACTCTGTACGTTGCTTATATGGAGATTCTGCAGGCCGAACTTACCCTTAAAGATCTGAAGTTCTATTACCACTTCAAGCATCGTTCTGCAGGGGCACCCAATTTCTCTTTCTTCGAATCAGTTGCCAATAGAAAAGTTGTGACAGATGGTTATAGTAATATAGGGGATGTCAAATCTGACTGGTTCTATATAAAACATCAAGCCGGATGCACGAGGAAGTGGCTACAAGCAAATTTTCCCGTGTTTAATTCGAATGCATAATTTCAGTGCTAACGAATCATTTTGTTCCATACAGATCACAACTTTGAGAGATCGGAAGGATCGATATACGAAGACCGAAAGTCCTGCCTTCTCAAGAGTAACTCATATTTCTTAAGGATTAAGAAATGCATCACCGATGAGAACCTTCACACACACCATCTTTTAGATATAAGATTCGGACTTGGAGCGGGCGACAAACCTTACAAGTATATACCTCCGACTGAGGGAGAAGGAACTTCCCAAGCTGTAAAAACAACCACCCTTCGCAAGAGTCCTTCGCCAATGATTAATTAGGATGACGAGGATTTAAACTTATACAAATGAGAAGAGGGTTGAGTTGATGAATCAAAGGAGTTCCGACCTCTGGGAGGCAGTGTCCCTTAAGAACTTCATCACCAGTTGAGTTCGTCACTCAGGATGAGTTAACAGAGGAACAGATACTCGGGGAATTAAATAAGATTCCTTTACCAGACGATATTTATACTCAGGAAGATTTCGGAGGGGAACCAATTTTCCCCATTTCGGAGGGGAACCAAAATTTTCCCATCTCTGAAGAAACGAGTGCCCAAGTTGGAGAAAAAGAAGTCATCCAAACGATTCTAACTCTGGGCCCTAGTCCATTAAAAAAGGGGATTTCACGGGATGCACCATTTACCATAACACTCTTTTACTACTGTGGTTCATAGTTTTGATATGCACTTTTTTCTTTTGTAGGGAAAATGTCTTGCAAACGGTCTTATTCTTGTCGTTCCCTTCACGAGGGCACACCAAGCCTCCTTCCAGATCCCAAGCATACTCGTAGTGATAGTCGGGAAGGGATAGTCGTCGGCCCCGGGATTCTCATCAACCTTATTCTACACGATCTCGATCACCATCGAAGCAAGGTTATGGAAAGTCACACAGTCGTACATTGCCACCGGCTAGGAGTAAGCAACTTCCTAGAGATTTGAATCCTCCGAAAAGTATGCCTTTTCACACCCAATCTTCTAAAAAACACCCCGAGCTAGAAGACAAGAACAAAGATGAGGGCAAGATCGTGGAGAAGGGGAAGACAACTCTTATTTCCTCTAGTGAGCATGTCTTAGATACTACTGCCGCAAAGGATGTTGCCCCCAATTCTGAGATTATGGCCAGGCTGGAGCGCTTGCAAAAGCAATTCCCTGATATTTTCTTTAAGAGGATGATGTTTGTCCCAGATCTTGAACCGGTCCCAGAGGATTGGGACACAGAGGTGATAGGGTATGTGTTCCATGTGGGTAAACAATACGGGGTAATGAAGAAGCATGCTGCCACACTTTCTACTGCCATCCGCCAGCTGGAGACGGAAGCATCCAGAGCCAGAGTGAAATGGATATGATGCTAGGGCTAGGAGAAAAATGGAAAAAGAATTAGAGGACGCACAGGCCCAACTGGCTTTTGCTTGGCAAGATGCAGAGAATTACAGGTCCGAGCTGGAGAGTGATAGGGAGCGTTTTCGCATTGAGCTTGACTTAAACAGCCAGGAACGGGTGGCTCTGAGGAAGGAAGTGGAAGATCTCAAGGCAATTAATACCAAACTGAAGACAATACAGGAACGCTTTGCTGCTGAGAAAGATGCCTGGGAGAAAGAGAGGGCGAGCTTAAAAGATGACCTCGCTTTTGCCAAAAAGGAAAAGGAGGTTTTAAATGATCAACTTGCCCAAGCTGAGGAGCGTGCAGCTCTCGCTGAAAGTAACGCCAATAATGCTTTTGAGTCAGCAACTGCTGCTGCCGATAAGCTCGCCGAAAAAGAGAAAGATATAGCTGGTTTTGAGGAGCTGTTGTTCGAATTCTTTGGTCAAGTCATCAAGACTCGAGACATCTCTTGGATTCCGGACTACCATGTTACCTTGGCCAATGTATGAGATGCAATTGTTGAAGGCGAGAAGCAGCGATTGATGGTCGACGAGATTGATGAAATCCAGCTAATGCAGACATTTCTTAGAGGTGAAGAACCTGAGGCTTTGGAGAAAGGTAGCCGCCTAATCCATGAGGAGATCGAGAGGGAGAAGAGTAGGCTCAAGGGCAAGGATAAAGTTGGCTAAAGCTCGAGCTCGGTGGTGGAGCCCAAAACCTCTGAAGTTGAGAAATATAACCCTGACGATCCGTTGATCCCCTTGGCTGCAACCCCTCCAATTATCAGGAAAACTACTACAAATATGGGAGATGAGTTGGCTGAAGGTATCTCCATATTCTCTCCACAGTTCATCAAAGCAATCATAACTTGTCGTCGTCTCATGGGACAGACAACTGATATGGCCACATCTCCTCCTAATTCACTAACATTTGCTTCTCATGATATAGGTGTCAAACCGGCAGAGAAAGATACAGAAGAGAAGGCAACATCAGAAAAAGTTGATGTCCCCTCAAGAACTGACATCGAAGTTTCTGAGATTCCGAAGCAACCCGAGGGTACAACAAGTGACAGAGTCACAGTAGCACCTATGGAATCCGGCATGAGCGCTCCTGCAGATGCTGAAATTATTGAGTCTTTGCAAGACATAGATGGTGGTTACAGAGATGAGGAAGAGGAAGTTGTAATCAGAGATGAGGCCAAGGATGATGATAGTGAAACCTTGGCTAACATACGGGCTAGTAAAGAGAAGCAGTTGGTTCTTAGAAAGGGGGAACATGACCCTGTATTCATGCCCCCTATTTCTGAAATCGAACCTGAGACTGGGTTGGTTATAAGATTCTCTTCCAAATCAATAACTTCACACTTGCCTCCCAACCATCTTGCCCTCTCTCGGAGCCCCTTGTTGATAAGAGGAAGAGGAAGAAAAGTGACCGCTCTGATGCTGACAAAGAGGGGTTGGAGAAACAGAAGAAGGAAAAGAAATCAAAATCGTCTCCCAAGCGTAAATAGAATTCATTTATTAGCTCATATTTTAGTTTTAGGATTTCGTTTGGCCAAAAGATGTAGTTATGAGAGTGGCCCTCACTTTTGTTTAACTTCTCATTCTTGTAAATATGCTTTTAGTAAATGAAGATCTATTTCTTTTGCACCATCGCATTCCTGCAAATTCATCATGTTAGCATAGTTTAAATGGTCATAACTGAAACATTCATAGTTAAATATTAAGGTCATAAGTAATAATTATTAATCATAATCGAAACAATCATCGAGAAATATGCGTGCTAAGTAAATTTGTAGTGGTGCACGTATATGCCCCCAATCAATCGTCATTATAGTGCCTGGCCAGGGCTTATTGGTGATCGATTATGATTATATTTGTACTATCCCGATCTTTCAACGGGGTAATGGTTCTTGTGGCGCTAAGTCTCTAGCGCCTTTATACTCTCCCGATCCTTCAGCGTGTTAGAATTCTTATGGCGCTAAGTCTCTAGCGCCTTTATACTCTCCCGATCCTTCAGCGGGTTAGAGTTCGAGCTCGGTTCTTGGTCTGCTCACCGATCCTTTAGCGGGGCAGAAGTTCTGGGGGCACTAAGTCTCTAGCGCCTTTATACCCTCCCGATCCTTCAGCGGGTTAGAGTTATCAAGGCGGTTCTATCATGCTGCATCTTCATGCCTTGGGGACGTTATCTTCGCGTCCTTTATACTCTCTCCCTGATCTCGGGAGTTAGAGTGCAAACAGTAGTGCGATTTACCTCGCTGCACCTTTTGAAGCTTTAGTTACCGTTGGCCTACGGATCTGATAGACGACATTTTGAATTAGTTGTTCGAGATTGCTGCATAATTTAAAACAAATTTCAAAATGGTAACGGTTTATATTGATCAAAATAAAAGCGTAGATAAGAAACAATGTAGTAAAGGTAAATGACACGCGATATTTTTATAGTGGTTCGGTCGAATCATGACCTACGTCCACTTTATAATCTTTTGTTCAAATAACCAAACTGTTCTAGGCAAGTCGAGCCTTTTTACATGGTCCTAAAAACAAAAGAGTAAAAATGACAATTTTATGTCAGATAAGGCCGCAAATGCTGGGCATTCCACACTCTGGGGATTTCACCTCCATCTACGGTTGCTAGCTTGAAGGTTCCATTATCAAGCCTTCGTAAAATGGAGTACGATCCTTCCCACTTCGGGCCCATATGTACTGGGGGCGGAAAGACGCGCTTCAGAACCAAGTTTCTGGGTTCAAATGTTAAAGCTCGGACTCTTTTGTTGTAATACCGAGCTATTTGTAGTTTATTCCTCAGGGCACGTAAATCGGCTTCGTCCCATTATTCCTCAACCATGTCCAAGGATTCAAGAAGCAGCTTATTGTTGGTCATCGGATCGTAATAAATGGTTCGATGAGATGGTTCTTCCAACTCGACCGGAATGACTGCTTCATCTCCAAAAGCAAGGGAAAATGGGGTGTGACCCGTCGCCGACTTGTACGTTGTTCTACAGGCCCATAGTGCCAGGGGTAATTCATCAACACACATGGCTTTGGCCCTCTTCAATTTTTTCTTTAGAATGGATTTGATTACCTTGTTTGCCGCTTCAACTTGTCCGTTCGACTGCGGATGTGCCATAGAGGTGTATCTTTTCTCGATGTGATACTTCCAACAAAAATCTTGAAACTCGGTGCTATCGAATTAGGTCCCATTATCGGTTATGATTACTTTTGGAATCCCAAATCGACATATAATGTTCTTAATAACAAAGGTGATCACTCGCTTGGTTGTGATCGTGGTCAAAGGCTCTGCTTCTACCCATTTAGTAAAATAATCCACGGCCACAATAGCGAACTTTGCTCAGCCCTTTGCTATGGGAAGGCTCCCAATAATGTCAATTCCCCACATTGCAAAAGGCCACGGACTTGTCATTGTCTTCAACTAGCTAGGTGGTGCCCTAGGAATCTTGGAGAACTTCTGGCAAGCATCACAACGTCGTGCATACTTGGCTGCATCCTTGTTTATGGTGGGCCAGAAATAGCCGTATCGCTATATATTCTTTGCCAATGTTTGTCCTCCAGTGTGGTCACCACACTCACCTTCGTGGACTTCCTTCAGTACACGCTTAATGTCGTCATGGGCGGTGCACCAGAGGAGAGGCATCGAGAAACCTTGTCTGTACAGGAATTTGCCTTGCAACGCATATCGGGAAGCCTTCCGAATAACTGCAAGCCTCTCACTTTTCTTTGTTGGGAGCGTTTCATTCATCAAAAAATTCTTTAGAGGGGTCATCCATGACTCCCTCTCAGGTTCAATCTCTAGTACCAGATCAACTTCCATCTGATCCACGCTAGGGAACTATAGTACTTCAATCGGGAATAGCTCCGTATGTTGTGGATTATCGGAACTAGGCATCTTCGCTAACTTGTCTGCTCTTTGATTCTCTACACGAGGAATGTGAGATATGCTGTGGTGATCAAAACCATCCAGCAACTTCTTCACTTTTTCCAAATATGATATCAACCTTGGACTCTTATCCTGAAACTTTTCATTAACTTGGTTCACAACTAAATTGGAGTTCGCAAAAGATGTCTAGCTTTGTTATCCCCAATTCCGTTGCAAGCTTCAACCCGGAAATTAGAGCTTCATACTCGGAATCATTATTGTGGGCATGGAACTCAAATCTAAGAGCGTAATATATTAGTCGTTTCTCTGGAGTTTCAAGAACCACTCCAGCACCAGATCGTCTGTCATTTTTAGCTCCATCGGTATATAGTTTCTAGGCATTAGGGTCAAGGAGTAGCTTTGGCGAATCGTATTCTTCGGTTACCACATCATCTTCTGGGATGGTAAACTCTGCCTTAAAGTCTGCAAGTGCTTGCCCTCTAATCGACCTTCGGGGTTGAAAGTTCAGGTCGAATTGACTCAGCTCAATGTTCCATTTAAGCAACCTTCCTCATGCTTCTAGCCTTTATAGGACTTGCTTAAGCAGGTGATCAGTGTAAACAGTAATGGGGTGAGCCTGGAATAGTGACGAAGCTTCCTAGATGCAATCAGCAAACTGTACGCAAGCTTCTCTATTTTTGGGTAATTCCATTCTGCAGCTGCCAATTTCTTACTCACATAGTACACCGGTCTTTGCACCTTATCCTCCTCTCTTACTGAATCCGAATTGATTATGTGGGATGACACTACCACGTACACAAATAAATCCTCGTGATCCACAGGCTTAGACAGTATCGGGGGTCTTTCCAGATGATTCAACATATTCTGGAATGCTTCTATACAATTAGGAGTCCATTTAAAGTTGCGCTTGCCTCACTTTATCAGCTCGAAAAACGGGATTCATTTATCTGTAGCTTTTGAGATAAATCTGTTGAGCACTGCCACTTTTCCAGCAAGGCCTTGCACATCTTTAATCTGGTTTGGTTCTTGAATATTTCGGATTGCTGTAATTTGATCTGGATTGATCTCAATTCCACACGATCTGACATTGAACCCTAGGAATTTTCCGGATGCTACTCCAAATGAGTACTTCAAAGGATTTAACTTCATCCCGTATTTCCTAAGAATCTCAAACATTTCTGCTAAATCTGCAGTATGGTCGGATGACTGTCTGGATTTTACCAACATATCGTCGACGTATAGCTCCATCGTTTTCCCGATTTGGTTGTAGAACATCCTATTCACCAATCGCGGATATGTAGCGCCGGCATTCTTCAAACCGAATGGCATCACTACATAGTAGTATAATCCTAAATCTGTAATGAAGCTGGTATGCTCTTGGTCCGGGACATGCATGGGGATCTGATTGTACTCGAGTATGCATCCATAAAAGAAAGAAGTTCATGACCCGCGGTTGAATCTACCAACTGATCGATTCTAGGCAATCGGAAGCTATCCTTCTGACATGCCTTGTTTAGATCTGAGAAGTCGATGCACGTACGCCACTTTCCATTGGCCTTCTTTACCAAAACCGGGTTTGGAATCCAGTCAGGGTCTGTTGAATCTTTAATGAACCTGTTACTTCTCATCTTTTCGACTTCTTCCTTCAAGACATCAGACCTCTCTGGGCCAAGCATTCGCCTCTTTTGTTTGACAAGAGGATGTTTCGGGTTGATGCTTAACGAATGACTCATAATTGAGGGTGATATCCCACACTTGTCTGCGTGGGTCCAAGCGAATACATCCAAGTTAGCTTTCAAGAAACTTGTTAATTCTTTGGCTCGAACAGGATCCAACTGGGATCCAATCTTCAGGACCTTCTCTGGGTCACTATCATCGAATGGTACGTCCATAATCACTTCATTGGGAGTCGCCATTCTGGCCCCAGACTTTTCATCCTCTCTGGGATCTATATCCTCGGGCAACTCTCTGGGCGACCCTCCCGGAGGTATTCTCTTTAGCTGCTATGACGATTCCTCCCTCGGAGGGGAAGAACCACCTTTTGCTTCTACATCTTTCCCTTTGCGGAGAAACTTTAACTCTGCAATGTAGCATGCTCGTGCAACAACTTGATCTCCTCTAACTGTACCCACACCGGCATCCGTTGGGAACTTCAACAATAAGCACCATGGTGCGATACAGGCCCTGAATTTGGCTAGGGCCGGTCGGCCTAAGAAGGCATTGAACGACGATTCAATATCCAGGACCACGAAGGGGAGGATACTCACTCTCTGGCGTTCTCCTTCCCTAAGGGTTACTGATAATTCCACATATCCCATTGGATCGGTCGAGGCCCCATTAAATCCACGTATCCAACCCTCGCATGGTTTCAAATCATTTGGCTCGAGTTTCATTTGGTCGAATGTTTTCTTGAACAGAATGTTGACTGAACTTCCGTTATCCACTAGAACTTTATGGACTATAGCTGGGTCGATGGTGACGGTGATCACCAATGGGTCTTCAGTTGGGGAGTGTACTCCAATACTCTCTCGCTCACGAAATATGATGTCATCGAATATCGCCTTTTGTTGCTTAACTGGAGCGTTGTCCTCGGGGTTGGTACATTCCCCACTTCGAAATGCTATTTAGCTGCATTCACGTATTGATCCATAGCTCTGAAACTATGCCCTGCCAGGTGAAGTCCACCAAATATGTTATTAATAATGATATTTTTTCCTTTTTGCTGAGCCGTCGGTTTGGCAGCAGGTTGGCTTTGGTTCGGGGCTAGTACGGCTTGCCCCATGTCCCTAGGAGTCACCTTATATTCATCAAGCTTCCCTTCTCGGAGCAGTTTTTCAACCACATCTCTCAAATGACGACATTCGTTTGTGGAATGACCATGGACCTGATGAAAATGACAGAATTTCCCGGTTTCACGCTCTTTCTCTGTAGAATCTCTCGGAGGAGGCCTTTTGTACTGGAGGACATTATATGTATGCAGGAAGATGTTTTCCAATGTATCATTTAACAGTGTGAAGCTCTTAAACGGTCTGGGCTTGGATCTCCTCTGATAGTCATTTCCTCGATTTCTTTTCCGATTATTGTTATTACTATTTCCCGATTGGCGACCACTGCCTTGATTCTTGTTCCCGACGTTAACTTCAACTTTTCCTGAGCTATCTCCCGTTTGCTTGATGGCCACGTTGCTTTGGATATCTTCCTTATCAGTAGCCTTTATTTTCCGATTAGCGTATATCTCCCTACGCAAGCGAACATTATCTTGTTCATAAAATATTTATCTGGTCAGGGGTGGTTTGCTGGCCAGATATCTTCCAAACTCGGTATCTTTATCAACGCCATCGATCAGGGCCATCAACAAAGTTTGCTCATGCGGATCTCTGACTTCTGTCACAGCCAAGTTGAAATGATCCAAATACGACCTTAGGCTTTCGTCCGGTCGTTGTTTAATAAGGGATAGCTCAATGGCATTCTTAGACCTATGGGCATGAAGATGGAATTGGTTCACGAATTTCTCACTTAATTCCCTGAAGCAAGATATTGATTGTGCTGGCAAGCTAGTAAACCACAATAACGCCACATCTTCTAGGAATGTAGGGAATGCTTTACATTTTACAGCGTCTGTAGCTACAACGACATTCATTGACTAGGAGTATCACATTAGATGCTGGATTGGGTCAGTCCTACCCGTATAGCGATTCGTGATTGGCATATTGAAGCGCCTCGGGAATGTAACATCCAGTATGTCGTCAGTAAAAGGCGTATGACTGAGATCTACGCCCCAATCTTCGATCCTTTATCCAAGGCTATCTACCATGACTTGCCTAATCAATGCTTCAACCTCTGCATGGGTCAGGGTAGATTCGGGATCAGCACTTCTTGCCCGACGGCCTCCTCCAACATTTCTTTGACGTGCTGCTGCATATCTGGGCCCTGAGCAGAACCCCCTTGCCCCTTGTTGCCGCGGTCGATCATGTGACGAGCGAGAGGAATGCCATTCCTCGGTGGTAGAGCAGGCTCATTTAAGTTGCGGTTACTAGTTCCATGGTTAAGTGCCTCTTCTTCTCGAGATGGAAGTAACCCAAATCAAAGCTGCTCTATGTCCTCATCCCTTTCTAACGGGGGCCATCGTTGGTTCTTTCGGGGTTCTTCAGACGACGATGTATGTTCCGGGGATAAAGGGTAAGCTGGAGGTGGCGAGACCTGCCTTTGAATATCATCAATTCATCTGCCTAGGGCAGTAATATTATGTCGCAGCAATGAGCTCTCCTGCCTTCGAGCAGCCAATTCATCAGTTTTCCTATCCAATGCTTCAAGTATTCGAGTCAGATGTCCTTCAATAACTGGGGAAGAAGGGTCGAACTGGTCATCTTCGTCTTCTCTTATACGCAAGGAACTTGAACCGGGTTGAGCAGAAATTCCAGCACGAGGGGAATGAGCCATAATATCCTTCCCAGGTCGGGTAATAGTCTGATTGTTAATTCAGATCGTGGTCCTCCTAGGATGGTGGGTCGTGGTACCCCCTTGACGTCGGGTCGTGGTGGTCCCCTGGGATCGGATCGCGATGATGTTTGCAAGAGGGATCGCGGCGTGGTCCTACGATCGGGTAGTGACTCCTTCAATTGCTTGGTTCATTGCTCCCTCACTGGAGCTGATCGCCCCAATGTTACCACGATCCGAAAGCTCTTCCTCGACCTATTTGTGCCACTTTCTTTAATTGCTTAGTTCGTAGCTTCATTCGCTTCGGAAGATCGTACTTCCTTAGACTTCTTACCAGCCATGGTATCTGAGCTTTACTGAAATCTTCAAAAATAAAAACAGTGGAGTTTTGGACTGTTTTCTTCGGACTTGACTATCCAAATAATAGAACTACAATCCAATATGCTGAGACTTCGTTCTCAGTGAAAGCACCAAAATGTTAGATCCAAAATTGGCTCCAACACCCAAATTGTTCAATTATGCAGAGATTAATATTAGAAAAAGAGCAAGAAAAGCAGAAAAGACACGAGATTTATAGTGGTTCGGCGTTAACGAACCTACGTCCACTTTATATCTATGATTATACTTAAGATTCGAGTATAATTAATGATTTATCTCTCAACCTCACTTTTACAATGTTGGTTCACTCAGTAAATTCGAGACAACTCTAAATAGGAATAATGGAGATATGACAATGGTGGAATCAAAGCTCAGAATTGCCAAAAAAGATCCTGAAAAATGCAAAGCCTGGGGCTATTTATAGGCGTTATCGACAGACGGATCGTGGTCATATGTGGCACAAATCTCGAAGGTCTCGGACTGGTTCGTGGCTTGATGGAGAAATAGTCAATATAGCCATTGTGGACAGGTGTCGTGAGATCCTATATTATCGGATCGTGTATGACTCAGTCGTGGCCTTCACTTCTCAGCTTTAGAGGTCAGATTGTGAAGTGCTTGAGTGGACGGATCGGATCGGATCGAGCTGGTGTGAGCGGATCAGATCGTGATCATGGAGGGCGATCGCGAACCGTGAAGGATGCAACTTCATGAACAAGGCTTCGTATTATACATGTGCTTGGATCTTGGTGGCTTGGTCTAAAAGCTAGCCAACAGACACCTAGTGGTATACATAACTGGTAAAAATAATAAAGTTACGTAATTAAAGGCAACTTTTAAGTTAAGCATAATTTTTAGGAATGATAATCAGCTATTATAAATAAATATCATTAATGAAAATGTTGTATAATAGGAAGACTTGTCCTAGGGACAAGTAAATATTATAACTTAGGTTATAATAAACTAATAAGGAAATGGGATAACTTGTGTAATAAGATAAGGGACACTTAATTGTAAATTAAGTAATCAATAAACGGGGGAAGCCGGAAACCAGTTGAGAAAAGGGGGAAAGTATATGGAATATAAGAAGTTGTACTTAATTATAAATAAAGTAACCTATAAGCTTGGAAGTCTAAAACCCGTTTATAAGAATGGTTAGGCTTGTCCTAGGGGCAAGAGGAAATTATAATATAGGTTATAACAAATGGGTAGAGAAACTTATTAATGAGCCTTAGTTAATAGAACTAATTTAACAAGTAAACAATGACAATTTGTATTGACAATGTAAAATGGAATTATGACTAAATTAGAAAGAATGAGGAAAACTTATGAAATGAAATAAGTTATATTTAATCATAAATGGTAAGTGACATGTTAATTTAAAACATGTGAATTTGATATACTTAATTACATATTAAGTAAAACATGTCATTGTAGTGATGAAATCAATAAGAATATAAAAGGGATTGTGGATTATAGACCTTGGACTACAATCCAGAAAATAACATGTGATGGGCTTATTAATAAACTAAAATGCATTAAGTTTTATGACTGAAATTAATAATAAAGAGAAACTTGGTAATTGGAATAAGAATTCAATATGAATTGGAATAACCAAGCTAACTAGAAACTTGATGAGGTGAGACAAGCACGTAAAATAATGTTTAGACATACGGTCTGACAACATGCTAATGTAAGGCGTTTAGACCAGTCCATGCGGTTGAGGGTGAATAACCCAACAGGTAGATCATCGAGATGTTACAAGGCACGAGGGGAAGCGCATATACATTTGATTGTTCTGACGGCTCCGAAGGACTGGAAGGGGAAGCACGCGGCTTCCTGAGTTACGTAAGGTGCTCTTAGTAGTCCTCTGTGTGGCGGCAAATGTCTTAGGCTGTGTCCACAGAGGTTGGGTCTGCGCGTAACTACTAGGTGGGAGGGCCTTGACTGCAGATGTAGATATGCAGTCAGAATGCTATGACGAGGTGACACTAGGGTGGTTCGGTAGTTGCCTTATGAGGAGGCAGAGGGTTACGACAATCAAGGATAGTAGACGTCGGATACCCATCATCGTCAGCCAGTGGGATGCAGAAAGCCTCGAGATAAACCTAAGATACCATTTCACCCTTTACTATTGGGGTAAGGGATTGAGGGGAGACGCCTCATGGATGTTTAGATCGTTTGCGTAAGGGCGGTCGCTTAGCTCTAGTAGTCTTTACTAGTTGAGGGAGGGGCCGAGGTAGGGCCGTAGCTACCACAAAAACAAACCCTAGGTATATTTGTATATAGAGGTCTTTAAAGACGGGCCTGTATAGATATGTAAAAGATCCCGACTGAGTTCTGTGCTTCTTGTATTGCCTTACCACGAAACTCGATGCTCATTAGAGGACATGCGATTGAGGCATCAAAGTATAATCGAAGATACGCATGGTGGACAGTCTAGATACATGCATGTCGGCTCTGGGTGGTGTATCGTAGACTTGAGGGCATTACTCCATTATGGAATCTAATTCGAACAAAAGTGCTAGTCAGTAGGTTTATGCTGTGTAGTGATGATAGATATTTGCAGAACATAATATTGTTATCCGTACGTCACTACTACGTAGGATGAGGGACTGCACATATTTCGATGGTGTTACGGTAGAGATCATGCGAGTGGGGTACCATGGGGTGTACCTCGATATTGGTGGTAGCTACATATATACTGTATTAGGTTAATCCACTGGGAATTAAATGGGTATGACGAGTGTGTAAGCCTTGAGTGCTGTTAACCCAAGTAACCTAATAAATAAGAAAATATGATTGAACGATATATGCAGGGTTATCCAAAGTGTATAGTTTAATCCAGTCACTAGAACTTGTGTACTGACCCTCTCCTCATAACATACTCGCAAGTTAGATTTGTGGCAGAGACATAGGACATTATAGCTTTGGATACTGGTTAGACAGTATTATTAATATGGTAAGGCTATACTTTGATTCATATTATATATTATGCATTCCGCTGTGAGATTTTTTTTGAGCTTTGACATATTTTATGTCTTAGTTTTTCTGCAGGATACCAGAGCAAACCAATCCGAGTTTCAATAGTTTGGAATTTTGAAAAAAAAATCTGTCTGTCGGAATTGGGGCTGTCACATTTTGTATCTGAGCTTAGGTTTAGGATTCATATATAGATGTGAGTAAACATATTTGTGTTTTTAAAAAATATAAATATAATATATATACCTAGATCCATAGAGGAACCCACTAAATAGGAAGAGTATAACGCGGTAAGAAATTGGATGTTTGTTTCGTACACTAAAGGGATGAATATGAGACCCTTAGGTGATTTGGGCGGAAAGTGTACAATGTATTTTGTATGGAAGGAAAGTGAATCCCATATGATTAGTATTTTAGGTTAGTGGGTTTGGCAGTAAAACCTTATAGATTGGAAAAGGTAAAAAAAGAAAAAAAAAATGGATTAGGAATATATATAGTTGGGAGAAGTGACCTTGGGGAGTGTCCAGGAAAGCCTAAAAATTTGGAAACCCACTTTAAGTCTAACCACATTATTAACTTTTAAGAACTTGAAATTATTAAAGTTTTGGGGAAAATGGTTTACGGTGTTTTCAAGTTTTAATCTTAAAAGTTATAAGTTTTAAATATGTAAAGTATACATCTGGGGTTTTTGAAGGAAAATGGGGTATATTTTGCAAACAGTGATTTCTTGCGAATTTTTTTATCTAAAGTAAAATTTTCTCAATAAAAGGTGCATAATATTGAGCATGTATAGCTCGCTAGTTTTCTTGTTATATTTCATACAAGAATCTTTAATAAAGAAAGATTTTAAATCCCTATTCTTATGACAACCCTTTTTGATAGAATAGTTTAAGATAATTTTTTGGGTGGACAAAATAAGTTGTAGAAAATAAGAATAGAGTGGATGTTGGCACTTTGAAGTAAGAGACTAAACGGACCTTATAGGTAAGAATAAGTCATAAATCCGATAGAGAAAATAGTTGTCCGTATCTACTCCAGTTTGGTGATTTGAAGAAAAAAAATGATGATTTACATTTTTAAGATGACATGTTTTTGTGGTTTGGCAAAAGAAAGTTTTCATGAGGAAAAAGAAATTTTGACACTTTTGAATTTTTGAAAGAAAATTTAAATGAAAAAGAAAGGCCAAACCATGTTTTAATAGTATGGAGTAGGTAAGGGTTGGTGCCTAGGAAAGACGGGAAAAGTTTTGAGGCTATAAAGTAAATAGCAAAAATTTTCTTGGAATAATAGTGAGTTCCCGCAGAATACGTAGGTGTTGGAAAGCCTAGGATGTTGCTTGAAATAATTGTTGGAACACAGCTAGGACTAGTAGCGAATACTGGATAGAAAAGGGCAAGTAAGTATTTAGATCATGTTGCTAATTTCCATGTTAGGAGTAAAACCCGTTACTACGTTTCTGTGGGAATCGTTCTGTTATTTTGTTGGGTAGTTAGGGTAACACCTAAAACTGTCGTAGATCCCATAGTTTGGACTTTTCTGTCTGAAGGGGAGAACATAGTCCCAAGATTCTTGGCCCTTAGTTGTAGTTGTGTAGGGTGTCTGTTCTCCTGTTTTAGTTGAAAGACTAGAAGCTTATTTAAATTTAAACTAAGACCAGATAATTAAATAAGCTAAGAAAAGAGAAATGTTACAACTGAAAGGGAAACAGAAAATTCAGTAAAACAACAAAAAGTGATAAATTATGAGAAAAGTTGGATAAAGACAAAAATTTCCAAGATAAGATAATCAGCAACAAAACGAAAATTTTCTTATGTAGGTTCTGCTTGGATAGGAAAATAGGGAATCTTTATAAATAGTTACATAAAATCCAAGTACGGTTAGAAAAAGGTTGAAAAAGAAAAGCGGAAGATGCGGAGTTTTCCGTTTTCCACTTTTTTGTAACATAAGAAATCGAATTTAGAAATTAGATTTTTTTGAAATTCGAAAAAAAATAAGTTGGTTGGTAGGATTATGGATGTAACAATTGGATGAACTATGCTCTTACTTAGTAAGAGTGTGCGAAAATTTGGATGGTAAAGCCTTTTGATTTTCAAAATATTTCATCCATGTAGAACTGCCAGTATATTTAAGATGTGAGAATCATATTTTAAAAGGATTTTTGAAAAGCTTGCATACAAATAGAAGGTACCGCTTAGGCATACATGCATTATTATGTTATACTTCACTTTGCACAAGTGCATAATGTTTACAAGAATTGGATGCACACATGATGGATGTATATCATGCGAGGGGTTAATTGATTTTATCCTTATCAAATTTCGGGGACGAAGTTTCCTAAGGGTGGGAGAATATAACATCCCGTATTTTTTAAGATAATAAAATAAGGATAACTTTATTAAATATTCAGAATTCAGTAAAACGGACTGCGCTATTGCAACCGCCTCTAAATTCTGGCAATATAGACAACTTGTTTGCGTAAAACGGACACTGTATGAAGAAGTTATGAGCACTTGAAGTTTATATACATTTAAGGAGCTTATACGTATATATATTAAATAAATATATCCAAAACATTCGAAAATTAGTTTAAAAATCAAAATGGCGGGTGGGAAAATTCGGAGGGAAAATGGACCGCTGGGGGTCGACCCACCAATAGGGGGTTCGATCTAGGGGTCAACCCACCAACAGGTGTGTTGACCTAGGGGTCGACCCACCCGAGGACCCAACAAGTTCTTCTAACGTGTTCGGTTCTTATATCTTAAATTTTTTTTGAGGGTCCTGGTTCCTCCTCTACTCCTATAAATAAGACCTTAGACCTAACCCTAAATCTCATAATTCAGTATCTACGCCGAAGCTCTGCCATTACACACAATCTCTCTCTCTTCTCAAATCTATTCTGAAATTAAAATACTATCCTAGGAAAATTATGGATTCAGATCTGGAAGAGGGTATCAACATTAATAAAAAGATCATTGAATCATGAAAGCAAGGTAAAACTCTAAAAACCAATGTATTAAAACTCTTTCTCTTTCCCTTCTCTTTTCATGAAATAATAAATCCATGGTCGTTAGGTTGTGAATCAAATTAAAGGGGAAACCATGGATGATAGGATGGATCAAATCCAAAAATTTGGGAAAGCATGAAAGGTAAGTGGGTTTAAACTATAGCCTTTAGATAATGTTATGACTATCGCTTAGCATTCCCCTTTTTATAAATTGTGAAATTGCCAGTTTAAATATTGAGACGTTAGTATGAATAGATCAGGAAATTCATATGTTGAATCTATTAAATTGGAGGAATGATTAGCATGATATAATGTTAAATTATTAATATGAATAATTCATATATTGAATCAGTTAAAATGTTGGAATGTTTACATGTTATAATATTAATTTGAACATGTGGGAAAATTAATATATTGGATTTGTTAGAGTGCTAAGAAGTCTACATGTAAATTTGTCCCAATTATATACAGGGAATAATTGGAGTAAGTATATGACTATATGGATTCATGTTAACATAGAATCGAATAAATATGGGTTTGGGGAATCGACCAAATTATTTTTAGAGATATTAAATTGGATCATAAGTATAGAAAAATGATTTGGGCACAAAAAGGATCATATGTAAAATATGAATTGGCATAATTCGAATAATATGGATTTAGACATATAACCCATCATGAATATAATTGAGTAAATGGGCATTAACATCTATAAAGGAATAGGTTTAAATAATTAATAATGAATGCCTACGATTACAATTAGAAATTGTAATTGCACTTATGACACGAGGTTAGGTTGCACTAGTTGTGGAAGTCAGCCCGGACCCGACCGACAAATCCAACAGCTACTAATGTTGAACCTAATGTGAGAGGTCTAAGTGCGCA
Source organism: Allium sativum (assembly GCA_030737875.1). NCBI lineage: Eukaryota > Viridiplantae > Streptophyta > Magnoliopsida > Asparagales > Amaryllidaceae > Allium > Allium sativum. The sequence continues at coordinate 141,237,644 of CM060914.1, read as the reverse complement.
AATACGAGAAGGGCTATGACACAAGGTTAGGCCCAACTTGTGAAAGAAGTCTGCATTGACTCGACCGGCATATCCACAAGTTATAGGCCTAATGTGGGAGGTCTAGCCCATTATAAACCTTAAATGGACATGTTAATGAATTGGACTAATTAACCTAATCTAATCCATAGGGATTGTATGAATATGGACTAAAGTTAGGGTTAAGAAAAAATTGGTTATACAGTAGGTGGGCTAGGCAAATCTAAGGGTGGGTAAGATTTGCATATAGGCCTGCAAACGTAGCCTGACAAGGTTATGTAATTAAAGACACATAGTAGTACACATAACCGGTAAAAATAATAAAGTTATGTAACTAAAGACACCTTTTAGGTCAAGCATAACTTGTAGGAATGATAATCACCTATTATAAATAAATAACATTAATGAAAATGTTGTATAATAGGAAGACTTGTCCTAGGGACAAGTGAATATTATAACTTAGGTTAGAATAAACTAACCAGGAAATAGGATAACTTGTGTAATAAGATAAAGGACACTTAATTGTAAATTAAGTAATCAATAATTCGGGGAAGCCGGAAACTAGTTGCGAAAAGGGGGAAAGTATATGGAATATAAGAAGTTGTACTTAATTATAAATTAAGTAACCTGTAAGCTTGGAAGTCTAAAACTCGTTGATAATAGTGGTTAGGCTTGTCCTAGGGACAAGAGGAAATTATAAAATAGGTTATAATAAACGGTTAGAGAAACTTATCAATGGGCCTTAGTTAATAGAACTAAGTTAATAAATAAAAAACGATAAGTTATATTGACAATGTAAAATGGAATTATGATTAAATGAGAAAGAGTGAGGAAAACTTATGAAATGAAATAAGTTATATTTAATTATAAATGGTAAGCGACATGTTAACTAGAAAACATGTGAACTGGATATACTTAATCACATATTAAGTAAAACATGTTATTGTAATGATGAAATCAACAAGAATATAAAAGGGATTGTGGATTACAGACCTTGGACCACAATCTAGAAAATAAAATATGGTGGGATTATTAATAAACTCAAATGGATTAAGTTGTTTGACTGAAATTAATAAGCAAGAGAAACTTGGTAATTGGAATAAGAATTCAATATGAATTGGAATAACCAAGTTAACTGGAAACCTAATGAGGTGAGACAAGTGCGTAAAAGAATGTTTAGACATCGGGTATAACAACATTATAAAGTAAGGCACTTAGACTAGTCCACGCGGTTGAGGGTGAATAACCCAACGAGTAAGATCATCATGATGTTATAAAGCACGAGGGGGAGCGCACATTCATTTGATTGTTTCGACGACTCTGAAGGACTGGAAGGGGGAGCGCACATTCATTTGATTGTTCTGACGACTCTGAAGGACTGGAAGGGGGAGCACATGCTTCCCGAGGTACGTAAGGTGCTCCTAGTAGTCCTCTGTGTGGCGGTAGATGTCTTAGGCTATGTCCGCAGAGGGTGGGTCTGCGCTTAACTACTAGGTGGGAGGGCCTTGACTACAGATGTAGCTATGCAGTCAGAATGCTGTGACGAGGTGACATCAGGATGGTTCGGCCGTTGCCTCACGAGGAGGCAGAGGGAGGAAGAGGGTCATGACCAACAAGGATAGTAGACCGTCGGATACCCGTCATCGGCAGCCAGTGGGATGCAGAAAACTCGAGCTAAACCAAGATACCATTTCACCCTTCACTATCGGGGTAAGGGTTGAGGTAGGGGTAAGCAATATTCGGTTCAAACCGAATTAACCGATCAAACCGGTCCATTTCGGTCGGTTTGGTTCGGTTTTAAAGCTAAATCGGTTTGAATTCAGTTTGTAAAATAATTTTTTTCGGTTATCGGTTTAACCGAATTAACTGAACTTTTAATTTATTATCTAATTTTATAGTATTGTAGTACTTTAAACAATTTGTTTGGTTATATAGCATAAAGAAATTTGTTGCAAATAGATCAAATCTTATCACAAATATAAAATTTACTACATAAAATTTCTCCAAACAAGAATTTATGTTTTACTTTGAGTAAATCCATCATTTGAATTATAGTACATCCTTCAAGTTTTGTTAAAACGGTTACCGACCGAATTAACCGAAATTAATTCGGTTCGGTTACGTTTAGAAAATTTTCGGTTCCAATTCGGTTTGAGTTTTTTTACGTCCAAACTAACCGGACCAACCGAACGCTCACCCCTAGTTTGAGGGAGATGCCACACAAATGTTTAGATTGTTTGCATAGGGGTAGTCGCTTAGCTCTGGGAATCTTTAGTAGTTGAGGTAGGAGCCGAGGTAGGGCGATCGCCACCACGAAAACAGACCCTAGGTATATATGTATATAGAGGCTTTTTGAAGACGAGCCGGTACAGATATGGAAAAGCTCTCGTCCGAGTTCTGTGCTTCTTGTATCGCCCTGCCATGGAACTCGGTGCACATTAGAGGACGCTCGATTGAGGCATCGAGCTACAATTGAAGATACGTATGGTGGACAGTCTAGATACATGCATGTCGGCTCTGGGTGGCGTATCGTAGAATTGAGGGCATTATTCCAGTATGGAGTCTGATTCGAACAAAGGTGGCGGTCAGTACGTTTATGCAGCATAGTAATGATAGATATATGCAGAACATAATATTGTTATTCGTACATCACTACAATGTAGGATGAGGGACTGCATATATTTTGATGGTGTTACAGTTGAGACCTTGCGAGTGGGGTACCATGGGGTGTACCTCGATATTGGGTGTAGCTACATATATACTGTATTAGGTTAATCCACTGGGAAGTAGATGGGTACGACAAGTGTGTAAGCCTTGAGTGCTATTAACCCAAGTACCCTAATAAATAAGAAAATATGATTGAATGGTATATGTAGGATTATCCAAAGTGTATAGTTTAAATCTAGTCACCAGAACTTGTGTTCTGACCCCCTCCTCATAACATACTCGCAGATTAGATTTGTGGCAGAGACATGAGACATTATAGCTTTGGATACCGGTTAGGCATTATTATTAATATGGTAAGGCTACACTTTGATTTATATTATATTTTATCAATTTCACTGTGAGATATTTTCTGAGCTTTGACATATTTTATGTCTCTGTCTTTTCTGCAGGATACCAGAGCAAACCAATCTGAGTTTCAATAGAATGGAATTTTGAAAAAAAAAACCGGTCTATCGGAATTGGGGTCATGTTTCTTGACTTGATTCATTGGCTTGAGGCTAAATATAGGACCTCATTTCTATTGTTTTATTCATCAAAAACAACGGAGACAACGAGATTCTGCCCCAACTCGGACTGAATTAACCTATTCTTTTATAACAACTACTTATACGTATACAAGAATCTGTGCTACAACATCAACACTCTTTTCTTAGTTCTTTCGATCCAGTCTCTGTGAGTTTGTGTTGCTTTTAGATATAAACATTTAATAAGTAATCTTGACATGTTTATAAGTTTGCTAAACCTATGCCTATTAATAACCCGAGTAATATCTATACAGATCTGTCATTACCTATACACCTGACCTAATGTTCAATTCTCATATGCATATTCCTAATATGTCTATTCTGTTATTATGCCCATTTCTGTCATCATATGCCTATTCTGTTATTATGTCCATTTTTGTTATTATGCCTATTTTGTTATTATCCTATTTTTTTTCTCTTCTCTCCCTCCTTCCCTTTTTATTTTTATAGCTAGGCAACCTTCGAGCCTAGGCCTGTCGCTAAAATATGCAAACGAACGAAATTAGGAACGGTTGGAAATGATACTGGGGCATAACTGTACTGTAAAACGTGACTGGGATTTAGAGGCATAACCTATACCATGATCTAAAACTTTAATTTGGGGCATATCGTACATGATGACTTATGACTTGAGGACATGGGCATGAAAAATCTATAATGAATATTAATAATTGTTTAAAGAATGAATAGGCCTAAATTTATAGCAAATAGAGACAGTAACCCCACTTAGACACGAGGTTATATTTCACTTGTGGTAGAAGTCTGACGAGAACCGCCTAGAAAATCCAGCATCCACAAGTGGTTAATTTAATGTGAGGGGTCTAGTGCGTAAAAGCACACATAATGGAAGACAAGAGGCTGTGTCTGACTTGTGGTAGAAGTCTGCCCAGAAACGCCCGACATATCCAGCATCCACAAGTGGTCGACTTAATGTGAGAGGTCTGGTGCATTAACGGGAAATGATAAGAATCTTTTAACCTGTAATACTTAATCTGTTTAAAAACTGTAGGGGTTATATGAACCTATCAAATTGTGTAAGGGTTAAGTAAGCTTGATTGAATCAATGTGGGGTTAAGTAAATCTGTTAAATCTGTGGAGGGTTATACGAACCCGACGAACTTAACCTGTCTTATATGTTGGGGTTATGCGGGCTTGTAAATTTGTTAGGCATGACCTGTCAAAATCCTAGTAGTAGGGATGCAAGTCTAGGGGCTGGCTTGCATCATCTGTTGTATGGAACTCATATCAGTCAGTAACCCATACTAGTATCCAAAGGGGGACCCCGAACTAGGTAGGGGTCAGGGCATGCTTATCGAGCTGATTATAAGAGGTCCATATGAGTAGAGGTGTCTGATGGTGCGTTCTGATGGAACCATGTGCGTGGATGGATCCACTTGCCTGGGAAAATAGGGCGTTATTATACCAGTGGACATGGCTGTGCCTATCGGGAAAAAGGGGTTGCCACTTTAGGAAGTTATACATCCTATTATGGGGCCAGCACAGGGTATATACGGCATAGGGAGTCGATGGATTGGGATAGTAATTAGGGTACATCTAGTCCTGCCTGTTTAGGAGCCCGTTATTTCTGTGGGGCTGCCTGTTATTATCATTGGGGGTAAAACCCGTCTCTAGAAGTGCACCTAAGTCTACCAATCTGTTTCTGTTGGGATCATTCTATTTCTGTTATACTAGTATTGGTGCAGAGAAAAGTATTTGGGAAGCGCAATCTATACTGTTATGTATATTCTGCTTATCCTGCTCAGTCTGTTTTACCTGTCTTATGATACTGTTATCTCTCTTATCCAGTTTATATGTCTGTCATGATGCTTTTGATTATTTATATGCTAAAAGTAACAATACTCACCAAACTTTATGTCTGACCCGTTTTGTTTCCTTCTCTCTCTCTTCCTTTCCCACCAGGTTCCCAGGGTGGAAATACTCAAGCTTGATTAGTATTCTCTCTTCTGTTTCTGCTGTACCGCTTTGATTACCTTTCTATCTTGCTATGGCTATTTTTAGGGATATGAATTTATATTACTGTACTCTGATGATTTCAGTATAAGGTGTATAGTTTTAATTTGATGCAACGGGTTTTCTGTATTTCAGACTTATGTTGTATCTAGATTTTGGAGCATGATGTTTTCTATTTGAAGAGTAAAATTTTTAAATTTCGTTGTTATATTATTTATGTCTTGTGATGTTTCTGTTTACCTATAATGCTTCACGAAACTTAATGCATTCTGTTAAAGAGTGACATTAACGGACATGGGGTATCACATAGATGTTCTAAAGTCGGATAAGGAAGACCATTTTCCATGGTCACTGGCGAAAATCCAACTTCTAATATGAACCTTGCGTTTTCAGTTGTAACCTATATGGTGACATAATAGGATGGGGTATAGTGCCGTCTAACATGGATACATTTATTTTCGAAATTGATTTTCTACATTATGCACTAGTCATAATAAAAGAGAAAACTCATGTGTCAAGCGTATTTGACCATTATAAGGTAAAATTCTATCATTCTGTTTGTGCTTGCATTGTGTGATGGGACCTGAGTCTTATAATAGCTTCATTTTTCAGAAAACATTGCAAGTTCTTATGACTGGTATTCATATGGAGGAAACTCGTTCCCTGTTACACGACATGGTCCCGTGATTTACCCAACTTTAGAAAAAGTTAGTAACTGTTTTTGGACAAAGAAAATGAATATTTATGGTTTTAGTGTTAAGCCGATAACGTTGCATGTACCATCAACTCGGTTTCCTTCTGTAGATTGTTTGTTGATTCAGTTTTGCTTCGTAACCATGCATCAATTTGTCAGGAAGTTGTATGTTTTTTTCAACCAAACACATAACATTCCTTGATTTTATTTGAGACACAAGCTAGATAATATAATGCTTTGGAGTTTCCTGTGAAAAATGGCTTATATTTCAAATTCAAGCTACATATTCTTGTTTTTTTAGATTGTTTGAGGGACTCAAAACCAATGAAATATATGTTGCTCTAGTTTTATGTTGAAATGCAACACAAGATGTAGGATATTTGTTTACATGTAACACATTCTAGTAGTTTTAAGCTGGTTATGCTTAATAGCTGGAAACTTGGTTTTTCCCCATAGCTTGTCAAATTGTTTGATGTTGGTTTTTTTTGTAACCGTACTGCCTTCACCTGGACGTTGCAAACTTTTTTATGAACCACAGTTTGAACCCTGCTCGACTTTTGAGGCAATGATATTCTCTTGCCCACAGTTTTTGTATTACAAGATATTTTATTTGCTGCCAACTGTTTAATTACTTAATGGGTGGAAATTTGGTTATATATCCAAAGGCAAGTTTAATTGCTCCTTGCTGTTACTCAGGGAACTGTTTTAATATTTCACATATGCAATAGATAATAGTGAGGAGGTGTTTGAAAGATTACACAAGAAACAACATCAAAAATGACATTGATTTAGCAACATTTTTACGAAGTACAAGAAGCTTGCATAAGTTATCACAAAAAGAGTTTGATTCATCTTACCGCTAAGATGTGTAACATATGAAAATTACAAGTATGAAGGTAATCATTGTTGGCCGATTTAGTTGTTTTTGTTAATTTAACGTTTCATATGCTTCAATGTTATGTGTAAACCAGTTATATTTTAGAGTGAAATAATTGAGTATATTATAAGCAAATGATGCAATTTATTAACTTTTGATGCATTAGCAATAATATAACAATGTTTATAAGTCATGTGGAAGATTAAAATGAAATACTTGAGTAACACCTCAATGTTAGTAATATATTATTGGTGTTTTAGAGATGGTTTCATCTTCTAGTGATCTGATCTGGGAAACTGTTAAGAAAAACAATTCATTTCTTGTGAAGCAATTTGGAAACGAGCATGCAAGTTTCAGTTTAGCAAAGAGTAGAGCAATTTTTAAAATAAACACTCCTAGAAGTTCTTAGGTAATCAGTTGTAAATGTTTTCTGTATCAAAGTTACTCTATATATGTATAACATGCAACCATGTCAGTGATTTGCATATTAGTCATTAGTCGTATATTTGGTTAAATGATTCCGTTTTTGTTTGTTTATAATGTGTATTTACTAGACAATTTAAAAAATGATTAAGTTATACATTTAAAGGAGATAATGAGCATATGGAAAACATGAAAAATCAAACTGGCCGCTGCAATATAAACAATGTAGAATGTAACAACCCAGAATTTCAGAACAATTTAATTTTTTTATTTTGGCTATTTTAATGGATTTTGAATATTTAAAATGATTTATTATAAATAATAACTACTAAAAATTTATTTTAATCGAAGTTAGAACGTATAAATTTATTTTAATTATTAAACGAGCCTGAAATGGCGCGATAGTTTGAAAATTCAATTTTTAAATTTCAAATGAATTTACAGAATTCAATATAAATCAGAATTGGACGAAACAAGAAATATTTGAATCTGTTTAATAATATCTTTCTAATGAATGCGAAAAATTGAGATTTCATAATGTAAATTGAAAGTTATGTCCAGTTTAAAATTGAAAATAGTCGATGTGGAATTTTATATAATATATAGCCCTTAAAAATAGCCATTTTGTAAACGACCTCCGTTTTCGACGAAACCACTTTTGTTGGATCCAGAATGTCAAATCATTGCTACAGTCCAATTTTCATAATTTTTTGAATGGATATGTGGGCGTGGTGAATTTAAATGCGTCTGGTACTTCTATTTGGAATTTAATCGACTGGAAAATGTCCATTTTTTAAACGGTCTCCATATTCGACGAAATTAGTTTTGTTAGGACCGTATCATCAAAACTTATATAGATTTATTTTTCTGGAATTTTTGGAGTCAGTTTGTAGCCTTGGTAAATTAAAATATACGTTGAAATCAGGTTTGAACATTATATTAATTTATATTTTAATTTTGATGAAAACTGATCGAAACAGTTGAATTGGCTTACGGGACATATCTAATTGTGTTCAAAATGGGGGTATTTAGCTATGGACAACAGTCGTGGGGTTTGATCTTGAGTTCGTAACAATAAACTTGTATTTTTGGAATTAAATATTATTAAATATAATATATAAATCATGGGCCAATCAGAATTCCCTTTCATTATTGCGCAGGCCATAAAAACTAAATTGCGGAAATCGCTCTATGCTTCTCCCTCAAAATTCTCCAAATCCGCTGCAAATTAGAACACCAATCTGAAGAGAAAATTGAAGAGCAAAGAACGGGCTTCAAATCCATCCTGGTTTGATCGGGAATGGTGCAGTCGTTGGTGAGAAATAGAGGCCCAAAGAAGCATCGTTCGAATTGGATTTCGCACACTATGGAGGTCTCCGAGTTCACGAGGGCTCGGCGAGGTGGAAGAGCTCGTGGCGACGCATCATGTGAAGGCATCTGATCATCATCCGTTGTCTCAAAGGCAGTGCAAAGTTCAACCCTAATTTTGAACTGATGGGTTCGACGGTGGAACGAGTTACAAGAAGAATATGGTTAAGGTTTAATTAAACCTTAATTATTTTATTAAATTAATTACTATTTTAATTACTCAAGGTTAAAAATTCATATCTTTTCCATACGAGGTCCAAATCTAACGATTTCACTTGCGTTGGAATCGTATTGAAGAGCTATACAACATGGAACAGACCAGTATGGAAAAGGAGCATGTTAGAATTTAGGGCAGAAATAAATCCAAACCGTCTAATAAAGAATGACGGGGTGGAAATCGACTGTGAGAACACCTTCTCATTCAAATTTATTTACAGTTAAATATATCCAAGGTTGCAGACGAGGGTTAGTTGCTCCTGACAATATTTATTGTATAAACCAAGGATGGTTTGTGTGATTCGATTGTATTGTGAGAAAAATTGAAGGTATTGTTTATTGTGATTGTGATATTGAGAATGAAATAAATTATATATATATATATATATGCATTGTATAAATTATTTATATATGCGATATGTAAATATACACTATATAAAATTCTTCTGAAATAAAATAATTATTCATTTACAAATCAGACGGTTTGTTTATGTACACCCATTTAACTGATATTGTTTGGGACGATAATTTTTACACATACCCAATTGCACAAATAATGAACAATATTTGTTGTTTGAAACCCCACATGGGTATTAGGTTGATATTTGACATACACTAATCCCGTTATTTAATTGTATGTCAATCAATGGGTTGACAGACTGTATAAGCGTTATTTATTTATTTTAATGCTTATACAGTAGTAGAACGCACTTTGGATGATGTGTGGATGTTTAATGATTATTTATCATTATTGTGAATACATGCAACGTATGAAAATCCATATAAATATATTTATATGGTAATTGATTGAGTCTGATTCCAATTCAGAAATAATAAATAGTTTTAAAATAATATATAGTATAGTTTTAAATTAATATTTTGTATAGTTTTAAAATAATATATAGTATAGTTTTAAATTAATATTCTGTATAGTTTTAAAATAATTTTCAGTAAAGATTAAAATGTGAATTTGATGTCCGATTTTGGATGGACATGAAAATATTGAAATATGCGAAGCCATGTTGATAAGATTTGCGTCCTTATGACGCGAATGATATTTATATCAATTTTAATCATTTTTATAATGAATATAAAAAGGAAATGATTTCAAAATTAGATATTTTAAAAATATTATCATTGAAATATTATAATGATAAGGAGTATTAAATTTGTATTTGAAATTGAAATGAAAGTGAGAATCGTTTTAAAACAAATTTATAAACGATTTATAAAATACGTTTTAATGGAAATCGATGAAATATATATTATATATATTTAATGGCCTGAATAGAACGCGCCGCGCCTCGACCATTCGCGAATTTCGACCATTGACTTCGAATTGACATTACGGGATATCCAACCATCGGATTCTTGTAAAACCAGAACCGTTGGGTTCGTATTGAAAATAGCTTTCCAACGAATATAAGGGATTTTAAATATAACGGTTGGATTTTGAATTATGTCCAAATCAAATTTGGAAAAGGTCGTTGTAAGTGCAGTTCGATGACCGTCTGTGGAAATCGACAGAAAAGGCCTTAATAAAATTATTAAAAATATTAATAATCTATGTAAAATCATAATAAATGATTTGGAAAGAATATGGATGAAAAATTCCACATTTGCAAAAAAAAAAATATTTGTACCTAAATGAACTAGTTATAAACTGGATTCGAAATCCAATAATTTTTAAATAAATAAATTGGATTTGTAAAGGGGTTTTAATATAACCAGAAATTTCCAATCTATGAATTGGAATGGATTTGAATAGAAATCATCTCCGAAATATTTTGATATTGAATTTCGTAACTATACGGATATTGTGGAGGAATTTGGAAGATAGATATATATTGTTATTCCCATACGATATGTGCTGGTTTCAGAATTGATATTGAATATAAGCCGATATAATTGTTATTCAGAGCCTTATGTTTAATATTAAATTGGATTTTGGGTTTTTTGTGAATGGTGTCTTCAGTAACACTGTTCTTATACCCCGTGTGAAAAGGATAAATCTTTTAATTAAGATTATTAGAGTTTCTAATTATATTTAGCAAATGGAATAAAATGGAATGTGAATTGGGTTTATTGTGAACTATGTTTTGTTAACGACGTTCGTTCTTAAACCCGATTAACAGTGAAATGTGATTTGGAATTTACAAATCTTTTTATTAAGATTTAGTGCAAATTTTCCAAAGTAAAGTTTTCCAATTTAATATATTAAATTGGAATTGAATGGAATTCGATTTAGTAATAATCGAAGTGAGCTTATATGGAGGAAGACTGTTAATATATATGGAATTTGAAAGGCTTTGTCGTTATTCCATTTATATTATTAGTCGTATACAGAAATTGATATCGATTATATATAGATCTGCTTTCGTGAAGATTCCATAATTAATGTAATGTGATTTTGGGTCTATTGTGAACTGTGTTTTAAATGATTTTGGTTCTTTAACCCAGTTAAAGACAGGATTACATGTCTAACATTGTATTTCGAACTGTATTGTTGATCTCTGCTAAATATATATCTATTTGGTGGTGGAGAATTTATTCTCTTTCTTAACACTCTTCCCTGAGACGTAAGAGATTAGAGGTTAAATATTGGCAGAAATCAGTGGTACGGTGTGGATTGTCGATGTGGCATGTTTGTGTTTACAAAGTTAAATAATCATTAAATAATGATCGTTGGAAGATTAAAAATAAGTGAAGCTTTAATGAATCTTTAATTAGATTGAAATGAGAATGTGATAATTTAAAATATCAAATTTGGAAAATAATCGGGAATGGAGTACTAATAGTTTTACTCCAGGTGATAGTTAAATCTTTAATTAGACTTGAACGTGAAATGTTAATTAATTTTATCGATAACACCGTGGTGATAGATAAGGAGTGCTACCGGTTTTGCTCCATGGGATGAATAGGTTAGGATTGGGAAATAAAACAAATGATTACTTTAGTAAGGTGCGCTAATCTCGACTAGTTTGGATAAACCTTAATTTTGTTTGAATTGATATCCAAAGAAAAATTAAAGTATAAATTTAAAAAATTTATCTTTGATAAAGTTAATGGTAATCTTTCCCTAATGATGTGAATGTTTGAATAAAAGAATATTCTGAATTGGAGTGAGGCATATGATGTGTTTTTATAGCACTTGATTGTTGATTATAAAATACGCGAGTTATTCGGGAAGACCTTGTTTAACCCATTCTAAATAATGAATATAACGACTATAAGTCCACAATGAAGACGATGGTTGAAGACCGGAGTTTTTACATCGTTTGGATGATTACTGATGTCTTGATTGGGACTTATACCGAAGACAAGGTAATAAGTGGTGATCGTCCATACGTACTTGGAGATCGACGTGATATGCGAGGACCTCTCTCCTATATTGGACATATGGGATGAGGAATAAGGTGCCTCCAGTTTCGTTGAGACCTAGAATGGACTTGTAAATGGATGTGTGTCTGACATTGGATTTTATTCTGTGTTGATTGATTTCTATTAAATATATAACTGTTTGGTGGCAGAGAATTTATTGTCTTGCTTAACACCCTTCTATGAGATATACGAGCTTAAAGGTTATATATCGATATACATTAGTTGCAAGGCGTGAATTGTCAGTGTGGCATGCTGAGATGCAAATGATCAAGGCTTTGGTTGAAAAGTAGAGTCTTGTGATTGATGATCAAAGCACGGCTTTAAATAGCATAGCTTTGTGTGTAGCGTTAATTCGCGAGCCTCACACCTTGGTATGAGTCAAAAACGGGATCGTGACTGCAGGGAGTGCACGACGCTTCTTTCTAGCTATGGGTGGTGTCATGGTATGGAGACCATACATTTATATTTTTACCTATGTGGATGATGGATAACATGGTGCCTCGAATATATCGGTCACTACGGGACCGATGGATATGTCCGATAGGACCGGGGAACGTGTGTTCAGGAATAATTACTCCTCTAAAGTATGTGTGGACTGACCCTGAAGATCCAAGGGTTGCCCTGCGGTGTGTAATCCTGAGGCATTTGCTAGAGTGTCTCGAATCGGTGAGGAGCCATCCCTGGCCTCGACTCATAGAAGGAAATCCAATTTCCAATACTTGACATTTCGGTTTTAATTGTAGAACTAGTATGGAGTCATAGTAGGATGGGGTACCATGTCGTTTATGATTGATACATTTATATTTGAAGTTGTTTTGACACTATTCTTTATAGTAACATCAAAATGATTTGTTTTAAACGTACCAAACATCTTTGGATATTATAAGGTAAAACTCTATCCTCCGGCTTACGCTGCATTGTGTGATGGGACCTGAGTCTTATAATAGCTTCATTTTCCAAAAACGATTACACTGTTTGTTTTATGCACTATTATTCTTGGGAGAAAATCCATTCCGTGTTATACGGCGTGGTCCCTTGATTTAATTTGTTTTTAAAGTAAAGTTTAAAATAACTGTTTTAGTTCTCACACCAGTCCCATGATTGAATTAGAGTTTATCGTTTTAACCTAATATCTAGGTGCCTCTATTTTCCACACGGACAGCTAATAATTGGGTTTTTGTAGATATTTCTTTTCCAGGATCCTGGATTTTCAGCTGGAGCTATATTCGGAAATCTTTGTATCCATGTATTTCTTTCAGTTGTGTTATGCATTATTTTTCCGTTGCTAATTTAATTTAAATCTCAGATATTTCTATAATGTATATTATTTGTTCATACTCTATTATGTTTTTGTACTCTAATCTAAATTGTTGTAATAAACAATGAAATGTTCTATTGTTTGTGTTCTGATTTGTAATGTCCTCAAAACAATCCGGGTTTTCCTTTATGCAGAAGTTTAGGTCGTTTCAGTTTGGTATCAGAGCTTTTGTTTACAGAGATCGAGAACAAGACACATTAGAACCAAATGAAAGAATTCATCAGAGATTGGATTAGTAATATCCAATAAGAATGACTCGTTATATAAAGGATCACTAGTATCCTAGAATGAGAGTAAAGAGTTTTGTTTTTAAAAATAAAAATGAAAACAAACTTAGTTTTGAAAATTTTATCATATTATACGTATTTGAATAATTTATTTTAAATTGATTTGGACTATCGGGTATATAGAGATTTTAATATATGTCTGATCCATGTGTATTTGAAGACTCAAATATACTAGATGGATATAGAATCACACTCTAGTCGCTCGGGTATAATTCTGGTGATGCAGCAGCATCATCAGTATTTATGCTCGAGTTTCGAAAGTGGGACATCTATATGATTCCAATTGACTAGTGTGCGAATCAAAACTAGATAGGATTAATATTTGTGATTTGACACTAAAAATATGATTATTGAATATATATATAATATGTTTTGGAAATTTAATCCACAAATTGAATGTTGGTTGTATTGTATGACTAATAATTCCACTAATAAAACCGATATGACGATGAAAGAATGGTAAATTTAGCCAAATCAAATCAAAACATTGAACTGAATTGAAAATTTGATAGGAATTGCATATATGTACATGTATATACAATGAACAGGTCATAGCAAGGAATTTAAGAAGAGGAATAAAATAGCATGCCCCACAAATAGGTACATGTTTACTATATTTATTGGGTTTTGGTGATTTTATGAGTCGATTGGCGTTTTATTTTTCTTTTGGATTGAGGAGGGCCCTGTTAGCCCCGTACAAAGGAGGTTATAGAAAAAATTTTCGAAAATTTAAGGTGTTAGCAAAAGTTTTGAGAAACTAGAAAATTCTTAGAAACTGAAAAGTTGAAGAATGAAAACCAGAATGAAAGTTGAGTTGGTAGGTTAACCAACTTTCAACCCTATTCCTTTTCGAGGACGAAAAGATTTTAAGTGGGGATGATTGTAACAACCCAGAATTTCAGAACCAATTTAAAATTTTTATTTTGGCAATTTTAATCGATGTTGAATTTTTAAAATGACTTATTTTAGATAATAACAACTAAAAATTTATTTAATTGAACCTAGAACGTATAAATTTATTTTAATGATAAAACGAGTCTGAAATGGCGTGATAGTTTGAAAATTCGATTTTCAAATTTCAAATGAATGTACAGAATTCAATATAAATCAGAATTGGACGAAACAAGAAATATTTGAATCTATTTAATAACATCTTTCTAACGAATGTGAAAAATTGAGATTTCATAATGTAGATTGAAAGTTATGTCTGGTTTAAAATTGAAAATAGTCGTTATGGAATTTATATATATCTTATATAATATATAGCCCTTAAAAATAGCCATTCTGCAAACGACCTCCGTTTTCGATGAAACCACTTTTGTTGGATCCGGAATGTCAAATTATTGCTATGTTCCAATTTTCATAATTTTTGGATGGGGGCATGGTGAATTTAAATGGGTTTGGTACTTTCAGTTTGAATTTAATCGATTGGAAAATGACTATTTTTTAAATGGTCTCCAAATTTAACGAAATTAGTTTTATTAGGATTGTACAGTCAAAACATAGCTAGATTTATTTTTCTGGAATTTTTGAAGCCAGTATGTGGCCCTGGTAAATTAAAATTGACGTTGAAATCAAGTTTGAATGTTATATTAATTTATATTTTAATTTTGATGAAAACTGATCGAAACGGTCGAATTGGCTTACGGGACATGTTCCATTATGTTCAGAATGGGGGTATTTAGCTAGGGACGACAGTCGTTGGGTTTGATATGGAGTTCGTAACAATAAACTAGTATTTTTTGGAATTAAATATTATAAAATATAATATATAAATCATGGGCCAATCAGAATTCCCATTCATTATTGCGCAGGCCCTAAAAACTGAATGGTGGAAATTACTCTGTGCTTCTCCCTCAAAATTCTCCAAATCCGTCATGAATTAGAACACCAATCTGAAGAGGAAATTGAAGAGCAAAGAACGGGATTCAAATCCATCCTTGTTTAATTGAGAATGGTGCAGCTGTTGGTGAGAAATCAAGGCCCAAAGAAGCATTGTTCGAACCGGATTTCGCGTGCCGTGGGGGCTCCGAGTTCACCAGGGTTCAGCTAGGTGGAAGAGCTCGCGGCGGCACATCATGTGAAGGCATCTGATCATCGTATGATATCTCGAAGGTCGCGCGATGTTCAACCCTAATTTTGAACTGATGGGTTCGACGGTGGAACGAGTTACAGGAAGAAGATGGTTAAGGTTTAATTAAACCTTAATTATTTTATTAAATTAATTACTATTTTAATTACTCAAGGTTTAAAAATTCATATCTTTTCCATACGAGGTCCAAGTCTGACGATTTCACTTGCGTTGGAATCGTGTTGAAGAGCTCTACAACATGAACAGACCAGAACGGAAATAGAGCATGTTAGAATTTAGGGCAAAATTAAATCCAAGCCATCCAATAAAGAATGACAGAGCGGGAACTAACGATGAGAACACCTTCTCACTCAAATTTATTTACAATTAAATATATCCTAGGTTGTGTATGGGGCTTAGTAGCTCCTGACACTATTTATGGTTCAAACCATGGATGATTCGTGTGATTTGATTGTATTGTGAGAAAAATTGACTGTATTGTGAATTGTGATTGTGATATTGAGAATAGAGTAAATTATATATATCTATATATATATATATATATATATATGCGTTGCATAAATTATTTATATATGTAACATGTAAATTATTTATATACGCTGTATAAAATTCTCCTAAAATAAAATAAATATTCATTTACAAATTGGATGGTTTGTTTATGTACACCCATTTAACTAATATTGATTGGGACGATAATTTTTACACATCGCCCAAATGCACAAATAACGAACAGTATTTGTTGTTTGAAACCCCACACGGGTATTAGGATGATATTTGACATACACTAATCCCAATATTTAGTTTTATGTCAATCGATGGGTTAACAGACTGTATAAGCGTTATTTATTTATTTTAATGCTTATACAGTAGTAGAATGCACTTTGGATGATGTGTGGATGTTTAATGATTATTTATCATTATTGTGAATACATGCAACGTATGAAAATCCATATAAATATATTTATATGGTAATTGATCGAGTCTGATTCCAATTCAGAAATACCGAATAGTTTTAAAATAATATGTAGTATAGTTTTAAATTAATATTCTGTATAGTTTTAAAATAATATTCAGTAAAGATTAAAATGTGAATTTGATGTCCGATTTTGGATGGACATGAAAATATTGAAATATGTGAAGCTGTATTGATTAGATTTGCTCCATTTTGAAGTGGACGATATTTATATCGATTTTATTCATTTTTATAATGAATAACAAAATGGAAATAATTTCAAAATCAGATATTTTGAAAATATTATCATTTAAATATTATAATGATAAGGTGTATTCAATTTTGATTTAAAATTGAAATGAAAGTGGGAATCGTTTTAAAACGAATTTATAAACAATTTATAAAATACGTTTTAATGGAAATCGACGAAACATATATTATATATATATTTAATGGCCTGAATAGAACGCGCCACGCCACGACCATTTACGAATTTCGACCATTGACTTCGAACTAACATTACGGGAGATCCAACCATCGGATTCTCGTAAAACCAGAACCGTTGGTTTCGTATCAAAAAGAGCTTTCCAAAGAACGTAAGATATTTGAAATTTAACGGCTGGATTTGGAATTATGTCCAAATCAATTTTGAGAAAGGTCATGTATGTGCAGTTCGATGACCGTTTGCGGAAATCAACTGAAAGGGCCAAAGAATTTGGATGAAAAATTCCACATTTTAAAGAGAAAATTATATTTTTACCTAAATGAACTAGTTATTAACTAGATTTGAAATATAATAATTTTTAAATAAATAAATTTGATTTGTAAAAGGGTTTTAATATAACTAGAAATTTCCATTCTATGAACTGGAATGGATTTGGAAAGAAATCATCTCCGGAATATTCGATATTGTATTCTGTGACTATACGGATATTGTGGAGGAATTTGGAAGATAGATATATATCTTTATTCCCCATATGATATGTGTTGGTTTCAGAATTTGATATTGAATATAAGCCGATATAATTGTTATTCAGAGCCTTATATTTAATATTAAATTGGATTTTGGGTTTGTCGTGAATGGTGTCTTCAATAACACTGTTATTAAACCCCCTGTGAAAAGAATAAATCTTTTAATTAAGATTATAAGAGTTTCCAATTATATTTAGTAATTGGAGTAAAATGGAATGTGAATTGGGTTTATTGTAAATTGTGTTATTTAATGACATTCGTTCTTAAATCTGATTAATAGTAAAAATTTATTTGGAATTTATAAATCTTTTTATTAAGATTTAATGGAAAATTTCCAAAGTAAAGTTTTCCAATTTAATATATTAAATTGGATTTGAATGGAATTCGATTTGGTAATAATCGAAGTGAGCTTCTATGGAGGAAGACTGTTAAAATCTACGGAATTTAAAAGGCTTTGTCATTATTCCATTTATATTTTTAGTTGGATACGGAAATTGATATCAATTATATATTGATCTATTTTCCATGAAGATTTCGTAATTAATGGAATGTGATTTTGGGTTTATCATGAACTATGTTTTAAATGATGTTTGTTCTTTAACACAGTTAAAGACAGGATTACATGCCTAACATTGTATTTCAAACTGTATTTTTGATCTCTGCTAAATATATATCTGTTTGGTGGTGGAGAATTTATTCGCTTGCTTAACACCCTTCTCTGAGACGTACGAGCTTAGAGGTTATATATTGGCAGAAATCAGTGGTACGATGTAGATTGTCGATGTGGCATGTTTGTGTTTCCAAAGTTAAATAATCATTAAATGATGATTGTTGAAAGATTAAAACTAAGTGGAACTTTAATGAATCTTTAATTAGATTGAAATGGGAATTTGATAATTTAAAATTATCAAATTTGGGAAATGATCGAGAATGGAGTACTACTAGTTTTACTCCAGGCGATAGTTAAATCTTTAATTAGATTTGAACGCGAAATGGTAATTAATTTTACTGATAACACCGTGGTGTTAGATATGGAGTGCTACCAGTTTTTCTCCATGGGATTAATAGGTTGGGATTGAGAAATAAAACAAATGATTATTTCGGTAAGGTGCGCTGATTCCGTCTAGTTTGGATAAACCTTAATTTGGTTTGAATTGATATCTAAAAGGAAGATTAAAGAATAAATTTAAAGAATTTTCTTTGATAAAATTAATGGGAATCTTTCCCTAATGATGTGAATATTTGAACAAAAGAATATTCTGAATTGGAGTGAGGCGTATAATGTGTTTTTATAGCACTTGATTGTTGATTATAAAATACACGAGTTATTTGGAAAGACCGAGTTTAACCCATTCTAAAGAATGAATATGAGGACTAAAAGTCGACGATGAAGATGATGGTTGAAGACCGGAGTTCTTCACATCGTTTGGATGATTACTGATGTCTTGATTGGTCCGTACACCCAAGACAAGGTAATAAGTGGTGATCGTCCAGACGTACTTGGAGATCGACGTGATATGCGAGGACCTCTCTCCTGTATTGGACATATGGTACGTGGAATAAAGTGCCTCCAGTTTCGTTCAGTCCTAGAACAGACTTTTAAATGGATATGTGTCTGACATTGGATTTTATTCTGTGCTGATTGGTTTCTATTAAATATATATTTGTTTGGTGGCGGAGAATTTATTCTCTTTCTTAACACCCTTCTCTGAGACGTACCAGCTTAGAGGTTATATATCGATAGACATCAGTTGCATGGCGTGAATTGTCAGTGTGGCATGTTGATATGCAAACGATCAAGGCTTTGGTTGAAAAGTAGAGTCATGTGATTGATTATCAAAGCACAACTTTATATAGCATAGCTTTGTGTATACCATTAATTCGCGAGCCTCACACCTCGCTATGAGTCAAAAACGGGATTGTGACTATAGGGAGTGCACGGTGATTCTTTCTAGCTAGGGGTGGTGTCATGGTATGGAGCCCAGACATTTATATTTTTGCCTATGTGGATGATGGATAGCGAGGTGCCTCGGTACCGGTCACTAAGGGACCGTTGGATAGGTCCGATAGGACCGGGAAACGTGTGTTCAGGAATAATTAATCCACTAAAGTATGTATGGACCGGACCTGAAGATCCAAGGATTTCCCCGCGGAGTGTAATCCTAAGCCATTTGCTAGAGTGTCTCGAATTAGTGAGGAGCCATCCCTGGGAAATCCAATTTCCAATACTTGTCGTTTCGATTTTAATTATAGAACTAGTATGGTGACATAGTAGGATGGGGTACTATGCCGTCTATGATTGATAAATCTATATTTCTAGTTGTTTTGACACTATACATTTATAGTAACATCAAAATGATTTGTTTTAAACATACCAAGCATGTCTGGCTATTATAAGGTAAAACTCTATCCTCCGACTTGCGTTGCATTGTGTGATGGGACCCGAGTCTTATAATAGCTTCATTTTCCAAAAAACATTGCGCTGTTTGTTTTATGCACTAGTATTCTTGGCAGAAACCCGTTCCATGTTATACGGCTTGGTCCCTTGATTTACTTTATTTTAAAATAACTGCTTTAGTTCTCACACCAGTCCCATGGCCGACTCAGAGTTTATCATTTTAACCTAAACTCTGGGTGCTCTTATTTTCCATACGGGTAGCTAGTAGTTGGTTTTTTACTGATTTTTTCCTAGGATCCTGGATTTGCAGCTGGAGCTATATTCGGAAAGCTTTGAATCTGTGTATTTCTTTCAATTGTGTTATGTATTATTTTTCCGCTGCTAATGTAATTTTAATCTCAGATATTTTTCTGATGTATATTATTTATTCATACTCAGTTATATTCTTGTATTCTGATGTAAATTGTTGTAATAAGCAATGAAATTTTATATTGTTTGTGTTCTGATTTGTCGTGTCCTCAAAAAAATCTGGGCTTTCCTTTACGGGGAAGTTTGGGTCGTTTCATAGAATATTGGCCATATGTTTCCCATAATACCCTCAAGGACAAAAGGAACAAAGAATTGTTCCATAAAAACAAAGGGGCAAAAAAATTTCCTCAAGGGCAAAATTTAGTGTAAAGGGAGGAATTTAGGAGCCCACCATAATTCCTCCCTTTACACTAACACTTTTCCTTATGGGCAAAATTTCCCCCCTTGCCCTTATGAACAATTTTTTGTTCATTTTGTCTTTCAATGTATTTTCCAATATTGCTAATCTAGATTTTAAATGGTTCTATTTAAATTCAAACAAATTACATTATTCTTCTGAATAGAGACATTTGATCTTTTTGATTTCGAAAAGGAGAAAGAAATATATCCAATGCACTTTCGAAACATGTGGTAACTTGGCAGTAATAATTTGATATTAAGTTTTGATCCTAATCGACAAATGATGGGTTTTAAGGAATATTGACGATTTTAATGGAATTTAGTTTCAAAGTCTTACGGTTCTTTTAGTTTGCAATAAAACAACTGATTATTGGGTAATGAATAGTTCTAAGAGTGTTTATAGTTGGATGTTCATATTTTTACATCGTAGTAAATACTAAAAAATTCAGTAAACGTGAAAGTGTAAAATCAGCTTTCAAGCAATTTTACTAGCTACATAAAAAAGTTATTATGGAGTTACTGAAAGCGACGTAGCATTAACAAATTTTATAGGGCAACATAATATTTATCTTATTAATTCAATCCTGATTTGTTTGCATTTTTTCTAGTTTCAAAATATGGTTTTGATTACTTATATCTTATATGGTTTCAAGCAAGAAGTCTATCTCCATTCGACGAGCAGGCGAGGGCTTATCAGTTAATCTTGTAACAACAAAGACTAGGAAGTAGAGGAAACCTGCGAACCTGTACTGCAAGTCAGTCATGGAAAAAGGATCTCCATACAATAGCCAAGGCTATAATTAATTAGGTAAATCATCTCAGGATTCTTCATGTTTAAATTCTTGTTATAGTTGGCTATAATGGAAGTAGGTGCATTTGAACTGTTATGAAATAAGATATGCATCTATCTTTTGTCCACATTTGGACCAATTTGCATCTAACACCTATCAAATCATGGTTATCTATGCTAAAATTCTTCCCTGGGACCAGTTCCACCAATTTCGTTCAATTTGGAATTCATGCGGAATTGCATTCACCTTTTATTTTTTGGGTTAACCACATTATGAAAGTTTTATATAACTGATGAGAAAAAATAGAATGTTTACTAGAATGTGGATCCATGAATATTAAAGTTATAAATATGACTACGGCTGATTAATGTTGTGATCTTTATGATAAAACAACAAGAGACACGTAAAAGACTTGTTGACTAATTTCAAATTTATGAGTCTATGAAACATGTTAGACATCATTAGGTTTGATTGAAAACAAATAAATGAATCATACAAAATTATTTACATTGTTTTGCTTGGTTAGTTGTTTATAAAATAATTTAATCTGATTATCGCTTTAAATAAAACTTTTATTATGTTGTTATGGTTAGCGATGTTTTAAATAATTACTTAGATTAGTTTAGTCATCTATGTATATTATATTTAACATGTAGTCGCTTTGAATTACCATTAGAAAGTACATAACACTAAATAAAAATACTTAAAATATATATTCATGTTTTATCTTAAGGTGTAATAAATATTTCTAACTTGAGCATAAAAATATTTTTAGTTCGGTTGAATTGGTTAATCAACCATTTAAATAAAAGTTAATTTGATCGGCTCGATTCTCTTTTCAATTTAACAGGTTTTATATTGATTTAAGTACCGTTTGATTTTCCAATTGGGTAGATTACGCTCGTGACTGCCCCTTTAATTTAACTAGTTTTATACTGACCACGCATTTGCCCCTTCAAGACGAACGACTGAAAAGTTAGTTTTCACGTCGGATGCAACAGATATTTTTTTCCCCCTCCTCTCTTCCCTCTCCCTATATATATCCCACCCATTTCAACACTACATCACCATACTGAATTTTCATTTTCCTCCAGTTCTTCATTTCTGTAGTATTCTAGATTAGATATAGTGGCAGATAGTGATGAATCTGATTTTGAAGATTTGCAAGATTTGCTAGATGTTCAAGAAATTATGGCTATTCAAACACGAGAAAGGAGCAGAATACATAATTTTGTAAGTTCCGGCCTTGCTTTGGTTCATGAAATACTGTCAGGACATGCAGATCGTTGTCATAGCAATTTTCGAATGAAGCGATTATGTTTCAGAACCTTGTGTGAATGGTTAACAAATTACGTATTAGAAGGCTCAATGCAAATAACTGTCAAAGAAATGGTGGTTGTATTCCTATATACTATTGAATTGGCCCTCCCTACAAGGCAGGATGCTGAGCGGTTTCAATGATCAAATGGTACGATTTGTGTCATTTTTCATAAAGTTTTGTATTCAGTTGTCTTATTGGCAGTCGATATTATTAGACCGACTGATACCCAATTTAACCGAATCCCAGAACAAATTCGTTCTTCACCCCGATATTATCCTTTCTTTAAAATCTGTATTGGGGCTATTGGTGGGATGCATGTGATGGCTCATGTGTGTCAAGAAGACATGCAACGTTTTTAGGGCGGAAAGGATCTGCTACACAAAAATATTATGGCGGTTTGTGCGTTTGATTTAACTTTTACACGTAAGAGTGGATGGGAAGGAATTGCGCACGACGTCAAAGTATTTCGGGAAGCTATAAATAATCCGAATCTTAATTTCCCTCATCCTTCTATCGGACAGTGTTATTTAGTGGATTCAGTATATCCACTAGTGGAAGGATATATAACTGCTTACCGATCTGTGAGATATCATATACCAGACTTTAATGACACACAGAATGAACCGAAGTCGGAAAATTAAAATTTCAACTACTATCACTCTAGTTTGCATAAGGCAATTGAAAGAACATTTGGTATTTAGAAGAAAAAATTTGTCATCTTACGTAACATGCAGACGTATCCATACCATGTTCAAGTACAAGTTGTTACTACTACAATGGCTATTCAAAATTACATCAGAAAATACAACGCTGGCGATCCAGATTTTATGCCGTATGATGACGACCCTGATTTAGTGCCAGAAGAATATCTCGAAGAATATTACAGTATATCAAATCGCGGAAAAAGAGATCGAGAACCTGTTCGAAGAACCAAAACGACATCCACCACGGCGGTTGTACGAGACAATATATGAAACGAACTAGTTGCCGGGGGAATGCATTAAAAAGTTTCATTGTATTCTGTATTTTATATTAGCATTTTAAATTCTGCAATTGATTCCGCAATTATGTAATTTTAATTCTATAATTTTATCTACAATTTGAATTCTGTAATTTGTATTCTGCATTCTACTATTCTGTTCAACAAAAAACACACATAAACACAAACAATTAAAAATAATATATACAAAAACAATAAAATTATAATTTGCCCCTTCCAAAATGCCCCTTTCGTAAAATAAAAACACATTCCCCATTCACAACAATTTCCCTTTAAATACCCCTTCAAAATAACCCTTCCAAATACCCCTTTCTGTTCAAAATCAAATGTCCCTTAATAACTTTCGTTAACCAATATTAAGGATGGCTATGGATTTTTAAATCTTTATCCACTAGGGCAATGGATTGTTTGAGGTGGCCTCTGTTTTAAATGGACCGACCTTTCAGTACCTTAACTAGGGGAGCTTTTACTTGTAAATCACTGTATCCACTACATTATTTTTAAACAGTCAGTTTTTATTGCGTTTTATATAAAATTCTTACATGCAGTACTGGTGGAATGTACGTGCAGTAAAATGTATCAAATACTTAAATAGGAAATGTATGAAAATGAGTCAACTTAAAGTGAGAGTTCTATAAAAAGAAAGGAGAATAAACTATGCATTAAGAAGGAACGGAAATACAATTTCAGTATCATTCCAAAATAAAGTCAAATATAAGCTGATAGCTACTATATTCCTCATTCTTCATATCCGAAAATGGATTTCTTGTTTCCCTACAAAACAACTGTAGTTTATATCCATAACATGATAGCAAGAGGATGATATCATATTTACCAGTATCTTCTAACAAAAGAGCAAATCCATATGATTGAAGAATGTGCAATAAAACATATGACTGCACTTAACAATTCAAACTGAAGTTCATGAATGTAAAAGAATTAAATACAATTTAGCAGATAAATTCTTGTGCATATTACAGAAAAGTTACAATGCACTTGCACTTAGATTAGAGTCCAAACTTAAGGTAAACTGAATTAGTTATCATCAGATTCTAGAAAATTAGATTATGAGTAAATGAATTAGTTAACACATCTAAGTTACAATCTCTGAACTTACCATTGGATCGGAAAGAAAATGTTTTTCCATAATACTTTACAAATTTCGTAGCTAAAACCAGGTTATATGCCATGATGACTAAACAAAAAATTGACATATTTATTATTTTCGTTTTTTTACATATAGTAATTCATTAATTAAATAACCTGCATGTTTCACATATAGTAATTCATTCATTGACATATATATTCCTTAATCCTTCTTGCACGCAATTCAATTAAATGTTCATGTCATATTATTGATTCATGCTTTGCCAAATTGTTTGCTTTTTTCTGGACTCTTCCTTTTTGCATCATCTATCTTTGAGTTGTCATTGGCATATCTAGCTTTTTAAGCATGCTGATGTAAATTTCATGTCTGGTTCTTTAATAGTTGTTTTTTTAGTTTACTGCACTGTAATGTGTTTCTAATATTTAAGAAGACTACTCTTATATGGTGGACATTCGATGAGATCATTTTTTTATGCTTGGCTTCTGAGCTTTGTAAACTATTCAGAACTCTTCTCTTGTATACAATTTGACTAATTATTCATGACATATTTAGAGTTTGGTTATATTGTTTGCTTCCTTTGCATTTTACCCAATCCATCTCTTATCTTCAAGCTGTCATTGGCAAGTTAGGGGTCTTAATGTAGTGAAATGTTCAAAGTAAACCCACCAGAATCTAATCAATTAAGATGGTAATGATATTGGTTCCATTTGTCCATACATTACCCTCTAATTTTTTCTACTTAAATCATATTTTGAGTTCATTTCAAATTTTATCCTGACAAACGAAGAGAATATAATGTACAGGTTTACATTAGAATGGGGAAGTCTGTACCAACCCGGAAAATCTGAGCCAATTTAAATTTTTTATTTTGGCGATTTTAGAGAATTTTGAATATTTAAAATGGATTATTTTAAATAATAACGACGAGAAATTTATTTTGAATTGAATTCTAATGTTTATATTTATACATATCGTCGTTAGAATATAGATATTTTATTTTAATTGTAAAAGGAATTGAAAATGGCGCAGTAGTTTGAAATTTCGATTTCGAATTTCAAATGAATGTACAGGATTCAAAATAAACCGGATTTTAGCGAAACCAAAAATATTATAATCTATTTTGGAATATCTTTCCAACGAATCTAAAAAATTGAAATTTCATAGCGGGAATCAAAAGTTATGTCCTGTTGAAAATTCAGAATAGTCGCTATGGAATTCTGGCCCTTAAAAATGAAAATTTTGCAAACGATTTCGGTTTTTGATGAAACCACTTTTGTTGGATCCGTGACGTCAAGTTATTGCTAGATTCTAAAATTCATAATTTTCTGAATCATTATGTGAGCGTGGCGAAGGAAAACGTGTTTTGATAGTTTCAGTCAATTTCGATCGACCAGAAAATGTCCATTTTTCAAAAGGTCTAAGAATTTGACGAAATTAGTTTTGTTAGGACCGTATCGTCAATACGAATCTAGAAAATATTTTTCGGGAATTTTTAGAGTCCGTACGTGGCCCCGATAAATTGAAATGTGCATTCAAAATCAATATATAGATTTATATTTTTATTTTGACAGAAGCTGATCGAAACAGTCGAATTAGCCTACGATACATATCCCATTGTGTTCGGAATGGGGGTAATTAGCTATGGACGACGGTTGATGGGTTTGATTTCGAGTTCAAAATAAAAAGATACTTTTTGAAATTAAATAATTAAAAAAAACCTCTCTCTATATATACTTTCTCTCAGGCCCCCACCCGTTGACCGATTCACTTAGAAGAAAAAGAAAAAAATAATAATAACCCGTCGGTCCCCAAATCAGCAGACCCCATCGCCGTCCACCCTCGCGCACGCCGCCACCACTTCCCACAGGTCCGCCGCAAACCCCACCCCTTGAGCCGCCGAGCCTCCAGCACCTCCCCTCCGCCCCCTCGACCTGAAGAACCGCACCCCTTATGAGCCCTAAACCCCAATCCGCGAGCGCAGCCAACCCTAGCCCGCCACGCCCTGCTGAAGCCCCTCCTCCTCCCTCCAGCGCGCCGGAAGACCCCCCTTCCAATTGAAAATCTATAAGCTTTTATTTGTTTATTTATTTATTTCTTTTATTTTATTTAATTATTTTCAGTTAATTGTCAAATGATTTTCAGTTTTAATACCCCTGAATAGGAAGTGAGAAAAAGGCGAGATTTTTATATAGGAAAATGTGAGATTTTTATATAGAAAAAGGCGAGACTTTTTATCATGAAGAAAGAGGAGATTTTTAGATATGCGATAGCGATGTAAAGGTATGATTTTTTTTATACCATAACATGATAAAAATATGATTTTTATGTACTAAAGAATATAAAAATGTGATTTTTATATGAGGAGCGATATAAATATATAATTTTTATTAGAAGAAGAGCGATATAAAAATATAATCTTTATTAGAAGAAGAGTGATATAAAAATATAATTTTTAATATATACTAGTAAGGTAAAAATATAATTTTTATCATGGAAGTAGCAGTGTAAAGGAGATATTTTTATATATGTAGTAGAGATATAAAAATACGATCTTTATATACAAAATGTGATTTTTATATAAAGAATAGCGTGATAAAAATAGAATTTTTATCTATATAATAGCGTGATAAAAATAGAATTTTTTATCTATACAGTAGCGGTATAAAAATGTGATTTTTTATATACATAGCAATAATATAAAAATGTGATTTTTATATATGTAGTGAATACGGGCAACGAAAGTGACAAAAGGCGGACACGACAAGATTTTCTACATATGAAGAGTCGAGGCATTTGGTTTAGCCATTTGGTGAGAACTTCTCACTTTAAATCTTGTTTTCTAGTTAAAAATATATACTAGGATGCAGACGGTGCTTAGCAGCACCCGACACCCGTTGTCCACAGACCATGGATGACTTGTTTGATTTTGTTGTATGTTGTGAAAATTGATTGTGATGTGGAATGAATGGAAAATATATAATCATGCGTTGAAATAAATTATTTATTATTAAAAATATAATTTTTAACGTGAATGTGAATAAATAAATATTCATTTACAAATAAGACGATTTGTTTATGTACACCCATTTGAAGGATATTTATTGGGATGAAAAATTTTACACGTCGCCCAACTTCACAAATAATATTCAGTGTTTGTAGATTTGAAACCCCACACGGGTGTTGAGATGAGATTTGGCGTACACTAATACCAATTATTTAGTAGTATGTCAATCGATTGGTCGACAGACTGTGTAAGCATTAATTATTTATATTTAATGCTTATGCAGTTGTATAATGCACTTTGGATGATGGTTGATTATTTATCATTGCTATTATATACATGTGTTGTATGGAATCCATATAATTAACATTATATGGTAATTGATTGGGCCTCATTCCAATTGGGAAAATAAAGAATATTATAAAATATAGATTCATGTATTGAATAGAATAAATATTCATGTGTTGAATAAAATATAGATTCATGTGTTGAGTAGAATAAATATTCATGTGTTGAATAAAATATATATTCATGTGTTGAATAGAATAAATATTCATGTGTTGAATAAAATATATATTCATGCGTTGAAAATATTCATGTGTTGAGTAAAATATTTTAATAATAAAATTTACATCTTTATCATATATAAAATTAGAAACTAACTGGAAACTAGTTAAGATGAGTGGTTTCCTGGGTATTGATCTGATGTTGGTTTCATCCTTCGGGGTTAATACTTAGTGGATTGTTCTCTTGCTAATTTATGGTTAGAGTCTGATTAGGAATTAAACGATATAAAACACAATTTTATCAAATATATTAAATGTAACACCCCGTATTTCTGTTAACACTAAAGTAATAAATTAAAGAATAACTAATCTCAGATGTGAGAATTAAGGGAAACAGGTTGCCCCATTATGTTCGTCTCGGAATTCTGGTTGAGATAGAGTCCAAGTTTGCATGAATTGGACTCGTATGAAGAAGTTATGGCCATCGGAAATTTTAGAAAAATTTAAACATATTTCAAAAATTCAAATTTCAGAGTCAAATTGGGCTAGGCGGGAAATTCCCGCCAGGGCCAAGTCGACCAGGGGGTCGACCTGGGGATCGACCTACCCTCACCAGGTCGACCAGGGGGTCGACCTGGGGGTCGACCTGCCCCACCCGGGCAGATTTGTTTGATGATCATTTAATGACTGTATGCTAAGTCATTAGGGTTTCTGATCTGGCCTGAATGGCTGGGATTAATTCTGGGTTGATTGGACGACCTAAATTAATCCTAAACTCTATAAAAACACATGAAGACTCAAACCTAAAATCAAATAAAAATTAGAATCATGGCCTCCATGCTGTCACCTTGCAACCTAGAATAGCCGCCACCAATAAGAGATGAAGACAAGCTAATCAAATTCAATTCTAATCTAAACCGCAACAAATTATCTTCTTTAAAGGAAAGCTAAATCAATTTCAGAACTCAGATTTCAGAACTCAAGACCTTCTTTGAGTTGTGAGTTCGATTTCTTTAATAAAATAATTAACAATTTAATTGGATTGAGCTATAATTTGAATTATATGGTTATATTGTGAATCATTGACCGTATGTTATTACCTATGTTGTAAATTCTATGATATTATCATCTGTGTTGCAAATTCTATGATGTTATTGTCTATGTTGTAAAGCTATGATGCTATCATCTATGTTGTAAATCTATGATTCATAATGATGTTTCATATGCTAGTTTGGTTATGTTGTTGGAACTAATTCATATGTTAAATAATATGTATGTATATATGCAAGTCTAGATGTTAGTTTAGATCTAGATCATATGCAAGTTAACGAAAATTATATACAACCTTACATGTTTCATGACATCTATTTTATGTGTAAATTGGATCTAAAGTTAGGCTATGACATGTGTGAGTTATATGCTAGTATAAAAAATTCTATATGCTAGTTTACATGTTTAGATGTAAGTTTACACCATCGTTTATGTTGCATAAATCACATATGCAAGTATATATATATATATATATATATATATATATATATATGTCTGGAGCATAAATCAGTATAAATCATGTGATGTAAGTTTGTGGTTATTGCCTATGCAAGTTTACACCTTTAGATTTAGATCTATGACATACATGGTTTATGCAAGTTTGTGACTATTACCTAAACAAGTTTACACGTTTAGATTTAGATCTATGACATATGTAGTTTTATGCAAGTTTGTGACTTTGGCCTATGCAAGTTTTAGATGAAGAACCTTATTCACACATATAAGTTCACCCCATATGTTTAGATCCAGTTTTATTTCTATGTATGTTGTGATGTTTTATCTTTATTCCATAAGTATGACTATTCGAGTCTAACGTATATTTTACGTTAAACGAACAAATGTACAATGTGGTGCAATGGGATAATATTAAAAGATTTAATATTGAGAATTGGCATAAATGCCTTAAATGGCATAAAATAAATTTATGATGATAATTGGTATAATTTTGCATATCATAAATAAATGGACATAATTGAGTCAATTATGGACATAGTTAAATTTGGAATTGATTGATAATTTGAATTGGGAAACTAATTCAAATTGGGGGATAATTAATTTTGTGTAATTAATCATCTAAGACACGAAGTTAGGCTCTTTTGTGGTGTAAGACTGCCCGGACCCACCCGGCAAATCCAACTGCCACAAATGCCAGTCTAATGTGGGAGGACTTAGGCATAAACTAAATGTGTAACAGTTGTAAAGACACGGGTTAGGCTCGTTTATGGTGTAAGACTGCCTGGACCCGCCTAGCAAATCCAGCTTCCACAAATGCCAGTCTAATATGGGAGGTCTTTACAAGGTTACGGCGTTAATGAATTATGAAACACTTAACAGATAAACATGTGGTGGGACATGGGGGTTAAGTGGGTGCCTTGGGTGGCTTGTGAAATACGATTAGAAACACTTAACCAAAATTTAAACATGTAAGTGAACATGAATAAGAAGAGGATTAAGTGGGATGTACTAGAGGGGACCAAGCTTAGGTGGATAGCTTGTGTCAAGTAATGGGGGCCCGTTTCAACCAGTAACCCATAAGTATCTTTGTGGGCTCGACCCAAGTCGAGGACGGGACATGCATACTAGGCTTGACTGTAAGAGGCCAAAACGGGTTAGCGGTGGCAACGCAAGTCCAATGGGTTCATGTGCGTGTGTGGGCCCAGGCCGGTAGGTAAGATGTTGTTGCATCATGTAGGTATAAGCCGTGCATTGTTGGTGGTATCGGGTTGCCGCTTTGGGGAGTGATACACCCCACTGTGGGGCCAGCACGGGTATCTACGAGTTAGGGAGCTGATCGCATGGGGGTAGTGGGTACACCTAGTGGAGATAGGGGAAGGCGACACCTATGAAGGAAACTAGGGGTACACGTAACTACAATTATCATTATTAAAGTCTTGTAGGCGGGATCAACCTTTAGGGTGACTAGTGGTGGTGCAGTATAGTAATTATCTTATAGTGGTTTAGGTGCGCCTTTAACGTTATCTTTGTTCATCTTATTTCCTTGTTTACTCTGCCATACCCAATTATTCATAGTCATTTCCTTATTTTCCAACTTATGCCTTGGCCTAGTTATTTTGGTAATTATATTGTTAAAGTTATCGCACTCGCCAGACTTTATGTCTGACCCCCTTTGTTTCCACCTCTTTTCTCCCTTTTCCCCTGGTGCTCAGGGTGGCTAGCACCAGTGGAGCTTGATTTTGGACAGCTGTATCTCTTGCTTTTAGAAGTTGCCTGGATTGCTGAAGTAAAAGTTCATCCTATCTTATTTATGGCTATTTTGTGTTGGGGTTATGTCTTTCAATTTATGTACTCTGATTTAGTCAAGATGGATATTATGTACTTTGACTTTGGTTTTTGATGATGTAATCAAACCTATGTGTTTACTGCTGTAATGAATAAAATTTTAAACTTTTAAGTACTGTTTATATCTGTCTTGTTGTTAAGTTTCTGTTCTATACACACTTAAAACGCTCCATAGAAGTTAATGCATTCCCTTTGTGAGTGACATTAATGGATGTGGGGTGTTACACGTAGTATCAGAGCTGAAGGTTACCAGAACAGATATGAATTTCGTATTTTTTTTTTTCAAAAACACTTTTATAAAGAAGTACCTTCAAAAGTACGTTGTAAGAAAGTATTTTCAAGAGAAAAGCTTATTTTAGAAAGCATATCCCCAAGAGCTATATATCTTTCCTTCAGTTCTTTTGTATTGAATCTTTCCTTTTTCGTTTCAGCATGTCTCGAAATTCCCGAGATACCCAAGGGGATATCAATACCAAGATGGTTTAGGAGGTATTTGGAGACTAGGGCCACCACCGCAGGTCTAGCAAATGCTACTCCTCCTCCTCCTCCTCGTGTCGATACTTGTGCAAAGATATGTAAGGACTTCCGGGCAATGGGTGGAAAACCTTTTCACGGGACGGAGACATTTGTTGAAGCTCGAAACTGGCTAAAGGAGGTGGAAGAATTGTTTGGGGTCTTTGAAGTGGAAGATGGAAGGAAGGTCCAGTTGGCTGTCTGGCTAATGAAGGATGAGGCCTCGTTTTAGTGGGAGGTTACTAATGGAGAGCGTCCAGTTGATACATGGCCAGATTTCAGGCGTAGGTTTGAGGCAAAGTTTCTCTCATGGGCTGAAGAGTATCTATACATGGAAAGGTTTTTGGCGTTGAAGCAAGGGAATCTATCAGTGAAAGAATATGTCAACAAATTCAATCAGTTGGCAAGATTTGGCTTGGACTTGGTGAATACACCAGAAAAGAAGGCCCTGAGATTTGTTAATGGTTTGAACGAGCCGCTTCATGGGTTAGTTATGACCCACATCCCCATGAGGGCTACCTTTGAGAGACTAGTTGACATGGCGCTTATGCATGAAGAGGAGAAGGGCACCAATGCTAATAAGGCACCCGAGAAGAAAGGGGATCAAAAGAAACTGCAACAACAATAACAGAACAAGAAAGGTGGTAAAGGCAACAATGGTAAGGGAAAGAAGAGATGCTTTAACTGTGGGACACCAGGCCATCTAAGCAAAAATTGTAGGAAGAAAAAGAAGACTGATTGTTTCCACTGTGGCGAAGCAGGACATCTGATTAAGGACTGCCCAAGGAAAGGACAGAGGGCATGGTCTACCTCGGGAGGACAGGTGCAGGGTCTTATGGCACTAGGGCATGCAAGGGGGCAAGTTCAGGCTCTCGTGGTCCCACCGCTGCAAGAACGAGGTAGAACGATTTCCATTGAAAGTTTAGTTTTTCTGTTTGATCATCCTGTCTGTACTTTATTCGATTCTGGCGCATCACATTCATTTATCTCTACATCATTAGTTGAAACACTGCACCTAAATACTAGTTTAGTTACAGATCCCTTAGTAGTCTCAAATCCTATTCGTGATTCGGCTCATCTTTCTATGATTTGTCGGGATTTGAGAGTGTCTATATTGGGCGTTGTTTTTTTTAAGAATTTTAAAACAGAATTTTTAAAGAAAATAAAAACAGAATTCTTAAAAGATTTAAAAACTGAATTTTTAAAGAATGCAAAAACTGAATTTTTAAAAGAATGTAAAAACAGAATTTTTGAAAAGAATTTTAAAAACTGTTTTTTTTTTAAAAAAAGAATATAGAAAACTGAATTTTTTTTAGAATTTAAAACTGATTTGTTTTAGAATTTAAAAACTGTTTTTTTAAAAAGAAATAAAAACTGATTTGTTAAAGTTTTAAAACTGATTTGATAAAGTTTAAAAACTGATTTAAAAAGAAATAAAAACTGATTTTATTTTAAGGTTTAAACTTTGAAATAGAAAAAGGTTTAAACTTTGAAATAGAAAAAGGTTTAATCTTTTAGTAGAAAAAGATTTGAACTTGCAAAAATATAATCTTTGTTTTTAAAATATGATCTTTATATATATTGAATAACATAGTAAAAATTCGATTTTTACCTATGTAGAGAATACGGGAAACGAAAGCGACAAGAAGACGAAATAGGCGAAGATTTCCATAAAGGAAGAGTCGTGTTATTGGATAGCTACTGGTGAGAAATTCTCACTCTTCAATTTCTTTATATATATATATATATGTGTGGAAATAAAAGTGAATTGCTATATATAAATATTTATATATATATATATATATATATATATATATATACGCCCCCTCGTCCACAAACCATGGACGATATATATTGGTTGAAATTGTTGTGAAAATTGGTTGACGGCAAATTGTTGTTTGGGATTGTTTGTGGTTGAAATTGAATTGGTTGTGGTTGAAAAATACCCGTTTGTGATTGGAAAATATTTGGTTGAAACCACATAGGATTAGTTTGTGGAAATGAAATAAATATAAACATGCCGCCTGCGTGCGAATTAGATGCATGATCCCCATTGTCAAAAACCGCGAGGTTTTAAGGTAGAGCGAGGAGCCGTACTAGGGACGGTGCAGGTTTAACTACCCTGCCGTTATGCTGCCGAAATTTTGAATAATCTTTGTGTGTTAGAATTATTTTCATATGTTGAAATTATTTTACATGCATTGAAATTAAAGTCATATATTGAAACTATGTCCATGTGTGGAAATATTCATGTGTTGAAAAGTGTTGTGTGAAAATAAAATTCATTTGTGAATGAATGAAGTGTATAAACAATAAAAATCACATTTTTATATATATATGAAGTATGAAAAATATTCGCCTTATTTTAATAATTTCAATCATAAAAATCCCATCTTTCTAATATGAACAACATAAATAAATTGTCCATGTGTGGAAATACTCATTTGTTGAGAAATGTGTGTAGTGGAAAAGTTCATGTGTTGAATAAAAAGATTGAACAATAAAAATTACATTTTTATTGAAACTATGAAGTGTTGAAACCATACGTTGGTTGAATAAATATTTTAAATGATAAAAATATCATTTTTATCATATGTGTGATATGCTAAAAATATGCAGACGTTGAAACAAATATTTGTGATAGAAATATTATTTTTAACATGCATAGGAACTAAATAAAATAGTCATGTGTTGAAATCTACTTTAGTTCGCCAAAATTATCATCTTTGAAATGTGAAGGGTTAAAAATAGCCACTGGTTCGAATAAACGTGCATGAGTTGAAATATACATTAACTAGCTAATGATATGATTTTAGCCTATGCATGCGATATTAGAATGAGTGGTGTTTTTAAACCAAAGCAAATCAAATATGAAGTTGAATAGAAAATGATAAATGTTAGAAATTGTATATATGTGCATGCATATCTATTGAACAGGTTAAAGCAAAAGGGGCTAGAGAAGAGGAATAAAATTTTGTGCCCGACAAATAGGTACACATTTACTGTTTTGTTTGGGTGATGATTTTATGAGCCTATTGGCTAGCCGCTTGGCTTTTTCTTTTTCTTTTTGAGATTAGAAGGACCGGGAACGCTATTTGCGATTTCCCGATGCCCCCGGTACAGGGGAGGTTATGGCGAAATTTTCCAAAATTTTAGGGTGTTAGAAAAATATTTGAAGTGAAAACGATATAGAAATTATTGAATGAACTATATTTATATAAATATATAAATATAAATATAATTAAAACGAAACGTGGCCGTGCAGTTCATATTTTGAAACCGTGATTTCAAACGACTAGTGCGGAAGCTCCGACCATTGGATTTTCCCGAAACCTCAACCGTTGGGTTCGCCTTGGAAATATCTTTCCAACGGCACCAACTTTGTGAAGATCCGACGGTTGGATTGTCTGGAATGTTTAATTCAAAATTAGTGAAAAACAGCGCCAGAAACGATTATATTTATATATATATATATAAATATAATTAAATTAAATCGAATAACGACGCTGCAGTTCGTAAATTGAAATCGTAACTTCAAATGGTTAGTGCGGAAGATCCGACCGTCGGATTTTCCCAAAACTGGAACCGTTGGGTTCGTTTTGAAAAGACCTTCCTAATGATGTAAAATTTGTGAAGATCCAACGGTTAGATTTTCCTATATGTGTAAAACAAAATTAGTGGAAAGCAGCGCCAGTGCATCGACACGACCTGAAACGTCGTTTAATTAAATATGGCCGTTTTAAATTTAATAAAAAGGGCGATATATCGTTATTAAGTGCTATAGACGATATAGAGTGAAAATAAACCAATTTTGTTGTGTTTGCTTGATATGTGATGGTTGAATGTATTTGACGTGAAAATTATAACTAAACAACTGAAATGTGAATGTTGAATAGTTCAACCCTGTGATTAATTGGTTTGAAAATCTAAATATACGTGGGTTATTTGAAAAGGCCGAGTTTATCTCATTTCAAATAATCGATCGACATTGAGAAGTCGAAGAGTCGAAGACGACTGAAGACCGACGATCTCCACGTTGGATGGATGGGCGCTACTGATGCTCGTGATTGGAGTAGCTACCATGAAGGAATTGAAGTAGTAACCGTCCAAACATAGTGTTGATTGTACGGATATGCGAGGAATTGGTGCCTCCGGTTTCGTTCAGACCCAGAACGGACTTGTAAATGGACTGTGTGTCTGACATTGGATTTTGTTCTGTGTTGATTGATCTCTGTTAAATATATATCTGTTTGGCGGCGGAGAATTTATTCTCTTGCTTAACGCCCTTCTCTGAGACGTACGAGCTTAGAGGTTATGTATTGACAGAAATCAGTCGCATGGAGTGGATTGCCTATGTGGCACGCCTAAGTGGCATATGATCAAGGCTTCTGTTGCAAAGCAAAGTCTTGTGGTTGATGATCAAAGCATGGTCTGTGTGACGTAGCTTTGTGTATAACGTGAATTCGTGAGCCTCACACCTCGGCATGAGTCAAAAACGGGAGAAGGACCCAAGGAGTGCATGACGTTTCTTTCTAGCTATGGTGGTGTCAGTGACCTCCCAGCCCTGACATTTATATCTTTTTCACCTGTGTGGTTGTTGGAATGCGAGGCGCCTCGATTATAGGTCTGTAAGGACCGGGAAACGTGTGTTCAGGAATTGCCAATCCTCAAAAGTAAGAGAGGACCGGCCTTGGAGGATCCAGGGGATTGCTGTGTGCGGTCCCGAGGCATTTACTAGAGTGTCTCGAATCGGAGAGGAGCTTGCCCCTTGCCTCGACTCATGAAGGAATCCAATTTCCAATACGATATGTGCGGTTGTGATTGTATTACTAGTACGGCGACATAGTAGATGGTAGCTATGCCGCCTAGGATTGATATTTATGATTGAATTTGCTTTTGAAACATATATGCACTAGTAATAATATCAAACACCTTTGTTTATTCGTATGAAGCATTTTTGGCCATTATAAGGTAAAAACTCTATCCTCCGGCTTGCGTGCATTGTGTGATGGGACCTGAGTCTTATAATGGCTTCATTTTAGAAAAAGCATTGCGTTGATTTAATCATTTACTTTACTTCATGCACGAGCACTCATTGGAGTAAACCCGTTCCGCGAAAGTGGCGTGGTCCTTTGATTTGCCTTATTATTGTTGTTAATAAGTTGAATAGATTTCTCATACCAGTCCCATGACTGACTCGTAGTTTGTTTCACCTTGCAAACTCGGGTGCCCTTATTTTCACACGGGCAGCCTAGTTGCAGGTTTCTGACGCACCTTTTGGCTCATGGCGAGGCTTGACTACACCGTGCTGACTTGGATTTTCTCCGCCATTATTGTATCTATATTATGATTCCACCACTGGCGATGTAGACTGATATTCCTTTTGTGTACTCTTTATGTATGATTCCGCCTCAGGCGATGGTGACTGATTATGTATCATTATGCACTAAGTTGTATCCTGTACTGTGCTTCTCTGATGTGATGTTATCTATATGATTCCGCTGTCATATGTGTGTAAATTATTCTAATTTCTGTTTATGCTATTATCTGTGATATGCTAATGATGATTAATGTGTTATATTCCAATGATTATCCTTAACACCGTGCCACGGGGTTTTGGGATCGTCTCAGCTGGTATCAGAGCTTTGGTTAACCTTAGTTCTGGAGTCTAACACATTAAACACTTCGTCAAGATAGAATCAGTAGTATTCTAAGGCGAGTCGCTCATTAGAGATAGGACTAGTAAAGTCCTAGAATGAGCTGAGCAGAATAGCAAAAACAATTGATCAGTCCATCGTTATCTTTCCTTAGGAATTTCTGCTTAACTATGCAAGTTGTTTCCTTTTCGAGGACGAAAAGTTTTAAGTAGGGGAGATTGTAATAACCCGGAAAATACGAGCCAATTTAAAATTTTTAAATTGACTATTTCAAAGCAATTTGAACCATTGAAATAGAATATTTCAATAAATTAGTGAATTAGAAATAGTAAGTCAGTTTGAAAATTTGAATTCGAACTTTGACCGACTGTGCAGGGTGGAAAATTGATATTTTGCAAACGGCCTCGGAATTCGACGAAACCACTTTTGTCGGGTCCGGGATGTCAAACTATTGCTAGGTTTCAAATTTCATAATTTTTCGAATCAATATGTGAGCGTGGCAAAAGAAAACGCGTTTGACCAGTTTCTGTTGAATTTAATCGACAGGAAATTGGCCATTTTTCAAACGGTCTTAGAATTCGACGAAACTACTTTTGTTAGGACCGTATCGTCAATACGAAACTAGAAAATATTTTTCTGGAATTTTTCTAGTTAGTATGTAACCCCGGTAATTTGAAATGTACGTTTAAAATTCAATATAAGGATTTAAATGTAAATTCAACGGAAACTAATTGTAACGATCAAACCAGCTTATGATACATATCCCATTGTGTTCGGAATGGGGGTAAAACGCTATGGACGACAGGCGGTGGGCCTCGTTTCGAGGTCGTATGTAAAAGTCAACCCTTGTGCAAAATTAAATAATTAAATAATAAAATAAAATAAAATAAAAAAAATATTTTCCCCTTTTTCTTCTTCACTGCCCCCCCCCCCGATCATTTACCAGAAAAAAAAGAAAAAAAAAAGAAGAAAACCTAATTCTAAATCGCGCCGCCCCCCTGACCCTCGAACCCGCCGACGAACCCTTCGCCCCACCCCTCCGTCAGACCTCCTCCCTCCAGACAGCGCCGACACCATCGAGCACATCTCGAAGTCGCCGACACCCCGAAGCAACACCACACCACCCTGCCGCGACACCACCGAGCGCCGCCACCAACGAGCCGACGCCCTCGTCTTCCCTCCTCCCCTTCGCATACCTCGGTAAGAAATTTAAGTTATTTTGTTTTTATTTTTATTTCTAATTTATAAAACGATTTAAAAACTAATTACGGTATTTTTTTTTAAGATTTGTAAACTGTATTTTTTTTTAGATTTGTAAACTGGATTTTTTTAAAAGATTTATGAACTGATTTTATAAAAGAAAATGAAAACTGTTTCTTTTTTTTTTCTTTGTTTTCTGGTAAATGATCGGGGGGGCCAGTGAAGAAGAAAAAGGGGAAAATATTTTTTTATTTTATTTTATTTTATTATTTAATTATTTAATTTTGCACAAGGGTTGACTTTTACATACGACCTCGAAACGAGGCCCACCGCTTGTCGTCCATAGCGTTTTACCCCCATTCCGAACACAATGGGATATGTATCGTAAGCTGGTTTGATCGTTACAATCAGTTTCCGTTGAATTTACATTTAAATCCTTATATTGAATTTTAAACGTACATTTCAAATTACCGGGGTTACATACTAACTAGAAAAATTCCAGAAAAATATTTTCTAGTTTCGTATTGACGATACGGTCCTAACAAAAGTAGTTTCGTCGAATTCTAAGACCGTTTGAAAAATGGCCAATTTCCTGTCGATTAAATTCAACAGAAACTAGTCAAACGCGTTTTATTTTGCCACGCTCACATATTGATTCGAAAAATTATGAAATTTGAAACCTAGCAATAGTTTGACATCCCGGACCTGACAAAAGTGGTTTCGTCGAATTCCGAGGCCGTTTGCAAAATATCAATTTTCCACCCTGCACAGTCGGTCAAAGTTCGAATTCAAATTTTCAAACTGACTTACTATTTCTAATTCACTAATTTATTGAAATATTCTATTTCAATGGTTCAAATTGCTTTGAAATAGTCAATTTAAAAATTTTAAATTGGCTCGTATTTTCCGGGTTATTACAGGTTTGAATGCAACACCTTTGTTCTTGGCTTCATGGGCTACGACTTGATTCTAGGTATGGATTGGCTAACTAGATACGGGGCCATCCTAGGTTGTGAAAGAAGGGTAGTTAGATTGTTAACTCGTTGTGGAAAGACCCTTGATATTTTTTGTGACCCTAGAGGTCCAGTAATGCTTAGCTACCTAGAATCCCTTGACGCATCCAATGATGATTTACATTCTGT
Organism: Allium sativum; assembly: GCA_030737875.1. NCBI lineage: Eukaryota > Viridiplantae > Streptophyta > Magnoliopsida > Asparagales > Amaryllidaceae > Allium > Allium sativum. The sequence goes on along the minus strand of CM060914.1, from coordinate 141,197,128 downwards.
TCGTATAGTCCGTGAATATGTTGATGTTTTCAATGAGGTGAGGGGTTTACCCTCAAAACGTGAGATAGACTTTCGAATATATCTAGTAGATAATGCAAAGCCAGTTGCATTGCCAGTGCGCCACATGGCTCCAAGAGAGAGAAGAGAACTCAGTAAGCAAGTGAAATAATTGCTTGAGAAGGGGTTCATAAGACGTAGTATATCAGAGTGGGGTGCTCCAGTAGTATTTGCCATGAAGGCAGATGGGTCCCTTAGACTTTGTGTGGACTATAGAGAACTTAATAAGCTTACTAAGAAGAATAGGCACCCACTGCCGAGGATTGACGATCTCTTCGATCAGTTAGTTGGCGCCCCAGTGCTTTCGCAATTGGACTTAGCCACGGGTTTCCATCAGTTGAGAGTCTTTGAGGATAGCATAGACAAGACTGCCTTTAGGACTCCGGACGGCTTCTTTGGGTGGCTTGTGATGCCCTTCGGTTTGGCAAACGCCCCCACATACTTTGTTGACTTGATGAGTAGGGTGTTTAGGGAGTACCTTAATAAATTCGTGGTAGTCTTTGTGGACGACATCTTGATCTTTTCTAAGAGCGAGGAAGAGCATGCCCTGCATCTTAGGGAAGTGTTGGAGACCCTTTGAGCGCATAGCCTTAAAGCTAAATTTTCTAAATACTTTTGGAGGAAGGAAGTGCGATTCTTAGGGCACGTGGTTTCCAAAGAAGGGATAGCTGTGGATCCTGCAAAGGTAGTGGCCATCCAAGATTGAAAGGTCCCTAAAAATTCTACCGAGGTGAGGAGTTTCTTAGGGTTGGCTGGCTACTATAGGAAGTTTATCAAAGACTTCGCAAAGATATCAGCCCCATTAATACGCTTGACGAAGAAGAACTTAGTTTTCACATGGGATGTAGATTATGATTATGCGTTCCAACGTTTAAAGAGAGCTTTGACCACAGCCCAGTCTTAGTGTTGCCATATGGGAGTAAGCCATTTACCGTTTATACCGATGCTTGTGGGACAGGACTAGGCGCAGTCTTAATGCAAGAGGGAAGGATAATAGCCTATGGAGGAAGGCAGTTGAGAGTGCATGAGATAAATTACCCTACATATGACCTAGAGTTGGCCGCTATTGTTTTCGCGCTTAAGTCTTGGCGCCATTATCTTCTTCTTGGCGAGAAATTCGAACTGTTCACTGACCACAAATCGCTAAAATACATGGTCTCTCAGAAGTACTTGAACTTAAGGCGGCAAAGGTGGATGGAATTCTTAGTGTCCTATGATTTCGTGACATCATATACCCATGGCAAGGGTAACGTGGTGGGAGACACCTTGAGTAGGAAACTGTTGTTCTTGAGTCCGTTGCTTGTTGAGCGGCGAAGCTTAGATTTCATCTCTACAATTGACTTTAGACCTTCCATTGACTTTGTACCTGGTTTGCTAGCATCCTTAGAGGCCAGACCTACGCTTTTGGGACGGATTGGTAAGGCACATCGAGATGACCCACAATTGGTTGAGTTAGTAGAGAAGCTCAAAAGGGGGGAGTCATCGAGCCATCTCAGTAGGTATACCCTAGATGATAAGGGTTGGTTACGTAGGGACGGTAGACTTTGTGTACCATGTGACGAGAATTTGAGGAAGATCATTCTTGATGATGCACATCGTTCAAAGATGTCCATCCATCTCGGCGGGGACAAGATGTACATGGACATGATACGAGTTTACTTTTGGGTCGGTATGAAGAGGGATGTAGCCAAGTTTGTCGCAAGATGCTTGGTGTGCCAACAAGTAAAAGCAGAGCAAAGGAAGCCCGGTGGGTTGCTTCACCCATTGGAGGTCCGACAATGGAAGTGGGAAAGTGTCTCGATGGACTTTATTGATGGGTTACCGAGATCGGGGAAGAGTAATATGGGGATTTGGGTCGTGGTAGACAGACTTACTAAGACCGCCCATTTCATTCCCGTGAAGAGTAAGAGGTCTGCTCCATGGTTAGCCTCCATATACATTCGAGAGACAGTTCATTTGCACGGTGTTCCTTCTAGCATAGTGAGCGACTGCGATCCTATCTTTACTAGTGAGTTTTGGAAGAGCTTGCAAGAGGCGGTAGGGACTCAGTTATGTTTGAGCACCGCATATCATCCTCAGATGGACGGCCAGACCGAGACGGTGAATCGTATTCCAGAGGACCTATTGAGGTTGTGTGTCTTAGACTTCGGAGGTACATGAGAGGAACATCTTCCGTTGGTGGAGTTCGCATATAATAATAGCTTTCAGTCTAGCATTGGCATAGCATCGTTCGAGGCTCTTTATGGACAGCCATGTCGTTCGCCTACATATTGGTGGGAATCTACAGTTAAAATCTTGCTTGGGCTCTATATGATTAGAGAGATTTCGGAAAAATCGATTTGATTCGAAGGAGGATGAAGACGGTGCAAGATAGGCAGAAATCTTATGTAGACAAGAGGAGGATAGATCTTGAGTTTGATATTGGGGACATGGTCTTTATCAAGGTGTCTCCATTACGGAATGTTGTTTGCTTTGGGTCCGTTGGGAAGTTAGCACCAAGGTTCGTAGGGTCGTTTCCTATTAAGGAGAGGATTGGACGAATGGCGTATAGAGTGGAGCTGCCCGAGAGACTTAGTGGTGTACACGATGTATTCCATGTATCACATTTGAGGAAGTGCTTACGTGAGACCGCGGAAGTGGTAGAGCCGAGCTTGCTTAGAGAGGTGGAGATAGAGCGTGATACGACGATTCGACGAGCTCCTACGTGCATTCTTGGGTCGGAGATTAAGAAGTTGAGGAATCGAGAGGTCAAGCTAGTCAAAGTGCAATGGGGAGATGTTGAGAGCAACGCTACTTGGGAGACGGAAGAGAAGATGCATTCATTGTACCCTTTTCTTTTCGAGGGTATGTCTTTTAATTTCTCCTTTATCGCTTAGCTTGTAATTGTTTTATCTTTAGTATGTCCTCTAGATAGTATCTTTGACCTTTAGATAAGGTAGTCCTATGGTTGAAACATGTGTTTGAGACATGCTATGTATGACAGATGCATGTGGATGCAAGTGGTTGCTCGTGGATGCATATACACACACTTTAGGCACTAGATCGGCTCAGTCACTTCTATTGCATATTGCATATAAATGTATGTGCATATTTAAGTTAATGGATGTATAATGGTTGCGTTATCATATGGATGCTGCATTTTAGTGAATGGTTGTGCACACATGCAGAAATAATATGTATCGATAGGATTCTTTCGCATACATAATGGACGCATGGCACTACCATGGTTTACATTAAGGAGGTCAACTGAATCAGTAGACCGCCTGATTTTGCATTAGATAAAGAACATATACACACACTTCTTGCATATGTTCATACAGCATTAGGAATTTTATAAGTACAATGGATGCCTGTGTTTGATGGTTGAGTAGATGGTTGACTGGATGTTAGGATATGCATTCCCCTTAACTTGGAGATTTCAGAGGCGAAATCCTTTAAGGAGGTGAGAATGTAATACCCCATATTTATATTAACACTAAAGTAACAAATTAAAGAATAACTCATCTCAAATGTGAGAATTAAGGGAAACGAGTTGCGCCATTGTGTTCGTCTCGAAATTCCGGTTGAGGTAGAGTCCGAATTTGCATGAATTGGACTTCGTATGAAGAAGTTATGGCCATCATAAGTTTCAGAAAAATTTAAACAGATTTCAAAAATTCGAATTTCAGAGTCAAATTGGGCTAGGCAGGAAACTTCCCGCCAGGGCCAGGTTGACCTACCCTCACCGGGTCGACCAAGGGGTCGACCTGCCCCCTCCTCCCTGGGCAGATTTGTTTGATGACCTTTTAGTGACTGTATGTTGAGTCATTAGGGTTTCTGATCTGGTTTGAATGGTTGGGGTTGAATCTGGGTTGATCGGACGGCCGAAATTAATCCTAAACTCTATAAAAACACATGAAGACTCAAACCCTAAAATCAAATAAAAATTAGAATCATGGCCTCCATGCCGTTACCTTCCAACCTAGAGTAGCCGCCACCAATTAGAGAGGAAGAAAAGCTAATCAAATTCAATTCTAATCTAAACCGTAACAAATTGTCTTCTTCAAAGGAAAGCTAAATCAATTTCAGAACTCAGATTTCAGAACTTAAGACCTTCTTTGAGTTGAGAGTTCGATTTCTTTAATAAAATAATTAACAATTTAATTGGATTGCGCTATAATTTGAATTAAATGGTTATGTTGTGAATCATTGACCGCATGTTATTATCTATGTTGTAAATTCTATGATGTTATCATCTATGTTGCAAATTCTATGATGTTATTGTCTATGTTGTAAAGCTATGATGCTATCATCTATGTTGTAAATCTATGATTCATAATGATATTTCATATGCTAGTTTGGTTATGTTGTTGGAACTAATTCATATGTTAAATCATATGTATGTATGTATGCAAGTCTAGATGTTAGTTTAGATCTGGATCATATGCAAGTTAATGAAAATTATATACAACATTACATGTTTCATGACATCTATTTTATGAGTAAATTGGATCTAAAGTTAGGCTATGACATGTGTGAGTTATATGCCAGTATACAAATTTCTATACGCTAGTTTACATGTTTAGATGTAAGTTTACACCATCATTTATGTTGCATAAATCACATATGCAAGTATATATATGTCTGGAGTATAAATCATGTAATGTAAGTTTGTGGTTATTGCCTATGCAAGTTTACACCTTTAGATTTAGATCTATGACATACATGGTTTATGCAAGTTTGTGACTATTACCTAAACAAGTTTACACAATTAGATTTAGATCTATGACATATGTAGTTTTATGCAAGTTTGTGACTTTGGCCTATGCAAGTTTTAGATGAAGAACCTTACTCACACATGCAAGTTCACCCCATATGTTTAGATCTAGTTTTATTTCTATGTAAGTTGTGATGTTTTCTCTTTATTCCATAAGTTAGACTATTCGAGTCTAACGTATATTTTACGTTAAATGAACGAACGTACAACGTGGGGGCAATGGGATAATATTAAAAGATTTAATATTGAGAATTGGCATAAATGCCTTAAATGGCATAAAATAAATTTATGATGATAATTGGTATAATTTTGCATAACATAAATAGATGGACATAATTGAGTAAATTATGGACATAGTTAAATTTGGAATTGATTGATAATTTGAATAGGGAAACTAATTCAAATTGGGGGATAACTAATTTTGTGTAATTAATCGTCTAAGACACGAGGTTAGGCTCTTTTGTGGTGTAAGACTTCCCGGACCCGCCCGGCAAATCCAGCTGCCACAAATGCCAGTTTAATGTGGGAGGTCTTAAGCATAAATTAAATGCGTAACAGTTGTAAAGACACGAGGTTAGGCTCATTTGTGGTGTAAGATTTCCCGGACCCACCCGGCAAATCCAGCTGCCAAAAATGCTATTCTAATGTGGGAGGTCTTTACAAGGTAACAGCGTTAAAGAATTAAGAAACACTTAACCAGATAAACATGTGGTGGGACATGGGGGTTAAGTGGGTGCCTTGGGTGGCTTGTGAAATACGATTAGAAACACTTAACCAAAATTGAAACATGTAAGTGAACATGAATAAGAAGAGGGTTAAGTGGGATGTACTAGAGGGGACCAAGCTTAGGTGGATAACTTGTGTCAAGTAATAGGGGCCCGTTTCAACCAGTAACCCATAAGTATCTTTGTGGGCTCGACCCAAATCGAGGACGGGACTCGCATACTGGGCTTGACTGTAAGAGGCCAAAACGGGTTAGTGATGGCAACGCAAGTCCAACGGGTTCATGTGCATGTGTGGGCCCGGGCTGGTAGGTAAGACGTTGTTGCATCGTGTAGGTATAAGCCGTGCATTGTTGGTGGTATCAGGTTGCCACTTTGGGGAGTGATACACCCTATTGTGGGGCCAGCATGGGTATCTACGAGTTAGGGAGTCGATCACATGGGGGTAGTGGGTACACCTAGTAGAGATAGGGGCAGGCGACACCTATGAAGGCAACTAGGGGTACATGAAACTACCATTATCGTTATAAAAGTCTTGTAGGCGGGATCAACCTTTAGGGTGACTAGTGGTGCTGCAGTATAATAATTATCTTATAGTGGTTTAGGTGCGCATTAAACGTTGTCTTTGTTCATCTTATTTCCTTGTTTACTCTACCATACCCAATTGTTCACAGTTATTTCCTTATTTTCCAACTTATGCCTTAGCCTAGTTATTTTGGTAATTATATTATTAAAGTTATCGCACTCGCCAGACTTTATGTCTGACCCCCTTTGTTTCCACCTCTTTTCTCTCTTCCCCCCCCCCCCCAAGTGCTCAGAGTGGAACTAGCACCAGTGGAGCTTGATTTTGGACAACTATATCTCTTGCTTTTAGAAGTTGCTTGGATCGCTGAAGTAAAAGTTCAGCCTATCTTATTTATGGCTATTTTGTGTTGGGGTTATGTCTTTCAATTTATGTACTCTGATTTAGTCAAGATGGATATTATGTACTTTGACTCTGGTTTTTGATGATGTAATCAAACCTATGTATTTACCGCCGCAATGAATAAAATTTTAAAGTTTTAAGTACTGTTTATATCTGTCTTGTTGTTAAGTTTCTGTTCTATACACAATTAAAACGCTCCATAGAAGTTAATGCATTCCCTTTGTGAGTGACATTAATGGACGTGGGGTGTTACATTAAATAACAAAAATAGTCATGTGTCGACGATACTCATGTGTTGAGAATATTCATGTGTTGAAACAAATATATATATTCATGTGTTGAAGAAAATATTCACTTGTTGAATAGAATAATGAAGTTATTGAAATATATAAAGCCGTGTTGATTAGATTTGCGCCATTTTGACGCGAACGATATTTATATCGATTATATTCGTTCTTATAATGAATATAGGAAAAGAAGTGATTTCAAAATCTAATATTTTGAAATTATTATCATTTATATGTTAATAATATGGAATATTCTATTTTGACTTAAAATTGAATATGAAGTTGAAATTGTTTTGAAAACGAATTTAAAATGATTTATAAAATACGTTTTGAATTGAAATCGACGAAATATATATAATATATATATATATTATATATCAATGGTCTGAATAGAACGCACCGTGGTAGTTCGCGAATTTCGACCATTGACTACGAATTGACGTTACGGGAGATCCGACCGTCGGATTCTCCTGAAACCGGAACCGTTGCGTTCGTATCGAAAAGAGCTTTCCAATGAATATTAGAAATTTGTAATCTAATGGTTGGATTTGGAAATATGTCCAGATCAAATTTGGAAAAGATCGTCGTAAGTGCAGTTCGACGATCGCTATTGGAAATCGACTGTACGAGCCTTGATAAAATTAATAAAAATATCAATAATTTGTGTAAAATCATAATAAATGATTTAGAAAGAATTGGGGGTGAAAAATCCCATATTTAAAAGGGAAAAAAATATATTTTTATCAAAATGAACTAGTTATGAAATAGAATTGTAATCCAATATTTTTGAATGAATAAATTGGATTTGAAGTGGTTTTAAAAATAATCAGAATTTCCAATATACGAAATGGAATGGATTGGAATAGAAATTATCTTCGGAATATTTCGATGTTGGATTTCGTGATTGTACAGATATGGTTATGGAAATTTGAAAGGTATATTTATATCGTTATTTCCAATACGATATTTGTTGGTTTCAGAATTTGATATTGAATACAAGTCGATATATTTTCTATTCAAAGCCTTGTATTTAATATCAAGTGGGATTTTGGGTTCGTCGTGAATGGTGTCTTAAATAACACTGTTCTTGAACCCAGTTTAGAAAAGAATAAATCTTTTAATTAAGATTTAGTGAAATTGTCCAATTAATTAATATTTAATTGGAATTGAATTTAAATTGGTTTTTGGGGTTTATCGAGAGCGGTGTTTTGAATAACACCTGTTCTTTATCCCGATTAACAATGGAAAGTAATTTTGGTTTATCATGAACCGTGTTTTAGGTGACATTGGTTCTTTAACCTAGTTAAAGACAAGATATTGATTTTTGAGAAGATTAAAACTAAGTGGAGTTTTAATGAATCTTTAATTAGATTAAAAGTGATCGAGAATGGAGTATCACCAGTTTTGCTCCAAAGCAATAGTTAAATCTTTAATTAGATTTGAACGTGAAATGGTGATTAATATTTACCGTTAACACTGTGGTGTTAGATATGGATTATTACCAGTTTTGCTCTGTGGGATGAATAGGTTGTGATTGGGAAATAAAATAAATAATTACTTCGGTGTGGTTCGCTAATCCCGACTAGTTTGGAAAATCATAACATGGTTTGAAATGAAATCAAAAGGAAGATTAAAGAATAATTTTAGAAGAATTTATCTTTGATAAAATTAATGGGAACCTTTCCCTAAGAATGTGAAGATTTGAATAAAAGAATATTCTGAATTGGAATGAGGCATATGTTGTGTTTGTGTAACACTTGTTTATTATATACGTGGGTTATTCGGAAAGGCCGGGTTTATACCCATTTGGAATAACTGATTCGATGATAAATCGAAGATGAAGACGGTGGTTGAAGACCGGAGATCTTCGCGTCGTCTGGATAATTATTGATGATCTTGATTGGGCTGTGCACCCAAGAGGAGGGAATCAGTTGGTGATCGTCCAGACGTACTTGGAGATCGATGGATATGCGAGGAATAAGGTTCCTCGGGTTTCGTTCAGACCCAGAACGAACTTGTAAATGGACTGTGTGTCTGACATTGGACTTTATTCTGTGTGATCGATTTCTATTAAATGTATATCTGTCTGGCAACGGAGAATTTATTCTCTTTCTTAACGCCCTTCTCTGAATCGTACGAGCTTAGAGGTTATATATCGATAGATATCAATCGCACGACATGAATTGCCTGTGTGGCATGCCTAAGTGGCAGATGATCAAGGCTTCCATTGAAAAGCAAAGTCTTATGGTTGATGATCTAAGCATACCCTGTGTGGCATAGCTTTGTGTATGGCATTAATTCGCGATCCTCACACCTCGGTATGAGTCAAAAACGGAATAAGGACCCAAGGAGTGCACGACGTTTCTTTCTAGCTATGGGTGATGTCAGTGACCAACCAGCCCTGACATTTATATTACTTTTACTTGTGCGGCTGTTGGATGCGAGACGCCTCGGATGTAGGTCCTATAGGACCGGGAAACGTGTGTTAAGGAATTGCCAATCCTCAAAAGTAAGGGAGGACCGGCCTTGGAGGTTCCAAGGATCGTTGCGTGGTCCTGAGACATTTTCTAGAGTGTTTCGAACGAAGAGGAGCTTGCCCCCTTGCCTCGACTCATGATGGAATCCATTTTCCAATACATGATAATTCAGTTTTATTTGTAGAGCCTAGTATGGCAAAATAGTGGTATGGGGCACTTATGTCGTCTATGATTGATGCTTATGATGGAAATTGTTTTGACATTATACACTTATAGTAATAATAAAAGATGAAATTTAGCGTATCAAGCATTCTTTGGCTATTATAAGTAAAACCCTATCCTCCAGTTTGCGTTGCATTGTGTGATGGGACCTGGGTCTTATAATAGCTTTATTTTTCTTTATTTAGCATTGCGTTGTTGTTTTATGCACTGGTGTTCTTGGGGGGAACCCGTTCCGTGTTATACGGCATGGTCCTTTGATTTACCTAACTTTAAAAATAAAGATTAATAACTGTTTTAGTTCTCAAACTAGTCACATGACTGACCTGGAGTTTATTGTTTAACCTAAACTCTGGGTGCCCTTATTTTCTACACGGGCAGCTAGTAGTTTTGGTTTTGTAAATTTATTTTCACAGGATCCTGGTTTACAACTGGAATGATATTCAGAAAGCTCTGTATCTGTATATCTCCTTTCAGTTGTATGTTGTATTATTTTTTCTGCTATGTATTTAAATGTAATCTAACTCTATGATATTTATCAAATATGAAATATTTATTCATACTCTGTATATTCTTGTATTCTAATGGAATTGTTGTAATTAACAATGAAATGTTCTTCTGTTTGTGTTTTGATTCATCTTGTCCTCAAAGCAATCCGTGCTTTCCTTCACGGGGAAGTTCAGGTCTTTATAAAGTGGTATCAGAGCTTTGGTTTACAGAGCTCGAGAACAAGGCACATTAGAATCATACAAAAGAATTCATCAGATACTGGATTAGTAATATCCAATTAGAATGACTCGTTAGAGAGAGGATCAATAGTATCCTAGAATGAGTGTGAAGAGTATACTTTTCAAATAAAAACAATATTGTTTTGAAAATTTAAACCAATTTATATGTATTTGAATATTTTATTTGTATTGAATTTGGACAATCGAGTGTATAAAGATTTTGCATGTACGCATCATAAACGTATATTCAAAGTTTTAATATACTGGATAGATATAGGATTACACTCTAGTCGCTCAAACCTGGTTCTGATGATTGACGCGTCATCATCAGTAATTATTTTCATGTTTCGAAAGTGAGATATCTATATATTTCCATCAGACTGGCGTGAGGACCAAAACTAGTAGGGCTATTGTTGTGATTTGGCACCAAAAACCTGATTTTCTGTATATGTATCAAAATTATGAATTTGAAATGTTAATTCACTAATTGATTGATGGTTGTGTTGTTTGATTATTAGTTTGAAATTTTGAACCATTATGCCAAATTGAACCGAATATTGAACTTTATCGAAAATTGATTACAATTGCATGCATATACATGTGTGTCCATTGAATAGGTCATAGCTAGGAGGCTAGAGCAGAAGAATAAAATTGTTTTCCTGACAAATAGGTACATGTTTACAAATTTATTGGGTTTGGATGATTTTATGAGCTGATTGGCTTTTTCTTTTTCTTTTGGATTTGTGAGGGCCATGGGAGGCTATTTGAAATATCTCGAAGCTCCCTGTGCAGGGGAGGTTATGGAGAAATTTTTCGAAAATTTAAGGTGTTAGCCAAATTTTTGAAAAATTTGAAAAGTTCTTAGAAACTGAAAAGTTGAAGACCTTAAGCCGTAATGAAAATAATGGAAGTAGGGTTGATTAGTAAAACAACTTTCAGCTTCGTTCCTTTTCGGGGACGAAAAGTTTTAATTAGGGGAGATTGTAACAACCCGGAAAATCTGAGCTAATTTTAAATTTTTATTTTGGCGATTTTAAAGAATTTTGAATATTTAAAATGGATTATTTTAAAAAATAACGACGAGAAATTTACTTTGAATTGAATTAGAATGTATATATTTATATAGATCATCGTTAGAATATAAATATTTTATTTTAATTATAAAAGGAATTGAAAATGGCGCGGTATTTTGAAATTTCGAATTCAAATTTCAAATGAATGTACAGGATTCAAAATAAACCGGATTTTAGCAAAACCAAAAATATTAGAATCTATTTGAGAATATCTTTCCAACGAATCCGAAAAATTGAAATTTCATAGCGGGAATCAAAAGTTACGGCTAGTTGAAAATTCAGAATAGTCGCTATGAAATTTTAGCCCATAAAAATGAAAATTTTGCAAACATCCTCGGTTTTCAATGAAACCACTTTTGTTGGTTTCGTGATGTCAAGTTGTTTCTATATTCCAAAATTCATAATTTTCTGAATCAATATGTGAGCGTGGCGAGGGAAAACGTGTTCTGACAGTTTTAGTCAATTTCAATCGACCAGAAAATGGCCATTTTTCAAAATATCTCAGAATTTGACGAAATTAGTTTTGTTAGGACCGTATAGTTAGTACAAAGCTAGAAAATATTTTTCAGGAATTTTTATAGTCCGTACGTGGCCCCGGTAAATTGAAATGTGTGTTCAAATTCAATATATATATTTATATTTTGATTTTGACAGAAACTAATCGAAACAGTCGAATCAGCCTACGATACATATACCATTGTGTTCAAAATGGGGGTAATTAACTATGGACGACGGTCGATGGGTTTGATTTTGAGTTCAAAATAAAAAGGTACTTTTTGAAAGTAAATAATTAAAAAAACCCTCTCTCTATATACTTTCTATCAACCCCCCCCCCTCGGTTGACCGATTCACTTAGAAGAAAAAGCAAAAAATAAAAATATACCATCGATCCCCAAATCAGCAGACCCTGTCGCCATCCACCCTCGCGCACGCTGCCTCCACTTCCCTCCGGTCCGCCGCAACCCCACCCCCTGAGCCGCCGAGCCTCCAGCACCTCCCCTCCCCCCACGACGTGAAGAACCGCACCCCTCACGAGCCCTAACCCCCAATCTGCAAGCGCAGCCAAACCTAGCCCACAGCACCCTGCTGATGCCCCTCCTTCTCCCTCCAACACGCCAGAAAAACCCCATCCAACCGAAAATCTGTAAGCTTTTATTTATTTTATTTCTTTTATTTTATTTAATGATTTTCAGTTAATTATCATACGATTTTCAGTTTTAATACCCCTGAATAGGAAGTGAGTGTAACAACCCGTATTTTTATAACATGTTAAAACCATAAATCAAGGCAGAATTAATTTTTAAAATAAGAATCAAGGGAAACGGGTTACACCATTGCGTTCGTCTCGGAATTCTGCTTGAAATAGAGTCCGAGTCTGTGTAAAACGGATACCGTACGAAGAAGATATGGACGAACGAAGTTAGGCAGAAAAACCAGAAACAGGCCAGAATGCACTAGCGCACTTGGGAAGTGTGCCAGAACATAATTGCACTGGCGCACTTGGGAAGTGCACCCATGCAATTTTGGATTGGCGCACTTGGCAGGTCCGCCCAGGCCGAGCAGCAGGCCTGCACATCTTTCTGGCTTGACCCAGGCTGGCCTGGTCGGGTTCTGGTCGAATTTTTGCGCTCTGCTGTGTCACTAGGGCTAACTTGTCACTTTCTGATTGGCTTCTCTTGAGATGGATGGCCTTGATTAACTCTAGCTTCATCGACGACTCTAATTAGTTTGAAACCCTATATAAACAGCCTCCTAGCCTCATTCTCTTTACACCGTTCTTCTATAAGCTTATGCTGCTCAAACTCTTGATGATCATGGCTTCTTCTTTTTCCTCTAAAATAAATTAAAATAAATCGTGAAGATTATTTCTTGAAGACTACGACTAGGAATTTCTTATTGGGGATTTTCTTCTACAATCAAAACAAGATTCAGTGATTCAACAATTCAACGACAAATTTCTAGACTTGACTTCTACATCTAAATTTCTTAGACCACGATCTGTAAGTTCTAGTTACTTTTAGATAAAAACTATAAATCTAATATGGGCATGTTAAATTGAAATTGATTTATGTATGATTCATATCTATTCTTGTTTTCTTCTTGGATCTTGACTATTGGGAATATTGTCTACGACGTTGAAACTATTGTTAATGGCATAAGACTATGACTACGCCTATGACTGTGAACATAAGACCATGACTATGCCTATGACTGTGAACATAAGACTATGTCTATGACTATGACAGTGAACATAAGACTATGCCTATGACTATGACGGTTAACATAAGACTATGCCTATGCCTATGACGGTGAACATAAGACTGTTGCCTATAACTATGACAAGGACAATTGTGACTAATCACCTATGATTCATGACCAAGAGGTTATTGCCTAGAATTATGACTATGAAATTGAATCTAGATTATTATTCAAACCTTTTCATGCTCATAATATTATGCATGCGATGTTTTAATCAATTTATTCAGTTAGGTCATGCCTTGGAAATAAATTGATAATAGGGCAATGTTTATTATGTTGATCTATGCCTGTGGTTCTATTCTATCATCATGTTGAATCAGAAATTAATGAATAAGTCTATTCATATGTATATGAACTTGGAGTATAACCCGTTATGACAAGTTGTGCAGTTTATCATGTTATGCAAGTTTTAGGATGTGAAATCATATCACATATGTGACCAAATGTTAGATCTACATGTTTATGTGTACATGTTAAACCTATGTCATATTTCAAGTTCACACTTATTCATATGTTCGTGATTGATTTGCAAGTTCACATATATGTAAGTTGATATAGTCTATATTGCAAATTCACATATATGTATGTTGGTTTAGTCTACGCTGCAAGATCACACCTATGATTTTCATGATGATTATTTTGCAAATTCACACCTATGATGTTCATATGGACTATGCCGATGATGCCAAGTTTACGCCTACGTCATGCTTATGTTAATAAATTGCTTTATGCCAATTTTGTGTATGTTAAATTAGGCTAAGTTTTTAGCCTAATATTATATGCCAAAAACCATGCGGACGGAAAATTAGGTTAAGATTGTTAGCCTAATATTTAGACGGGGTAACGTTGGGAAAAATTGGAAATTATACGAGACTTGGCATGAAACTTGCCTTGAAAACTTGACACGAACTCGACATGAAAACTTGAACATGGACATGACACTAGAATGAACTTGAAAATGGCCAACTCAAGGTTGGATTGAGTTTGCAGTGTAAATATGCCCGGAACCGCCCGGCAAATCTAGTGACTGCAAACCATAGGATCCAATGTTAGTAGTTGGTCATATCGCGCTTGAAACCCGAGGTTAGACTGAGTTGTGGTGTAAATCTGCCCGGAACCGCCCAACATATCCAATGACCATAACAACAGGTCTAATGTAAGAGGTTGGGGTGCATTAATGAATTAATGCCACATGATAGGGTTAAGTCATGAACATGAAAGACAACACTTAACCAACTTGAGACATGGCTGGTAGGGTTAGGTCATGAACTTGAACGACAACACCTAACCAACTTGACACGTGAATTGTAGGGCTAAGTCACGAACTTAAATGACAACATTTAGCCAATTTGACATGCTAGACTGATAAGGGTTAAGTCTCGAATTTAAATGACAACACTTAACCTGCTGGACGGAAACCCTAGTTACGTGGTCCATTTCAGCAGTAACCCACTAGCTATATCATGGTACCCTGGAACTAGGCAGGGTCGGGCACGATTACTGGGCTGATTATAAGCGACCAGAATGACGGATGTGTTGGTACGCCTGTGTAGGTTCAGGCGGGCTATGGTCGTGCACGTGGTCCGGAGTTGAAAAAGTAGGCATTGGGTATCGGTAGGTTTATCTGTGCATTCTTGATTCGTGTCGTTGGTTGGCACCATAGGGCTTGATACACCCTTTGGTAGACCTAGCACAGGTGACTACATTCGTGATAGGGCCGTATGACACAGACACACGACGAGCTAGAACTTGTAGGGAGCCGATCGACTAGTGGATCGTTTCGTTGGACCTAGAAATGGGTCAGTTCATGATATTAGGCCAAGGGATTATTCATGATTTATATAAGACATGGGTTTGGGATTCTAGTACAGTTGATGCAGCGAACCTTGAATATTTGATGTTATACTTGATTTATGC
Source organism: Allium sativum (assembly GCA_030737875.1). Classification (NCBI taxonomy): domain Eukaryota; kingdom Viridiplantae; phylum Streptophyta; class Magnoliopsida; order Asparagales; family Amaryllidaceae; genus Allium; species Allium sativum. Next base: position 141,181,708 of record CM060914.1, on the reverse strand, counting down.
TTGATTTATCATGTTATCTTAGTCTATCTTGCCCATCTTGACAGCATCCTTATGTTTACATTCAGTTTATACATGTCATGTTACCTTTATCTGTTTTTATGCTGAAAGTCACTAGGACTTACCAGTCTTTATGACTGACCCGTTTTCTTTTGCCTCGTTTTCTTCTGTTTCACCCCAGGTTCTCAGGGAGGAAATTCTAGCACTTAGCTTGGATTTCGCTTGCTTTTGATTCATCTCATGTACGGTTTTATCTTGGGCTATGCTATGGCTGCATTTTCTGCTACCTTTGGGGAATTAAGCTACTTTTGATGTTTTAAGTTTATGCTTCTTTGTTTATGCAAGACAGAATTTGTTGTAATGGAAAATAATGAATTTGGCTATTTGGCTATTTTGAAAGTAATGAAATTTATCTTTCGATTCTTCCACTGTTTTATTTATGTTCTGTCTTGTAATATTTCTGTATCTGTTTACCTCGATAACGCTCCTCCAAAACTAGTGCATTCCCTTTGTGAGTGACCCTAGCGGAGGTGGGGCGTTACAGTGAGAAAAAGGCGAGATTTTTATATATAAAAAGACGAGATTTTTATATAGAAAAATGAGAGGTTTTTTATCATGAAGAAAGATGAGATTTTTAGATATACAATAGCGATGTAAAGGTATGATTTTTGTTTATACCATAGCATGATAAAAATATAATTTTTATATACTAGAGATTATAAAAATGTGATTTTTATATGAGGAGCGATATAAAAATATAATCTTTATTAGAAGAAGAGCGATATAAAAATATAATCTTTATTAGAAGAAGAGCAATATAAAAATATAATTTTTATTATGTTACTAACAAGGTAAAAATATAATTTTTATCATGGAAGTAGCAGTGTAAAGGAGAGATTTTTATGTATGTAGTAGAGATATAAAAATATGATCTTTATGTATAAAAATGTGATTTTTATATAGAGAATAGCGTGATAAAAATAGAATTTTTATCTATATAATAGCGTGATAAAAATAGAATTTTTATCTATATGGTAGCGGTATAAAAATATGATTTTTTATATACATAGCAACAATATAAAAATGTGATTTTTATATATGTAGTGAATACGGGCAACGAAAATGACAAAAGGCGGACACAGAAATACATATGAAGAGTCGAGGCGTTTGATTTAGCTATTTGGTGGGAACTACTCACTTTAAATCTTATTTTCTAGTTAAAAATATATACTAGGATGCAGACGGTGCTTAGCAGCACCCGACACCCGTTGTCCACAGACCATGGACGACTTGTTTGATTTTGTTGTGTGTTGTGAAAATTGATTGTGATGTGGAATGAATGGAAAAAATATATACTAATGTGTTGAAATAAATTATTTATCGTTAAAAATATATTTTTTAACGTGAATGTGAATAAATAAATATTCATTTACAAATCGGACGATTTGTTTATGTACACCCATTTGAAGGATATTTATTGGGATGATAAATTTTACATGTCTTCCAACTGCACAAATAATATTCAGTGTTTGTTGATTTGAAACCCCACACGGGTGTTGGGATGAGATTTGGCGTACACTAACCCGAATTATTTAGTAGTATGTCAATCAATTGGTCGACATGCTGTGTAAGCGTTAATTATTTATATTTAATGCTTATGTAATTGTGTAGTGCACTTTGGATAATGGTTGATTATTTATCATTGCTATTATATACATGTGTTGAATGGAATCCATATAATTAACATTATATGGAAACTGATTGGGCCTCATTCCAATTGGGAAAATAAAGAATACTATAAAATATAGATTCATGTGTTAAATAGAATAAATATTCATGTGTTGAATAAAATATAGATTCATGTGTTGAATAGAATAAATATTCATGTGTTGAATAAAATATATATTCATGTGTTGAAAATATTATTGTATTGAGTAAAATATTTTAACAACAAAATTTACACCTTTATCATATATAAAATTAGAAACTAAAAGGAAACTAGTTAAGATGAGTGGTTTCCTGGGTATTGATCTGATGTTGGTTTCGGCCTTCGGGGTTAATGCTTAGGGGATTGTTCTCTTGCTAATTTATGGTTAGAGTATGATTAAGAATTAAATGATATAAAAAACAATTTTATCAAATATATTAAATAACAAAAATAGCCATGTGTTGACAAAACTCATATGTTGAAAGAAATATATATTCATGTGTTGAAGAAAATATTCATTAGTTGAATAGAATAACGAAGTTATTGAAATGTATAAAGCCGTGTTGATTAGATTTGAGCCATTTTGATGCGAACGATATTTATATTGATTATATTCGTTTTTATAATGAATATAGAAAAGGAAGTGATTTCAAAATCTAATATTTTGAAAATATTATCATTTATATGTTAATAATATGAAATATTCAATTTTGATTTAAAATTGAATATGAAGTTGAAATTGTTTTGAAAACGAATTTAAAACGATTTATAAAATATGTTTTGAATTGAAATCGACGAAATATGTAATATATATATATATATTATATATATATATATATTAATGGCCTGAACAGAACGCGCCGCGCCGCGGCAGTTCGCGAATCTCGACCATTGGCTTCAAATTGACGTTACGGGAGATCCGACCGTCGGATTCTCCTGAAACTGAGACCGTTGGGTTCATATAGAAATGAGATTTCCAATGAATATTAGAAATTTGAAATCTAACGGTTGGATTTGGAATTATGTCTAGATCAAATTTGGAAAAGGTCGCTGTAAGTGCAGTTCGACGACCGTTATTGGAAATCGACTGTACGAGTCTTGATAAAATTATTAAAAATATCAATAATTTATGTAAAATCATAATAAATGATTTAGAAAGAATTTAGGTGAAAAATTGCCTATTTAAAAGGTATAAAATATATTTTTATCAAAATGAACTAGTTATGAACTAGAATTGTAATCCAATATTTTTGAATAAATTAATTGGATTTGAAGTGGTTTTAAAAATAATCAGAATTTCCAATATAGAAATTGGAATGGATTTGAATCAAAATTATCTTTAGAATATTTCGATGTTGGATTTCGTGATTGTACAAATATGGTTGTAGAAATTTGAAAGATATATTTGTATCGTTATTTCCAATACGATATTTGTTGGTTTCAGAATTTGATATTGAATATAAGCCGATATATTTTCTATTTAGAGCCTTGTATTTAATATCAATTGGGAATTTGGGTTCGTCGTGAATGGTGTCTTAAATAACACTGTTCTGGAACCCAGTTTAGAAAAGAATAAATATTTTAATTAAGATTTAGTTAAATTGTCCAATTAATTAGCATTTAATTGACATTGAATTTAAATTGGTTTTTGGGTTTATGGTGAGCGTTGTTTTGACTGACACCTATTCTATACCCGATTAACAATGGAAAGTGATTTTGGGTTTATCGTGAACCATGTTTTAGGTAACATTGGTTCTTTAATCTAGTTAAAGACAGGATATTGATTTTTGAGAAGATTAAAACTAAGTGGAGTTTTAATGAATCTTTAATTAGATTAAAAGTGATCGAGAATGGAGTATCACCAGTTTTTATCCAAAGCGATAACTTTAATTAGATTTGAACGTGAAATGGTAATTAATATTTACCGATAACACCATGGTGTTAGATATGGAGTATCACCAGTTTTTCTCCATGGGATGGATATGTTGGGATTGGGAAATAAAATAAATAATTACTTCGGTGTGGTTTGCTAATCCCGACTAGTTTGGAAAGTCATAACATGGTTTGAGATGATATCCAAAGGAAGATTAAAGAATAAATTTAGAAGAATTTATCTTTGATAAAATTAATGGGAACTTTCCCTAAGAGTGTGAAGATTTGAATAAAAGCATATTCTAAATTGGAATGAGGCGTATGTTGTGTTTGTGTAACACTTGTTTATAATATACGTGGGTTATTCGGAAAGGCCGGGTTTATACCCATTCTGAATAACCGATTCGATGATAAATCAAAGATGAAGACGGTGGTTGAAGACCGGAGATCTTCACGTCGTTTGGATAATTATTGATGATCTTGATTGTGCTATAAACCCAAGAGGAGGAAATCAGTTGGTGATGGTCCAGACATACTTGGAGATCGATGGATATGCGAGGAATAAGGTTCCTCCGGTTTCGTTCAGACCCACATCGAACTTGTAAATGGACTGTGTGTCTGACATTGGATTTTATTCTGTGTGATCGATTTCTATTAAATATATATCTGTTTGGCGGCGAAGAATTTATTCTCTTGCTTAACGCCCTTCTCTGAGACGTACGAGCTTAGAGGTTATGTATCGATAGATATCAATCACATGACATGAATTGCCTACGTGGCATGCCTAAGTAGCAAATGATCAAGGCTTCCGTTGAAAAGAAAAGTCTTGTGGTTGATGATCAAAGCACAACCTGTATGGCATAGCTTTGTGTATGGCATTAATTCGTGAGCCTCACATCTCGGTATGATTCAAAAACGGGATAAGGACCCAAGGAGTGCACGACGTTTCTTTCTTGCTATGGGTGATGTCAGTGACCTACCAGCCCTGACATTTATATTACTTTTACCTGTGTGGTTGTTGGATGCGAGGCGCCTCGGATATAGGTCCTTTAGGACCAGGAAACGTATGTTCAGGGATTGCCAATCCTCAAAAGTAAGAGAGGACCGGCCTTGTTGGTTCCAAGGATCACTGTGTGTGGTCCTGAGACATTTGCTGGAGTGTCTCGAACGGAGAGGAGCTTGCCCCTTGCCTCGACTCATGATGGAATCCAATTTCCAATACGTGATAATTCAGTTTTATCTATAGAGCCTAGTATGGCGACATACTGGTATGGGGCGCTTATGTCGTCTATGATTGATACTTATGATGGAAATTGCTTTGACATTATACACTTATAGTAATAATAAAAGATGAAATTTAGCGTATCAAGCATTCTTTGGCTATTATAAGGTAAAACACTATCCTCGGGTTTGCGTTGCATTGTGTGATGGGACCTGGGTCTTATAATAGCTTCATTTTTCTTTATTTAGCATTGCGCTGTTGTTTTATGCACTAGTGTTCTTGGGAGGAAACCCATTCCATGTTATATGGCGTGGTCCCTTGATTTACCTAACTTTAAAAATAAAGATTAATAACTGTTTTAGTTCTCACACCAGTCACGTGACTGACCTGGAGTTTAATGTTTTAACCAAAACTCTAGGTGCCCTTATTTTCGACACGGGCAGCTAGGAGTTTTGGTTTTGCAGATTTATATTCACAGGATCCTAGTTTACAACTGGAATGATATTCGGAAAGCTCTGTATCCGTATATCTCTTTTCAGTTGTGTGTTTTATTATTTTTCCGCTGCTATGTATTTAAATGTAATCTAAATCTCTGATATTTGTTAAATGTGTAATATTTATTCATACTCTGTGTATTCTTGTATTCTTATGGAATTGTTGTAATAAACAATGAAATGTTCTTCTATTTGTGTTCTGATTCGTCTTGTTCTCAAAGCAATCCGTGCTTCCCTTCACGGGGAAATTCGGGTCGTTATAAGGTCAAAACATTTGGATCTACCTTGGAACACAGAAATTAATGGGCATTAACAATGAGTGGGTAGAGTTCATCGTCACCAAGGGTTTCTAGCTTTGGAGCCGAAGATCAGCGGTCAATTTTTTGAAGGCAAGTTTAACTACTTCTATTCTACTTCATGTTTTCATATTACATAAATTGTTCAGTACATATCAAGCAAACAACATATGTAAATAAGCTTCAACATGGAACTACTGTTGCAAATAAAATAAATTCAATTTGGATGGTTATTTTTCACATAAACTAGATGAATATAAGATTACTCAGCATGTTCATATATGTGATGTAAATTTATTGTGATATATTGTTAAAACACGGTTCTAATTCTTAGACTAAGTTAACAATGTTTTTAAAAAATTAATAAGTTTATAATAATAATAATAATAAACAAAGTTCGATAAAAATTAACTAAATTAATAGTAATAATAATAGAAGAGAAACTAACTGTGCAGTTTATAGAATGGAAACTTATCACTAAAGATATATTGGAAAGTTATTAAAATCAAGTCATATGCATGTAGTTATTGACCTTGAGGAAATTCTTATTGTTGATTATCAAACTTGTCTACATGTAATTATCTTTTCTGAGTAATGACAATCAACAACAATGGACATGACTTTAATTGTTATATGTATTATGACAATTGGCAGTACCTATTGTGTAAAATTGTTTCTAAATGCTTGTGGTACATGAATTTACTGATTTTTTCAAATATATATTATTTAAATGGTTATGAAAAATACTTATGTGACTAATTTGTTAGTTAATTAAATATGTGATTATATGATTGATTGATTGTTGATTTAAATCAGATTTTATACAATTGTTGTTGATTTTTTTGAGCTTAACTATTATTGCTGATTTTAATATGACAATTATATAATTGGTTATTGAAAATGATTTAAACCATTAACAATATATAGTATCATTTAAAATATGCTATAAAACAATCAACACGTTTTAGTAGCATTTTAGAATTGCCACGGAAATAAAGGTAACACACCATATGAAATTTTAGTCGCAAAAAATAAGCGCAACGAAAAGCTTTTAGCTGCACAAAATAAGCACTATAGAAAAGTAAAAAATTATCCAAATACAAGCCTTTAGTAGCGTTTGGAAAATGCAATGTAGAAGTTTTGGTAGTGTTTATCAAAATGCAACATAAAAAAAACTTTTAGTTGCGGGACCTGTAGTAGCGTCCTTTAAAATGCTACCAACAGGTTTTGGTAGCATTTTCCAAATGCTACTAAAGGCATTTTTTGGTTGGCCTTTTTTGGTAGCATTTTGGTTGACCAACACTCAAGTCTTGTTGTAATTCTTTCAAATAGTGGAGTGCATTGCTGAGTTGTAATTCTTGAAGTTGCCAAAGGCAATCCAGGATAAGTGATAGTTGACTCGTTGCAATTGAGACCAGTTGGAGCATGGATTTTCTCAATCTAAGCATCGCTAACTCCAGCAAACAGAAACTCAGATTTCTCCAAATTTACTTTAAGACCAACCATGATATAAAAAATTCAAGTGTGCTCATAATATTGGTTAGTGTGCTACTATCAGGTATGCAGAAGATGGTTAGATCATCTGCAAACGTCAATGAAGTGATACCTGGAGTGTTGCATTTTGGGTGATGGGAAAATTGATCATTATCAAACAGTTCGTCTAGCATCCTAGTAAGAAACTCCATGACTATAATAAATAGATAGGAAGAAATAAGGTCACCTTGCCTAATCCTTCTTTGCTTTTAAAGAAGCCGACAGGGAAGCTATTGACATTAACAGGGAAATGAGAAGAACTAATGCAGGATTAAACCCAAGCAATAAAACAATGGGGAAAGTTCATGTAACTCATAATTCTAGTAATAAAGGTCTATTGTAGTGAATCAAAAGCTTTCCTAATGTCAATTTTAAGCATAATTCAAGGTGAACTATACTTAGATTTGTAGACTTTAAGTAGTTCATGTGCTAACATGACATTGTCTAATATATTTCTTTCAGGAAGGCAGCTTCATTTGATGATATAAGTGTTAGCAGAACTTATTTAAGTCTTGAAGTAGGATTTTGGTTTTACATTTGTATATAGTATTGCAACATGATATTAGCTTGAAGGCATTGACATTGCATGCATTATTAACCTTAGGAATTAGTGCAATTATAGCATTGTTAAAAGACCCCATCATAATACCCTTTTTAAAGAACTACTAGATTGCATAACATACATCATGTTTCACCACATTCCAACAATTTTTGTAAAAAAAGTATTAAAGTCATCAGGCCCTCCACAAGAATTTTAATTAAGCGGGAACATGGAATTTTTATCTCTTCGTTAGAGATGGGGGAGTATAGAGCATCATACTGCTCACTATTAAGTTGAGGAAGCAATATAGGATTAATTTCCTCAATATTCGGTTCAAAATTATTAACATTTCCAAAAAGATTAGTGAAAAACTGAATAAGGGCATTTTGAATATCAACTTGAGTAAAATTTACCTTCCCAAACAAATCACTGACAACATGTATGGTTTCCTTTATTTGCTTTGCTTTCAAAGCTGCAGGAGAGAATGCAGTATTTTTATCTCCATCTTCATACCACTTAATTCTTTCTTTCTACTTGCTTATTAGAGATTCTTGATGAAGAGCATTCTTGTGATTATTAGAGTATAATGTTTCAACACTAGCAAGAGAAACATTGCTAGGGTCATTATTTATTTGAGTTTGAACTTGCATAAGGAGTTGCATCTAATGTTTAGATTGACCGCTTCCAGATCCAAATTTATTGCTAGCCTAAGTTTTTAAAAGACTTTTAACAACCTTTAGGTTTTTATGAAGGATGAACATAGGGTTCCAAAAATTAGGTAACTCCCATTTTAATTTAACAATGTTGAAGCATTGAGGATCCTCAGTCCAAGCATTGAAAAAAATTGAACTAGGTTTCCTTAAAATTTGTTGCTCACCCAGATGCAGAATCTGAGGAGAGTGATCAGATAAAATAGATGGAGGGAGCTCATTAGTTAAACTAGGCCATTTACTAAGAGAAATAACATTACATAATGCATGATCAATTTTAGAAAATGTACGTATACCATCTCTCTTACTATTATTCCAGGTGAATTCAAGTCCAAAGGAGTTGAATTCTAATAGGTCAGAGTCATTGATAGCTACACTAATAGGTCAAATTTCAAATTGAATAGGGGAACCTCCAACTCTAGTAGAAAGACGAAAAGGTGAGTTAAAGTTACCATACGCAAGCCATGGGCGTGTGCTGTCTAAATGCAGGTAGCATGCGAAATCAAGAATTACTAGCATGAGAAGAGTTATAATAATAGATAAATGTGAAGTAATAAGATGTAGATGATGGTATGTGTAAATTATGGAAGTGAATGTGCATACTCGAGGAGGTGATTCTCTAGAATCAATGAATAGTTGGATCAAATAAAAGTAAAATTCTACCATAACTAGCATCAAGTAAGTTGTGCAAAAAATCCCAGTTGGGATTGATATACCTGGCAACTCTGATTGTAAGGGCTTCATTCATCTTGGTTTCTAAGATTGCAAGGGCGCTTAGGTTGCATTTTCTTATTAATAGTTTGCATTGATCGAGCTTAATGTCTTAATGTGCACCCGTAACGTTCCAAATACAGATGTTTTGCTGCACTGGGAGGCACTTGAGTTTTAGTACCATTGATTACCTCAAATATTGTTATGATCTATTTTGAATCAGTTTCTAAAGACTTGGTTTTTGTGCTGCTATAAATGTCTTTCTTGGCTTTCTCTACATTATACAAGTTTGATTCGGTTGGTTTTTGTTACCCAAGGGGGGGTGTAATGCTATAGTAACGGTTAATATTGGTATTCTTTAGTCAAATTTATTTGCTTGAGATACGAGTTGCACAGAATACATCAATCTTAGTCATAGTTGGTCTGCTCTTTCCACAAACATTCCTGAGTGGTTTTCCTAGGTAGTTCTTCAGTTTCTTCCTTATTTAACAAAATATCACACAATCTGGGCAATGTTGCAACCAAGGCTGGATCATAATATAGCTGAACAGAGGTAGCATTACTAATTTTCCCATGCACAGTCTTTGCATTCACACTATTTAAATTATTGCATATATCTTGGTTAGGTTTTTATCTAGTTTGTTCGAGAGGTTCATCCAAGTTGCTCACTTGATCAGTCTTATATTTGGATTGTTCGGTTGACACATTACCCATTTTATTAATAACATGTTGATTAACAGTGGAGCATTTTATGTTTTCATCTATGTTACTACTACTAGGATTAGCTTTCAAGCATTGATGCTCATCTATCATGTATTTCAACCTATCAAAACTATTGCAAGTGTATAGGGTTTCATTACCGGTACCAACATTATTTACATTGCAATTCTAGTAGGAGATGTGCTTGCTTTATCATTGGATACATCAGCTTCTTAAGGTTGTTCTTTGTCATTAGAAATTTCTCCTTCCTCAAGAATGGTTCCCTCTTGACTTGCTATGTGTTAGACTACTTTGTGACTAGGCTACCCAAAGCAAAGGACTTGAATATAAACATGAATTGATTAGCAATCGCTCGGTTGAAGTGGTGGGATAGCATCACTCTCCGGCATTGAAAGCATCATCAGAAGACGCAGGGCAGTTTGGTCAAAATCACAACATTAGTATAAATTGGCCCAAAACTCCTATCAAACTACCTCATTTGGATCTAAAAACATAAATACTTGTAGCCCTCTGAATTAGCTTCAAGTAGGCTTTTGTTTAGCCCAATCGGCCTTACAGTTTGAAAGTTACGCACGTTTCCGTAAATGCATGCAGAACCAGCTCGTGGAGACCAGCTCGTGGTGATCATCTCGCCCTCCTCGGCATGTGAGCCTGACTCAGTTCTCCTTCATCACGACCCGCTCATGACATACCCATGGTCCATGACCCGACTCGTGGATCCCCTTAGACCACGACCTAGTTCGTGGTGCACACCATAGTCACGAACCGCCTGGACCGAACCTGCTTCAACACATGATTGTTGACCTATTCTTGAGGCTATGAACGCTCCTACTTTCCCGGATCGGATACCATGTGTCCTACCACGACCTGATCACCATAAGGGCTTTCCTACACCTATAAATACACCTCTAGAAAGCATTTTCAAGGAACTTTTGGCATCTCAACATCCATGGCTTCCATGGCTAACACTTCTCCATGAATAACCACCATCTTCCTCAATAAAATCAATGAATTCAGTGGGAATTATTCATTGCATTCGAGAGAGAGAGAATATTCATTGTAATTGTAATCCGTGAATGAAATGAGAAAATATGAAGTGGACATCGACTCGTTAACGTCGAATCACTATAAAAATCTTGTTGTCTCGCTTTTTCTTTTACTTTTCAGTTATTTCTTCATATCCGATGCTCTAAATACGACAATTTGGGTGTTAGGACCATTTTTTGTCTAATATTTTGGTGCTTTCACTGAGAACGAACTGATCCTCAACCATAAATCTTTTCATCTATTAATGGATATCGTAATTCATTGAGGGAAAATCCGTATTTGATTTGAATGATTCAATGAAGTTTTGCTTGGTTGGTGAAGAGCAGAGGGGCGGATCATAGTTTCAAGGATTAAGACAACGTTAAGAGCAACGTATTATATCATTATCACTGAAATTGCTGGGTTTATTATATCCTTCGGCCAGAATGCAATTGTTTAGGATAACTTCAAAGTATGATGGCAATGGGATATTTCTACCATGATTGAACTGGACATATATTGGATATCATTCCCGTTGGCATGGTGTGATTGTACTTTGGAAGGAGCAAATATGTGCCAACAAATACATGCAGGCATTCAGATGTATGTGGAGAATGGATGCTACGAACTCGGTTTTGGACGATGGGCTCGTAATCATGTTGAAGACGATCTGCAGGTCATGACAAGGGGTTGTGACCATATATATATATATATATATATATATATATATATATATATATATATATATATTACAATGGGGTGCTTTCACATATTAATGTAAAGTCACGTGGCGACAATTGTACATCGATCCCTTCCTATCCTTCCACCCGTCATTTCTCAACACTCACATCCTTCCCCTATCCTGCTCGACTCTCCTCCGGCCATGGCCTTTGCTCCTGTTCGGTCCCTGATCTTCTCCCTATTATAATATCCTTCCCGACCAACTGAACCAAGTGTATGAACAGAAATGGACTTCACTATTCAAGAATAAGAAGCGTAATGTGGGACAAAATGTCCCTATTAACATCTCTCCAGTATTGAACGATGAAAATGATGCTAGTACCTAAGGTTATCGAGGAGAGGATAGTACCACGATATGAAGTGAGTTTCATAGGTTTTTTCCTTAGACAAACCGTTGCCTTTCACTTCTATTCTTCAAACTTTGAAGCCAATCTGGGAAGTTAATGGTCAATAAAGCTTTTCAGTAGAATTAAGAAATAGTTATGTCGAGGTGAATCAGCAGAGTGCATGGAGAAGCTTGAATATGTGAAGTGTTTAATAAAATACTTGACCCACTCGTGAAGACATATCCCACGGCTCATGGAGATGTACCCGACCCAAACGAATGTGCGAACCGCGATCCGCGACCCGAAGAGGTGACCGCAACCAAAAATCTTGTTGAACCGCGATCTGCTTCCTCTTTAACATATATCATCATCATGAGCTCCACAAAAAGGTGCCAGTCTGGATAGTAAAGATCTTCAATTTATTCCTTCACTTCAGGATGAGTACAACTATGAGCGTGTCCATTTTATGGGAAAATCAAGGTTAAATGTGAAATACCATGCTAATGCACTACATGTTACATTGAAAGCTTTAAAAGCTATCCCAGAAAAACTTCTTAAGAAAATTAAGTTTCACACGCACAGAAATGCATCATTTGGCCTTTACCAATTAGATGATGATGGGGGGAAGAGGCGGTGGAGAACAGTATCATCGATCATTTGTACGATGACTTGTTTGACTTGCATATGAAACAACTGCAGTGAAAATAAAAGGCATTGAGGAGACCACGTGTATCAATTATAAATTGGATATGTGGCTTCAGAGTATAGCTTAAAAACTGCGATGAATAAAGCAAGGTACGGAGTCCATCTAAGCATATGGTCCCAGTTTTGGTCACGAGCTGGATTTGTTTGTGGGCGGTTCATGAAATATGAGTCACTTCAGGTGCCTTTACGAACTGACTTGGTTAATGGTGCCTTCACAAACCGGCCTGGAGCGAGTGCTCTAACCTGATCTAAGGGCATTAAATCAACCTCAACCGCGACCCGTAGTGACTTGCTGAATCACAACCCCGAAGAACCAACGACGTAAAATGTAAAACCAACTATATTTGTTACACTATGGGTTGGCTATTATTTTTATCTGATGGAAATATTGTAAATATTTTGAGTCATATTATACGTGAGGTTACATGCAAATTTGGATAGTCGGTTCATGGTACAACATGGAATACCTAGGTCGTTTACATGTTATGAACGTTACAAACTAGGATGAGAAAATCAGTGAGGAAAATATGGATCAACACAATTAGACAAAAGGATGATGTGGCAGTCATAACTTATATGGGATGTTCAAGTAATCAGCACGGAGCCACATATTCATGCACGAATCGATTGTATTAAGGTGAAAAGGAAAACATGGAACCGATGAAGCACGTGTATGAAGCTATGTTGCACATTATGGTGTATGGATTGTTTGTGTAGTTCACAACATCCCTGGACCCATTAGAAAGATAATCCTGTCAGCGAATCGAAACATAGCAATGAACCGCATCCCCGAAGATTAACAACGAACAAGAGTCTCGATCCAACCCAAGATAGAGTGATTTTCATGAAAAATGCATTTTTCTGATCATTTCAAAAAAGGCTCCTTCGTCCGAAATCAAAAAAATTGTGTGGTGCCCACATTTTCAACCTAACCAGTTAGGTCGATCGCCGCCGGGACCGTGGGGCCCCGGACCCCCACCGGCGCTGCGCCCGGACCCACCGACGGCTCGCCTTCGGCTCGGCATGTGTTTTGGCTGACAACAATTATCAAGGCTTGTCAATGAATTTTTGATGGATAGTCCGTGAATATCATAGCAAAGTGGTAGCGATTGGAATTCTTTCAAGAGCCATGACCCCTTGCTTTCTAATGTTGTTCAATGTGAGGAGTCCTTGAGGACATTCATCATGTTAATTATGTCAATATATGAGGGAAAGATTATTTCCTTATAGCCCCCTCTTCAAAGGTCCTAATGGAGTATAGACTTTACCATGCCACTTATGTTGTTCCTGAATAAGTAGGGACCATCTAGTATCCACAACTTAAACCTATCCCACATGCGGATCCTGGCATGACATTGATAGGGAGCAGTCCAAACACTATTTCGAAGATGACTCCGATGACCCTGATGATGATGATTCTCAATGACGGGCTACCAAGAAAGCGACTAAGGATCCTACCGTTACAAATCTACACTTCACTTGTATGAAGAATTGAAAGACATATGTCCTGTGGTCTACTACTGGGAGAACTTAGCTGACTTTGCAATGTATTACTGTTATCCACTACATTACTAAAGATTGATTTCCGTCATATAAGGGTCATATCAACACACCTTGGTGACCTAAGGCATTAGGAATATTTCTCGAACGAAACATCGAGTTGAGCTCAATTCCCTCCTAATGAAATCCATATGGGGGGGCAAGCATTAGCCGAGTCCATCGTCCAGTTCACCATTCCCAAAGAGGATGTACAAGGTGAAGAAGATGACCCCTTAAAATAATGAATGAAAACAAGCACTAGAAGCTATATGCAAATGGTGCAAAGGATGATTTACGGTCCGACATCGGAATTGAATTGATAACCCCTGAAGAATGGCTTGAAAGGAATTCCAGGCGAAGGTACGGTAACTCGCAACTTACCTAGAACAGGTAGAAGAGCTGCTGGATGGATTGGAACGTTACAGCACATCTCATGTCCCATGAACGGAAAATCAAAAGGCGAATAATCTGGCTAACCAAGAAAGTTCCGACAATCCAGAAGAGATGGAGATGATCCCGATTAAGACACTACAAAATCCTATCGTTGATCAGATGGAAGTTGATTCAGCATTGGTGACCGAACCCGGAATAGAGTCATGAACAAATCCATGATAAATTTCCTACGACAAGGAATGCTTCCGGCAAGGAGAATGATGGCGCACCGTCATCCTTAATGCCTCAAAATATGACATGTAGGCCGACATGGCTGAATTCATCTCTCTGAATAATTCGAAAAAATCACTAATCAATTTTACGCTCGACGGGAAATGTATGCGAATGAAACATCTAACGAGCAATGTTTTGTAATTAGAAAGTGAAGATTCACACTTTCACTCCACTAATCAATTATTTGCCAAGTAACTCATTCCCCAAATACTAGGGGCAACTAGAGATTTGAGCATGAATCATTCGGGACTACATCATCTAATTCAAAGCTCACAAGTCATAAGCTTGCGTGACCGACAGCCTTATTCTTGCCTGAAGGTTAGCGAGTTGAAAGTTTAGAATGCTTATGCCTGAATGATGATTGATTATCTGTGCACCAACCCTTATGTGGGATCGAAGGCATATCAGCAAATTCATGAGATATGACTATCTCAAAAACAGCCATGTCCTATTTCCTAGCAAGGAAAGTACAAAATATTCTATAAGCATGGATCCATTGTTTCCCTGCCAATTACCGTCCTAGCACCAGTATGTGATGTGCTACCATTAGCGGTACCGTCATGACTTTCTGACACTCTATCCTTACCCTCAGCATAGGGGCAAAAAGGCGATTCAAAGGAGATGCGACCTCATCACTCGCTTACAATATCTACCTAACCGCCATTGCCATTTCAAGACCCCGATCAAGGTTTATTCATTCTTGAGACTGCTACCCCACGATGGCTTGAAAAGATATCCTTCATCAGCTAAAGACTTTGGCAGCCCTTCATTGGCAGAGATAGCCATTTTTGTTCAGAATGATGCTCATGCCTTTAACAGTACCATGGAGTTGATACCGATCAGACTTCTAACACTCGCGTATAGAGTCTTGGAGCAAAACCATAATGAGCCTAACTGAACTGCTCGTCTACAAAGCCACTCCTTTTGTCTAAGGAAAGGTGTATAGCTCAAGATGGATCCAAAATGAACATCCACTCCTGGGCTCGCACGTGGCAGACCTCAAGATGATTGTGCATTGACTTTAGCATTTCAAAGATGGAATCCGATTCCAGATGGATACAGCTCGACCGTCTACATGGTTCGGTCCTATGCTCGACGCCATCAGATTACATGAATTCAAATAAAGGAGGCAACACTGCCCCTTGATATGCTCACTTTTCAATCATGAAATTTGCTTTTACATGTTTCCCAAGTTATTGACATGACTAACTTGTGCGATATGAATAATGCAGGTACCTGAAGTTCGGTGCCAATCACTCCTTAGATCGATCAAAGGAACGCAGGGCCTTGGCAAATGTTTTCTGACAGTTTGCTCAACTAACTCCATCCCACGAGTCGATGGGACTTGAAAGACTTAATGACTGTAAAATGACTAGCTTTACCGAGGAATTAGGGATTATGAGGTAGCGCCTTGGCGAGTGTGATCTGACTGCTTGCCCAAAAAGCACCATCCGCCAGAGTGAAGCATGGAGTAAGGACTAAAATTGAGTTTGAAAATGACACTCGAGATAGCAGAATCCCGCTCTTTGAATTAGAGTATAGAAGGAACACCAGGGAAAATGATATGACCGTCCGCCTAAACCACTCTAACTCTCATGATCCGAGAGAGTATAAAGGACGAGAAGATAATATCCACAAGGCATGAGGGTGCACCACGTTTAAAGACCGCCTTGATTCCACTCTACCTATGATACTATAATGGGAGAGTGTAAAGGCGCCATGGATTGGCGCCCCAAGAACTCCTACCCTGCTGAAGGATCAGGGAACAGACTGAAAGCTGAGTTCGAACTCCAGAGAGAGTATAAAGGCATAGATCAAAATGCCAGTCAAGTGCTCCTACCCCGCCGGAGTATCAAGGGTAAGCTAAAAGCTGAGCCCGAACCCTTCATGTCCGGACATGGGGCGAACGCAGTGTCAATCCTAATCAATCCTCAATAAGCCCTGGCCAGGCATCACATCGATGATTGATTGGGGGCACATATACACATAATACATGGCACACTCCATGGTGGTAGAAAAATAACATGCTACAAAAATTTTATGTTGTACCTACAATGAAAACTTATGATGCAATTTCGTTCATGACTTATTTATGACATTCATGAATTATTTATGACTTGACTAACTGTGAAATGTCCACTGTACACAACAATGCAAAAGAAACAAAATTTCATTTACTAAATGCAGATTTACAAAATGAAGCTGGACAAAAGGCGAGAGCCGCACTCGCAACTACTACAAAAGGCCAGTGGAAAAGAAACTAAGGTACGCATCCAGAAGGATGACATTGATGCCTAATGATAAGATTCCTACATGAATTAAGATGGCCACCCAAAAGAGGCCTTGAGAGTGAATTATTCAATGACATGTCATGCGACTTAATACTCATGACTGGGAAGGACCTGGCGAAGCCCTAGGATTCTTGGATTTCTACCCAGACTTAATTCGATCTAACGCGATCGTGACATTCAGGAATTTTATGAATTGAAGATTTCTCGGGCTATCCAAAATACACCTTCCTTCATCTAAATTCGAAAAGGATGTGAGCCGACTACTACCTGTCCATTGCCATTACACAGGACTTAGGGCATGACTATTAAAAATACTCACAAATGACATTGTTTATTTGTTTGTACTTGACTTATTTCGTGGTCTTGACATGCCATTTGAGGACCATGAAACGTATGCTGAGAGAACATCCATTTACCAGTCCCAAATGACTCCACGATTGGAAGGCTCACATACGACCAGACATGGATAGACAACCCTACCTGGCCTGCTAATTGGATGCACCATAATTGCTTTGCCCATGACTTTTCCCTTGATGCAAAGAGCAAACAAGAGTACTCAAGGCGACTACAATCTGACCCTTCACCGCTTGATTTCTATCCTTAGAGCTTGGAAGGAGACTAGGGCTTAGCATAGGCTGAATACCAACACTTCATTTTTGCACCCAACTCCGACTCATGATGCGAGGAGTGAACATGAATTCAGAGAAGATATGGATTCGAAGCGTACTGATCAACAAAACCCCCTAGGAATGGGGGCACACGATACGAGCCTTGAGCAACAAGCATCAATCCGTGAGAAATGATAGAATCAAAGTTCAAGCAGTGACAAACTTGGATCAGTCAAATAAAAACCACTTGCTCGAGTTGAGCATGAACCAATTAGGAGACATGCAACATGCAGTTTCGATTCTGAACATCATGGATGGAAACATAGGCAAAGTAACTACAATTAACTTTTACGCAACATCCCGCTGTAACAAGAAATACAAAGACCCCCTTTGTAATCTTAGATTCGATGCTGGGGGCACTAGCCATGATCTAGATAATGTGCATCAATTTTTTGATGGAAACCTGCTCGCCAGTTAGATTCGGCACCTCTCGAGAAGCGGTACTTCTCAAGATGATGTGGGTAACGACAATCATAGCCTTTTCACACGGGATGTTAGAATATCCTGTTATTCCCACAGATTTCAATATTAGACCACAATGAGACATGCTTAGAGGCTTAGATGGATTCAACCTCGAGGTGGATAGACTTTTATGACAAAAAGGTGTTAATGTCGAGATGGACGATCTTGATGCTTTTCCGACTAAAGAATGGAGCGCCTTCCAATTCCTGAAAAGATAAGGACAAAGGAAAGGCCCTGGAAAAGAATGATAAGGATGTGAAGTTCCAAAGCGAATCTATACCACTTATCGAGTCCATGATCTTGTTTGTCAAGCTCAATTGAACCAAGCATTAGAAAGAGGTTCAACAAGAATGTGATGACCATTTCGAACTATGCTGAAGCATAAACGGAAGGGCCCAACTAACTTCATAACAACATTTAGTCACTCGCATTTAACAAGCTTACTTAGCTCGACAACTGATCCGATGGGAGTAACTGAATTCGCTGACGCCCAATGAGGCAATCCTCACTATCCAACTAAAGAGAAGAGACAATATCAAAGCAAATGTGGTTTGACCATTCGCATATACAATTCCAACTTTTGCTAAATTGAGAAATAGTATAGAATGATCTGGGTCAACTAAGATTGCTGAACCTACAACTCATACCAGATGCGACAACGGGAAGTATAAAATCTTCAAGATTAGATGCCTAATTGACTCAAGTCAACCCCCATCGATTCTGGGGGCATAAGCCCTGACTTCGCTTGTCCTCTGACGACGTTGAGAGAACAAGCCAAATTTCGCAGACTGACTTTGAAGATGACCCTGGCTTGGAGCAAGATTTAAAGCATATGCACCATTTTTTTAGAACTTTGTAGGATGTGTCCTACCTGTTTAAATATGCTAGCTAATGGGTCAAATATGACTTCAAAGTTTCAAATCGCAGTTACATCAAAGTGAAATGATCCAGAGTGATTGTGGACTCCTTTGACCACGACCCGGAGTGATTATGGTCTTCGGATTCCTTACTGTTATGATTCAAGGCAATTTTAAGAACCTGGGTCAATATCAATATATAAATGACGTTCCACAGAGATTTAGCTCAACATATTCAAAGCACAACTCACCTGCGATAAGATGTACTTTGAGGGGCAAAATATTATCCTACTTTGTGACTAGGATATCCAAAGCAAAGGACTTGAATATTAACACGAATTGATCAGCAATCTCTTGGTTTAAGTGGTGGGTTAGCATCACTCTCCGGCATTGAAAGCATCATCAGAAGACACAGGGCAGTTTGGTCAAAATCACAACATTAGTACAAAATGGCCCAAAACTCATATCAAACTACATCATTTGGATCTAAAACACATTGAATACTTGTAGCACTCTGAATTATCTTCAAGTAGAGCTTTTGTTTGGCCCAATCGGCCTTACGGTTTGAAAGTTACGCACATTTCCGTAAACGCATGCTGAACCAGCTCGTGGTGATCGTCTCGCCCTCCTCGACTCGTGAGACCGACTTGGCTTGGCTTCGTCACGACACGCTCGTGACATACCCATGGTCCACGACCCGGCTCGTGGAGCCCCTCATCACAAAGACCCGGTTCGTGGTGCACACCATGGTCACGAACCGCTTGGACCGAACCTGCTTCTACACATGAATGTTGACCTATTCTTAGGGCTATGACCGCTCCTACTTTCCCGGATCAGGTGCCATGTTTCCTACCACGACCTGATCACCACATGAGCTTTCCTACAGCTATAAATACACCTCTAAAGGGCATTTTCAAGGGACTTTTGGCATCTCAACATCCATGGCTTCCACAGCTAATA
Source organism: Allium sativum (assembly GCA_030737875.1). Lineage (NCBI taxonomy): Eukaryota > Viridiplantae > Streptophyta > Magnoliopsida > Asparagales > Amaryllidaceae > Allium > Allium sativum. The sequence continues at coordinate 141,161,663 of CM060914.1, read as the reverse complement.
CTTCTCCATGAATAACCACCATCTTCCTCAATAAAAATCAATGAATTCAGTGGGAATTATTCGTTGGATTCGAGAGAGAGAGAATATTCATTGTAATTGTAATCCGTGAATGAAATGAGAAAATACGAAGTGCACGTAGGCTCCTTAACTCCGAACCACTATAAAAATCTTGTTGTCTCGCTTTTTCTATTATTTTTCAGTTATTTCGTCATATCCTGTGCTCTAAATACGACAATTTGGGTGTTAGGACCATTTTTTGGTCTAACACTATGACTTTCTCTCTCTTCTACAAATGAAAGTTTTTTGTTGCAGCCCATTAGTCACCAAATGTACTCTTACTTATAGGGTTTTTAAAAGTGATATTTTTCTTGTTACGCTTAACCTTCTTCCAAAAGTTAACTTTCGGTGCAGTAGTCTTCCTACTATAATTTTTCATACGATTTCTCTCTGGTATCGTTCTTAACAACTTTTTACATTGTTTGTTTCATAATGGCCTTCACTAGATTATGCCTTATAATTACTTGTTTTTTTTCTTAATTACCCATCTGGCTTGATTTCTTCACTGAGTTACCTTCACAGCTATCAGTACAGTGGCCAAACACTTTTCAAGTTGTACATATTAAAGGTTTCCGTAAGTAATTGACTCTAATTCTTTGTGTACCTTCATCTAGAGTTTTAACCTAGAAACCATCAACTAAATCTTTATCTGGTTTCACCTCAATTAGGCATTTAGTATACTCTAATCTTCCAATCTACTTTATCATCACATATAAGCATTTAAGTTTTCATAGACTACATGCAAGCTAGTTGATTCCAGTATGGGACCAAGCAAACAGTGGTATATTCGAGAATTTAACCCATATAGGTACTTCGTTAACAGAGCCACACACATTACTAACATGGGGATCATAAGTTTTATGATAAAGAGCTTATTTCTCATTATAATGGGCTTACCTATCAAAATCCAATCCTATCTTCCTCATTGGAGAGCTGAAATAATAAAAGAACACGCCAGATTTAACTGTCAAGGAACCTTTTAGTTTCCAAATCGATTTGAGCTTCTGCACAACAACAGTGAAAGATAGTGGTGCATCTAAGAAAAATCCAACAAGTGAATCTTTCCAAACAAGTGTTCCTGCTTCGACAATGGCATCAGTATGCTCCATGGCATCGTCAAAGAAAGTAGGTTGCATGTCAATAAGGGTGTACTTCCCCGCATTCCTTGGCAAATGCTGGAATATGGAAGTCTAACGCCATTGAATATTTTGTAAGAAAGTAGATTGAGGAAAAGCACAGAAGAAGAAGAGGCAACTAGAAATCTTGGGGTGTAGGAGGTGGTAGTGGAGGTGGATCTATGAATATGGGAATGTTAGAGGGAATATTATTTTGGTTTAAGGGGGAGGACGGGGAGATAAGAGAATCGATAGATGCTTCCATGGAAGTTACCATTTAAAGATGATATTAAAAATGAATACAAAAATAACAACGATTTTGTGTATGTTCCCAAAGAATATTGTTCCGAATGTAACTAAAAGATTGGGTCAGGAAAAAATACAGTACAATGTGGAAAAATGGAATATGAAATAGTAAACCTATATGTATACAGAAATTTACCATAATTAAATTGGAATTGGGAATTGGGAAATGTGTAAGTAAACAAAAAACAATATATAACTCATAAAAGAGAGAATTAGTAGTGGACTGAGTTAGTTGTGGTGGAAAAGGGATACATTTCCATAATTACCATTACGGTAAATTACAGAGAACATTTTTGAAAGAAAAAGAAAAGTAATAGAGATTAGTGTGAAGTAGAGGTTTTTACCATATTACGCACTAATCAAAAATATATACATTATGTAATGAAGAGAAATAATTTGCAACTACATTTCTTAATTGATGTTGTAACACACCTCTCGAAAAGCTAAAACAAAGATCTTTTAGCATAGTGGTTAGTGCGTGGTGTTGCTTTATGGGAGATCAGGGGTTCGAATCCAGTGAGTGTCACATTTGGTATCGGATCCTATAGCTAGCCGGAGTTGTGTGTGTAATGCTGTGGATATCAGTCGGTGTGGTACTGATGCAGGTTACATGCATAATGCATGGGTGGTGAGTGATATGAGGCAACGAGGACGTTGGGCTCTTTAAGGGGGGTAGTTTGTAACACCCCTCTCGAGTAACTAACATAAAGATCTTTTAGCACAGTGGTTAGTGCGTGGTGTTGCTTTACAGGAGGTCAGGGGTTCGAATCCAGTGGGTGTCACAGTTTTATATTATGAAAATAGATTTTCGCACATTTCCACCAACCAATTTAATGAAATGTGTAAAATATTTCCTGTAATAATAAAAATGTACAATATGGTAAATAAAGAAAGGTTACAACAATAAAGGTTGTGTTAAATAATAAGGAACCTAGGGAAAATGTGATGAACGGGGAATATTATGTATTATAATTAATGGAATGACATATAATAGATTGGCTTGTCCTAGTGTTTGCGAACAAATTAAATAGTTGTAAACAACTGTAAAATCTGTTCGGCTTTCCTAAACAACAAGGATTGTTGTAGAGGGTTTCGAACTCTGGGACCAAAAATATTTTAGTTAATAAATCTAATCAATTTATTCTAGGATTTTGATTGATTGAAAACACAGAAAATAACAGCAATTAAATAAAAAGAGAGGATTGGATTCACACTCATCAATACCCAACAAATAAATAAAGATCTAATTCATGTCTCTGTCACACACATGAATCAACGATAATTAGGTTCTTAGAAACAAAATAAGTAAATAACGATAAGCATAGCCCATGCAGGAGCTAAGCTCTTAAACAACCATAGACTATAAGGACAGATTCACTAATTAATTTCTAAAAGCCTAAAATTAGATCTAAATCTGATACTTGTTAGATCGAACATAAATATACCCTGTGAAGGAGCACAGCTCTTAAACGAAACAGAATATGAAGGTTCAGATCTAACCCTTGATTCAGATCCAGATCTACATGTATAAAGTCCTCATCTATTGGCTGTGTGATTCATGTTGAATCATATCTATTAGCGTCATCACCCCCTAATCAAGGGGGATTATCTAGACATAACTAACGAAGAAGAGAAACAGAAACTAAATAACATGAACATAAATACAATAAAAAAAAACAACTGAGAGAAAGGGAAAAGAAGAGTTTTATTCCAAGAAGAGAATTACAGAATAAAACCAAGTGTGTTACAATGAATGAGATACAATGTATTTATAGCTGATATGACAAAGACTACTTGGCAAATTCCATAGTGTGGGACAAAATCCCTTTTACAAAGTAGCACATAAATCAAATAGCTCAATGTCAATGCGTGTAGCGCATGAATGAAGAGCCTTGCAAATTACATGATATGGGACAAATAACTTAGCCCAATTAGCAACTAGATCAATGTGAATGCATGCAGATGTCATGGAAAATAGGTTGCGGGCTTCAACTCCAATTGCCTTGAGAATGAATAACAACTCCAAATGATCACTATGGAAAAGCATTGAATCTTGTCTTTAAAATATGCAGCAGAAGGCGATTGAATAACACTTTTTTTTCATGTCTTCAAGCTTTAATCCAGCTCTAAAATTCAACACTCTTCTTGCGCAAATTCTTCAAGCTTTTCAACAATTAAGTGCATTAATCCATTCATCAAAAATAATCTATAAACACAATTATAAATGCACAGTATCAATTATTTAAAAGGTAAAATAAGATAAACAAGCGGGTAAAATATACACATTTACGTGTATATCAAATACCCCCACACTTATCTTTTTATTCATCCTCAAATAAATAAACTAAGGTATGTAACACTTTCATAGGAAACACGATTGCATTTAGCGTATGCAACAAGCCATTAAACCCCTTGGTTTCCCTACTAGGACGAGTGTTGTCTCGTGAGGGTTTTCAACGGATACTACCAAAAAAATCCAAAGCGTCTTAAGTACGCGGATTAATATTTAAGGTTTTTCACATTCCAAGGATTTCACCTAACTTCAATAATAACGGTATAGTCCCAAATTGTCCATCCTATAATTGGTGCAATAATGAATATAAATTTTCAAGCCGAATCGTAATTCCTTGATAACACTGTAATTGTCTTGAAGGTTAAGAGCGTAGTGTCAACCAAAGTTCTACACATCGACAATGTTCACCCAATCGTTTATTCATTCTTTTTTTTTTGAATAATTTTGCACCAGTGTTACTGTATTGTATTGGACGTGAGTTATGCATAGATGAAGGAAAATTTTGTAAGTTCTAAAAATATTCTAGATAAGAGGCAAGTGTATTAGTTAAACTTCAGGCTACAAAAGATAAAGTAATACTAAGGCACATATGAACATTTTTATTTCCTTTCATCTCCTCTACTACAATCCTCACGTCCAGGTATGGTATAATGGATGTGGATGGAATGGAACTGAATGCTTTATAGTCAAGAATGATGAATGGCTATTTTATTCAGAGAGACTCTCTCTTTATTTCATTTTTTTCCTTTTTTTCTTTCTTTTTTTTCTTTTCCTTTCTTTTTTCTTTTTTTCTTTTTTCTTTTTCTTTTGCATGATGAATGATGAATGGAGATGGAATGGAATGATACCGCACATTATTTCATTTGATTCCTCCTCTACTAAGCGAATTATAACAAACACTTCATGAAAGGAAAGTTTTGTGCCCTAGTTACTCTACTTCTATAGCCTTAATTCAACACACAAGTCTTGATTGATGTTATACAAAAAGCTGAAAGGAATGATAAGCAAAGTTTCGTAAGTTAGATAACCCATATAAAATATGGTTATCCTACCTTAAAACAAGTACGGAGTGGGTAGTGTAATATTGGTATAAAAAGCGACGTTTTTGAACCTTTGAAAATAAATCAGCACAAGGTTCTTAAGTATACCAATATAAGAAAAACTTATCGAAACATGGATGTAATTCGACTAAAACTTGGGTTTGAGTAATATGGGGTAACAAAGAAGAACGCTACAATGAGTCATTTCTCCTTAATTGGGCCAAGTGGACTTTAGAACTTACAAGTTTGAAAAGATTGAGTGAGAAAAATATCATGCATGAAAACGAACTCAGAAGATCCAACAAATGTAGGTGCAAAATCTTTTTATTTCATGATTTTTTTATTTTCTGATTATTTTTACTTGCACATTCTAACATGTATAAAAAAGGTTGACACGCTTACTCCAGAACGCGACAAACATCTGAACAGTCTCAAGCTGGCATCTTAAAAAGACACATTACAACTCAATGAATAACATTCCCATCACCCAACAATTCAACTTATCAAAAAAGAACAAAGGTGTTATTTATGAATTTAAGTTAATCCTTGTTCAATGAATGATCTACTTCATAAAATTTGATTGCTGATGTGATGTAAATTCCTCCCCCCCCCCCACACTTGAGTGTGACTGTGTCCTCACAGTCTTAATCAGACATATCTTAGTGAAAGGAAAAATGAAATAAGAGACTATTTACATATGTACAAAAGAGGGTTAGTGCATATTACCGAATGTAATGTGGGTCATGGAGGACCATGAGTTCTTCCTCTTAGTTTGGTATCGGTTCCAAGTAAGGTTTAAGGCGTTGACCATTGACCTTATAGGATGATCCATCGGTTGGATTCTCAATTTCTACCATACCATACGGAAAAATAGTCCGTACAGTGTAAGGTCCTGTCCATCCACATTTTAACTTACCCAAAAATAAATGCAATCTTGAGTCATATAACAAAACTTTTTGATCTGGCATGAAAGTTTTACGTAAAACAGATTTATCATGAAAAACTTACATCTTTTCCTTGTAAATTCGTTCATTTTCATAGGCATCATTTCGAATTTCATCAAGTTCATTAAGTTGAAGCTTCCTATGTTCACCTGCTTGCTCTAAATCAAGATTCAAAGTTTTTATTGCCCATAATGCCCTATGTTCTAGTTCAACTGGCAAGTGACATGGCTTACCAAAAATCAACCGATAAGGGGACATAACTAAGTTTGTTTTGAAAGCGGTGCGGTAAGCCCAAAGAGCGTCGGTTAACTTTTGGGACCAATCTTTACGATTTCGATTCACAGTTTTCTCAAGGATTTGTTTAATCTGCCTATTCGACACTTCATCTTGCCCACAAGTTTGAGGACGATACGGAGTGGATAACTTGTGGGTTATCGAATACTTTCTCATGAGGGTTTCAAAAGAACGATTACAGAAGTGTGTTCCATTGTCACTGATTATTGTGCGAGGTGTGCCAAACCTAGAGAAGATATTTTCTTTTAAGAAGCGCACAACAACCTTGTTATCGTTTGGTTTGCATGGAACAGCTTCGACCCATTTGGAAACATAATCAACAGTTAAGAGAATGTAAAGATTCCCAAAAGAATTAGGGAAGGATCCCATGAAGTCTATACCCCACACGTCAAAAACTTTGACTTCTTGAATTGGATTCAGGGGCATCATATTCCGTTTAGAAATTTTCCCTAAAAATTGACATCGATCACAAGTTTTGCAGAATTCGTAAGCATCTTTGAAAAGGTTGGGTCAGTAGAAACCCAATTGGAGGACCTTATTGGCAGTCTTTTTGGGACCGAAGTGACCACCACAGGCTAGGTCATGGCAGAAAGAAATGACACTGCGAGTTTCAGTGTCGGGAACACACCTTCGAATGATTTGATCTGGACAGTATTTGAAAAGATAAGGGTCGTCCCAATAAAAATGTTTCACTTGGGAAAAGAATTTGTGTTTATCCTGCTTAGACCAAGAAGAAGGTGTCTGCTTAGTGACTAAGTAGTTGACAATGTCAGCGAACAAAGGATCAGTGGGCAATGAAAAGAGTTGTTCATCCGGGAAGTTCTCGTTGATCGGAAGAGAAGAAGACAGGGCATTGGGAAGACGAGACAAGTGGTCTGCAATAACATTGTCAGATCCCTTTTTATCCTTAATGGTAAGGTCAAATTCTTGAAGTTGAAGGATCCAACGAATGAGAGGAGCCTTAGCATCCTTTTTAGAGAAAAGATACCTAAGTGCGGAATGATCGGTATAAACCGTGATGTGTGAGCCAACTAGATAAGGCCTGAATTTTTCTAGAGCGAAAACAACTGCCAAAAGTTCTTTTTCAGTGGTCGTATAATTGATTTGGGCATCGTTCAAAGTCTTACTCGCGTAGTAAATGACATGAAGAATTTTATCGATGCGTTGTCCTAAGACAGCGCCAACAACGAAATTCGAGGCATCACACATGATTTCAAATGGCGGCTTCCAGTTGGAAAAGCAGATGATCAGGGCAGAGACAAGTTCATTTTTAAGATGCTCAAAAGATGAAATGCAATCAGAATTGAAGTTGAAAGGAACATCCTTACCAAGAAGACTGGTCAAAGGTCGAGTGATTTTGCTAAAATCCTTTATAAAGCGACGATAGTAGCCAGCATGACCTAAAAAGGATTGGATGTCCTTAACGGATTTGGGAATGGGAAGATTCGAGATAACCTCAATTTTGGCTTTATCTACTTCAATTCCTTTATTAGAGATGACATGTCCTAAAACAATGCCATGTTTGACCATGAAGTGACACTTTTCCCAATTAAGAGTTAAGTGTTTATCTTTGCAACGGTTAAGAACAAGATCCAGGTGATGTAAACACTCAGTGTAAGAATCCCCGAAGATGGAAAAATCATCCATGAATACTTCCAAATATCGCTCGATCATATCAGAAAAAATGCTAATCATGCACCTCAGAAAGGTTGCAGGTGCATTACAGAGACCAAAAGGCATACGTCGGTACGCAAATGTACCAAATGGACAAGTGAAAGTGGTTTTCACTTGGTCCTCAAGGTCGATAGGGATTTGATTATAGCCCAAGTACCCATCAAGGAAACAGTAATACTCGTGACCGGCTAGTATTTCTAACATTTGATCGATAAATGGCAGAGGGAAATGATCCTTACGTGTTGCAGTGTTAAGTTTCCTGTAGTCAATGCAGACACGCCAACCGGTCTGGGTGCGGGTTGGGATAAGCTCATTAGCTTCATTTTGGATCACGGTAATCCCCGATTTCTTAGGTACGACATGAATCGGACTAACCCATTGACTATCGGAATTGAGTAGATGATTCCATTGTCAAGACATTTAAGGATTTCAGCATGAACTGCTTCTTTCGTGATTGGGTTTAGTCGACGCTGGGGATCACAAGTGGGTTTGGCATCATCAATAAGGTGGATTCGATGTTTGACTATCGAAGGACTAATCCCCTTAATATCAGCCATGGACCAACCAATTGCCTCCTTATTTTTCTTAAGGATGGGAAGGAGCAATTGTTCCTGCTCTAAAGTAAGGTCAGAAGCGATAATGACAGGAAGACTTTCAGTGACTCCTAAGTAAGCATACTTAAGATGACTGGGCAATACTTTGAGTTTAGATTTTGGGGACGACTCTATTGAAGAAACTGGTTGAGGGACAGACTCAATTGTGAGAGGCTCGACAGGAATCAAATCAGAGATATTTTTGGGACTATCTTGAAACAAAGTTTCATAATTTGACTCAATTTCATTATTCAGATGGTCAAGCTCAGATTCATTATCGTGGACAACATGGATTTCAGAAAATTGGTCCACATTAGAGTTAGGAGAGTTTTCGGTTCTAAAGATGTTTAGCTCGACAGACATGTTACCGAAAGAAAGTTTCATAGACCCATTTCTACAGTTGATAAGCACATTAGAAGTTGCTAAGAAGGGTCGTCCTAGAATCAAAGGCATCTGGTTTGCCGGATTGCTTACCTGTTGAGTTTCTAGGACAATGAAATCATCTGGAAAGATGAATTCGCCTATTTTGATCAATACATCCTCGATTTCGCCCACAGGTTTCTTAATTGAACGGTCAGCAACTGAAGGGTAACCTTGGTGGGTTTCAGTTCTCCTAGCCCTAATTGGCGATAGACGGAATATTGAACCAAGTTAACACTAGCACCTAAGTCTAGCAGGCATTTATCGATTTTCTTGTCCCCAATAGTACAAGATATTGTGGGGGCAGCCAGGATCTTTGTATTTCACTGGCATTGATTGGGACAAGACTTCGCTTAGAGTTACCGCTAGAAACACTTTCTTAGGTACATCTGTATGACGTTTATGGGTGCACAAATCTTTTAGAAATTTTGCGTACTATGGAACTTGTTGTATAATATCTAAAAGAGGAATGTTCACTTTAACCTGCTTAAATATTTCAAGGATCTTTTCTAGCTGATCCGTCTTTTTCCTAGGTTGGAGTCTATGAGGAAATGGAGCAGACAACTCAGTAGGTTGGGCTACTTGAGTTTGAGGATGGTCCTTGTTAGAAATTGGCTCACTGTTCTAAGCCGAGTTGGTCGAATTTTTTGTAGAGTTTGGAAGATTGTCTGGTAAAGCATTTGGGTTGACCACATGGTTGTCAATCTTTTTGCCGGATCTAAGAGTCGTGACTGCATTCAAGTGACTAACATTTGAATCTTGAATGATGTGAATTTGGTTGGGGTTTGAATTTTGTCCTTTACTGTTTTGAATGGGTTGACTTGGAAACGTACCCTTTTCCCATTCTCTTAATCTAGCGTTAAGTTGAGACAATTTTTTTGCAGTTCACTCATTTGTTGATTCGTGTTTTGCATATATGATTGCAAGGAGTTGTCTAACTTATTTTGATTTTCAATACTTTGCTTAGACATTTGCGCTAATAGGTTGCTCACCTCAGATAAATTCCCCTCAATCGTAGAAATACGTTTTTCATATTGGGGTGCAACTGTTTGATTGTGGAAAGGACCTGGTTCGAAGTGTGCTGATTTTGCCTAAGAGGAGGGTTCACAGCATTGTTCGAAAATGCTCGATTCGACGGTCTATTCATCAGAGGGTTATTCGGACCATAAGAAAGATTTGGGTGGTTGTTGGGTCTGTTGAAAGCATTTACTTGCTCAAGGGACTAGGGACAGTCGTTAGCCATGTGATTAGTGTCAATACATATATGACACATAGCTTGGGAAACGTTATTAGATTGAGTGTGTGTTCTAACAACGTTCAGAATGGCATCAACAAGAGTATTAGTAGAAGCAACGTTCAGAATGGCATCAACAAGAGTATTAGTAGAAGAAGACGAACAAGAGGATTCAATAGAATTATACTGGATTGTGAATAGAGAGATTTTTCATTCGTTTGTTCCCATTGTTTCGATTTTTTTGCTAACTCATACAAAAATTCCCAAGCTTCTACATCGGTCTGTTTTATAAAATTTCCCTGACATATGGATTCTAACATTTGTCTGGAACTATTATCGAGTCCATCGTATACAGTTTGACATAAGACTATGTTTCATAACCATGATGGAGACAACTTAACAACAGTTCTTTAAATCTTTCTAAGTATTGCCAAAAAGATTCACCCCCTTTTGGTGGAAGTTAGTGATTTCATTTCTGACTCTAGCCATTTTTTTGGGGGGTAGAATTTTTTTAGGAAAACTGTTGTAAATTCATCCCATTTTTTAATTGAATCTGGGGGCAAGCTGCGAAACCATTTTTCTGTGGAGTCAGTTAGCGCGAATGGAATCAAACGAAGTTTAATACCATCCTCACATAACTGTTGTAATTTAAAGGTTGCACAAGCATATTCAAATTTGGTTAAGAAACTGTATGGTTCGTCATGAGAAAAATTACCAAATTTGGGAAGGATGTTTATCTGACTCGATCGGATTTCAAAGTGATTACCCATAGGATTGGGGAACTGAATGCAAGAAGGGACAGAAACTCTATCGGGAAGAACTCTATCCATCAAGGTGCGAGGTGCAGGCTCGTTAGCCATTTCTAATTGTTGTTCGGGAAAACTGGGTTTTGAGGAAAGAGAAGGTGGTTCGATTCTAACTAAACGACGAGATTCTTGGTCACGAGTCCAAGTTTGCATGCACTAGAAAGAAGAAGAAGGGAGTTCATCAAGGATATTTAGACAGTGGAGGAGTTCAAAAAGTGGTGAGAAGGGGAAAAATATTTGAATTTTTTTTATTTTTTTATTTTTCAAATTTTTATTTGTTTTTGCGGAGTTTTGAATTTTTTTTTATACACAAAACAATCACACACAGAAATTAGCTACAAAGAAAATTTCTATCCTTAATGGCTTCTAACTCAAAATTATATAGTGACACATTTGATTACTTAGATCAAAAGATTTCTCAACCAGTTAACGGACAGGAGTTATCGGTGCACCAAGAATCAACCTAGCATTGCAGCCGAAGGTTTAATTACCTTCAGAGTAACAACCGATATACGAATCACCATAATATTTATAAACAATTATTTCTCTGCCGTAGTCTAGACACCAAGAAATAATTCATTCCAAATGAATCAACTATCAAAATAAAATTAAGCCCGAGATGAGCCTGCGACTCCCTTAAGTCCAATGTCAACCGTTATTATTAGTTAGATTCTACAATGAAATGCAACTTGTGGGCTAAGGAAAGGGTGATGAAATCCCTCGCCTTATGTGAATTCGCGTGTTGCCCTTAACAGAATGAAAACAGATGCAGAAATAATAAACACATAAATTAAAAGATTTTACAAGCAAGCCGCTGCCTCTGTAGAAGATTTTACAAGCAATGTCTATATTTTTTTATTTACAGCAGTAGTCCTTGTAGATTTTTAAGTAAAATCTCACCTAGATCGGCAGTCTGTCCAGTGCAATTGGGTAGCGCTAGCGTGTTCACACCCCACTTGGTGTGCAACCGCTCGAACCATGAATAGTTCGCTACTTTCTATTGTTGTTGCCTTCTATTAATTGTTTGACTGCGCTACGGCACGGGTTCGGGCAAGGAGCCCGATTTTTTTAAGACCTTTTTAAAATTTCCACTTTACCATTTTTCTAAAAATTTCTCCTTTTTCTGAGAGAGAGAAAATAATACCGCCAAATTGAAATCAAAAGGAGAAAACTAAAAAAAAAGTGAAAGCTTAAGAAAAACAAAATCAAACTTCAACAAACAATTAGGCAAAACCAAAACGTTCAACAAATGCTCAAATAAGATAGGCGTATCAAATTCAGACCAGACTCAGTTAAAATCATGCACTCAAAATAAAGGAAAATAGGACGTTCACATTATACATCTCATACCCAATTTTCACTCATAACAAATCACAAATAAAAAAGGAGGAAGAAAATTGCTTCCTCTTCGATTTTTTGGCAACAAATTTCAGATCTTCGGTTCGATTTTTTTCCAGAATAAGATTCCTTCCAAGCGTTTTGCACTGCTTCGATTTGGTGTGATAACGGGTGCTGAGCTCGTCCGAATTTGGGGGTTTCAGATTGGTTTCGATGGTGGTCTATCGGGTTCGAGTCCGTGCGATTGGGTCTGCGATTTTCAATTTCGGAAGTGAATCGGATTCGGTGCAGTGAACGGAGAAGGAGGGCAATCGGTTTTTGGTAGTAAGGATATGGTGAGGGTGATGAGGTTGTTGTGAGACAAGGGAAGGGTGGCGTTCGGACCTTTGTTTTAGTGGTACTAGATATTGAGAGAATTGGTGCTAATATTTGGCAGGGAGGTGGGGAGCGAAGGCCTTGCATGTATTTGGGTAGAAGATGAATAGATGATGGCGGTTGTCGTGAGACAAGAGGTTGGAATGATGGATAAAAGTGGTTCTCGGTTGTGATGCTCTGGTTATTGCTGAAGAGAATGGGGGATCTGGGATGGAAAACGATTGGAGTTTTTGGTGGTGAAGCTTGTTGATGATTTGTGATGTTGCGTGAAGAAGGATTTGGTACGGGCTGATTTCAGGAGGTTGCGACAGGTTGAGAGGAGGTTGTTTGTTTGTTTGTTTGTTAAGAAATTCCGACGATGGTTGAACTAATACAGGTGGTTGTTTTCGAGTTTGAGGGTGGAGGGAGAACGCTGGTTGAGGCGGGTTGGTGGTGACTGAAAGTGATATGGGGCGTTCAGGTGTTAGGCTTGTGGATGGAGGCTTTGTAGTGGATGGAAATATGGTGGTGATGATTGTGGTATTTGTAGATCAGAAGGTAGGAGGTGACGGGGAGAGGAGATTATAGGAAGTGGAAACGTTCTACAAGGAAATGAAAATAAGGCAGAAAAAGGAAAAAAATTGTAAAAAGATTTTTTTTATTTGTAATAATTGTAAAAAGGAAAGAGGTTAACATAAAGTTGGAAAGAAATAAGTGAAAGACAGGGAAAGAAATTGGAAAAAAAATTGGAAAGAAATTTCACAAAAATTGACAAGTGTTTATCTCTTGTTTGGACAATTACGGTATTAATAAATAATACCAAATCAATCAAACAAATTTTTTTTATAAAAGAAGGAAAATAAAAATAAAGCTAGCAATTTTTTTTTAATAATGGAAAAATAGGAAAATAAAAGTAATAATTTTTTGTTGTTGTTTTTTTTATATGAAGGAAAACTCAAGCGAAGAAAAATAAAAAAAATATATAACCCGAAGGATTTACTAATAATAAAAATTATTTTGGTCCCCGGTAACGGCACCAAAATTTGTTTGCGAACAAATTAAACAATTGTAAACAACTGTAAAATCTGTTCGGCTTTCTAAACAACAAGGATTGTTGTAGAGGGTGTCGAACTCTGGGACCAAAAATATTTTAATTAATAAATCCAATCAAGTTATTCTAGGATTTTGATTGATTGAAAACACAGAAAATAACAGCAATTAAATAAAAAGAGAGATTTATATAATAAGAAAAAGCAATTAGGGGATAATGACATAGATTGGATTCACACTCATCAATAACCAACAAATAAATATAGATCTAATTCATGTCTCTGTCACACACATGAATCAATGATAATTAGGTTCTTAGAAACAAAATGAGCAAATAAGGACAAGCATAGCCCATGCAGGAGCTGAGCTCTTAAACAACCATAGACTATCAGGAAAGATTCACTAATTAATTTCTAAAACCCTAAAATTAGATCTAAATTTGATAATTGTTAGATCGAACACGAATATTTCCTGTGAAGGAGCACAGCTCTTAAACGACACAGAATATGAAGGCTCAGATCTAACCCTTGATTCAGATCCAGATCTACATGTATAAAGTCCTCATCTATTGGCTATGTGATTCATGTTGAATCATATCTATTAGCGTCATCACCCCCTAATCAAAGGGGATTAGCTAGACATAGCTAACGAAGAAGAGAAACAGAAACTAAATAACATGAACATAAATAAAATAAAATAAAATAACAACTGTGAGAAAGGGAAAAGAAGAGTTTTATTCCAAGAAGAGAATTATAGAATAAAACTAAGTGTGTTACAATGAATGAGATACAATGTATTTATAGCTGATATGACAAAGACTACTTGGCAAATTCCACAATGTGGGACAATATCCCTTTTACAAAACAGCACATAAATCAAATAGCTCAATGTCAATGCGTGTAGCGCACGAATGAAGAGCCTTGCAAATTACATGATATGGGACAAATAACTTAGCCCAATTAGCAACTAGATCAATGTGAATGCGTGCAGATATCATGGAAAATAACTTGCGGGCTTCAACTCCAATTGCCTTGAGAATGAATAACAACTCCAAATGATCACTATGGAAAAGCATTGAATCTTGTCTTTAAAATATGCAGTAGAAGGTGATTGAATAACACTTTTCTTTATGTCTTTAAGCTTTAATCCAGCTCTAAAATTCAACACTTTTCTTGCACAAATTCTTCAAGCTTTTCAACAATTAAGTGCATTAATTCATTCATCAAAAATAATCTGTAAACACAACTATAAACACACAGTATCAATTGTTTAAAAGATAAAATAAGATAAATAAGAGAATTGTTTGTAGAGGAACCCTACCTTCTCACTTTTTTTGTACAGCTTAAGCCAACATTTAACTACATATGTCAACTCAAAATTTCATAGAAAATGCAGATGGTTAGAAGAAAAAAGTTAGAGGGTGAGAAAATAGAAAGAAAAGGTAGAGAAGAAGAAAAAGAAGAACATAACACAACAGAATCAGAGAAAACACGAATCTCACAGCGGAATGAATAAAATATAATATATCAAAGCTCTTTGCACAAAGAGAAAACTAGTGTATATACATGGATACAGTCATTAGAGTACACACCAAATCAGCCTATATAATGTTGATAAATACCACACATGCAACGAAAATAAATTAATATGAGAAAACATGAGAATACGTCTCGAATCCAGCTCCTCTCCTGAAGCTCCAAGTGAATCCAGTGTAACTTGAAAAGATACTCAGTCTAAACCGAGTATTACATAACACTACACCAAAATAGTGAGTTGCCAACACTTATTTTTTTAGTTGTCATCAGTTATACTCATTGGGGGTACACCAACCCTTCTAATCCGTTGCTAACAAAAAAAAGGGTTACTAAAATATAAAATATTTTTTACTTTAAGCTAATTTCGTCCCAACGCTTATTAACATCAAAATAAGGAATAACGAGGACATAATGATAAATAGTTATTTGTCTTATGCTTCCTAAAGCTTCTTTTCTTTTAGGCCGCAAAAAATTGAGATACATGATATAAAAATTGGGGTTTACGCATGTTTTCAGTTCCTCATATCTTCTTCTCGGTGCAAATAAGGATTATTATTTAGGATTTGAACAAGGGTTTATCGAAAAGAACGTTCTTCAATTGAATCAAACCATCATAGCCCCAATTTGAAGGTACTTCTATAACCTTGGTCAGTAACTATTCTCTTCGGGTTTTTATTTATGTTGATTGATGAATTAATTATCATGGATCTATAGTATCAACTGAAAAACATCCGATTTTCGTATTTATTGTGTAAAATACTTATTATTTGTTAGTTTTTTAATATCAAAATATGTAACGTCATTCATTTGTCTTTTTTCAAACTGAAATGATTAGAAAGTTTGAATCTTTATTTTGTAAAACTTTAGCTTTAAATATTTATAACATCTTTGCATTAAACAAGACCTCATTTGACAGACTCCTACCTGTCAAACTTTAATACGATTATTTATTGCCTTGCTACAAAAAAATTTAAGGTAGGAAACCAGTTGGTTATGAGTATAAGGACAAAATTGCATTTAATTGTTGTATTTAGTGCA
Source organism: Allium sativum (assembly GCA_030737875.1). Taxonomy (NCBI): domain Eukaryota; kingdom Viridiplantae; phylum Streptophyta; class Magnoliopsida; order Asparagales; family Amaryllidaceae; genus Allium; species Allium sativum. Next base: position 141,145,572 of record CM060914.1, on the reverse strand, counting down.
AGTATACATACATGCACTGACTATGAAAAAACTAAATCAAAAGCAACCATTAATTCTTCTCTCAAAATTCAATTTTAGTAGTAAAAAAACATTCTTAGCATCTCCTATTCTTGATTGCATGCGAAAAAGAAATGAAAATAAATTCTACAGTAACAAAAATTTAAGAATGGAACAATCTTTTAGAAAGACTTATGAATCAATATTTATGTGATTTTGGGATTTATAAAGGACATAGAAATAGAAAGAAGTATTAGTGCTAAGGAAAAAATGATGTTAAATGACTATGATGGATAACGGAAATTTGCACCTTTCCGTTCCATGTTCCATGTTCCATAACTTTCTATTCAATGATACATGCAAAACATAAGCAGAAATCAGGCATTGAAATGCAAGAAATGATTATGGTTAGCCTTTAGGCTCAGTTTTCGCTCAGTTGCGATGAACCTTTAAGCTGAGTTTCGGCTCAGTTGCGATGAACCATTAGGTTCTTGAAACAGAGCCTAAATGCTCAGTTGCGATGAGCCTTCAAGCTCGTCGAAACTGAACCGACACAGAGCATAAAGGCTCAGTTTCAGCAAGCCTAAAGGATCATCGATTCAGAGCCTTTGGGATCAATTTCAATGAGCCTGAAAGCTCACTGAAACTGACCTCAAAACTGAGCCTAAAGGCTTATCTTGATGCCACCAATGCCTTCCCTTGAAGAAGGACATCGCATGGAAATGTTCTGCATTGTTATATTTATATTGTTTGTGATGTTATTCATTTATCTATATACTAGTTTTTGTTCCTTCTCTTAACCATTAGTGGCATTATGAACCTTTTTGCATTACCCATGCTTTTTGATAGCATTTTTGCTTATGTAAGCATCTATTATCCACATAATTCTCTCTCTCTTTGTTTCTTCTTTTTTTTGAATGGTTGAAGTCGGACTTACTTCATTAAATTTCGGAAGAATTTGTAGATTTTGTTGTTTGTGTTGCATTGTCACCCCTAAGATGGATACATTGTAAACTATTTTTCATTTTTATATTGCACAGGATCTAACCACTGTTGTGATCATTGAAAATGAATGTAATCTTAGTATCTACTTTTTATGTCCCTTAGCTGACTTGAATATATATGGCAGGCTCCAGTGGAATACCCAAATGTTGATCTACATTATGGAAGTATTTTGCCTGCTTATGGCGGTCAAGTTGTGGTGCACTCTCAAGATAATTTTTTACTTGATTTATTCTATGAATGATTTCTTAATTCAGTGATATTCTAATTTATATATAGTGACTTTATTCAAATGCCACCTTATATGATGGGAGTCCTACCACCTGGTGTGCCATTACCAATAGATTCAGTCGAGGAGCCTGTTTATGTTGATGCAAAGCAATATCATGGTATATTGATGAGGCGTCAGTCTCTTGCTAAAGCTAAATCAGAAAATAAACTCATAAAAACTACAAGGTAAGTTCTCAATGTCCCGACTCCACTTGCTTATTCTGTTCAATTTTTATTGAATATCGACGCCAAAGGTGATAACTATTCTTATATTGTTACAAATTCATAACAGATAGCACGGTTTTCTGGTCTTCAGATAATAAACTTGCAGCATGTCAAAAAATATTTAGTGCTTGTATTATTCATTTCATTTCACAATAATTGACAATAATTATCAACTTCCATGCTTGTAGTTTCAGTACCATGTCAATGCACTTCACTGGAATTTTAATTGGAGATCTGTTTTTTATAAGATGAACTCATCCGATAAGTTATCATAACTTGTTGAAGAATCACATACATGACTGTGTGAATTTAAGAAAACCACTAATGCACATGCAAAAATAAAGAATAGTTACTAAAAAATCCACACTATATTCTGCTTTAGCTTCTGCTAAGTTGGACAAGCTTTGCATGTATGGCTGCTTAACCATGTCATTTATTTTTATTGGAAGATGATTGAAACGAAGTTGGTATGCTGGTTCATATATTTTGTGAGGTTTTATAGAAAAAAAGACATAGATAGTTTTTGGTAACTGTATAGCTAATTGTTTATTTATTAGTACAAAAATGTAAGTGATTTTTTTATTTTTATTTTTAGTTATTGTTGCTATGGAAAGGATAAGCTTGTTGAATTTACATGATTCAAATATTTATTTAAGAGGGAAAGAAATTAATTAATTAATTCAATTAATTATGTTATATGTGGAAATATCTGAGAGGATATTTTGATAAGGAACAAATTGATTACATAATCAATTAATTTATTAATGGATTTATAAATGAGGAAATAAGTATATTTATAAATTCATTGTTTTTGTAATATATAGAAATAAATGATTGGCTTGGAGAATCAAGTGAGGAAGGAAATGTATGGAAACCAACTGATTTACTTTCTTTTACATTGCAATCAAATCGCAAACATTTGGAAAGATTTCAAGACGATCAAGGAATAAATTCTCTTCACCTCTAATCAGCCTTTCATCCTGAAGCCTATTCAAATTTTAATATTTGTGGTGTGTGTATGTGAGAGAGCCTCCACCATTATCCTCTTCCTCAGTATACCCTAATTTCTATAGTCAATCAATTTGGGGTCTTGAGTGCAACAAGTCTTTGAAGAAATTGATGATTCAATTTGTCATTGTAGGGTAGTCTCTCCAATTTGCTACCTACACTTTTGTAATCTCTCTCACTCTCTTTTGTAAGCTTTTTTTTTGGCATAGCCGACCAGTTTTGTAGGTGACCGCAAACAACTTTTATTATAACTAATAATAAAAAAATACAATATAGTACAGGTGATTGTAGTTAGCAATCAACTACATCGATTTTTAAGGTAGAACATCCACCGTGTTCCATCCGCTCTAGCTAACATGCTAAAAGTACCGGAGCTAGTCTAATTTAACCAGTCTACAAATAATAGTCTCCATGCAAGGAGTATATAACTAGTACATTGCATACTTGAAAACAAGTCCTATTACATAAGTGAACCCAAATCTACCCAAAATAAATAACCATCAAGCATAATGTAGTAGCAATATCTTGCTCATGGGGTTCACAACTTGGCATGGAGAAAAGCTGAAAGCAACATTACTTGGCAGAGTCCATGTGCCAACCTCGATCCCATAACTCTGTGCACCATAACATTGGAAGCAGGGACCAAAGAGTACCTCATCACATCCTATAAGCAGATGGAAAAATAACTTGGTGGACATCACATGTTGGGACAATGCTAAGATGCGGGAATGGAAGGATTTGATAATGCATGAACAAAATATTTTCCAAACACAGTGGAGATAAACCATGTGACGGCCCGCCCCGAACCAACTGACATTTCCCCGAAATGCGTTGTGTGAATGCCTGACCAACATGGGGTGGTCGTAAAAAAGGAAAGGGTTTTGAAACTATGAATCACTAAAGAACCTATAGTATATCTCACAGCACATGGAATAAAATATAATAATAACATACTTGACAAAAAACAGGCGAGACAGTGCATAAGCTGAAAACTAAACCATCGTAGCAGTGGAACCCAAAGTACAGCTTATGATCCAAACCATCATTATTACAACTTCAAAATACTGTCTCTAAAGAAAAATAGAAAAGGTACACTACTAATGTCCAAGGTAGTGACCAGCAACAGCACAGGGAGAATATATGTAAATAGTAGGTGGAAGCCTCATGCTCGTCTCCGGACAGCTACACGCGCATAACCACCTAACCTATCTCTAGTTTGCTCGTTTAGGAGCACCAAGAGTAATAAGAAGAGACATAAAACTCTGGGTTTGACAAAAGTCTAGTACGAGCGATAACAGTAAAATAAAACAATAACAGGTATAAATAATCATACCTGAACCTGGACCTGGAACCAAAGAGTTAGCATAAAAAGATGTACATTACTCTAAGGTAACACTAGCATATAGTGTAAAAATGGGAGTGTGCTTGTTGTGGTGATAGCAAACATCAAACATAGTAATCATCCTCACATCTCTCACTCAGTGCGTAAAGCATACGATACCCACCGCTTTGATCCCCAAATCTATTGGGGCCATGACGGCAACTCCATACAACTATTATTATGACCATAATTCCCTGATCTATAGTATATAACCCTACCCAATCCACACATCCCTAGCTCTAGGTTAAGGGCCAATCAGTCCACACTTCCCTGGATCTGGTTCATGTACATGACCCCTCTCTTCAATGGTGAACCAATGTTACAGATATCGATAACCACTTTGCACACGTCCCGCAGCAAAGCCCAACTCTAAAAGTTAACTCGTTGGTTCCCATCTGGATCCTGAGTGATAACTTCTCATTTGGACTTCCTTTACATCTCGGGTTTTGGTTGAATTGTAGTTATTCTTCAGAGGAATTCACAATTGTCATTGTTTGGTAGAAGATTGAATCTGGTTCAGTTTGGAGTCATCATCTTGGTTCAGGTCGTGTTTGGGGTCCTCGTCAGGGTCAGTTCGTGGCTTTTGACCCCCCCGGTTCGTGACCACCCCCCCGGTTCATGACACCCACCCCGGTTTGTGACCACTCCCTGGTTCGTGACCACCCCCATGGCTTGTGACCAACCCCCCCCCCCCGCCCCTTGGTTCGTGATACGCCCCCGGTTCGTGACGCCCACCCGACTCGTGATCCCCTCCCCGGCTCGTGACACCCTTCCCTGGTTCGTGAGTCATCATACTGGAGCGGTTCTTAACCATCATCTTGGAGCGGTTCGTGACCATCATCTTGGAGCAGTTCTTGACTGTCATCTTGGGGCGGTTTGTGAGACATACCCCCTTCAAGAATCGAAGTTTTCCTGGGCGATTCGTGAGGCATAACCCTTCAGTAACCGATTTTCTAAATTTTTTCTAGCAAGCTAATTTCACCAGATGATGACGTTTCAACCATTCTAACCTTACTATGAAGTCACAAAACATACTAAACAACAGTAGTAACATGTCGAATCAACCAAAAACACCAAAATATCAATCACATGAAATATTTTAGATCAAACATACCCAAAAGTATGATTTTCCCCTTAATCCCCTTAAGCATTTTTTTTACTATAAGATTCGCAAACTTAATCCAAATTAACCCTAATTTTCACCAATAACATAAAATATTATTTTAGAATTTCTACATATTTTTTGCAGATTTTTATGATGCATAATTTTGCTAATTACCAATAATCACCCCTAATTAGCCGTAATTAGTGAATAAAAGTGCAAATCACTCACCTTAGCCACAAATGAATATTAGATCTGAAACTATAACTGATATGGCACGAATTCCAATTTATAACAGCAGCTCTATCTCTGATTTGATGCTAATTTCTCTTGGTTTGATGTAGTTTTGGTTAATTAGCAATTAGAATGAGATTTGGAAGATGGAGGCCATTGCTAGGGTTCAAGGAAGGTTAGTGGCGGCTAGAAAATGAAATGAAATGTTTTCCCAAACCCTTTCAACCCTCCCATAAACCTAATCCCGAAATGGGTTACGGGCCTGACTGTAATAACCCTATTAAGCCCAATTAAGCTATTTTTCATCTTCCAAACATTATTTCAGCCATATCTCACAAACAGTAAGTCTGTTTGATTAATGTGACCAATCTAAGGAATGGTAAACAATCATCCAAATCTAATGGAAGCAGTTTCAGGTCAAAACTCCTTACCAATCAAAAGTTATAGATGAAACAAGGTTCGCCAGGGGCAAAATGATCATTTAAAATTCGATAAAAAAATGTGAACATGGGAAATGACCCTAATAGTCGTTTCCCAAAGTTACACGACCGTACGACTTCGTAAGAAAATAAAAAATATATTCTACGATCCTCCTATATGTAGAATGCGGGTGGTTACACTCTCCCCCTCTTAAGTAATTTCGCCCTCAAAATTCCTTAACCAAAACATACAATGTTGTCCCGCATGCCTATCAACCATTTACAAAAAATCAAAGATACACAATAACACAACATGCTTATCCTAGCATGCGGTTTAACTATGTTGCTAATAAAACCTTACCAGGCAAAGAGTTCTGGGTACGACTTCCTTATGTTCTCCTCTGTTTCCCAAGTACTGTCATTATCGCCCCACTGGACCTTAACCAATTTCATCGTCTTCCTTTGAATTTTCTTCGTATCATGTTCGACAATACGAATTGTTCTATAGCTCCCAGCTGCCTCAGATTCCACCTTTATATCATTCAACTGATCTGGTGAAATATTCATATCAGAATCGTGCATAAACTTCGAAAACTAGGAAACATGAAATACGTTGTGCACTCCCACCATCTTGTCTAGTAATCTAACTTTGTAAGCAAAATTCCCTACTTGCTCGAGAACTGGAAATGAACCAACAAACCTTGGTGCCAACTTACCTCTCCTGCCAAAACGAAACACACTCTTTAATGGAGAGATCTTGACGAATACCAGTTCGCCAGCATTGAATTTCAATTCTCTTTGTCTTTTATCAGCATAACTCTTCTGCCTATCTTGGGCAGCCTTTATTCTTTGTTAGATAACCTTGATTTTATCTGAAGTTTCTCTTATTATGTCCTGCCCAAGCACAAATTTCTCACCGGCTTCTAGCCAATATGATGGTGAGTTGCTCGGTCTCCTGTACAAAACTTCAAATGGAGTCATACCAATACTGGATTGATAACTATTATTATAAGCGAATTCAATCAGAAGCAAATGGTCATCCCATGAACCACCAAAACCAATATACAAGCTCTCAAGAGATCCTCTAATACACAATTCACCCACTCTGTTTGACCATCAGTTTGAGGATGGTACGCGGTACGGAGATGTGATTCTGACCCTAAAGCCTCTTATAAGCTCTTCCAAAACCCGTTAATAAATAAGGGATCTTGGTCACACACAATACCTCTAGGTACTCCATGAAATCTCACTACCCACTTCATATACAGTTCTGCTAACTTAGCTACCGTTATATTCGACTTAACTATTATAAACCTTGCACTTTTGGTCAATCCATCCACAATCACCCAAATACTATCATGACCCGATCTAGTCCTTGGTAAACCGTCAATGAAATCCATTAAGACTTGTTCCCATTTCCATTCGTTAATTTCCAACGATTATAACAAACCACTAGGCTTCTTTTGCTCGGCTTTAACTAACTGGAAATTCATGCATTTGGATACAAACATTCCAACTCTCTCTTCATCCCTTTCCAGTAGTAGGTCTACTTCATGTCTCGATACATTTCGTTGCCACCAGGATGTATAGTCAGTTCTGAGTGATGACAATCTCTAAGCACTTCATCTCTCAATCCATTAACCTTGGGTACAACTAGCCTCCCATTCTATTAAAGCCATCCCTCTCGATCAAGACCATACTTGTTCATTCTCTTGCCATCGATATCTATCTCTACCTTGGAGATGATTTCCAATAGATTAGGGTCATCCCTCTGATGGGAACCAATTCACCTTATCAAAGTTGGTATGATCGTCAAATTTGCTAACATCTCTGGATCTAGTTCACACTTAGGTCTGAAATCATATCCCGTGATATACTCCGGTTGCTTCCATTCAAGAAACATTGCCCCAAACTGGCATGTCTCCTACTCAATGCATCAACTACCACATTGCCCTTCCTGGGTGTGTATGAAATATTGAAATCGTATGAAGCCAAGAACTCTAACCATCTCTATTAACAAAGATTTAAATCCCTCTAAGAGAAAAGATACTTTAATGGCTTATGATTAGTAAACAACTCGAATATTTTTACTAAGAGATAGTGTCTCCACATCTTTAACGCGAACACGATCGCTGCCAATTCCAAATCATTGGTAGAATATCTTTTCTCATGTGGTTTCAGTTGCAGACTAGCATAAGCTACAACCCTGCCTCCTTGCATCACTACATCACCTAGTCCGGTACCACAAACATCCGTGTATACCTCCATTCTTCGTTCCCTTTAGGAATAACTAACATTGGTGTGCACATTAACTTTTCCTTCAGGCTCTTAAATGCATTCCAACACCTTTCGTCCCGAACGAAAGCTTGAATCTTTTTGGTCAACTGAGTTAACAGTGTTGCTAACTTGGAGAAGTCTTGGATGAACTTACGATAGTATCCAGCTAACCTCAATAAACTTCTCACGTCCGTTGCATTCTTAGGCGTAGACCAATCTTGTATTGTAGCCACCTTTGCAGGATCCATGGAAATACCATTCTCTGAAACAATATGGCCTAAGAATCTCACTTCCCTCCTCCAAAAACGACACTTAGAAAATTTTGCTTCCAATTGGTGTTTCCTCAATACCTCCATCTCTGTCCTCAAATGTTCCTTGTGTTCTTCCTCTGTCCTTGAGTAAACGAAGGTATCATCCACGAACACAAGTACAAACTTATTTAATTGATCTCTGAAAACTGTATTCATAAGATCCACCAAACAGGCGGGTGCATTGGTCAACCCGAATGGCATGACCAACCACTCAAAAAATCCAAACGACATTTGAAATGCCATTTTAGATATACTCTCAGCTGCTACTCTGAGATGACGAAAAACTAACGCGAGATCCAAATGTGAAAACACTCTTGCTCCATTCAGTGGATCAAACAAATCATCTATCCGTGGAAGAGGATACTTATTCTTCCTAGTCATCTTGTTCAACTCGCGGAAGTCTACACATAAGTGAAGGGAAACATTGGACTTAGTGGTTAATACAACTACTGCTCCCCACTCGGAAACACTCCTTCAGATTTCTGGAAATAATTAAATTGCATAAAAAATTGTTATAATTTCTTATTGACATATAAATGTTGAATTAGATTTGCATGTCAAAGCATCATTCCATATATTGCTACTTTTGAAAACTTGGTAGACTCCATACTGATTTGGCTCTTGCATAATGCTTACTTAACATCTGCACTAATTTTTCTTTTGTCTCATGAGTGCAAAATATATGCTGATTGGAAGTTGTTGTCAAAAACACTTCTTCATTTCTGGAAATAGTTTTATTGTAAGAAAGTCGAGTTGATAAATTTATTTGTTTTCGATGTTTTAAAAATATACTCCCTCCATGCTTGATTATTTAAAACTTGTCTTGATTTTGCTTTATGTATACAATATTTACTTGGTGTTGTGGTCATCATGTATGTCATCTCGAGAATTGCTCCATATACATGCTTGCATTGTGTTTGCACCTGCTTGTATCCTTTCTCCACAATTGTGCATGTCCAGAACAGTTGTTGCTTCATGCTGTTATACCATTTGTATGTTCATTGATGTTGCACCATTCATGTATAAGCTGTATACACACAGATTGTAGCCTTGTTTGCACTCAGCAATGCTGGAATTGACCACCATGCATTTGCTGTTTCATTTGCACACATTGATATACTGAAATATTTGCGTACTGCTTGTCAACTTAAAACTGTGTATATGAGAAAGCTAAACCTGATCAATTCAATTTGCATGATACCTGGCTGTAATACTTATGATGTAGCTCCATCATATTGAAAACTGCTCCATATATGACCATGCAAATTGCTTACTGTTGAGTCCACCCATTGAGTATATATTTTCTGTGTGTATGTAAACACATACATGTCCACTTGAAATAAGAATGCCACCATGTTGATGTTGTGTATCCACTTGATCACTTGAATTGTACCTTGTCCATACTAGTTGATGTGTACGCCATAATGTTGATGTTGGTTGACATTGTGTAGCTGCACTTGTGTTGAAACATCTTGAATATTATGCTACAATCTGAACTCGACCATTTTCTTGCTGTGTACAACTTAACTATGCTGATTTGAACTGAAACTTGTACTTTTTCATGCATGTTGAAATGTCCCTGAGTTGTTGTGTATGGTCTTGTTTGTTGCACGAAAAATCTGTACACACTTGTTAAAAAAACTTCATATATATGCAGTTAAGCTCGACCACTTTGGCTTGATTCACATATTGTTTTTCCATGCATTCTTATATCACCACTGCCAACTGATCATATGATGTAGCCTAATTGAAAAGTTTTGTTGTGATGCACCATGCTGCCATTACTTGTTCGTACACCCCTTCACATTTGCTTGACCACTTGTTCATGTTGCTTGTGTCATTTGTACTATGCTGCTTTGACCATGATGGTTTGACTCTTGCGCTGGGTCGAGTTGGTCCACGTGGCTGCTCCTCAGTTGCACACTGATTGGTGAGGCAGTGCACACGTGTGTGTGTGTGTATATATATATGCACATGTGTATTTATAGACCATCAGAATCCCTATCCCTGCTACTATATATATACAAACTGACTGCCATGTGGTATTTGTGTTTCACTGTGAATATCACAAGCTGTCTAGACATAGATAAATCAGATCAAGTGTTGAAAAATGATGAGAAACACACTAGAAATCTGAGGAAAATAAAATTTTAAATTAAAATTTATATTCATGCTTATACAGTTTTATTTCTATTGCAGTGTACTATATGTGTGTTTCATGTGACAGGTAAGCAGAAGATGACTGGACTGTCGGTGAGCTGTGAAGACTGAAGACAGTGAATGAAGCAGTGTCAATGTGTCTGTATATGAAAGTGAAAATGTTTGTGTATATGATTAGTATAGACAGAGTGTTGTAGTGAGGAATGGTGTATGAAATTGTATATCAGTGATATGTTCAAATAGTGGAGTAATAAACTTGTACCGTTCAATTGTTGAAATACAATATTCTATTTAAATAAAATACCGCATGAGTATCTGAATGTCTGAACAGTTGTATTTTATTTAAATATAAGTATTACATTTCTTTCTGTGATGTATATATAGAATAATACAGTTACAAACACATTGATAATAATATATATTTGGTTGTTATCATCGAACAAAAATCATATAATTGTGTATACAACAATGTTATATACAACAATCTCCCCCTTTTGATGATGACAAACAAACATTAAGATTTTGACTCCAATAAATGTGTTTGACAGTGAAAAACTGAACTCTCCCTATTTGAAAGCTCCCCCCTATAACAGAAACTCCCTCTATAACTGTGCATGAGTGGAAAATAAAATGTAAATTGAATTGAATTTTCAAAATTAAAATATTTATAAAATATTCACTCATAAATCAAAATCTCAACGCATTCTTTCATCAAAAGGATTCTGAATTTAAAATATAGATGAAAATTGACTAAGAAATATAATTTTAGCTTAAGAGGAGGAATGGTTATCATAAATCTCAGTCAGTCAAACAAAAATCATAATAAACTGGGAACAATTGGCATATTTCACATTGTAGAGAATGACGGATTTACGATGAAATTTATATATAATGGAGAGAGTTAAAAAGTTGAATCCCAATTATTATCCAAAAATTTATAAAATTGAAGTGCAAAAACAGTGTTGGATTTGGACTGCAATTAATAATTCAATTTAAGTGACAAAATCGTATAGTCTCAAATTCCAATAGCTATCAATCAACAAATCATAATACTCCATAACATTTCAACACATTTCACAAAATAGAAGATGGATTGATATGCTGGTTTTTACACACCAAGGAGAATTTCAGATTAATTTCAATTTATAGCACATTATTTCCTTTTTTTAATTTAAGAGCACACTAACCACGCATAACCAGAGCTTGGATTTTTAAATGAGGTCAGTTGCAGCTTAAATTATAAGTTGTCTCTTAACCATGCATGACCAATGCTTGGATTTTTAAATGAGGATGGAGACACATGTAACACCCCGCCTCCGTTAAGGTCACTCACAAAGGGAATGCCTTAACTTTGGTGGAGCATTTTAGTAAACAAAACAGAAACTTACAAGACAGATAAAATAGTATTTGAAAAATTTATAACTTTATTTCAAGTGAAACCGAAATAAACTTGGTTACATCCTTTCAAATCACATTATCAGAATTCAAGTACAAAATATCAGTCTTGTACAAAAGCCTTCAGAATGCATAGTTTAAAATCATAATCCCCATAGAACGGAAGCTATACAGAGCCAAGCCATACTTTAAGCACTTCAAGAAGAAGAAATCCGGATCAAGCTAAAGTATTCCCTCTTTGGATAACCTGGGGGGGGGGGACGGAAGAAAGGAGGCGAAACAACAAGGGTCAGACAAAAAGTCTGGCAAGTCCAGTGATTTTCAGTTATGAACAGATAATAATAACATGACATGAAAATAAAACTGGATGAGAGATAACTGTAACAGATATAACAGAATAACATAACGATATAAGCTATCTGTGCACTAATACTAGTACAACAGAATTAGGTGTCACCCTAATGTCTAAACTGAAATGGAAACGGGTACAGAATAATTTAACAGAAACAGGATGCTAATAATGGGCCTTTACTACCCGATCAGAAACAGACAGAAGCAGAAACAGATTAATCCCTACGGAAACAGAATGTAGAATTAGGTGTACACTAGTAATGGGCCTTTACCACCCGAACAGACGGTACCATGCAGAAACAGACAGGTGTTACCACCCAACAGAAATAGACGGTACCAACAGAAACAGACAGAAATAAGTGTACCCTAAAACCCTACCCCCAAGCGATCGACTCCCTAATACATAAACATCCTGTGTCGGCCCCACAGTAGGGTGTATCACTCCCTAAAGTGAAACCAATTGGCACAGACCTATTTACAGATGTCACGGCGTCTTACATCCTCAGAGGCAGATCGGGATCCATGCACGCACATGACCCGGTTGGAATGCACCATCAACACCCCTCGCCATTATCAGAATGAACCGCTTATAATTTGTAACACCCCACACCCGCTACGGTCACTCACTAAGGGAATGCCATAACATCGGTGGAGTATTTTAAGTGAATATAGAACAGAAAAATTACAACAAGGCAGATATAAGTAATACTTGAGAATTTAAAACATCATTTCATTTCAGTGGAAAGCATAACATGTTTGGTTACACCAAAACCATAAATAAGAGTCAAGTACATAATATCCATCCGATAAAACAAAAGTACATAATCCCACTACATAACCTAATAGCCATAATAGAAAAGATAAACTGAGCTTTACATCCACGGTCCAAGCTCCAAAAGATAGATAAAGCAATCTGATCAAAGCCCACTAGTGCTAGGCCCACTCTGAAAACCTGAGGGTTGGGAAAAAGATAAAGAAACAACGGGGTCAGACATAAGTCTGAGTGAGTCCTATAACCCTAACAATACAATCATTAAAGTAATTAGGGTATGATATAAACAAGGTACGGTACCTCTAGGGATAATGACTACACTAAGTAGCCAACTAAACACAGGATGTACTAAGATAACCGAAAAGACGCATTTGTCCACCAAAGGATAATTACTAGATTGCACCACCCCAGATCTACCCACCCAAGGGTACTTCCTACACTGCACCACACCAGTTCTACCCACCCAAGGGTAATTCCTACTTAAAGGTTGATCCCACTAAGTGTACTTAGTAATTTTACCCAGTAGTTTCTTGTACCCCTAGCTGACTACATAGGTGTCGTCTGCCCCTATCTCCACTAGGTGTACCCACTACCCCCAAGCGATCGGCTCCCTACCGTATATACCCGTGCTGGCCCCACTTAACCCCTTTTATAATCATGCCCACTTACATGTTAAGGTTTGGTTAAGTCATCTAATCATATTTCAATTGCCACTTAAGGCCCCCCACAAGCTACTACTTAAGCTTGTCATTTAATTATATTTCAGTTGCCACTTAAGGCCCCCGCAAGCTACTACTTAAGCTTGTCATTTAATTATATTTCAATTGCCACTTAAGGCACCCACTAGATTTCCGCATGCCACCCAAGGCACTTACTTGATTCCCTCATGCCACTCAAGGCACTTACGTATTTCCCACATGCCACCCAAGGCACTTACTTAACCCTTTAATCATGTTTAATTACATGTTCCACTTTGGTTAAGTATTATAATCGTATTTTCTATTGCCACCCAAGGCAACCCACTAGTTTCCTCATGCCACCCAAGGCACTCCCACTAGTTACTACATGCCACCCAAGGCACCCACTTAACCCCTCATGCCCCTCTACATGCTAATTTGGTTAAGTGTTTCTTAATTAATTAAGATCGTAACCTTTGTAAAGACCTCTCACATTAGACTGTCTTTTATGGCAGCTGGATATACCGGTTGGTTCCGGGCAGCCTTACACCATAACAGAGTCTAACCTCGTGTCTTTACACTTGTCACGTATTTAGTTTATGACTAAGACCTCTCACATTGGGCCAATCATTTGTAGCCGCTGGATTTGCCGGTCGGTTCCGGGCAGTCTTATCTACAAAAGGGTCCAACCTCGTGTCTTAGTAGATTAATTACACCTAATTAATCACCCACATAATTTGTATTAATTATCCTTAATTAATTACAAATATTTAAGAATATGGGTAGACCTAACTCAATAGGTAAATTCCCAATTCCATAATATGGGTAGACCTAACTTAATAGGTAAATTCCCAATTATGTCCATCCACTTTACGGTATGTTTAATCATACCCACTTCACACAATTTTATGTGTTCATTAATTTTTACCCCATCGTCCCCACGTAAATACGTTAACATGACATACTTCAAAAGAGAAGATACATCATACACACAATGGGTTCAACTTAGCATATCATTAGCACTATCATGGGTTTAAAAGGTGTCAACTTGTATATATGACCATAAACCCAACTTGCATCAATACCCAACCCAAACTTGAATGAATCACATATGTCATAAAGATGGTAACTTGCTTAAATGTTCATGTCATAGACCTATCATAAAGGTGTCAACTTGCATACATGTCATAGGTCTAAAAAGGATGAACTTGCACATGTACTTATGTCATACATAGAGGCAACCTTGCATATGAACTTGCATCATAACTTGCATATGAACTTGCATCATAACTTACATATGAACTTGCATCATAACTTGCATATGAACTTGCATCATAACTTGCATATGAACTTGCATCATAACATGCATATGAACTTGCATCATAACATGCATATGAACTTGCATCATAACATGCATATGAACTTGCATCATAACTTGCATATGAACTTGCATCATAACTTGCATATGAACTTGCATCATAACTTGCATATGAACTTGCATCATAACATGCATATGAACTTGCATCATAACTAGCATAAAACCAAACACTTAGCATGCATAAAACCAAATACTTAGCATGCACAAAACCAAATACTTAGCATGCATAAAACCAAATACTTAGCATGCATAAAACCAAATACATAACTTGCATATCATGTTACATATAAACTTGCATATAATCTCACCTATAGCTTGCATAACATGTTACATATGCATCAATGTTCAACATAGTGTTTTGCATAGTGAGCATCATAAAACATAGCATTAAACTTGCATATAGCATAAAACTTGCAAAACACACAACATACACTATACTAAACTTGCATAAGCACATTTATCCACAAACATAGCCATATCTTATCATATCCTATCATAATCAATTTAACAATTGATTATTAAGGCTATAAAAACTCACCAAAACCAAGATTAGCAAACTTATGAAGTAGGACTAGTTGCAATATTTGAAGAAGATGATGATTAGAGGTTGATTAGCTTGCAACTTTCTTCATAAACTAGTGGAGGCTCCTCCCAAGTTTGATTTTGGCGGCATGATGGCATCAATTCTATTTTTAGTATGGATTAGGCTTGCATTAGGGTGTATTTATAGGATTAGGGTGTGTTTTAGACCATAGGATTAGCCCTAGGTTAGATTAGGTCCGTCAGATTCAGGAAGTTTCCAGAACACAACCCAAACCAGCCAGAAAAACCAGACCAGGTGCACCCAGGCCAATTGGCTCGACACCCTGTGTCGACAGGCAAGTCGACAGGGAAGTCGACTTGGCCTAGCCCAAGTCGACAGGCCTGTCGACAGCCCTGTCGACATGGCTAGGGCGGGAAATTTCCCGCCTGGCCCCCGCTGGTTCCAATTTCCAAATCTGAATTTGAATTTTGAATCTGTTTTGAACTTTGAATTTTCTGTAAACTTCATTGGGCCATAACCGGGCCATACGGACTCCGATTCTCGAAAACTCGGACTCTATTTCGCGTATTTTTCCGAGACGAACGCAATGACGCAGCCCGTTTCCCCCAATTCTCACATCTGAGATTATTTATTCTGTAATTAGTGAATTTTAGCATCAACCGAAATTCGGGGTGTTACATTCTCCCCTCCTTAAAGGATTTCGTCCCCGAAATCTCTAAGCTAAGGAGAACGCATATCCTACCATCCAAACAACCATCTACTCAATCCATCAAACACGGGCATCCATTGTCCTTAAAACAATTTCTAATGATGTAAGAGCATATGCAAAAAGTGTGTGTATATGTTCCCTATCTAATGTATGAACATATGCAAACCATGATAGTGCCATGCATCCAATATGTATGCGAAAGATCCCTATCGACACATACTATTTCTACATGAGTGCACAATCATTCACCAAAATGCATCATCCATGTGATAACACTACCATTATACATCCATTAATATAGTTACCTACACACAATTTTATGCAATATGCAATATGAAGTGATTGAGCCGATCTAGTGCCTAGAGTGTGTATATATGCATCCACGAGCAACCACTAGCAACCACTTGCATCCACATGCATCCATCAAACATAACATGTCTCAAACACATGTTTCAACCATAGGTTTACCCTATCTAAAGGTCAAAGGTACTAATGAGAGGACATCCTAAAGATAAGATAAGCACTAGACAAACGATAAAGGAGACGTTTAAAGGACATACCCTCAAAAAGGAATGGGTATAACGAACGCATCTTCGCTTCTGTCTCCCAAGTAGCATTGCTCTCACCTTCTCCCCTTTTCACTTTGACTAGTCGAACCTCTCTGTTTTTCAACTTCCTAATCTCTGACCCAAGGATGCGGGTAGGAGCTCGTCGAATAATCACATCACGCTCTACCTTTACTTCTTTAAGCAAGCTCGGCTCTACCGCCTCTGTGGTCTCATGTAGGCACTTCTCAAACGTGACACATGGAATACATCATGTTCCCTATGCAACCGAACTATCTCTCGAATATAAACTGAAGCTAGACATGGAACAGTCCTCTTGCTTTTCACGGGTATGAAATGGGCACTCTTAGTAAGTCTATCTACCACAGCCCAAATTCCCATATTACCCTTCCTCAATCTCGGTAATCCATCGAGACACTATCCCACTTCCATAGTGGAACCTCCAATGGGTGAAGCAACCCACCAGGTTTCTTCTGCTCCACTTTCACTTGCTAGCACACCAAGCATCTAGCGACATACTCGGCCACATCTTTCTTCATACCGGCCCAAAAGAAAACTCGCTTCATGTCTTGGTACATCTTGTCCCCACCGGGATGAATGGTCATCTTCGACCGATGTGCATCTTCAAGTATAGCCTTCCTCAAACCCTCGTCTTGCGGTACACAAAGTCTACCGTCTCTACGCAATCACCCCTTACCATCTAGGGTGTACCTACTCAAATGGCTGGACGACTCCCCCTTATGAGCTTCTCTACTAACTCAACCAACTGTGGGTCGTCTCGCTGTGCCTCGCCAATCCGTCCCAAAAGAGTAGGCCTAACCTCCAAGGAGGCTAGCAAACTGGGTACAAAGTCAACGGAAGGTCTAAAGTCAAACATAAAAATAAACTCTAAGCTCCG
This sequence comes from Allium sativum, assembly GCA_030737875.1. NCBI lineage: Eukaryota > Viridiplantae > Streptophyta > Magnoliopsida > Asparagales > Amaryllidaceae > Allium > Allium sativum. The sequence continues at coordinate 141,127,896 of CM060914.1, read as the reverse complement.
TCGTTCAACGAACAACGAACTCAAGGACAACCTTTTCTACTTAAGGCATTCGTTACCACGTTACCCTTGCCATGGGTATACACTATCTCAAACTCATAGGATGCCAAGAATCCCATCCAAAATCATCACAACTGTCCATCTCTCACGCATACCACCCTAGTCTAACTCGACATCCCCCAAATGCAAGCCCCAAAGGCCTAAACCAATATCAGACAAACACCCAAGGGATACCTCCTTCGAATTCAGACGACCTACGTGAGATGATACTAGTAAGACGGCTAAATAATTAAGCCCTTGTCCAACTCTGGATGTCCTCGCCAGTCTCGCTCCAAAACCACCGTTCATCCCATAACTGGCTTTGCTCAACCTATTGAGCACATACGAAAACTTATTTTGCTCCTAGAAAAGACCATCACGAACTTATTTAGGTACTCCCTAAACACCCTTCTCATCAAATCAATAAAGTATGTGGGGGCGTTCGTCAAACCAAATGGCATCACCGGCCACTCATAAAAAAAACCATCCGGAGTCCTAAAGGCAGTCTTCTCTATACTATCCTCAGCCACTCTCAACTGATGAAACCCCGTGTCTAAGTCCAACTGAGAAAATACTGAGGCGCCAACTAACTGATCAAGGAGATCATCAATCCTCGGCAATGGGTATCTATTTTTCTTTGTGAGTTTATTTAGTTCTCTTTAGCCTACACAAAGTCTGAGGGACCCATCCGCCTTCGTGGCCAAAAACTACTGGAGCACCCCACTCCGATATACTTCGTCTTATGAACCCCTTCTCAAGCAAATCGCCTACTTACTTATGGAGTTCCCTCCTCTCACGAGGAGCCATGTGGCACACTGGCCAAGATGCTGGTTTCGCATTGTTTACCAGATATATTCGGAAGTCCATCTCCCGCTCCGGAGGTAAGCCCTTTACCTCCTCAAACACATCCGAGTATTCCCGGACCGCTCTAACTGATCGCAAACTCTAGACCGACGTGTCAAGCGATTCTAGATAACTTAGCATAACAGATTCCATGGGATTACAAGAGATCTCGAGAGTGTTACCCAAGCGGGTCATAAGCCTAACAACTCTCCCTTCAAGAACGGCACCCCTACTGGATAACCAGTCCATGCCCAAAATTAACCCATAGCTTGTGAAGCCCAAAAAGCATCACATCTAAACTCAACGCTAAGTATAGAAACTTTCAAACCCAAACACATCATGGAGCCCCAATTGGGTTTGAAACAACTAAGGGATCATCTACTAAACTGGTGTCTAAGTGCAGTGACTCAACTAACAATGATGAGATAAACGAACTCGATGCGTCAGAATCAAATAAAGTTCGAACCGGATAATAAAGAAATCCAAATTCCAACCTAGACGGTCCTATCCCCATCTGGTACACTAGCCGTGAGGGAATACAACTACCCCCCAGGAGATTCCGTACCTTGCCCTTGCCCCTTCGGACAATCCTAATAAGGTGTCCTATTCCTCCCAAAAGGATAACTACTAGCCCTCTTCTTCCCATTCTCCACTCGAAACCTCCCACCAATGAGGTTTCATCCTTCATTAACCAAACAACTATTTGAGCCTTCCTCCCATCGTCTATCCAATAGGTACCTACCAGTCCTCCTCCTTCTTGAACCAACTTCTAATCCGACTAACGTCTAAGTCCCTTGAAGTGGTTTTCCATTCTTATCTATCTTAAAAAGATCATCTATACACGGAGGGGAAACTCAAAACGAGAGAGGAAGAGATTCAAAACGGAGAATTCGAAAGATATAGATATGGCTATTGGGGATTATGTTTTTCTTTCAAAAACTTTTCTCTTAAAAGACATGTTTTTGAAAATACTCCTTTCAAAAATATTCTTAGAAAATAGTTTTTCTAAAAATTTTATCTGTTCTGGTAACCTTAAGCTCTGATACCACGTGTAACACCCCACACCCGCTACGGTCACTCACTAAGGGAATGCCATAACATCGGTGGAGTATTTTAAGTGAATATAGAACAGAAAAATTACAACAAGGCAGATATAAGTAATACTTGAGAATTTAAAACATCATTTCATTTCAGCGGAAAGCAAAACATGTTTGGTTACACCATAACCATAAATAAGAGTCAAGTACATAATATCCATCCGATAAAACAAAAGTACATAATCCCACTACATAACCTAATAGCCATAATAGAAAAGATAAACTGAGCTTTACATCCACGGTCCAAGCTCCAAAAGATAGATAAAGCAATCTGATCAAAGCCCACTAGTGCTAGGCCCACTCTGAAAACCTGAGGGTTGGGAAAAAGATAAAGAAACAACGGGGTCAGACATAAGTCTGAGTGAGTCCTATAACCCTAACAATACAATCACTAAAGTAATTAGGGTATGATATAAACAAGGTACGGTACCTCTGGGGATAATGACTACACTAAGTAGCCAACTAAACACAGGATGTACTAAGATAACCGAAAAGACGCATTAATCCACCCAAGGATAATTACTAGATTGCACCACCCCAGATCTACCCACCCAAGGGTACTTCCTACACTACACCACACCAGTTCTACCCACCCAAGGGTAATTCCTACTTAAAGGTTGATCCCACTAAGTGTACTTAGTAATTTTACCCAGTAGTTTCTTGTACCCCTAGCTGACTACATAGGTGCCGTCTGCCCCTATCTAGACTAGGTGTACCCACTACCCCCAAGCGATCGGCTCCCTACCGTAGATACCCGTGCTGGCCCCACTTAACCCCTTTTATAATCATGCCCACTTACATGTTAAGGTTTGGTTAAGTCATCTAATCATATTTCAATTGCCACTTAAGGCCCCCCACAAGCTACTACTTAAGCTTGTCATTTAATTATATTTCACTTGCCACTTAAGGCCCCCGCAAGCTACTACTTAAGCTTGTCATTTAATTATATTTCAATTGCCACTTAAGGCACCCACTAGATTTCCGCATGCCACCCAAGGCACTTACTTGATTCCCTCATGCCACCCAAGGCACTTACTTATTTCCCACATGCCACCCAAGGCACTTACTTAACCCTTTAATCATGTTTAATTACATGTTCCACTTTGGTTAAGTATTCTAAACGTATTTTCTATTGCCACCCAAGGCAACCCACTAGTTTCCTCATGCCACCCAAGGCACTCCCACTAGTTACTACATGCCACCCAAGGCACCCACTTAACCCCTCATGCCCCTCTACATGCTAATTTGGTTAAGTGTTTCTTAATTAATTAAGATCGTAACCTTTGTAAAGACCTCTCACATTGGACTGTCTTTTATGGCAGCTGGATATGCCGGTTGGTTCCGGGCAGCCTTACACCATAACAGAGTCTAACCTCGTGTCTTTACACTTGTCACGTATTTAGTTTATGACTAGACCTCTCACATTGGGCCAACCATTTGTAGCCGCTGGATTTGCCGGTCGGTTCCGGGCAGTCTTATGCTACAAAAGGGTCCAACCTCGTGTCTTAGTAGATTAATTACACCTAATTAATCACCCCCATAATTTGTATTAATTATCCCTAATTAATTACAAATATTTAAGAATATGGGTAGACCTAACTCAATAGGTAAATTCCCAATTCCATAATATGGGTAGACCTAACTTAATAGGTAAATTCCCAATTATGTCCATCCACTTTACGGTATGTTTAATCATACCCACTTCACACAATTTTAGGTGTTCATTAATTTTTACCCCATCGTCCCCACGTAAATACGTTAACATGACATACTTCAAAAGAGAAGATACATCATACACACAATGGGTTCAACTTAGCATATCATTAGCATTATCATGGGTTTAAAAGGTGTCAACTTGTATATATGACCATAAACCCAACTTGCATCAATACCCAACCCAAACTTGCATGAATCACATATGTCATACAGATGGTAACTTGCTTAAATTTTCATGTCATAGACCTATCATAAAGGTGTCAACTTGCATACATGTCATAGGTCTAAAAAGGATGAACTTGCACATGTACTCATGTCATACATAGAGGCAACCTTGCATATGAACTTGCATCATAACTTGCATATGAACTTGCGTCATAACTTGCATATGAACTTGCATCATAACATGCATATGAACTTGCATCATAACTTGCATATGAACTTGCATCATAACTTGCATATGAACTTGCATCATAACTTGCATATGAACTTGCATCATAACTTGCATATGAACTTGCATCATAACATGCATATGAACTTGCATCATAACTTGCATAAAACCAAACACTTAGCATGCATAAAACCAAATACTTAGCATGCACAAAACCAAATACTTAGCATGCATAAAACCAAATACTTAGCATGCATAAAACCAAATACATAACTTGCATATCATGTTACATATAAACTTGCATATAATCTCACCTATAGCTTGCATAACATGTTACATATGCATCAATGTTCAACATAGTGTTTTGCATAGTGAGCATCATAAAACATAGCATTAAACTTGCATATAGCATAAAACTTGCTAAACACACAACATACACTATACTAAACTTGCATAAGCACATTTATCCATAAACATAGCCATATCTTATCATATCCTATCATAATCAATTTAACAATTGATTATTAAGGCTATAGAAACTCACCAAAACCAAGATTAGCAAACTTATGAAGTAGGACTAGTTGAAATATTTGAAGAAGATGATGATTAGAGGTTGATTAGCTTGCAACTTTCTTCATAAACTAGTGGAGGCTCCTCCCAAGTTTGATTTTGGCGGCATGATGGCATCAATTCTATTTTTAGTATGGATTAGGCTTGCATTAGGGTGTATTTATAGGATTAGGGTGTGTTTTAGACCATAGGATTAGCCCTAGGTTAGATTAGGTCCGTCAGATTCAGGAAGTTTCCAGAACACAACCCAAACCAGCCAGAAAAACCAGACCTGGTGCACCCAGGCCAATTGGCCCGGCACCCTGTGTCGACAGGCAAGTCGACAGGGCAGTCGACTTGGCCTAGCCCAAGTCGACAGGCCTGTCGACAGCCCTGTCGACATGGCTTGGGCGGGAAATTTCCCGCGTGGCCCCCGCTGGTTCCAATTTCGAAATCTGAATTTGAATTTTGAATCTGTTTTGAACTTTGAATTTTCTGTAAACTTCATTGGGCCATAACCGGGCCATACGGACTCCGATTCTCGAAAACTCGGACTCTATTTCGCGTATTTTTCCGAGACGAACGCAATGACGCAGCCCATTTCCCCCAATTCTCACATCTGAGATTATTTATTCTGTAATTAGTGAATTTTAGCATTAACCGAAATTCGGGGTGTTACATAATTAGTTCAGTAAGCGTGCCTGGACCCTACTTACTGTTGGGTCAAAGTTTTGATACCAGAAAGGGTTACTGACTAATATGGGTCCCAAACAACAGATGACACAAGTAATTCCCCTCCTAACCTTGTGTCGCCAGACTAACAGATTTCAGTTTAACTTGTCTACAAGTTTCAGACATACAAAATTTAGATTAACTAGTTCACAGATCAGGCAATCAAGTTAACAGGTTTTCAGACTAACAGATTAGATGTTCGGATTAACTGGCTTACAGATAAATTGGTTCCAGATTATCTAACTTTGTATTGGGCCTACGGATTCACGAAATGGGTTTATCAGATTCATTGGTCCAATTGGTTTAACCTTACCCAACACGTTTTAGACATCATAATTATCTCAGATTTTCATTAATTAAATATTAATGCCCAAACCTCTCACATTAGACTGACAGTTTGCGGCTACTGGTTAGGCCGGTTGGTCCCGGGCAGGTTTCTGTCGCAAACTGAGTCTAACCTCGGGTTTCAAGCACGTTATGACTAACTTCTCACATTAGAACCTATTGTTTGCGACCAATGGAATATGCCGGGCAGTTCCAGGCAGAATTACGCCGCAAGCTCATTCTAACCTCGAGTTAGCCATGTTTATCTTTGCGGCCAATTAATTAATGATTTACCATTTATACCCATGCCTAATACACATGTCAATTATTCATAAGTATAGCCAATTCAGATTATGTCAATAGTAGACTAATTATATCGTCTCAACAGATATAGCAGATAACAAATTTCTTAGATTAGGCGACTTAGCAGATTAAGCAAACTAGCAGATTTAGCATTTTCAACAGACTTAGCAGATGACAGATTTGGTAGATGAACAAATCTAGCAGACTAAGCAGTAGAGCAGAACTAGCAGATTAAGCAATATAACAGAACTAGCAGATTAGGCAATGTAACAAAACTAGCAAATTAGGCAAATATAACAGATTTACTCATTTCTTAAGGTTTCATATCTTGCCTAATTATAAATCTTGCCTAAGTTCACGTGCATAAATAATAGTCTTGATTCACAATATTATCATATACCCTATGTTTGTATTAAATTAACATAGCACAGATTATGGTCATAAACTTACCATATATCATATGTTCCAAATTTTTATTAAACTTGCATAGTACAGAAGATCCCTACATAAATTATACCAAATATAGCCATCGATTACTATGCATATCATATATCCCAAAGATCCCTTACTTAGGTGTTTATTTACATTAATAGATACCCTACACTCATGTAAATCTTTATGCCTAAGCAATATTCTCTTTATCTCAAATCATATGTTCAATACAATTTATATTATTAATATAACATGTCCAGTCATATGTCTCAGATTTTGTTCTAGCTACAGTCCATGTTCTTTCCTCACATCAGTCACCTATAGGTCATGCCCAATTCATGCATCATTCATTTTATTGTCACAAACATTTTAGCATATGTTAATCTCTTATGAGATTGGCTCAGGCTCGTGGTAGCCTGGCTATAGAACAGAAAGAGGAAAGAGTTACAAAATAAGATAAATCCAAACAGAACAGAACAGATATAACCTCAGATTCAAATTTATAATTCATGTCACAATCAGAATTAACGTTTATATCGGAAAATAACTGCACTTGCCTTGGTTGGATTAAAGAAAGAACTTTAGTTGTTGCATACTTGTTGCAGAAGCTTTAATCTCTAATTTGAATTGAGTTGCTTAGGTTGATGTTGATTAGTTTTGATTCCAGCAGAGGCGTGACGCCATTTTCATTTTTATTTAGAACGGAGGCAAAGAAGAAGCAGAATAGAATTGTGTGTATAGGAGGCTAGGTCTTAGGGTGTATTTATAGGTGTAGTTAGTTGTTTTAGGCCTTTAGATAAACCCTAGGATAGATTAGAGCCGTCAGATTTCGTCACAGCCCCCAAAACCCAGCCCAAAAACCCATTCAGGTGCACCCAGGTCACCTGGGCTCGACCAGGGAGGTCGACCCCCAGATCGACCCCAGGGTCGACCCCCATGTCGACCTGGTGGGCAGGTCGACCCCCAGGTCGACACCCATGTCGACCTGGTGGGCAGGTCGACCCCCAGGTCGGCCTGGTCTGGACGGGGATTTTTCCCGCCAAGCCTGTTTGGGCTGAATTTTCGAAATTTGAATTTTCTGAATCTGTTTTGAATTTCTGAAACTTCTGATGGCCATAACTTCTTCATACGAAGTCCAATTCACGCAAACTCGGACTCTATTTCAACCAGAATTCCGAGACGAACACAATGGCTCAACCTGTTTCCCACAATTTTCACATCTGAGATTAGTTATTCTTTAATTTGTGGATATTAATATTTACAGAATTACGAGGTGTTACAACACACTTATGTATTAATTATATTTATATTTATCATTTTCAGTTCAAATAGAAAAACTCCTCAGTATATAAAACCAATATGGATGATATAAAATGTGGTAGGTACAGAAATGGTTTGTGAAATAAATTTCTAAATTAATCATATTATGAAATATGATCGACTATACCGAGATCATTGAAAATTTTCAATTATCACCAATTCTGAATAATAATATAATCATAATTTCGTTATAAATATTTTCACTGTTTATTTAAGATGACTTTTAAAAGAAATTAAACTCTCCATATTAATACAAAATATTGATGCGTGGCAGAAGGATGATAGATAATGAAGATGGTCGTGAAATAACTGCCAATTCAAAGATATTATAATAAATGTTCGACCATCATGAAAATTCAAATAGATTCTCCTCTTTTTGTGAAATATACTACAGCCACAATTCATCACAATTTCAAAATCTGATAATAATTTTGATGAATTATATGTATGTTCAATTTGGATATTGATTTCAATTTCTGAATGAATAATCAATAAATAATTTTAAAATTGAAAATCAATTATAAGAGGGATATAAAGATCTATACATGCCAAGAGGGATAAGAAAAAAAAATATACATAAAAATTCAGCACTTCTAATACCAATTGTGGTTTCTCAATTAATAAGGATTGTAACATGAACCAGGAGACAGACCAGGATATTTCAGACAGAAGAAATTTAAGCCCAATGCCCAAGCAGACAAAACAATAGATTTGTGACATTTATCAAAGCTGTAAACAGATCAAAACAAGTCGTTGTTTAAGATCATTTTCAAAAGCAGTATCAGAGCAGCACAGAAAACAATAGCATAACAGACATGTCAGAAGATGTTTCTGATGGTCACAAAATATATTCCATGATTCAAGATTATAAAATTTATTTTATTTTAAATCATTTGAGGAAAAGTGAAAATTCAGGATTCAATTAATCAATCACACTAGATTATTAATTTCAGTTCCAATATATGTGTGTGATTCAATAAATCAATAATTTCAAATGATTTTAAACAAACGTATATTCAAATCAAATAATCATGAAATAATAGTGAGTTTATAGACCAGATTTTCGAAGAATTTTTCACAAGTATCTCTGACAAGTACAAGAGTAATTTCAGATCATTTACATCAGGCTTGAGAGATATTCATGATCCAGAAAAATTAAAAATAATTTATTTGAAATCACTTGAATCAATGTCAAGTTTGAGATATAACGAATCATTCACATAAGATTGAAAATTTCATGAATAAGAGGTGTGTGATATTCAAAACATCAAGAATTTCAGATGATTTCAAGCAAACAAAGTTCAACCATAATGATCATGAATAAAAATGAATTTCAAGATGTATCACTGCGATTCAAGACAAATCAAAAATATCCAAGCCAATCCGAAAATCAATGAAATTATCACAACTGGAAAATAGCAGTGTGCTGTAATGAGTATAATATTTCAAGCTTTTCTAAAATGAATTAGAAGAAACTCAAAACAGTAAAGGTGTGTGAAATTCCATTAAGCTTTCAAATCTTCAAAAATTTAGAATTCAAATCAATAGTGTTGAAGATATGACAAGAATACATCAACACTGTTATGAATTCATAAAACAGAATATAAACCTCAAGACAATGACAGAAATTTACAAGTTTACATTCAAGTTCTGGAAATGAATAAACATTAGAGTTTTAAATAAATGAAGTGAATTTCCAGAAAATATGAACTCCATAATTGGAAGTTTAAGGAAGCCCAAAATAAAAGAAAATAATATGGCAGTGTCAAATCAAAAAACAAAAAAAGAAGGGGTAGAATAAGGAATAAACAAAGAAAATATAAACATGGAATATTTACAAAGATGAGTTTAGAGATCATACCTGAAATCGATGTAAACTATAGTCACTGACTCAACAAATCTTGGCTGGAGGAACTGTGAATGATACAGAAGTGTAAACCAGCTTGATTTCAAATTTCTTTTTGCATGGCAGTTCCACAGCCTCCATCGGTACCTAGCAATTTGTAGAATCGAGAGGTCTAACAAAGGTTGTAAAACCACTCATAGTTTTGTTCACATCTTTGGTACCCAAATCTGTTTGTATAACAATTCGTTAGAATCAACTAAAGTACCCTTTGGAACCCAAATTCGTTTTGTTTTTCCAAAAATCATTTTATTTCTTTTTGGGGTCCAAAATGAATTAAATAAATGTTATCAAACCAATTCTTATCTCGTTTGTGATTCAAAAAACTTTTGGAATTTTCAAAATTCAGATTTATAGAATGACCCTTCTTGAAGAAGTTTGCAGGATTTTTGAAATCATACGATTTCAAATTTTCAGAATCATTTCTTTTCCCAAAAACAAGACCATTTTTATTTCCTGAAAAGAGTTGGTTTTTCAACAACATATTTAAAGATTTTTCTCCATTAGAAAATCTGACCAGATTTAATTCAATTTCTTGAATTTTATGTTTTAGGTCAAAACTCTCTTTCATCAGATTCGAACAACGATTATTGCTGAACTTTCTCTTTTCAGTATCATTCTGTTTCAAAATCAAATTTTCATTTTCAAGCAACTTGATTTTGGTCTTGAATTCAAGAATATCAAATTCAAAATTAATTTGTTTTTCAAATTCAAGTTTCTTGAAATTTTCAATCTCTTTTTCAAGCTCATTTATAATCAAATCACTTTTCAACAAGCTTTCTTTTTCAGCAATTTCATGTTTGGAATTTTTGATAGCCTTAAAATTATGAAATTCTTTTTGTAAAGAATTGTTTGAATCTTTTAGCTCAATCTTGTTATCTTTTAAAATCAGAATTTTCTCTTTAATCCTTTGAATATTTTATTGAGATGAACGAGGTCAGTTTTCAATTTCAAACAACTTTCACAGTCAGAATTTTCGAATTTCATGACGTTTGTAAATTCTGATTCCAAACAGTTAATTTTGCTGGTCAACTCACGGTTTTTAGATTTTAAAGATTTGTTTTTACGACGGAGTTTATCAATGATTTTTGTTAAATCAGTACACATATAAACCAAATCTTCATATGAGATCTTTCAGTCTCATTGTCTGCTGAGTTTCCATCGTCTGATCTACTTGAATTTTCATTTGTTTCTTCTCTCGAGCATAGATCTAAATCCGAGTTGGCCATTTTGGGTTTTGAGCTATTGTTGTCAATTTGTCCATTCTTCATATTTAGAGTATTCCAGATTTCCTGCGCAGTCAAGCAATGAGAGATAATGCTATATTAGACATCATCAATATAAGAATACAAAATGTGAATAGCACGAGAATTAAATCTAATATCGTTCCTACTGACCATATCATATCTATCTATAATGTTATTCCAACATTAAAATCAACATATTTTAAATAGGATTCCATTTCTGATTTCCAATTCAAAAAACTTATATCATTAAAATAGTTGGAATATGACTGGACTGACTCTCTATGGAATGATAACTAGGATCCATGATTCTAGGGTTAATGAAATTATCATGGTATGATACCACTTGTTGGATGTAGATTAGTCCTAGAGGGGGTGTGAATAGGGTTTATTATAATTTTTCGCAGAGTTATAATATGACATGATAATGAAATAATAATCAGATCACAAAATATAGTAGAAATAGAAATGCAGAAAGTAAATGACACAAGATATACCCATCTTCGGCAAAAACTTGCCTACTGCTGCATTCCTAAGGTTTCTACTAGTTGTTATAAACAGATCCCACTTACAATCCCATGTAAACTCGCAGCGCCTGCTCCTGTCCTAACCCTAGACTCAAAACCGTAGACTGGTCTATATCCCCTAGACCAGATTTCCCCCTAGTTTCACATACTCTAGTACACTGCCTAATTTTACAGACGAAATTAGGAAACCACCTAGATTTTACAGACTCTAGAAACTGTCAATTAAACCCCTAACTGAATGACCAAGATTTTACAGACTCTAGAAACTGCTTGGATGGTTTACAGAAAAAATTAAAACAACACAAAAATAAAAGCAATTAAAACCCTAGGAGTTAAAGGAAGTGTCATCTCCTTGGAAACTTGGACGACCCATTTAACATTTGATTCCATCAATTCTTCTTTTGCCCGAATTCCTTTTCTGGAGAAAAATAAATGGCAGCTGATCTGAAACTAGGGTTTTCTGCTTTCTCTACAAATCAATGATGATTGTTCAAATGAAAATTCAATTCTCTGATGCTTGAGTCTTCGATGGCTTTTCTCGATCGATTTGGGATATATTCACTGTTGATCAAAACTCTTGTAAGTAAATTCTGAATTGAGTCTTTTTGCTCTCGAGTTGATTATGGTCTCGATGCTCACTAAAGCCGATGATGATGGGTGTATAATATAGGATTATAAAATCCTAATTTTACTCTGATTTCAGTAATGCGACTTGGCTGATTTTTGCTTCTTTCCTCTTTTGATTTGCGATATTGAATTGATGAACCTTGAAAAATAAACTTGACCCTTTTGAATTGTTGCCTAGAATTTCCCTTGTGTGAATCAAAAAAACTTTGTTTCTTGGATTAAATTCGGTTTTGAATTGTTGCCAAAAATTTCTTCAGTGAATTAAATCTGCCAATAGGTTACTAGCCATATATTCCAGAAATATTTCTCGATTTACTCGAGAAGTGATTTCCTGAAATATACCATTTGTGGAAATAATTGAATTGCACAGAAAATTGTTATAATTTCTTGTTAATATATAAATGTTGAATTTGATTTGCATGTTAACGCATCATTCCATATATTGCTACTTTAAAAAACTTAGTAGACTCCATACTGATTTGGATCTTGCATAATGGTTGCTTAACGTCTGCACTAATTTTTCTTCTGTCTCATGAGTGCAAAATATATGCTGATTGAAAGTTTTTGTCAAAAACACTTCTTCATTTCCAGAAACAGTTTTATTACAAGAAAGTCGAGTTGTTAAATTGATTTCTTTTCAATGTTTTACTAAAATACTCCCTCTATGCTTGATTATTTAAAACTTGTCTTGATTTTGCTTCACGTATACATTGTTAACTTGCTGTTGTGGTCATCATGTATGTCATCTGGAGAACTGCTCCATATACGTGCTTGCATTGTGTTTGCACCTACTTGTATCCTTTCTCCACACTTGTGCATGTCCAGAACAGTAGCTGCTTCATGCTATTATACCATTTGTATGTTCATTGATGTTGCAACACTCATGTATAATCTGCATACACACAACTTGTAGCCTTGTTTGCACTCAGCAATGCTGGAATTGACCACCATGCATTAACTGTTTCATTTTCATACATTGACGTACTGAAAATGTTTGTGCACTGCTTGTCAACTTAAAACTGTGTGTATGAGAAAGCTAAGCCTGATTAATACAATGTGCATGATACTTGAGCTGTAACACTTATGATGTAGCTCCATCATATTGAAAACTGCTCCATATATTACCACGCAAATTGCTTACTGTTGAGTCTACCGATTGTGTATATATTTGTTGTGTATATGTGAACACATACATGTCCACTTGAAACAAGAATGCCACCATGTTGATGTTGTGTGTCCAATTGATCAATTGAACTATACCTTGTCCATACTAGTTTGCTGTTTACGCCATGATGTTGATGCTGCTTGACTTTGGGTAGCTGCACTTATGTTGAAACATCTTGAATATTATGATGCAATCTAAACTCGACCATTTTCTTGTTGTGTACAACTTGACTGTGTTCATTTGAATTGAAACTTGTACTTGTTCATGCATGTTGAAATGTCCTTGAGTTGTTGTGTATGGTCTTGATTGTTGCACCAAAAATATGTACATACCTGTAAAAAAAAACTTTATATATATGCAGTTATGAATATGAAGTTGAGCTCGACAACTTTGGCTTGATTCACATATTTTTTCCATGCGATCCTATATCACCACTACCAAATAATCATATGATGTAGCCTAGTTGAAAAGTTTTGTTGTGATGCACCATGCTGCCATTACTTGTTCGTACACCCATTCGCATTTGCTTAACAACTTGTTCATGTTGCCTGTGTCATTTGTACTATGCTGCTTTGACCTTGATGGGTTGACTCTTGCAGTGGGTCGAGTTGGTCCACGTGGCTGCTCCTCAATTGAAAACTGATTGGCGAGGCAGTGCACACGTGTATATATATGCACGTGTGTATTCGTAGACCATCAAAAAAGATTTTCCTGTCCCTGCTACTATATATATACAAACTGACTGTCTTGTGTTATTTGTGTTTCACTGTGTCACAAGCTGTCTAGACACAAATAAATAAGATCAAGTCATGAAAAATGATGAGAAACACACTAGAAATCTGAGGCAAATAAAATTTTAAAATCAACATTCATATATGTGCATATACAGTTTTATTTCTATTGCAGTGTACTGTGTGTTTCATGCGATAGGTAAGCAGGGATGACTGCACTGATAGTGAGCTGTGAAGACAGAAGATAGTGAATCAAGCAGTGTCAGTAAATGTCTGGACTAATAGTGAGTTGTGAAGACAGGAGATAGTGAATGAAGCAGTGTCAGTAAATGTATATGTATATGAAAGTGAAAATGTATGTGTATATGATTTATATAGACAGAGTGTTGGCGAGGAACGATGTATGAAATTGTATATGAATTGAATTGTATATCAGTGATATGTTCAAACAGTGGAGTAATAAACTTGTAGCATTCAAATGTTGAAATAAAATATTCTATTTAAATAAAATATTGTGTGAAGATCTAAATGTCTGGACAATTGTATTTTTATTTAAATATAAGTATTATATTTTTGTTTGTGATGTATATATAACAGTACAGTTATGAAAACATTTATAATATATATATATATATATATATATATATATTTGGTTGTTATCATCAAACAAAAATCATATAATTATGTGTACAATAATGTTATATACAATGGTAGAATCAACCAAAAACACAAAAATATCAATCACATGAAATATTTTAGATCAAACATACCCAAAGAGCATGATTTTCCCCTTAATCCCCTTAAGCATGTTTTAACAATAAGATTAGCAAACTTAACCCAAATTAACCCAAATTTTCACCAGTGACATAACATAATATTTTAGAATTTCTACATATTTTTTCACATTTTTACGATGCATAATTTCGCTAATTATCACTAATCACCCTTAATTAATCGTAATTAGTGAATAAAAGTGCAAATCACTCACCTTAGCCACGAAAGAATATTAGATCTGAAACTATGACTGATATGGCATGAATTCCAATGTATAGCAGCAGATCTATCTCTGATTTAATGCTAATTTCTCTTGATTTGATGTAGTTTTAATTAATTAGCGATTAGATTGAGATTTGGAAGATGGAGGCCATTGCTAGGGTTCAAAGAAGGTTAATGGCGGCTGGAAAATGAAATGAAATGTTTTCCCAAACCCTTTTAGCCATACCATAACCCTAATCCCAAAATGGGTTATGGGCCTAGCTGCTAATTACCTTGTTAAGCCCAATTAAGCAGTTTTTCATCTTCCAAACATTATTTCAGCCATATCTCCCAAAAGGTAAATCTATTTGATTTGTGTGACCACTTTATGGAAAGGTAAACCATCATCTGAATCCAATGGAAGTGGTTTTAGGTCAAAACTCCTTACCAATCAAAAGTTATAGGCGAAATAAGATTCGTTAGTGGCAAAACGATCATTTAAAATTGGGTAAAAACGTGAATATGGGAAATGACCCCAATAGTCGTTTCCCAAAGTTACACGACCGTACGACTTCGTATGAAAATAAAATAAATATTCTACAATCCGCCGATACGTAAAATGCAGAACTTTACAAGCCAGAACATCATCCATACAAACCAGAACATCATTCAACCAAAAGATATTATGTGAACAAATCAATAGCATAATCCAAAGGTGTTGGCCATCAATATTAATACACTATTCATAGATACAAGGCGTCAATGATCAAGAAGAAGAACTACGTGTTTTAGGCAAGAATCAGCGCCTTGGCTTCATGTGTATTGCCGAAGAACACCTGGGATTAACTAACCAATCAAAAGTACCAATCTCAAGAACATGCAGCAAGCACGACAACCATAGCATAAACGAACACCACAGTTCTCCAACAGTAAAACTTCAATAAATTGACAAGAACCAAAAACCCTATAAAACTATCAAAAAATTCAAAACCGACAAGACAAACTAAGCTAGACTACAACAATGTTGCCCATAAATTCCTTCCACAAAACCAAGTTTCCAAAATTCCCCATTGCTCATCAATAAAGAGACTAGGAACAATATCATTGCATACTTGATAAATTAGGAAATGCATACCAGGAAATGGGGGAACATCGTGAAACAAAACATGTTGCATTCAACACTTAGATTCCGCAACCGTGATGAAACATCTATTCTAAAGCAAACCATTTCAACCTAACAGTGTCGAATACCAAAAACCTGGAAAATTTAGGATCACAAGAAAAATAGTAGGTCCTCGAAACAAGATCTGAGCTGCTACGACAAAGAAGTTGCCAAAATTGGGTTGAAAATCCATGCCATGGAGAAAAAGATTTGACATGAGAAAAGGAGAGTCAATTTTTGGAGTTACAAAATGTGAAGTCGAAAGAGGAGACGGGGTGCTAGGGTTATATCTAAGAAGTGAAAAAAAAACAAGTAATTTTTTCCTTCACGCAGGCGAAAGCGAGGTACGGAAGAGAGAAGGTGGAGAGAGTTATGAAAGGGAAGAAATAAGAATTAGATTTGAAGAGAATGAAGGGAAGAAAAGAAGAAACCCTTGTTGCCATTAACGAAGAAAAATAAGCACTGAACCCTTGACTTAGAATTATTTTTTTGTACTCTCTTTCTTTAATGAAATAAAGAATAATTGATTGGTCTGTGGATGTAGGCATAGCCGAACTATGTTAAATATTTGTGTCTTCTTCTATTTTGTTTTTTTGGCAATTATTTTCATTGAGTTGGCAGTTGATAATTAGTCGACAAGGTAGATCCTCTTTTTTGAATTGTTCCTACGCCTTTTTTATTTCATTGTGTAGTTTTGAGTTTTTGCAAACCAAATCAAAATGTTCATAACAAATTGGGTACTAGAGCAATTTGTGCAATTATCTGGTCAACAGTTTGGTATTGGAGCTAGTTGTTACCAATGGTGATTCTTTTAGTAGTGGTACGAAAAATTATTGTGTCATCAAATTTGATAGAAGAGAATTTTTTGGGACATGGAAGGTCAAAGTGAAGACTAATGACTATGTTCTTCAGCAGCAACTTCATTCACTTAAAGGATGAGATATGATGCAAAAGCGCCTTGGAGGAGATATGCATAAGTCCCATTTCTTGGGTTCTAGAAAAGGTGGTTTCTATTATTATAAGAAGAAGGGACATTTCGTACAAAATTGTTTAGCTCTTAAAGAGAAGAGAGAGAAGAAGGAGAAAGCTTTAATTCGGGCACCAGTGGGATCAGATGCAGATAGATATAATAGCGATACATCATTATTTTCAGCTAGTATTTCACTTTTAGATATCACAAGTTAGGTGATTGATTTTGGAGCCTCTTGTCATATGACGTCAGATAGGAGTTGTTTTGTTAGTTATGAAAAGATTGATGTTGAAGCAGTTCATTTAGAGAATGGCATATCTTGTCATATTATGGGCATTAGAAGTGTGAGGTTTAAGATGCATGATGGTGTTATTAGAACCATCATGGATGTTAGACATGTTCTGATGTTGCATAAGAGTTTGTTTTCAGTTGGAGTTTTTAGTAGACTTGGTATGAGGATAATAATAGATGGAGAGAATTTGAGAGTGGTGAAGGATTCCTGATAGTAATGAAAGGGGTGCGAGTTGATGATATTTATATGCTTCGTGGAGTGACAAACTTGGAAAATTCGGTTGTTTCTACTAATTCTGGTGTTCCAGATTCTACTTAGTTACAGCACTTTCATTTAGGTCATGTTGATGAGGAGAGTCTTGAAGTATTAAAGAAGCATAGGTTAATTGCTGGTGATTCTCAGTTTGTAACACCCCGTAATTCTGTAACACTAGGATTCACAAATCAAGGCAGAATTAAATTTTAAAATCAAAATCAAGGGAAAAGGGTTGCGCCTTTGTGTTCGTCTCGAAATTCTTCTTGGAAACGAGTCCGAGTTTGCGAGAATCGGAGTCCGTATGAGGGATATATGACCCTCCGAAGTTCCAGGAATTTTCAGAATCGAAAACAGCTCGAAATTCGAGTCGAATTCAAACCCAAAAGCGGACTGGGCGGGAAAATTCCCGCCCAGAACCCAGGTCGACCGGGGAGTTGACTGGGTAGTTGACCCCCCCTGACCAGGTCGACTGCCCAGTCGACATGGGTGTCGACTTGGGTGCAAAAACCTACTTTTGGGCCTGGGTGCATTCTGATGTACCTGGTCTCGTTTTCTGCCTAGATTCGTCTGCCTAATCCTATATAAACAGCCTCCTGGCCTCCTTCTCTCTACACCATTTCATTCTATCCTTATGCTGCCTCTGAGAAAATGTATAAATAAATAAAATAATATATAAAATAAATCAAGATGAGGAAATGTTGCTCAAGACTTTCAAGAGAGGATTCAAAACAAGCTAGGATTCAAGTGAAGATTCAAACGACTTCAACGACTGTTTTGCTATGAATCTAATATAATCTCTGTAAGTCGGTTACTTTTTAGATTTGAACGTTTTCTATTCGTGACATGAAATTAAAGGAATAAAGGAATATGCCTAATCTCTTCACTTGGATCTGTGTTTATAAATGTTTCTAGACTTGATTAAGGACTGATCGTGGTTCAATGACCAATTAGGCCTTGCCTATGACTATGAACATTGTCTATGACTATGAACATTGCCTATGACTGTGACTGTGACTATGAGAATTATTTCCTTTGACTATGAACACAAGCCTATGCCTTTGATTAGGAAACATTAACTATTGCCTATGACATAACAAGGACAACTATGACTAAACACCTATGATTCATGACTAGGAAAGTGTTGCTTAAGTTTTGTGACTGTGAAATTGGGTCTAAACCTGATTATCTATTCTGTCTATTCTTGATTTTCTTTGGATTTTGATCTTGGGAATTTACCTATTAAGTTAGGTCTACCCATGTTCTTGAACCTACATCGTTATTCAACCCTTTTTATGTCATAACATTTTCGGATCTATAGGCCTTCGATGTTTTAGATCAATTTATTTCAGTGTAATTCGTTAGGCCAGTAATTAGTAAATTATCATTTTATGCCAGTTATAATGTCTATCTTTTCAAAGCATCTTTGGTTCATTCCCTTTTATTCTACGAATCTAGATTTATCTATAATCTAGATTGAATCACGATTATACGAACGATGGGAATACGATTTGGGCAAAATATGAAATTTACTAAAACGTAGTTATAAACTTGGAAATTGGCATAAATTGGGAATATCTATTATGGCATGTTTATAAAAATGCAAATTGGATAAATTTGACATGAATTATAGGATGTGTAATTTGAACCTAGTATTAACTTGTAAATCTAGCACTTACATGAACTGTGAACTAGAATAATAAGTCTAGTTTGACATGAACTATAATTAGAATTGGATTAGCTAATTTGGCATAATAAGTGTATTGGCATAAATTTGAAATTGGCCATAATTGTGAGTAATTGTCATGTTTAGCAAAATCATGGTTAGTGACACTTAATTTGGTATAGTTTACATACCAAAAAGCATAAATATGATATAGAGGGAAAAATGGGCCATAATAATAAATGTTGACAATTTACATTAAAAGAGTAATTAGGAAATAAGTAAATTAGGAATAACTTACTTATAGAATTTGTCCTAAATGAGAAAATGTAAATTTAGACAAATTAAAGGTTTATTAACGACATCTCTTTTAATAATACACCAGAAAGTTCTAGGGTGACAGAGAGGATAGTGTCTAGGCTTGGGTTTGGAAAATACAAGTTTCCTGCTCTCCCTGGCTATCCCTAACTGATCCGACGGACGGGATGGTTACTTTCAAAACCTGATTTGAAAATTAATCAAAACCCTTTGAACTTAGAAAACACGAATAGGCCTAACCCGAGATTTGACTGAGTTGCGATGTAAACCTGCCCGGCACCAACCGTCACATCTAGTAATCGCAACAATATCCGTCTAATGTGAGTGGTCGCAGCTTTAATTTATTTAATTAAAGCTAGAACAAGAATGGTAGGGTTAAGTTAACTAAGACACTTAACCAATTCAACATGGTAACCAAACCGATGGGTGGGGTTAGGTTCATACTGACACTTAACATAGTTAAGCTAGAATGGGAGGGTTAAGTCCATAGGAACACTTAACCAACTTAACACCGTTAAGCTAGAATGGGAGGGTTAAGTCCATAGGGACACTTAACCAAACTTAATATGGTAACAAGACAAGATTTGTAAGGGTTAAGTAACTAAGAAAACACTTAGCCAAATTAACATGTTAACTAGACTAGAAGGTGGGGTTAAGTAAAGTTAATACACTTAGCCAATTTGACATGTTAGCTGGACTAAACCGTAAGGTTGAATAAACTTGAACACTTAACCATCAGAGTGTGATAAATGAATAGGGTTAAGTTTAAAACGTGAAGGGATAATACTTAACCATTAATAACATGTTAGTTAAAACAGATGGGCAAGGTTAAGTTAAAAAAGGAACACTTAACCAATACATGGTGAATGAATAGGGTTAAGTAATAAGAAATACTTAACCAATATAACTTGGTTTGTGTTAGGGTTAAGTCAACATGAATTACTGATAACACTTAACCAGTTTAATAGGATAAATGAAGAGGGTTAAGTTAGCTTGAATTGACTAATGACACTTAACCAATCCAAATTGACAAGAAAGAGAACTAAGTAGTAAACCTTAGTTAAAAGGAGCTAAGTAGTAAACCTTAGTTAAGAAAACAATGATTCTGGAAACTAAGTGGTAAACCTTAGTTAGAAAAACTAAGTAGTAATTCTTAGTATAACATGGGAAGGAGCGAACGTCCGTCTGATTAAAAAGTAGGTTCCAACGAATTGGGTTATGAAGCCCGAGGCTTCGAGGGGACGTGAGGGTACTCTTGGTATCCCTCTGTGTGGTGGCAGATGATCCTCATGAGCACACAGAGGTTAAGGTCTGCGGTAGAAGAACTAAGGGTATGCCTTGGTTGCAATACAAGGCAACCTAAAGACTAGGATGGACCAGCGTGATTCGGCGAGACCAGTAGCCCTGTGATAGCAACTCGTCGTCTACCTACCATCTTTATTCAATTGTTGTACGTATACGGAAAGGCAGAGAACTTCCAACAGACCATATACTTGCTATCTAGTTATGGGTGAAGCTGGCCAATAGGAAAGTAGGGCATAGGGTGGCAAAAGTACAATTCTCGCGCTTGATTTTCTTAGATTGTCTTTCATTAGTTGAGGGAGGGGTCACGTGGGACCATAACCACTGGTAGAAAAACAGACCTTAGCATCGGCACCGGTAGATATCTGAAAAGCTCCCGACCGAGTTCCGTGTTTCTAGAGTAGCCCTTCCACGGGACTCGGGTCGCACATTTCAGGACATGTGCATCTACACAGCGATAAACGGTTCGCGACACATACGTGGGGAAAGTCTAGGAACATATACCACTCTTGGTAGTGTATCCTAGACTAGGGGCATCGTTCGACAGGTAGCGTAATCCCTAGTGGACCTAGGTAGCATAAACCCTGAATCTGTAAAGCATTAGACAAGTCGAGTAAACCCGAGTTGAATCTAGGAAGCACTCAATAGAAAACCCTAGATTAGATCTAGGTAATAGACAATAAATGTATGCCTGAAGGCAACCGAAATTACCGGGATTGGGATCATGTTATCATTACTAGTTGGGACACTAGTTAGGTGGTGCAGAGATATTGAAACTAGTATAACAAGGAAATAGCGAAGCGGCGAAAGTATTAGAGCATATCCAGTTTATCTTATCTTAGCATATATTATGATTAATCTTGTCTAAACTTGCTGACCCTATCATCGTGGTGTTATCTTGTATTCAGTTAATTCATGTCGTTTTGTTTTTCCATGTTCACATGCTAGAAGTAACTGAACTTATTCAGGCTTTATGTCTGACTCTGTTTTTCTTTCGTCTTCTTTTCTTCTGTTCCCCCCCCAGGTAGTAAAGGAGGGAATAGTATAGCTCAGGTTAAGTTGGACTGTCACTCTTTCCCAGCTTGAAGATTTGTCGTAGTTGTGCTTGGATTCTCTTTTCAGATGCTATGGCTGGCTCTTGCTACATTGGGGAATATAAATGTTGTTTTATGCTTCTTTATTTTGTACGACATATGATACTCTGATATTGTAAAGAAATCGTTGTACAAACTATTTTATCAATAAAGCAAAGTTTTATTTTCCGCTGTTTTAATTTTTGTCTGTCTTGTAATTCATCTGCATCTTTTACCTTAAAATGCTCCACAGAACTTAGTGCATTCCCTTTGTGAGTGACACTAACGAATGTGGGGTGTTACACGTGGTATCAGAGCTGAAGGTTACCAGATCAGATAAAGGATCTGAAAAATTATTTTCAAAACGGTTTTAAAAGAAGCATTTTCAAGAGAAAAGATTTGTTTTAAAGGCATATTCCCCAAAGCCATACGCACCATCTTCTCTTCCTCTGTTTGAATTCTTGTCTCCTTCTTTCTTGAATCTCTGGGGCTCCTGGCTTTCTGGGAGGTAACCTCATCGATGGGCGAAGTCGTGCCTGAATTCCATCCATAGCCGTAGTTGTTTCACCTACGACCAGTTTTCTTTCAAGCTTAAAGGGTTCTCTTTACGATGGAAGCAGCTTTCGAGAGATTTGTCAACATGACTACAGACGGAAGAGGATGAGGAATTCATGGATGTAGATTTAGCTCACAAAGAAGGAAGGAATTATAAAACCTAAGACAAGAGGAGGTATCTTTACTAAGGTGTAATTAAGGGCAAAGGACAAGATTTTCAGAAGGGAAAGTACCTACTTTTGCCACCAAGTGTACCTAGGAGAAAGGTAGTAAAGTTCTGTTGGAAGAGTCTAGTTTTGTTGTTCGTACTCTTTCCTTTGGTTTTAGCGCTTCGCATTTGTTCATATCCACTTCCATAGTTGAGTCTCTGCACCATAGTACTTGTATAGTAGAAAGATCCCACTAGAGTCTCAAATCCAATTGGTGGTCCGACCAGTTTATTTTTGGTTAGTAGGGATTTGAGAATAGCTATCGAGTTTGCTTATATCATCTCACATAGATCGTCTAAATTCGGAGGAGATATTCCTTGGGTGCTTGTCTAATATTGGTTTAGGCCTTTGGGGCTTGTACTTTAGGAATGTCGAGTTCGACTAGGATGGTTTGCGTGAGAGATGAATAGTTGGGACAGGCACTCTAAAAAGCACGTAGTGACCTTTTGACTCTTATAGTTATGGCATGGTGGATAAGAGGGAGACCTCTAATCATCTTAGTACATACACTTGGTACCATGATTGACATCTGTTTATTTTGGAAATGGAGGTCAGAAACTTCACAATCGTGAAGTTAAATTAGTTAGGATACAGAGGAGTAAAGCTCAAGAAGGCTAGATACTAGCATTATACCCTTTCCCTTAAGGGTGCATCCTTGATTTCTTTTCTTTTTTGTAGGAGCTTTACGCATAATTGTTTCCCTCTTTCCAAAGTATATCCTCTAGGTCGTATCTTCGATCCTTAGGTAGAAACTCTTTTGGATGTAGACATGTATTTGAAATCTGTTATGGTTGATGGTTGCGAGTGGTTGCTAATAGTTGCTCCTGAATGCATATACATACGTATTAGGTACTAGATCAGTTCGGACGCTTTCGTATTGCATTTATAGATATGTATTTGTTTGTAAGTTGAGCTTGATATGTTATCATATGGATGTTGCATATGGATGAATGGCTATGCACACATGTAGTATTTACATAACTAGGGGTGCTTGCATACATGATTGGACGCATGGCGCTGACATGATTCGCATTAAGGAGGTCGACTGAATCAGTAGATCGCCTGATTTTGCACAAGATAAAGACATATACACACACTATGCATAATAACATGAAAGCATTAGAAATCTTTTAAGGACAATAAATGCTCGTGATTGAATGGTTGAGTAGATGAGTGATTGGATGGTAGGACACATTCTTCCTAAACTTGAAGATTTCGGGGACGAAATCCTTTTAAGTGGGGGAGAATGTAACACATCGTAATTCTGTAACACTAGGATTCACAAATCAAGGCAGAATTAAATTTTAAAATCAAAATCAAGGGAAACGGGTTGTGCCATTACATTCGTCTCGAAATTCTGCTTGGAAACGAGTCCGCGTTTGTGAGAATCGGAGTTCGTATGAGGGAGATATGACCCTCCGAAGTTTCAGGAATTTTCAGAATCGAAAACAGCTCGAAATTCGAATTCGAAATTGGAATTCAAACCCAAAAGCGGGTTGGGCGGGAAAATACCCGCCCAGAACCCAGGTTGACTAGGGAGTCAACTGGGTTGTCGACCCCCCTGACCAGGTCGACTGCCCAGTCGACATGGGTGTTGACCTATGTGCAAAAACCCACTTTTGGGCCTGGGTGCATTCTGATGTACCTGGTCTCGTTTTCTGCCTAGATTTGTCCACCTAATCCTATATAAATAGCCACCTGGCCTCCTTCTCTCTACACCATTTCATTCTATCCTTATGCTACCTCTGAGAAAATGTACAAATAAATAAAATAATATATAAAATAAATCAAGACGAGGAAATGCTGCTCAAGACTTTCAAGAGAGGATTCAAAACAAGCTAGGATTCAAGTGAAGATTCAAACAACTTCAATGACTGTTTTTCTACGAATCTAATATAATCTCTGTAAGTTGGTTACTTTTTAGATTTTAAAATTTTCTATTCATGACATGAAATTAAAGGAATAAAGGAATATGCCTAATCTCTTCACTTCGATCTGTGTTTATACATGTTTCTAGACTTGATTAAGGACTGATCGTGGTTCGATGACCCAATAGGCCTTGCCTATGACTATGAACATTGTCTATGACTATGAACATTGCCTATGACTGTGACTGTGACTATGAGAATTATTTCCTTTGACTATGAACACAAGCCTATGCCTTTGATTAGGAAACATAAACTATTGCCTATGACATAACAAGGACAATAGTTACTAAACACTTATGATTCGTGACTAGGAAAGTGTTGCTTAAGTTTTGTGACTGTGAAATTGGGTCTAAACCTGATTATCAATTCTGTCTATTCTTGATTTTTCTTTGGATTTTGATCTTGGGAATTTTCCTATTAAGTTAGGTCTACCCATGTTCTTGAACCTACATCGTTATTCAACCCTTTTTATGTCATAACATTTTCGGATCTATAGGCCTTCGATGTTTGAAATCAATTTATTTCAGTGTAATTCGTTAGGCCTGTAATTAGTAAATTATCATTTCATGCCAGTTATTATGTCTATCTTTTCATAGCATCTTTGGTTCATTCCCTTTTTATCTACGAATCTAGATTTATCTATAATCTAGATTGAATCACGATTATACGAACGATGGGAATACAATATGGGCAAAATATGAAATTTACTAAAACGTAGTTATAAACTTGGAAATTGGCATAAATTGGGAACATGTATTATGGCATGTTTATAAAAATGCAAATTGGATAAATTTGACATGAATTATAGGATGTGTAATTTGAATCTAGTATTGACTTGTAAATCTAGCATTTACATGAACTATGAACTAGAATAATAAGTCTAGTTTGACATGAACTGTAATTAGAATGTTAAATCATAATTGGATTAGCAAATTTGGCATAATAAGTATATTGGCATAAATTTGAAATTGGCCATAATTGTGAGTAATTGTCATGTTTAGCAAAATCATGGTTAGTGACACTTAATTTGGTATAGTTTACATACCAAAAAGCATAAATATGATATAGAGGGGAAAATGGGCCATAATAATAAATGTTGACAATTTACATTAAAAGAGTAATTAGGAAATAAGTAAATTAGGAATAAATTACTTATAGAATTTGTCCTAAATGTGAAAACGTAAATTTAGACAAATTAAAGGTTTATTAACGACATCTCTTTTAATAATACACCAGAAAGTTCTAGGGTGACAGAGAGGATAGTGACTAGGCTTGGGTTTGGAAAATACAAGTTTCCTGCTCTCCCTGGCTATCCCTAACTGATCCGATGGACGGGATGGTTACTTTCAAAACCTGATTTGAAAATTAGTCAAAATCCTTTGAACTTAGAAAACACGAATAGGCCTAACCTGAGGTTAGACTGAGTTGCGATGTAAACCTGCTCGGAACCAACGGGCACATCCAGTAATCGCAACAATATCTGTCTTTTGTGAGTGGTCGCGACTTTAATTTATTTAGTTAAAGCTAGAACAAGAATGGTAGGGTTAAATTAACTAAGACACTTAACCAATTCAACATGGTAACCAAACCGATGGGTGGGGTTAGGTTCATACTGACACTTAACACAGTTAAGCTAGAATGGGAGGGTTAAGTCCATAGGAACACTTAACCAACTTAACACAGTTAAGCTAGAATGGGAGGGTTAAGTCCATAGGGACACTTAACCAAACTTAATATGGTAACAAGACAAGATTTGTAAGGGTTGAGTAACTAAGAAAACACTTAGCCAAATTAACATGTTAACTAGACTAGAAGGTGGGGTTAAGTAAAGTTAATACAGTTAGCCAATCTGACATGTTAGCTGGACTAGACCGTAAGGTTAAGTAAACTTGAACACTTAACCATCAAAGTGTGATAAATGAATAGGGTTAAGTTTAAAACATGAAGGGATAATACTTAACCATTAATAACATGTTAGTTAAAACAGATGGGCAAGGTTAAGTTAAAAAAGGATCACTTAACCAATACAGGGTGAATGAATAGGGTTAAGTAATAAGAAATACTTAACCAATATAACTTGGTTTGTGGTAGAGTTAAGTCAACATGAATTACTGATAACACTTAACCAGTTTAACAGGATAAATGAAGAGGGTTAAGTTAGCTTGAATTGACTAATGACACTTAACCAATCCAAATTGACAAGAAAGAGAACTAAGTAGTAAACCTTAGTTAAAAGGAGCTAAGTAGTAAACCTTAGTTAAGAAAACAACGATTCTGGAAACTAATTGGTAAACCTTAGTTAGCAAAACTAAGTAGTAATTCTTAGTATAACACGGGAAGGAGCGAACATCCGTCTGATTAAAAAGTAGGCTCCAACGAATTGGGTTACGAAGCCCGAGGAGACGTGAGGGTACTCTTGGTATCCCTCTGTGAGGTGGCAGATGATCCTCCTGGGCTCACAGAGGTTAAGGTCTGCGGTAGAAGAACCAAGGGTATGCCTTGGTTGCAATACAAGGCAACCTAAAGACTAGGATGGACCAGCGTGATTCGGCGAGACCAGTAGCCCTGTGATAGCAACTCATTGTCTACCTACCATCTCGTCGTCTACCTACCATCTTTAGTCAATCGTTGTACGTATGCAGAAAGGCAGAGAACTCCCAACAGACCATATACTTGCTATCTAGTTATGGGTGAGGCTGGCCAATAGGAAAGTAGGGCATAGGGTGGCAAAAGTACAGTTCTCGCACTTGATTTTCTTGGATTGCCTTTCATTAGATTAGGGAGGGGTCACGTGGGACCATAACCACTGGTAGAAAAACAGACCTTTGCATCTGCACCGGTAGATATCTGAAAAGCTCCCAACCGAGATCCGTGTTTCTAGAGTAGTCCTGCCACGGGGACTCGGGTCGCACATTTTAGGACATGTGCATCTACACAGTGATAAACGGTTCGCGACCCATACGTGGAGAAAGTCTAGGAACATATACCACTCTTGGTAGTGTGTCCTAGACTAGGGGCATCATTCGACAGGTAGCGTAATTCCTAGTGGACCTAGGTGGCATAAACCCTGAATCTGTAAAGCATTAGACAAGTCGCGTAAACCCTAGTTGAATCTAGGAAGCACTCAATAGAAAACCCTAGATTAAATCTAGGTAATAGACAATAAATGTATGCCTGAAGGCAACCGAAATTACCGGGATTGGGATCACGTTATCATTACTAGTTGGGACACTAGTTAGGTGGTGCAGAGATATAGAAACCAGTATAACAAGGAAATAGTGAAGCGGCAAAAGTATTAGAGCATATCCATTTATCTTATCTTAGCATATCGTGTGATTAATCTTGTCTAATCTTGATGACCCTATCATCATGGTGTTATCTTGTATTCAGTTGATTCATGTCATTTTGTTTTTCCACGTTCACATGCTAGAAGTAACTGAACTTACTCAGGCTTTATGTCTGACTCTGATTTCCTTTCATCTTCTTTTCTTCCGTTCCCCCCCCCCCCAGGTAGTAAAGGAGGGAATAGTATGGCTCAGGTTAATTTGGACTGTCACTCTTTCCCAGCTTGAAGATTTGTCGAAGTTTTGCTTGGATTCTCTTTTCAGATGCTATGGCTGGCTCTTGCTACATTGGGGAATATAAATGTTGTTTTATGCTTCTTTATTTTGTAGGACAGATGATACTATGATATTGTAAAGAAATCGTTGTACAAACTATTTTATCAATAAAGCAAAGTTTTATTTTTCGCTGTTTTAATTTTTGTCTATCTTGTAATTCATCTGCATCTTTTACCTTAAAATGCTCCACAGAACTTAGTGCATTCCCTTTGTGAGTGACACTAACAAATGTGGGGTGTTACACAATTAAAGCCCAGCTCTTGTGAAGATTGTTCTTTTGGAAAGAAGAAGCATGTCACATTATATATTGGAAGACCTAGAGCTATAGAGTTCTAGAGTATGTTCATTCTTATGTGTGGATACCCACCTTAATTGCATCTTTAGGTGGAGCCAGTTTCTTTGTCTTATTTGTGGATGGTTTCTCATGTTTGGTCTGGGTCAATTTCTTAAAAGCTAAAGACGAATTATTTAACCAAGTTCAAAAGTGGAAGACCATAGTTGAAAAGAAGTCGATAAAACAACTGAAAGTTCTTAGAGTTGGAAATAGTAGTGAATTTGTGTTACAAGAATTCACTAATTATTGTGCATCTGATCATGCATTTAGAGATTTTTCTACGAAGTCGCATTCTTTTGCAGTGGCGGAAGCATGTGTCAGATATTATGGGAAAAAGCTATGAATTTGTGACTAATTGCTGGTCTAGAAGAGAGGTTTTGGGCAGAAGAGATATATATGACAGTATTTCTCATCAACCGTACACCTTCTATAGCCATTGATATGGATATCCAAAATAAGTATGTAAAAGAGAGTCTGTTGATTATTCCTTCCTTCAAATGGTTGGTTGTTCAACTTATTTAGAAGATGAGAAACATGATAAGATGAATCCTAGAGGAAGCAAGCATATTTTGTTAAGCTATAGAGAAGGAGTAAAGAAGTATAGGGTATGGTGAAAAACAACTAAGTGAATAACTAGCAGGCATGTGATATTTGATGAGAGTTCTTTATTGAAGGTGGAGCCTCTATCAAGTGATGATGTTAGAAGGACACAAAATTTTCAGACATGTTTGGAGTCATCAGATTGTTTCCATATTCAAAGAGAAAGCGGTATTTTCGATGGTAGCATGATTGATGAGAAGATTTCAGAGGTTGGGACTCTAAGTGGAGCTCAGTTGCAGAAAAGGCCTTTTAGTTCAGTTGGCCCTATTGGTAAGCATATTTTTAATGATGATTCTTCATCTTATGCTTTGAATGTTGCAATGCTTAGTGGTAAGGTCTATCGGTATTGATAAAGAAAATTCTAGTGAAATTCGAGATTAGAGTAGATAATATTGAATATGTCCTCACTCGATTTTGAAAGGAGAAGGTGAAGCATTTGTACCTCCATTGGTCTCTCAAAGCATAGTTTCTACATGTTTATCCCCTACATCAGATATATTGAAGAATTTTGATATTTACTTATATGAATTTTATTTGTTGATGTGCATATTGTATTTCTTGTGCTTGGGAAAGATTTTGTAGCCCTATTTGGGAAATATTGCATAAAGTACTTCACATTGAACTTTATGGTGTAGACCTAACAATTTGTTGAGATTTGATGATAAAGAGAGATTGTTATATTAGAATCAAGGTGGGGTATTGAATTTACACGATCCAAATATTTGTTTAAGAGGAAAGAAATTAGTTAATTGATTCAATAAATCAATTATGTTATATGTGGAAATATTTGAGAGGGTATTTTGATTGTGAACAAATTGATCACATAATCTATTAATTAATTAATGGATTTATAAATGGGGGAATAAATATATTTATAAATTCATTGATTTTGTAATATGGAAAAAATAAATGATTTGCTTGGAGAATCAAGCAAGGAAGGAAATATATGGAAAATAATTGATTTACTATTTATTTACATTGCAATCAAATAACAGACGCTTGGAAAGGTTTCAAGACAGTCAGGAAATAAATTCTCTTCATCTCTAAGCAACATTTCATCTTGAAGTCTATTTAAATCTTCATATTTTTGGTGTGTGTATGTGAGAGGGCCTCCACCATTATACTCTTCTTCAGTATACCCTAATTTCTGCAGTCAATCAATTATGGGTTTTGGGTGCAAAAAGTCTTTGAAGAAATTGATGATTCCATTATAGGGTAATTCTGCAATTTGCTACCCATAATTTTGTAATCTCTCTTACACTCTTTTGTACTCTCTTTGTTGGGTTGTGGACGTAGGCATAGCCGAACCACGTTAAATATTTGTGTCTTCCTCTCTTCTACTATTTTGTTTTGTTTGATGATCATTTTTCATTGAGATGGTGGTTGATAATTAATCGACAAGCTAGTTCCTACATTTTTTTTTGCTCCTGTGCCTTTTGTATTCCACTGTGCAGTTTTGGAGTTTGTGCAAATCAAATCAATATTATTCACAACAAATTGGGTATTAGAGAAAATTGTCCCTTTATCTGCACAACAAAGCTTTGACATGAACTTTGAAGCAGAAGTCCTGCTGTGTTGATCTCTTGGATATTTTTTTTCCAACACTTCATTGGCTGTTCTATTTTCTGAAGGAAAAAAGGTTAATTTTTTTAGTTCTATTTTGAATCAATTCCAATAATTTGTTTAAAAGTTATGCTCGGATAAAAACGTAATGCTTCCTTTTTCCCGCACGTGTTTTAGATATGTGCTGAGTGGTTGTGAATTTATGCATGAGTGTACGTGTATTGTCTAGGGTGCTCTTGCTTAAATATGGGTAGTGTTGAGAGTGTTTATGGAAGGGGCTAGTGTATGTGTTCATTTTCACCTAGGCACGTTCGATTGTGTGTGTGCGTGTGTGTTAGTTTAGTATGTGCTAGGTGAGTTCATGGGTGTTGTACGTGTTCAACATATGATTCAAAAATAAAACACTATGTATTTGAATGTGTAATGAATGGATTTACGACTTTGCATAACGTTATGTTCTCTATAAAAAATGATCATGCTTTGGTTGAAAACTTATTACAAAAAGTAAGTATATTATTAGATATAGTGGTATTTTGTACTTAAAGCATTCTAAATTTTGTATGTGTACAAAAAAAAATTCTTATAAAATTATTATTACTCAAATATGAATGCTTTTTCTTTAAATTATAATTGCTGCTGCAGCTTATATCATATTTAGTTAATGTGAAAAATGTAAATTGTGTTGCATACTTGTTTTTTTAATCAGTACTGATTTAGGATTTCACTATGGAAGTGATTACAAGGAGATTACCTTATATTGTGCAATGAATCTTATCTTATATTTTTCCATATTTGGCAAGGGACTAAAGAAAAAGTAACTGTATGCTAGTTAATTTAATATTTGACCATTCTTGTATTATTTTTTGGGCAAAGAAGGCCGGTTTTAATGCTGATCGTAGACACCTTTATTATACTAATAAAAAAAATCAGTATAGTACAGGTGATTGTTGGTAGACAATCAACTATTCGGTTTTTAGGGTGCACCATTCACTACATACAGAATTTAAAGTGTTCCATCCACTCTACCTATAGAGGCTTAAAGTATTGGAGCTAGCTAATTTACTGGAATACAAACAATCTCCATATAGGGAGTTAAATACAGTTTGCTGGGAAAATAAATAAAACAACCACTAATTTTCTCCACATACTTCCCCGTGCCATGTACAGAAACATCACATTCCTAGTGTCAGAGACACTTACAATCTCGTAGCCATATCAAGACAAAGCAAGCCATCCCAGTGTAACCAGTCTTTCATCCTTGTGTCGGTAGCAGGAGGACCATACTATGAACATCACATATCGAGGCAACCCAAATAAGTCGTTGCCATGCTTAACATCACAGAATAGCACATATAATTTCCCCCGAGTTTATATGAACTCCACACCAAAATGTACGAGCTCATTCATTGCTACAACCATGGATGGCGTTCAGAAAAGCCTGAACAGTCCCAAAGCAAGGACAAGATAGAGAGAATCATGAGAATGTAGGACGTCAAGTGCCAATAACGTTGAGAGCGATAATGCTTTACCTGTGTCATTGTCACTGACACCTACACAAGTTACATGATAACCCAGCTTTGTCCAAGATTGCATATCCGAATTACATGCAAAACAAAGCTATGTTGCGCCAAAGAAAAATAACCCAAAAGACCAGACTTATAACTCAAAACCAAACCACATATCAGGTGTCATATTCTACTTACAAAGATGAAACTTCAGTACCCATTAAATCACGCAGTGAGCCATCAACAACAAGCCAAGCTGGTCACCAAAAATTAACCCACCAAGCTAGGACAAAGTATCATTTTATTCAGTAGTTTAAGCAACCAGAGTAAACTTGTCGAGATGCGAATCACCATGAGTTGAAGAGAGTTGCCGTGTAACCTAAGTACTCCACATAAGTATAAATCTCCCTAATAGCTACAAGTCGAACCACCAGTAGAATAATTAGCCCAAATAGACTAAAAGTTGCCTGAAGCGTCACCACGCAGCTATAGGAAGAGAATTTGAAAAAGGTTCGATAGGGAGTTGAAGAAGAGTTTTGGATTCAAATAGAAAGAGGCAAGGCGGGGATCGAAATCGGGTTAGTTCTGAAAGTGAAAAATAAATGAGCTTGAGATCTATTACGTAGACGAAAGCAGGTAGTATGAGAAGAGTGAAGCGATTGGAGGTGAGGCAGAAGGATGAATTTTTTTAGGAGAGAAGCGTGATAAGGAGATGGTTGCATATCACCATTAAGAACATACCTAACAACATGTCATTTTGGGCGTGTTGAAGCAAAGAAATAAGTGTGGCCATGCTCTACTGCTCTAACAGTTAATGGGAACTTCACCTCATTTATTTTCTTTAATTAGTTGCACGCTAAATGGAAAACAGAAAACCGTGTAGCCCTTAAATGGTTCTCTATTTGCTGTTTATAGGTATTTTTTTTGAAAAAAAATTGCTGCGCTGAGTCGAAAATCACCTCGTTCAGTGAAGGCGATGGCGGCAGTAATTTACCCTAATTTCTCAAATCACTTCGTGATGGTGGCGACATGTTTAGTTCGTATAAGGTGATGTTTTGTCGTTTAATTCTTCATGCTCCATAATAAAAGTGGGAGCGTTCCCCACTTTTTATGCCCAATCACGCTGGAGTTTACACTGCTGCAGCGCGAGTTGGTGAATTAAAGTGGGGATCACCCCCACTTTCAAGAGCATTCCCACTGCTGGGAATGCTCTAACAATAGTTCTCAAAGCTCGTGAACCTTTGAATGACGTTTTATATTTTTTTATTACAATGAATAATAGGGTCCTTATTTATTTGTGACTGTTTCTTTTTTCTCCTATATTTGTTTACAGATATAGGATTCTATCTTTAGTCTACAATCTTATGAGGAAACTCATTTAGTAAGTTTCTGTTGTAACTTTATTTTCGGCTTGCTTACCTTTCCCTAAATGAATTATATGAGTCATTTCTATCACAGTTTGTTTCTAAATTAATTAAGTCATTTTTTAAATTATTTCTTTTTCATTAGTATTTCCTTAAAAAATATCAATTAACACTGATTAGGTAATTTGACAGTCTGATTTTCAGGTAATGATCTAGTATAATTTTTGCAGTCACTCATAATGGGTATATATTGTTGAAATCGATGATTCAAATATTTGTAGAGAAGGAAAGATTGATTTTCAATCATGTAATTGGGTCCTACATGGAATAACTTGGGTGCCATGTTTACTTGGAAGTCAAATAAACTTGGGTGCCAAGTTTACTTGGAGGTCAAGAAAACTTGGGTGCCAAGTTTACTTGGAGGTCAGGAAATCCCTCTATATAGATAGTGGTCTTGTTATTGTATGAAAAAAGTAATCCACCATTAATCTTCTCTCTATTGTAATCTTCCTCCTTTCTTATGTACTCATTTATTCAATAAGAAATAAAAGTTGTTGGGTCTCCGTGGACGTATGATATTCATATCTGAACCACGTTAAATCTTCTGTGTCCTTTTTTTGTTCTTTGTTTTTCGTGAGATTTCATAATTGTTTTGTTATACTCCATTCGTACCTAAATAAAAAACACTAGATCCTCATTAACATTCCACGTAAAGCACTACAGTTTTGTATCAGAGCTAGTGTTATTTTTTCTATTTGGATATTAGTGGCTACTTCTAGTAAGTCTGTTGGAAGATCTGACATCAATTATGGAGTAGCACATTTTGACGGAAAAGGAGATTTTGGTACTTGGAAGATAAAGATGGAGGCCGTATTGAAAAAGGAGAAGACTTTTAAAGTTGTTTCTGTGCCGGAGAAATTGAAAGATGTTGATGCGGCTGAATTGGAGGAAATGGAAGACGAAGCTCTCACAACAATTCAGTTGAGTCTTTAAGATGAAGTCCTTAGAGAATTTTATCAGAAGCAGACAACGAAGGAACTATGGGATGCATTATCAGATGCATATCAAAACAAGTCTCTCACAAATCGGATTATTCTACAACAACTACATTATTCATTCAAGATGAAGCCTGGAGCGGATCTTATGGAGCATGCAGATGCCTTGACAACTTTAGTTATGAACCAGAAGGCAGCATATGTTGATATTACTGATGAGGCTCAAGCTATGATCCTCCTATGTTCCTTGCCTAAATAATATACTGCTTTTGTCAATTCCATGATTTATGGCCGTAGTAAAATTATCCTTTCTGATGTAAAGGATGGCCTTCATAATGAAGTGTTAAGAGGTAGATTGGCAAGAACTAGCATTGATAGTGATACCGAAGGCTTATCTGTTCAGAGAGGTAGAAGTCAAAGCAAGTCAAAGAAAGGTGAAGGACGGAATTCTTTGAGGTCCCGGTCTAGGGGGCCTAAGAAATTGACTTGCCATTATTGTAAGAAGCCCGAGCACTTTGTTGCA
Source organism: Allium sativum (assembly GCA_030737875.1). NCBI lineage: Eukaryota > Viridiplantae > Streptophyta > Magnoliopsida > Asparagales > Amaryllidaceae > Allium > Allium sativum. Next base: position 141,092,753 of record CM060914.1, on the reverse strand, counting down.
CAATGTCCCAAGATTGAAGGAAAAAGAAAAGACCCAAAGCAAGCTTCTGCCTCTACCACGGAGAAATCAGATACAGAGAGTGACACTGATGTGTTTACAGCTTCTAGCTCTTCTGGGAAGAGCACCCTATGGTTGATTGATTCTGGCGCATCCCATATTATGATACCTAATTGGAACTCTTTTTCCACTTACCGTGAGATTGATGGAGGAAAAGTTCTGATGGGCAATGATGCTTCTTGTCATATGGTTGGTGTTGGTAGTGTAAAGATTAGGATGTTTGACGGTGTTATTCGAACCATTACTGATGTTAGGCATGTACCTGATTTATGGAGGAGCTTGATTTATGTTGGGGCGTTGAGTAGACTTGGACTAAAGATTGTAGTTGAAGAAGAGAAGATGAAAATATCTAAGGGTTCCATGATCGTTATGAAAGGAGTGAAGGCAGGAAATCTCTATTTACTAAAGGGTACTACTGTAGTTGGTGAATCAGCTTCAGTTACTTCAGCTGATTCAGATTCTTCCAGATTATGGCACTTGCGGATGGGCCACATTGGCGAGCACAGTATGGATGAGCTAAGAAAGCGAGGTTTGATTGACGGAGTTCTACATTCAAATCTTGGTTTTTGTGGAGAGTGTGTTCTTGGTAAGAAGACGAAGATTTCTTTTGGGGTTGGTGAGCATAAGGCAAAAGCTATTTTGGATTATGTTCACATGGATGTTTGGGGACCTTCCCCTTGCCCATCCTTTGGTGGCGCCAGGTATTTTGTTCCATTGATTTCTCTCGTAAAGTTTGGGTATAATTTTTAAAGTCCAAAAGTGAAACCTTTACTTGATTTCGTAAATGGAAATCCATGGTGGAGAAGAAGTCAGTGAAGAAGTTTAAAGTTCTCTATTCAGATAATGGCGGTGAATTCGTATCATAGGAATTCATCGATTATTGTGAGTCCATAGGCATTAAGAGGCATTACACCACACCAGGTGACCCCCAGTCCAATGGAGTTGCAGAAAGGATGAATCAAACATTGTTGGAGAGAACTAGGTGCCTCAGATTGACTACTAAGTTAAAAAAGGGATTTTGGGCTGAAGCTTTATCTGTGGAGGCTTTCCTCATCAACCGCACACCTTCTACTACCATAGATATGAAGATTCCTGAAGATGTATGGAAAGGAGAGCCTGTTAGCTATTCATTCCTCAAGGTGTTTGGTTGTCCAGCTTATGTGCATGAGAGTCGAGGAAAGCTGGAACCAAGAGCTCACAAGTGTATCTTTCTAGGTTATAGAAGAGGAGTAAAAGGATATAGATTGGGTGTCCTATTAGCAAGAAACTTATTATAAGAAGGCATGTAACTTTTGATGAGAAGGCTATGTTGAAGGTGGAGCCTTCCTCATTAGATGATGATGAGAGGACATGTGAAGAATACCAAACACAAAGCAAATCATTTGTTGATTTTTTCCATAGATGTTCAAATAGCATTTCCGATGACGCCGTGGTTGATGAGGATAGTATGGATACTGGCATAAAAGATCAAACTCAAGGTGGAGCTCATACAGAGACCAGGCCTTTTAGAGAAAGAAGAAAGCCCAGATGGCTTGATGAGTTTGTTGGTTTGAGCATCAAAGACATCGACTTTGATGATATGGAAACATATGCATAAACGTTGTCCATGATGAGCTCGGAGATTATAGAGACGCTATTGCATCAGTTGATAGTTCCAGTTGGTTAGTAGCTATGGAAGAGGAGATCGAATCTTTACGAAAAAATCACACTTGGGATTTGGTGCCACTTCCCACTGACAAGAGAGCTATTGGATGTAAGTGGATCTATAGAGTGAAAGACGGTGGCAATGGAGAGTTCAGATATAAAGCAAGACTAGTAACAAAGGGGTATGTTCAGAAGAAAGGGGTAGAGTATCATGACATCTTTGCTCCATTTGTTAAGCATACTTCCATTCATATTCTCTTGGCCTTAGTTGCTCATTATGACAAGGAGTTAGAGAAACTAGATGTAAAAACTGCTTTCTTTCATGGTGATCTGGATGAAGAGATTTGTTTGCGGTAGCCGGAAGGGTTCATTGATAGTAGCAGACTAGACTATGTTTGTAAACTTAACAAATCACTTTATGGACTGAAGCAGTCTCCTAGACTATGGTATAAGAGATTTGATAAGTTTATGCTTTCACAAGGATACTCTAGAAGCTTCAAAGACCAGTGTGTTTATTTTAGGAGATGTGATGATGACATGATTTATTTGTTGTTACATGTTGATGATATGTTGGTTATATCTCAGAGTATGGTCAAAATTAAAGAGTTGAAAGTGGAGCTCAGTATAGAGTTTGATATGAAGGATTTGGGAAAGGCACAAAGAATATTGGGTATGGAGATAAGCAGGGATAGGAAGTGGAAAGAGTTAAGGCTCACTCAGGCGCAGTACATCGAGAAAGTCCTCGCTCGAATTGGGATGGAGAAAGTCAAACTGGTAGGCACTCCTTTAGGCTCTCATTTTAAGTTTTCGAAAGACCATTCTCCTACATCGAAAGAAGATAAAAGGTATATGGCTAATATGCCTTATTCTTGTGATGTTGGTAGTCTCATGTATGCGATGGTGTGCACAAGACCAGATTTGTCCCATGCAGTTGGTGTTTTCAGACGATATATGTCTAAGCTAGGCAAAGAACATAGGCAAGCAGTGAAGTGGATTCTTAGATATCTTCGAGGCACTTCTTCGGTGGGTTTGCTATATGGTGTAGTAGATGGTGACATCTTTCTTAGAGGATACTGTGATTCTGATTATGCCGGGGATAGAGATGCTAGGAAGTCTGTGGCGAGCTATGTTTTTACACTTGGCATAGGCTTGATTTCATGCAGATCAAAGCTGCAATCTATCATAGCTTTGTCGACTACCGAAGCAGAGTTGATATCGATTGTGGAAGCAAAAAAGGAAGGATTGTACTTACTTCACTTGTTGGATGGTCTTTAAATGGCGCAGAGGACAGTGGAGCTTTTTTCAGACATTCAGAGTGTGATTCATCTTATTGAGAATCAAGCTTATAGCTCACGGACAAAGCACATTGACGTTAGAGGTTTCTTTCTTATGCTTGAGGAAGAACGGAGCAAGATCAAATTATTAAAGGTGGGTACTTTGGATACTCCTTCAGATATGATGACCAAGCCACTTTCAGATGACAAGTTTGAGCATTGCTCAAACTTGATCAGTTTGCTTCGTGTTACTTGAGCGCCATAGGGCGTTGGGCCTAACAACTTCTATATTGATTGTTGAAGATGAGATGATGAAGAAAGACTGTCATATTTGAATCAAGGCGGAGTGTTGAAATTGATGATTCAAATATTTATAGAGAAGGAAAGATTGATTGTCTATCATGTATTTGGCTCCTATATGGAATAACTTAGGTGCCAAGTTTACTTGGAAGTCAAGAAAACTTGGGTGCCAAGTTTACTTGGAGGTCAAGAAAACTTGGGTGCCAAGTTTACTTGGAGGTCAAGAAATCCCTATATAAATAGAGGTCATGTTATTTTATGAAAAAAGTAATCCACCATTAATCTTCTCTCTGTTGTAATCTTCCTCCTCTCTTATGTACTCATTTCTTCATTAAGAAACAAAAGTTGTTGGTTCTCTATGGACGTAGGATATTCATATCCGAACCACGTTAAGTCTTTTATGTCTTTTTTTTTGTTCTTTGTTTTTCGTGAGATTTCATAATTGTTTTGTTATCCTCCATTGGTATTTAAATAAAAAATAATAGATCCTTATCAAAATTCCGCATAAAGCACTACATATATGGCTTGCAGCAATGTTTAAGATTGTTAAATTGAAGAACTAATTTATTTATTTTCGAATTATTATGCACTTAGGTATAAAAACTTCCACTACGTTGACATATATGACCATTAAATGAATGGATTTTTATCCAAATATAAAAAGCTTCCCCGTACACCCTATTACTAAATGAAGTCAGAATGTTGGATATAGATAAAATTTTAATACCTTGATTTAAATGATGTTAGTGATCCAATAGTTTCGGAATGACTTATGTGGAGATGGTATTGCTGAATCAAGATGACAGACCATTGAGATCCATTGGTTTCTATTCAGAGAATCACCAACAAATGTAAGTCTTTTGTTCCTCAATTCCTTTAACTGTTTTGTTCCTCAATTCCTTTAACAAATGTAAGTCTTTTGTTCTTCATAGATCCTTATATCATTCCTATTGGCCTTAGCTAGTTTACATTCTTACATAATATGCATGCATTTATCATATGTTTCTAAATAGCAAACATTTCCATACCTTGGTAAATCACGATCAAGTGTGAGCATTGCCTTCCTTAAGTGGTTGTAGATAGGCCTGATTTTATATAAGATGTTATATGCTACTAAAAAGGTTTAAAGTTTTCTACCTTTGCCGAGAAGTAGTAGTAATAGCAAAAGATTTTTTTTATATAATTTTCAGCAAACCTTCTTATCAAAAACAGAATGTATTTTTTTCTGTCTCTCGTATAATAACACATTATAATTACCAAGATATTCTTATTTTATTGTCTTTTTCGAGTATTTTCTTTATTCTAATAAAGTTAACTTTAACAATTCCAAGATACATGTATGTTATGTATTATTTTGTAAGTTTCAAAAGATTCTAACCTTTCAAATCAGTGAATCTGTTATTCATATATCACTCATTAATGTTATGTTCATACTTTCAGCTCAGTTGAAACTGAAATTTTCAATTTATTGTGATTTTAGTTTTCAGCAAGGAACTGAAAATTTTAGTTTATTGTGATATTAAATGCATGAAGGCACTTCAGGAGGAAGTAGAAGAAAAGAGAAGATTGGATGGTAAATTTATTGGTGGAGTAGAAGATAATTGATATTCTACATCATTGTTTCATATTCGGTACTTGTAGAATTTCACTATGAAATATACGTTGTCTTTTGTAATTCAATTTGATATTATTGAAAGTAGTTTATTGTGTATTGAATTTAGAAACTTAATTGTGTATTGTTCTTATTAGTTGCTAACCGATATTCTACGTCTTTGGTTAATTTTGAATGTTGTTAGTTATACTATCTAAATTGAGAAGAATATTATTTTTGGTTTATAATAAGCATATTTATATTATAAGCGTTAAGAAAGAAAATCTACCAACGCTTATAAGTGTTGTGAAAGAAAATATACCAATGTTTATAAGCACTGGGAAAGAAAATATACCAACGTTTATAAGCATTGAGAAAGAAAATCTTGTCATAATATGCCTATTATTTGGCATAAATTGGAACATATGTAAAATATGATTTGGGAGTAGATTGGATCATATGTAAAATAAGATTTAGCATAAATTGGAGCATATGTAAAATATTGATTTGAGGCATAAATTGGAACATACGTGAATATGAATTTTAGACATACATAGGAAAAATATGTGAACATGAATTTGGGTATAACTTGTATTGGAATATAGGGACTTGGGGTATAAATTAGAAAACTTGTGGATTTGGGTTTGGGGATAATATATATATATATATATATATATATATATATATATATATATATGGTGCATAATTAAAAGAGGAATTGAAAAGGGGCATAAAAAAATCTATAATTTGAATAATGAATTGAGCATATAATTAAATATAGGGAAAAAGGGCACGAACACCTATAAGGACATAGGTAGAATTGGATAATAATGAAATGCCTAGGATTACATAATTTAAAAACTGTAACTACACTTATAATACGAGGTTAGATTGCACTTGCTGTGGAAGTCTGCCTGGAATAGACTGGCATATCCAGCGACCGCAAGTGTTGAATCTAATGTTAGAGGTCTAAGTGTACAAACACGATACGAGCTCAGACACGAGGTTAAGCCCAATTTGTGGAATAAGTCTGCCCGGACCTACCCGGCATATCTAACATCCACAAATGGTAGGTTTAATGTGGGAGGTTTAGCATACTCTAACCATAAATGAAAATATGGTAATAAATCTCAAATACTTAACCTAGTTGAATCCGTAAGGATTGTATTAATATAAACTAAAGTCGGGGTTAAGTAAAATTGTTGAACAGGGGGTGGGTTAAGTAAATTTGAGGGGGTGGGTAATATTTACATATAGGTCCATAAAATTAACCCGATAAGGTTATGTAATTAAAGACACCTAGTGGCATACATAACTGGTAGAAATAATAAAGTTACGTAATTAAAGACATCTTTTAGGGTAAGCATAACTTGTAGAAATTATAGAATTTAGATTTGCATAATAACCTGCTAAGTAGAACATGTTATGGTAACCAAACAAGAATATAAAGGGATTGTGCATCACAGACCTTGGACCACAATCTAAAAAATAACATGTTTTGTGCTTATTAATAAACTTAATTGGGTTAATTATATAACTGAAATCAATAAGCAAGAGGAACTTGGTAATTTGATTAAGAATTCAATATTAATAGGAATAACCAAGTTAAGAATTCAATATGAATGTTTAGACATAAGGTCTAAAAACGTATTAAACTGAGGCGCTTGGACTAGTCCACACGTTTAAGGGTGAATAACCCAACAGGGTAGATAATCGTGGTGTTATAAGGCACGAGAGGGAGAGCGCATTCATTTGATTGTTCTAACGGCTCCGAAGGACTGAAAGGGGAAGCGCGTGGCTTCCAGAGGTACGTAAGGTGCTCCTAGTAGTCCTCTGTGTGATGGCAGATGGTTTAGGCTGTGCTTGCAGAGGTTGTGTCTGTGCGTAACTACTAGGCGGGTGAGCCTTGACGGTAGAACTAGCTATGCAGTCAGAATGCTGTGACGCGGTGACATCAGGGTGATTCGGCAGTTGCCTCAACGAGGAGGCGAAGGGTCACGACCAACAAGGATAGTAGATCGTCAGATACCCATCATCGGCAGTCAATGGGATGCGGAAAGACTAGAGCTAGAACCAATAGACCATTCACCCTTCACTATCAGGGTACAGAGGTTGAGGGAAGACGCTAAATGGATGTTTAGATTGTTTTCTTTAGAGGTAGTCGTTTAGCTCGTGTAGTCTTTACTAGTTGAGCGAGGGGCCGAGCTGGGGCTATAGCCACCATGAAAACAGACCCTTGTAATATCTGTAGAGGCTCTTAAAGATGGGCCTGTACAAATACGGAACAGCTCCCGACCGAGTTCCGTGTTTCTTGTATCGCCCTGCCATGGAACTCGGTGCACATTAGAGGACGTGCGATTGAGGCATCGAGCTACAATTACAATATGTACGTGGGACAGTCTAGATACATGCATAACTGCTTTGGGTGATGTATCGTAGACTTGAGGGCATTACTCCGGAATGAAATCTGATTCGATCGATGGTGGCAGTCCGTATGCTTACATAGCATTGTAATGAAAGAAATATGAAGAACGTAACATTGTTATATAGAGATCTGCACGTCACTTCGACGTAGGATGAGGGACTGCATACTTTTTTGTGGTATTACGAGGGAGATTATGCGAGTGGGGTACTATGGGGTGTACCTTAGTACTGAGGGGTAGCTATATATATACCATATTAGGTTAATCCACTGGGAAGTAAATGGTTACGATGTGTGTATAAGCATTGTGTGTTGTTAACCCAAGCAACCTAACAATCAAGAAAATGTAATGTAACGGTATTTATAGGGATTATTCTGTTTCTGAGATACTAGTATTGTGTGGTGCAGAGAAACGTATTTAAGAAGCGCAGTATATTCTGTTCAAATTTATTTTGCTCCGTTCACACTTGTTATTGTTATCTTGTTCTTCCATTTTTTATTTACCTGCCATGATACTTTTATTTATTTATGTTTAAAAGTAACTAGACTCGCCAGACTTAATGTCTGACCCATTTTGTTCCGCTTCTCTCTCTTCCGTTCCCCCCAGGTTCTCAGGGTGTGAGTGCTTAGAGTTGATTTCGAATCTTTCAGCTTAGCTTGGATTTTGGATATTGATGTACCACTTTGACTTCTTGTCAACTCTCCTATGTCTTCACATGGGAAATATGGTTTTATGCTTTTGTACTCTGATATTTTTGGCAAAACAAATTAAATTGTAATTGCTTATTTCATCTTATGATGTGAACTCAATATTTGGGACCATGATGTTTTAATTTAAATAAAAAATTTAATTCTGCTTCTATTTTACGTGTCTGCCTTCTGATATTATATTCTTATTTACCTATAACACTTCACGAAACTTAGTGCATTCTATATAGAGTGACATTAACGGACGTAAGGTGTCACATTTGGTATCAGAGCATATGGTTATAAGATCAGATATAATATTTTTAAAATGATTTTCAGAAAGGTCTAAAAAACAAAGTATTTTAAAATAAAGAAAGTCTGTTTTTTAAATGCGTATTTCCCAAAGCCATAGATATCTTTTCGATTCTACACTTGATTCCTTTTCCTTTTCGTTCGGGGAATCGTTTCTTCCTGAAAGGGTATCCCTATTTCGATATAGATGTTAAAACTACGATACATGTCGAAGGGCAAAGAAGTGCCCAACCTCCATCTGTAGCCGCAGTAGTTTCACCTGCGGCTTATTTTCTCTCAAGCCTTATAAGGATTTCCGTGCCATGGAGGCATCTTTCAAGAGACTTGTTAGCATGTTGCGCAAGGATGGGAAAAAGGAGAATAAGGGAGTTGGGGCTAAGGAGCACAGCCCAAAGATGAAAGAAGAAAAGAGGAAATACCATAACTACGGAATGGTGGGTGATCTGAAAAGGATTGCAGAAAGAGAAAAGACGTTTGTTACCACTTTGGTAAGGCGGGACACCTTATTAAGCAGTGCTCAAAGAGACAAGGACAAGGCCAGAAGTCATGAACTTCTAGACGGCAAGCTAATGTTCTCATAGCTGGAGGATAGGATAGGGGTTGGAAAGTTTCCATCAAAGGTTTGATTTCTATTTCTGATCATCCTATTGGATTCTTTTTCTAGCGCTTCACATTCTAGCGCTTCACATTCTTTTATATCTGATCATCAAAATTTTGGTTCATATAGACACCAAGTTTTCAAAAAGCGGACAATGTATGAGGAAGTTACGAACCTTAGAAATTTTTATACATATAAGGGGCTTACATATATAATTCAAGTTAATTCAAATCAAAAACAACGAGATAAAACATACGGAAATGGACCGTTATGGGTGACCTACAATGGGCCTAGATTGACCTATGGTCAACCCAAGTCACGTTGGGTCATCCCGGAGGTTTAGTAGGTCAACCCACCCAGATCCGAGGGAAACTCTGAATTGCGTATCTGCTCAGTTTAGTGGCCAGGTTCGTTGCTGACTCAGCGCTACATGAACGGATTAGATTAAAATCCTAAATCTAAAGGTTGAGTTTAACTCTATGAATCTATAAATAGGACGCTTTCTCCCATTTCAATACACATAAATTTCTTCATACTTTCTCTCTTTATGAATCTATTCTAAAAACACATATATATGGGGGAATGTTGTGGAAGCCTAGATCTGTAGAGATAATTCAAATTCAAGGACTATGTAGAAGTAGACTTTCCCATTTAGATATATACATATAAGAGATTTAATCTCTTCTTCACCAAGACCCGTTGTGAGTTCCCTATTACTTTCATATTTGATACCTAGAACTATATCATGACAGTTAAGTAAAATTTAGTTAAGAATATACAGTGTTTATAAGGTAATTGTTATGCCTGTTTTTCACTGTTAATCACCTATGTCATTGTTTTAAGTAAAAATATGTCTTTACTATCAGATAATTAATTAGTTATGTGTATCTATCTTCCTTTTTCCTATTTCTACTGTTTTAGTTTATTTCCAGTCTTGTGTATATGCCTATGCGATTTGATTCTATTCTTCTTTCTCTGTTTTTCCTTTTTGTTTACACTAAGCCTAGTCCTTTAGAAGCCTAGGCCTTTAGAAGCCTAGGCCATGTCTGATTAAAGTTTGCATGTAGTAAAAATTGGGATAATTAGAAATTACATAAAAGGGGAAATTTATGCATGTTCTAAAACTGGGGATTGTTTAACTATAATTTGGGAAAGGGATACTATGCACATATTTATACTTGTTATTGTTACAACCAAAATTAAAGCTGTGACAGGCAATCGGTTAAAGGGTCATGAACTATCACTTGCATAAGAGGACAATCTGAAAGTAACGTAGCTGTCACCATTGGCAAAGAGAGAAGCCTGAAGCTGATTAAAAAGGGAGAATATCGACAAGGTATCCCCGACGTGCAAAGTTGTCTATAGAAGCTCAAATCCAGAGAAAGGCTGTAATCGGAAGCCAAAGAAAGTGAAAGGGGTATCAGCATTAACTTGCTTACTGCCGGTACAAGGAGGAACATAAGTGTTGAAGGAAGGAGAAGCCTTCTAGAACCTAGTTATCAGAACTAAAAAGAATAGATGATCATTAGAAGGCAATTTCGGGTGGCAACTAATTACATTTCGCAAGCATTCCTTCCAACAGAACGAAACCCAACCCGGAGGACTATTAAAAGCAGACCCAACTTTCTAAAAGAGATAAGTTATCCACACTAATTCACTTAGTGTTGATACCGAAAGGGGTGGCGGATCCCATGATCGTACGCTTGGAGAACGAAGGCAAACATTACGAAGAATTAATAGCAAGACCGAGAGCTCATGACCGGAAGGCCTTAACCGAAAGCCAAAAGCCTTTTCTAAAGCTATCCATATCAATAAGCTTGGTATCGATACAAAGAAGATGGAAATAACATCAAAGAGGAGCTTCTAAACCCGAGATCGTCCTTTTGAGAAGCCGACACTGACATCCTAAAAAGCCATACAACATCCATCAGTAAGGCCAAAAGAGAGATTGAGAGCAAAGCAACCTGAACCAAAAGAGAAGAGCGACCGAGAACCAAGGCATTCGAAACCCAAGTGAAAAGCGGCCGATAGGGGCTTCTGCGGGTCCACTGATAAAAAGGGACCCCAATTTATCCATGAATAAGATCCTAGGGGTCTCATTTTTGGGACGAATTTTCATTTCTCATTCTTGTACTCTTTTCTTCTAAAGTAAACCCTAATTTCTAAATCGATTTTGGATTTTTATTGTGATCACCTATGTATTTCAAATCAAAGATCAATACAGAGTGGATCAACACTTAGCATATTTCTAATGTGCTACTTATAAGTTTTCTTAGCTATTTCCAATATAATGTACCTTATGCTTCCTACATGGTCATGGTTTCCCACTCAAGCTTGAACCCTTTGGCAAAGTTAATGCAAATCCCTTCCTACAAGCCATTTAGCCTTCTAACGAGGGTTGTCTTAGAGTACCCTTGTCCTAAGATAATTGTTCATTCTTAAGTCACTTATGCATGATGCTCACCCCTTTGAGGGAAGAGTAACTGATCTTTCAGACTTTAGACCTTGATATCTAGGAAACGGTGAACTAACTCAAGCTTGTGGCAACAAAATAACCCCGTTTTTTCCTTATGCCCACTTATGTTGACCTATCTCCGATGTTAACGAAAAATATCATTAAAATTTTTGTGCTAGAAGGAGGCCTTAAACCTTCGAACTTGTGGTTAGCAGCCAAATAACTAACTATACTCTTTCGTTCCGGATTGTACTAAGTTTTGAAAAAGAAAGATTATGGGAAAAAGGACCCAGTGAGAATCTTCTGGATCTCAACTGGCTATGTTAGGTACTACTGACCCAAAAGTTACGAAAGAAAAATGGTTAAGAACAGAAGTCCTGCGAATAATCAAGTGGAAAAGGAAAGTAGATCAATATGATCCTGATTATTGGCACGACAACCCTTCCCACATAGGACAAACATAAGTATTTTCTCTAAGTGGTTCTACATTAAGGGAGTATAACCCCTTCTCTCATAAAGAAACATATCCATGATCAAACCAAAGGCATGGTACTTTATCTGGAAATAATGAAGGATTCTAACAACTTTGCTTCTAAATGGACTAAAAATATAGTATCCCAACCTCAAAATACCTTGAAAAGGAAATGCAAGGGTATGGATGAAGCGACAAGGTTTAATAACAAAAGGTTTAAGTTCTAGTGACAAGAAAAGGACTTTAATCTAAGAATGTCAGAGGGATACCACTTTACCACCACAATGGAAAACATTTATTTCCTAACCAGATATGAACTCGACTATTGGCCATTCACAAAGAAAAGGCCCAAGTACGAAAAGAAATTGGGAGGGCCTTACTATCATTATCATATGATAAATAGACATGGAACTAACTGATGCAAAACTCTCGAGGGAATGTTCATCACTATTCCTCAACCAAGGCAAATTACAAGACTTTGTAAAAGGATCAAACTAATTCTAATCGGAATCCCTAGGAAAGGAATTGTCAACATAACTAAGGGCACGAAAACCCTCTCGAAAACTTATAATGACCTAAAGTGGGTCAAAATACAAATGGATAAAAACCCTTGTCATCGCCGAATTGGCCAAGGCAAAGCACCCACCGGCCAGGTTAAAGCATCCAAAGCGTAAGCCTCCTATCCATGCTAGAAATGGTCAGGACAGAGCATCTATCTAGCACGCTTTGCCTCTACTTTGAACTAAGCACGTCCTACCACTGGTTGTAGAAGATCACGTCCTACCTCTGCTTATGTTTCGCATTACCCGTAGAAGGGAACGTAAACCCTTATCATCGTCTACGATGGGCAGGATAAGGCACCCCTTGGAGGGGGTAGAGTGTAAGCCTCTACACTGCCTACGATGGTCAGGGTAGAGCATCGAAAGAGTAAGCCTTAATTTCGCATCTAAGATAGCCCGGTTTAAGCATCTAAGACCTTATCATCACTACAATGGTCAGGATAAGGCGCCACTTGGAGTGGGATCGGGTAAGTACTAGGGCCCTACTTGTGGATTAGCTAGCCAAACACACCGGATGCACAGGCCCAGAGAGTGACCAACAAATCACATATATCCTCGTCTTTGATAATAAAAATCCCAGAGAGTGGCTAAAGAACCATTTACATCTTCTGCTTCACAAATCATACCCAAAAAGGGGTAACAAAACTAATGCCAAAAGTGGTCTCTAGTTCCCTATCTTAAATACCCGTATCTGGGTTGGTTCGAATCTTCATTACTGCCGGAAGTGGATTTCCAGTCCTACTTTAATACCCGAATCCGGGTTGAATCGGATCTCAAATATTCCTAAATGCAGATTTCCAGTCTTATCCTAAATACCCGAATCTAGGCCGGTTCAAAACTCCAATTACTGCCAAAAAGGGATATTTTTGTTTTCTTAATAACCTGAATCTAGGTTGTTTCCAAACTTCTTAATTGCTACCAAAGCTGTGGGACACAAGGTTTCTAGTCTTATACCCTAATCCAGAATATGGACCAAAGCCCAATTGCTACCAGAAGGAGGTTTCTGGAGCTCTATCCTTAATAACCTACCGTGGGACACGTGATTCTAATCCTTAAGGAATGGATATACCATCAACACAATAGCTGGAGCCTATTACACAAGAGGCCCTTGAGCAAAGACGGTGATTTTCCATATTGCTCAGGGAAGTTTCCTTAACTCATATATACACCAAATCTTTATTCATTATGTCAAATGCATATATGATACGAATAACCACACAACACTTGAACATAAATTTAGAAGAGAACTCAAGTTAGTGTCTTTAGTTTTCCCAAAAGAACCATAGGACAAAGGGTACCCCTTTTCTTAAAAGAAATCCTATAGAGGGAGGTTTCATGAGAATATCTATTACATTATGAGACTTTTTGCTAGTGTAGAAAATATAAATAAGCATGTTATCTTATCATACGTTCAAAATCATGATTCTATTAATTTCGACATAAAGCGGGTTATGCGTCATATGTACCTCACAAAATAACACTTAATGGAGTTCGTTAGATTGATGTTGAATGATACAATAAGAGTTTGAAAAGAGATCGTCCCTAAGCCAAGGAAGAATATCACATACTTGGAGATATCCACACAATATACAAACTTGTTTGGAAAACTATTTCATAAGTTGTTGCGTATACATAACTACCATCTTAAGAGTTCTACATTAAAGACACTCAAGCGATATATCACATTTGCCACAAAAAAATTCCTGGCAGCCAAGCCCGTAAATCCGAGTTAGGTTTCTTTAGAGAAAAATATAGAGAAGCATAACCAACATTTGTTTTCACCAATTTGATTTCTAACTCGTCAATTTGATATAGAAATTTTCCAATTTCCACATCTAAGCTGGTAGAAGTACCAACCTTCAGCTTGCATTGCAGTTCCTAGATGGTCTTATCTTTCTCTTTGGGATGGTTCTCCAAAAAGACCTGTTCCTTAAGGTTCCTGTTGGTTATCTTTTGAAGATAGTACATCCTTTTCCATCCCGAAAGGGGATCGTCCTCAGGAATATCTTTCTAACCTGCCATTTTAAGGGTTATTCTGGGAGGAGGGGGTCTGAAATTTATCCTCCTACTCATAGATTAGATGAAATATGAAGATGTATAAGACCTAATTGCCAAAAAACGACACTTGTAGCATTATACTTATCAAAGAAAAACAACTATATGAACTTCTACCATACAAGTCTTGAATTGTCTCAACAAATGTACACATCCACAAGATCATGATAGTGCAAGTTTACTAGACATCGTGCGTATCATTATAATTTAATATAGTACAACTGGTTATAAGTGTTATCAAAAATTGAACCACAAATCACAAATAAGTTAAAGTATCTTATGCAAACGGATCTAAGCTTTTCTACCAGACGATTTTCCCTAGTATTACAAAGCGAGCTCTTTGAAAACCCTTTGTAGCTAAAGGCAATGAATATAAAGCATTATTACGACTTACACCTTCGAGGAAGTAAGAGGCTGCAACAGTAAAAGGAAGCCAATTATTAGTACAAATTCAAGAGGGAAGAAAACATTTCGAGTGTGAAAGACATACCTGTATGGTAGGGGTATCAAGTTGAGCAGAAGTTCCTTTATCCCTTGGCTGATAAGAATCGTCCTCCTTGGAAGGGGGTTCAAATGGGTCTTGAACAGATGATGCACTCAGGTAGGCAATATTTGTTCCCTCAGAATCAGGTATCCCTACAACAATATAAGAGGAGTCTCCACCATCTTTTCCAGACTCATCCCGCTGACTTCCATCATCTCCTGTCCCTTCGCTAACAATTGCATCTTCTTCTTCTCCATTATCAGAATCTTCTGGAAGCTCCTCAATAAAAGGAAAAGACACGGGCTTTATCTTGTCCTTCCGTGGAGCTTTACCATCTCGCTTAACCAGTTTAATCCTTTCCAAAACCCTACTTCTAAAGGAGGGATGCACTGGAGTAAAATCAATCATTGAAAACTTTTTATGGTTATCAGAGAAAGCAAGGAAAAGAGCTTCTTTGTAGCATTCCATAACAATGTCATGAAGGTGAACTTTTAGAAATTCGGATATCCTATTACTGGCTCCATAAATTATTCATTTCGTAGCAGAAAGCTTGTTGTCCATCTTCTTTAATTAGATGGCACGGTCGGCTGCCATCTTTTTCGTCTCACTCATGGAGTTCTCAACCTGTTCCAATAAGCTATCCTTAGCCTTCTTCTCCTCCTTTAGTGAGGCTTTCAATCTTCTTCTCTCACTAGCTCTCTCTGCCTTCTCCCTTGATAAGATGTCAACTATATCTTTCAAAGCCTTATTTTCCTCCATAAGAAGGAAGATCTCAGCAAAAAATGAAAAGGTCATTCCTCTAGATAAGAACCATCCTTTCCTCACCTAAAAGGTCAAAAAAATACAAGTAAGGCTCTAAGTGAAAGTAACATAGTGAAAAAGAAGCTGAGGAGAAAAAATATATACTAACAGTTGATCTCTAATCAGTTGTTGGTAAAAATCCTCCGAGAGCAGAGACAAGAAGGGATGTGAAATTTTAGTAACCTCAGCGGACAAAAGGGAAAGATTCACAAGCTTATCAAAGCCTGTAATCGGCTAAGGTAGAACAGGGGTTATAACAGGTTGAGCATATGAACTTGTAAATGAACTATGCTCTCGAGCATCAAGTTCCCTAGGAAAGCTAGGTGATGCAGAACTGCTTATAGCTCTTTTTTTGGAGAAGTTTCGGGTGAATGATCGATATCAATAACCTTATCAACATCGGAAATGGCAGGGCCAGAAGTTGTCTATGTTCCGGACATTGTAATAACATCTTCGGAAAAGTGAACTGACTTGTCATGCTTCGGTCTCTTAGACGATTGCTGAATATCAGAATTAGCAAGCCTCTTTAAAGCCTCAAGATTAGACTGGGAAAAAGCATCAAGAGTGGAGGTACTATTAGAAGTTGTGGACCCTAAACAGAAGTAGCTATATCTGAAAACTAAGAATAATAAAACCAATAGGTAAAAGTGAGAAATCCTGCCCAAAAGGAAGTGCAGTTATGTTCAAAGTACATTGAAATATAAGAGATGTCGCATTGAACGTATTGGAGTTCAGCGATAAACCCTTAGCGCCAGAAAACTGAATGGGTGTTTGTCCCAAAATCTTTTGCCCTGGAAGAAGAAGACCATATTAGCAAAGTCTGTCAATAGTAATAGGGATGATCGATGTACTGGCTCCTTTGACGCTTTGAAGACAGCTTCAACGATTTGAGCCTCCTCTTCCGATAAAGTTTCGTTTTTGGAGGAAGGCTCTATGTAAAATCAAGGGTTAAACAAAAAATGTAAAGATAATACAATTGGTTTCAAAAGACAAGAAACTTACCAAGTTCGACGAATTTCCCCGATATACCGGGGGCTCCTAATGAAAAAGAATTGAACCTCCTAGGACTTAGTCTTGACAATGTTATCTCCTGTCAACCTCTTTATGGGATTTGCATGCCAAATGGGCTACTCTGCGCTTTTGGAAAATCGTATCATGTGACGAATGAGTTTGGGGCTAAGAGAGGCTTGATTTGATACAAGCGCCAAACCTCTAAGCATAGAAGTATGGTTTAGGTGTTGTGGAAGAGTTGGATAGGAGCAACCTCCAGGTCGCACAAAAGCCTAAGCATGAAAGGTGGGGAAAAAAGGAAACCCCCATTCCAAATGTGGATTGCTGAGTATGAAAAATATCCCTCTGGAGGCTCTTGGATAGTATCTTGATCTGAAGCTATAATACATCTATGCCAGATATTCCAAAGTTTTTGAGAATGGTCTTCACATTGTCTTGAGAAGTGAATAAGGAAGACTTTAAAGTAAACTCCTTCTCGGTTCATGGAGTACTACAACCCTTGGACTTTGGCTTAACATGGCTCTTTTTATTAGACATGATGCTGCCAGGTGATATCATTTCATAACATATGTATTAGCGCTACATTCCCTTTATATAAACATACATATTATTGAAACCAAGGATTTTGATTAATGTCAACAAACGAAGAGAATGGAAATCATGTCATGACGATATATATATATATAAGGGTTTAAAAAGCCTAACTGTACAAACTCAGCTACCAGTCAACTGGTAGAAAAATGACCAGTCGACTGGTTAGTGAGTTTTTGTACATAATGGCTAGTTTTAAAAAGATTTTAATCTAAACATTTTAAAGTATGATTTAAACTAGGCAATTGATGGTTTTTTAACCAGTCGACTAATTCAAAATAGAAACCTTTTTTATGAAGAGTCGCCTTCTTTCATGAAGAGATTTCTCTTCAATGATCAACGGAAATGGACGCAACTTTTTGCTAAAAATCTTATGAAGAATGCTACTCTTCTACTATTACATAAACACTTCAAACGTGTCTTCCAAATCACCGATTTATAAATTATTATTTTATTCTTCTAATTTCTGAAATTACACTTCTATATTCTTTGCAATATAAAGCTCTCTCAAATTCATGTTAATTGTTGAATCTTTGATATCATTTCACATCTTTTAATCCAACAAGCAATAAACTTCCTATAAATCTTCGCATTCACTTCAAATACTTGAGGATAAAGGAAGGGTGTACTTCATTGTGACTATTTCGTGTTGATTAGAGAACACATTCAAGAGTCAAAAACCTTTGTAAATTGTGAAGTTCTGCATGGGTGCTCAGGCGGGAACATTTTTGTTGATGCTCGGTTGTATTGTGACCTATTCCTCCGGGTTAAGAGAGGGCGTGATAGTGAATTCCGAAGCGGAGCTTCGGTACTAGACATAGGACGGGAAGTCCAAACCAGTGTAAAATTACTGGTGTCGTTTCTTTTCATTTTTACTTCTTATTTGTGATATATTTATCTAGCTTAGTTTTTACCTACACAACTATTGTAGATTACTAGTTAGTTTATTATTTCCGCTTTATCATGTTAGTATCCTGCTTAAGTCGTATATTACTTTTGATGAATTGGATAATATTACAAGAAAAAAAGCTAGACTTGTTGCACAAGGTTATAATCAAGAAGAAGGCATAGATTATGAAAAAACTTTTGCTTTATTCGTACGACTAGAAGCAATTCGAATTCTACTAGCAGACGCTTGGCATCATAACTTTAAGCTATATCATATGGACATTAAAAGTGCTTTCTTAAATGGTTATATTAAAGAACGAGTATATGTTGAACAATCATCATTATTTGCTCATGAAAACTTTTCTAATCATGTTTTTAAACTGAAAAAGGCATTATATGGTTTGAAACAAGCACCTCCTGCTTGGGATGAACATGTTAAAACTTATTTATTAGATTTAGGATTTCAAATTGGAAAGGTTAATCAAACACTTTTTATTAAGAAAGATAATAAAGATATTCTAATAGTACAAATATATGTGGATGACACTATCTTTGGATCAACAAATGATCAATTATTTCAATAAATTTCAAAAATAATGACAGTTTGAAATGTCACACATGGGAGAATTATCTTACTTTTTGGGTTTTCAAATTAAATAATTATCAGATGGGATTTTTATTAATCAAGAAAAATATTGTACTAATCTAGTAAAATGTTTTGGAATGGAAAACACTTCAAGTAAACCTACACCAATGAGCATAACGACACACTTAGATAAAGATGAAAATGGTAAAAGTGTCGATCAAAAATTATATCGAAGTGTGGTATGTTCACTTCTCTATTTAGCTGCTAGTAGACCGAATATAATGATGAGTGTTTTCTTATGTTCTCGTTTTCAAGCTAATCCAAAAAAAATCACATTTAAGGGAAGTAAAACATATATTACGTTATCTTAGCAGTACCAAATATTTTGGAATTTTTTATCCGAAAGATTGTTCCTTCGGATTAGTCTCATATAGCGATGCTGATTTTAGAGGACCACAGACGGATCATGAAAGTACATGTAATGACCCGGATTTTCAAAAAGTTATTTTAAATATTTAATATCGTTTAAATAATTAATAATATAAAAGAATTTTTATATTGAATTATCGATTTATAATCAATATACGACTTATTTCGAATACATATAATTATCGAAGTACGAGAACTGAAATAATTTAGTTTGAAGATAAAACTGAATCGAAACAATTCAGATGATCAATATTAATTGTATTTGAATATAGACGATAATAAAAATATTTTATTACCAGCGAATTGATTAAATCTAAATTTAAAATGGCATATAGATTAAAATTTAATTTCAGAATATATACTGTTAAGTTCAGAATTTGCGTTGTAACATTTAAATGACAGTGGTTACGTTAAAATAGCGGTTCGTGTGTGAACCCTGAGATATTTTAATGGATAAGATCAAAATCGAATCGAATATCAAATCAAAATCCGTTTAAAAGAAATAAAAATCTCTTTATATCAAATCGTATTTAATAAAAATCAAATAAAAAATCTTTTTAAAATAAAATAAAGGATTTGTTGTTCCTCTATCATACAAAAATTTAATGCCTCCAGTACATTTGTTTCCCCTTCACGCCTATAAGAACAACCCTAAAGCCTTCGTTATCACTCCATTTTTCCTCAAACAACGAACTCCATTTCCTTCTATTCCTTTTTCCCCAAACAAAAGAAATCAAAACTAAAACCGTGTTTTCCCCAAAATCAGTCCATCGAGAAGAGAGAAAATGGCGATCGATACTACAAAAAAGAAGAAGAATCAAATCGCGAATTGCAGTAAAGCAAAGAGATCTCCTATCGCATGAACGGATGTGAGGCACACACGATGGAGCGGATTCAAGTCCAGATCGAAATTTCTCCTTTTATTATCAAAAGCATTTCTCGTTCCTTAAGTTCGAAGCCAGTCCATCAAAAGAAAAATATATTGCACCCTCCTTTATGCCCAAATCAAAATCGAAGGCTTCAGAAAATTGGAAATGAGACATCAACGAGGCTCGGGTTTAAGTATGAAAAACTCGGAGGGGGGTTCTGAAGTTCGATTCAAGGTGACGTTGAGGGGAATACATGTATTTGATTCACTTGGGATTTCAGATTTTGAAGTTGTGATCAACTTGGGGGATTTTACTAAAGTTCAACATTTGGAAGTTTGGTTTTTAGAGGAGCGCACATGGCCAAAAAGTGGGTGCTCGAGCTATTTGATGGTGGAAAAGTTCGGTCTCAGGTGAACGATGGTTGGGTGTACAATCGATGCTAGGTCATCGCTGAATTTTGGTTTCAACTGGGTAACCCGGGATGGTTTACTGCTTGTGATTTTTGGGTGCGATGGCATTCATAGGGGAAGCGCGTGATCGTAAATAGTGGGTTGCTGTCTTCTCGATTCAGGAAAATAGTAGGGATCGATCTATGTTTCTGAAGGCAATGGGAAGCCGATACTTGAATTGGTGATTGCGGTTATACAGGATGGGTTAGAAGTGCCGTGTGAAGCCAGGGAAGAATCGCGAGTTGCCTAGGTACAGAAAGATACGACCTTGATTAATTTGATAATGAGGTAATTTAAATTGAATTAATCGTATAACTTCAGGTTAGTTGTTTGAATTAGAATCATGGCTTGTTTGTTTCAGCTGGGATCAAAGGAAAACAAACGTTGTATGGATGATGATTCACGGTGATGGGTTTGTGTATGAAAGAGGCTTCCAATAAAGCTGAAGAGTGGAAAATGTATTAGGGGATGTGATTAGGTGAGGATAATTTAGTAATTAATTTATGGTATGAAGTTTAAATTGTATAAAATGTATAAAAAATTGTAACATAAATTTCTTTGTCGTCTTGATTAGATTTGAGCGGAACTAGATACGGTGGATTTGTAACAACGCTATCAACGCAATGAGATTTGGAATGGATTACGAATACAATCCGGTGAGTAAATTTCACTCAAATTTTATTTAGAATTTATTTTTATCAGTCAAAAATAATTGTTTATTGATTGTTTTGATGCTTTAAATATTATTTGTTGCTATTAAAAATATATTAGTCATTTAGGCTTGGTGGTTGCTATTATATATGTGTGTATATATATATATTGGTGGTTGGATTTCCCACAGTATCATTAGCGGATGCCCGCGGTACCACTAGCAGATGATTACCCTATATGCCCCCACGCTATGATAGTAGATGACCTTCTATACCGCGATATCCTGCCTCGAAGCAGGATGGGTATTATTTATGTTGACTAATGTCTGTGGATGCAGAAAAAACAGGTTGGAGGGATCCATCTGGATTCCTCAAAAATATATTATCTTTTTGTTTATTTGTTTGCATATATACTGCCTTATATGATGTGTTAGAAAACCTGAAATAAATAATTGGTTGTTTGGTGTTTAAATATCACTGAGCCTAAATGTTGATATTTAAAAATATCATGAAAAGGAATTTTTCAGATTTAAAAAGGAAATTCTATTTTTTAAAAATAGAATTGGAAATTTGAATAGAATGGAAATATTTACTTGTTTTAAAGAAAAAAAACAAGCAGTTTATTAATAAATGAAGTTCATAAATAAAGTAAAATGAATTATCATTGGATAATTCAGAAAATAGAAATACAAGTGTGACATTGGGAAGGAAAATATATTTTTCCAAGAAGAAATATTTTATTTTAAAGTGAGACTTTTTTAATAATGGTGTTTGTAAATAGAAAGGTGAAAAATTATTATTTGGATAATTTAAACATTTTAAATTCAAAAGTGAATTTAAAGTGAGAACTTAGAATCGGTTTAAATAATATATGATTAACTTTATTCCAATATTCGGAATATAAACGAAGTTGAATAAATCCTTAGGATTTATATTTGAATTCGACTATGTTGGATTTATATAAAAATAGAATTTTCCCAATTAGGATAGTTTAAATAGAAACTGAGATAAGACATAAAAATGGATCAATAATTATATAGATAAGTTATAAGAAATAGAAATTTCCAAAATAAGATTTTGATTTTAAATAGATTTCGAAATAGACTTGTTTAAATAAAACAAGGAAATTTATGAAATGGTGTTTATAAATAAAATGAATAAATTATCAGGAGATAATTTGAATATTTAAATTCAAATAAAAAATTCAAATATAGAATTTGAATATAGAAATTCAAATGGAATTTGAATAAAGAAAATTCAAATATAGAATTTGAATATAGAAATTCAAATGGAATTTGAATATAGAAAATTCAAATGGAATTTGAATGCAGATAATTCAAATGGAATATGAATATAGAAAATTCAAACAGAATTGAGAATAGAATTTGAAAATAGAAAGTTGAATTCATTTTGAAATGGGAACGATGAAATATATTTCAGAAATGCAGATTTTTAAACAGAATAGAAATAAATCCAAAGGATTTATAATTTATTTATAAAAGGGAATTGGAATTAAATATAGAAGATCGAAGTATAAATATATTACCGAGTAAGGAAAAATCAACAATTATAGATAATCGAAATTATTATGTTGAATTGGGAAAATTGATTTGATATTTATTAAAAATATATTAGAATGGAGTTAGAATTGATATATAAACGAAGTTTAAACGTTTATATATATAAATATAATTAAAACGAACTGGCCGCAGCGTGGTAGTTCGTAATTTGGCGTTTCGAACTTCAATTGAGTATGTAGAACTCAGTTTAAATCGGAATTTTTTGAAATAAGAACCATTAGGACCGATTTGATAATAGTTTTCTAATGGAAGAGTAAAATCTGGGTTTCGTCGTATACATTTTGAGTTATGTCAAAATCAAATTTTCAGAAAAATAGCGCCATAACCATTTAAAAACCATAACAGTTTATTTAATTTTATAAAAGGATTTTAAGCGAATAAAATCTGAATTTCTGTTTAGAAAATTTCAGATTTGAGTTGTAAAATATATATGAACTCAAGTGGAGTAATGGGTTGATTTTTGAGATAAAAAATCAGATTGTTATTTATTAAATAGAATTAACTAATTTGAATAATAATTAGATAATGAGATTTTTGAATTGATATTGGGCTTTGAATAAGTGAATTCAATGTAGAAATTTATGTTCAAATTCGAATATGAAACCCAAGTTGAAAAAAATGGAATTTGATTGGTTTATAAGTAAAAACAGATATATATTTATTAACGTGATATATTCAAATAAAAATGAAATAGGCTAAAGAGCTAATTAATGGATAAATTGGCGAAGTTAAAAATGATTGGAATTGAGTTAGAATAAATTCGGAACAGACGTATGTGCGATAAACAGGTATGGAATAAAGAGAATGAAGGTTATAAATTTAGTGCCCAACAAAAAGGTACACGTTTAAATTCCATATGAGATTTTATGCGCCGAATCGGCTAGCAACTTGGCTTTTTCTTTTTCTTTTTCTTTTTGATTGGAGAGGCCTGTGTGGCAGTTTGGGGATTTTCCTGATGCTCCCGGTACAAAGGAGGTTATGACAAAATTTTCCAGAAATTTAAGTAGCTAAAATATTTTAAAGATAATTTGATAATTCGAAATCTATATATCAACATATATTGAATTTGATAAGGAAACAAATTTAAAATAGTATATTTTAAACAAATGGGAAATCGATAATCTGGAAATAGAAAGAGAAATGAATATACGTTTTTGTTAGATCGAAATTTGGACCTAACACCCAAATTGTTCTGAATAATAGAGAATTATATCAGAAAAAAGAGAAAAACAGAGAACACACAAAGTTTATAGTGGTTCGGCATTAACGAGCCTACGTCCACTTTAAATATTGTTGATTATACTTTGAATGCTAGTACTATCAATGATTTCTCTCAAACTCACTCTTACAATTAAGATTTCTCTCAGTAATCTCGAAGTGAAACTGATAAGAGATAGTGGTATGACAATAATGGTGGAATCAATACTCAATACTGCCAAAAGATCCTGAAAAACGCCAATCTCTGGGCTATTTATAGCTGATTCTGTCAGGCGGATTGCGGTCACACGTGGCGCAAATCCCAAGAATATCGGATCGGATCAAAGCTGGATGAAGAATTGGTCAATACTACAGTTGTGGATTGGTGTCGTTGGATCCATGCATCGCGGATTGCTGAAGACCAGTTCGTGGTAACCGTTGCGTCTTCTGGGCTCAGACTGGATCGGGTCGCGACGAGGTGAACGGATCGGTTCGCACCATCTTGTGGCGATCCGATGGGGTTGTGATGAGGTAGGCGGATCGGCTCGCACCAGCTCGTGGCGATCCGAAGGCTGGCGAATGACTGCGATCGAGTTTTCTCTGGATTAAAGGCACGAAGCTTTATACTCTTTTCTCATGCATGAACCTTGGTGGCTTGGCCAAAAAGCTAGCCAACAATTTGCCCCCTTGAAGTATGTTTTATCGAGGATGGAACATGCTTCGAAATTACAGAGATATCTTTTCACCGAATGGTGTGAATCAATGGTCTCATCTATCTAAAATGTCGTGTTTCTCAGGAAAGTTGCATTCTTTGACCGCTATAAATATCAGTATAACTCATCCATCGTTTCTTCATTCATTGAGCAGTTCTAATTTTTGGAATCTTTGAAGACTTCATTCTCCAATTTGTCGGGTAAGCTTCTATATATATATATATATATATATATTTGAATCATTGGCTCGGATCGCATATTAGTGTCACGATCCAAGGGGTGAAATGTTCATCTTCGAGTTTTTTGGTGAGCATTCGGATTTTTCCATGGAGTGCAATAAGCTTCTCTTCGGAACGTGGTGGACTTTGGTTGGCGGAGCGGGCTTCATCACGAATCGCGATGGGCTTCGATCCACGGCCCATCTATTTTCACGGGTCGAGTAAAACAAAAAAGGGAAGATTAACGGTCGCCTCCCGGTCTATATAAACTGAAGCCCCCCTCTTTACTTTTTCCTTTTCTTCTTCGTTCCTCGTTGCGCCGCCAGACCTCCTAAAAGAAAATCGTAATTTCCGTTTCAATCTCTAAAAACCCACTCGCTTTCCCAATCTTTAAGAAAGGTAATTATGTTAAAAGCTTTCTCTCTCGTGATTTCTGAGTTTTTTGACTGATTTGAGGAAGGAATGAGCGGAATTCGGTGGTTTTTGAGGTGTTGGAGGATGGGGAGACGCCATGAATCTCGTCGTTCGAGCTCGGAGGTGAGGCAGGGAAGTGGAAGAAGAAGAAAGGAGCAGGTCAAATCGAATCGTGAGTGAGGCGAGACGATGGGATTTGATTGGCAATCGGATCGGGACATCGGTTCGTGGTGATGCGAGGGTCAGAGAGGAAGTTATGGTGTAGAGTCTGGCATAGGATCGGATCGTGCTCGAAGCAAGGGTGTGGATCGTGGAGATGTAACGAGGATACGGATCGCGATGAGCTCATAGCGACCCAATCCGGAAGACTCTCATGGGCTAGCGCCCCCGCTGCGGATCCATACTCGCTTCACGATCCAGATTCATGCCGCGATCCAAATGCCACCACACACGATCAGGAGATGTATCACGATCCAGATGGCAAACGACCCAACGAACTTGTAAAATAAGCAGTCTAACTTAACCCTGGTACATCAATGGACAGTTAGGCTAGAACCTTGGAAACGGACTTCCCGGACTGGAAAAAAGCATAACTTGATCATGTATGACGATTAATACTTAGATGATCTTAATAACCTTTATGCTTTTTCTTTAAGGCATGCACAGGCACACACTTGCACTCACACACACGGGGGGAACGGGCAATTATATTCTTATTTCTCATGTTTACTCGCCTAAACAGTAATGTCGGATAATCGTTCCTCTTCAAGATCTGATACAGAGACGGATCCCGAGGTGTATGAGCATCACAACCCCGAGGTTCTTCCAACTAATCCAGAGGGTGCAGATTCTGGATCCGAATATGAGGCAAAATCAGAATCGAATCCATCCGAGAGTACTTCGGTTGATGAGGAGTCCGAGGTAGACGGTCGAGCTCCCGACAAAATTCCTGGTGCAATAGAAATAGAGAAATTCACAGACTCTTTAGCTTCCAAACTTGATGACATAAAGCTTAAGAGAATTTGCTTGAGACACGGGATCCCCTGGGATGATGTGAGGACACCTGGCAGCGAAGATAAACCTCATTTGGCTCCGGAGGGGTATATGACAGTTAGCCGACTCATGTGCTGGGTAGGCGCTATTCCTCCGTTTCCTCCAGTCGTCATTGATACCCTAAAACGATTGGGTATTGCTCCAATGCTGCTTCATCCCAATGCCTACGCAGCTCTATACACTCTACATATCGCATACGCGGAAATCCTGCATACCGAGCTCACGTTTAAAGATTTGAAATTCTTTTATCTTTTCAAGCATCGCTCCTCGGCAACCCCAAATTTCTCTTTCTTTGAATCGGTAGCAAATAGGAAGGTTTTGTCTGACGGATACAGCAACATAGGGGATCCCAAGGCTGATTGGTTCTATATAAAAAGAAAGGCTGGGTGTTCAAGAAGATGGCTTAAATCAAGTAAACTTTAAACTTTTGATTGAATAACTTGTTTAAGAAATCAAAGCATTAACATGCTTCTTTTCTCTAAGCAGATCACGCCTTCCCCAAGACGGAAGGCTCGGTATACAATAATCGACTGTCCCTTCTTCTGCAAAGCAAATCCGATTTCCTAAAGATCAAGAAATGCATTACTGACGAGAACCTTCACAAGCACCGCCTTTTGGATATAAGGTTTGGACTTGGTGCAGGCGGCAAACCCTACAAATACGTGCCCCCGACTGAGGGAGAAGGAACGTCGCGGGCAGCAGAAACAATTAATTTTCGTAACATTCCTTCGCCGATAGTCATCCAGGACGACGAAGACTTAAACATATATAGAGGAGATGAGGCCCGTGCTGATAAGTCTAAGGAAATCCCAGTCTGTCCGGGGGGGTTCCCCTCAAGGGCCTCTCTACCGGTTGAACCTGCTGCTCCCGATGATTTAACAGAAGACTAGCTATTTAAAGAACTGAGCAAAATTCCTTTGCCTGATGATGTATATACACAGGGAGACTTCAAAGGGGAGCCATTTTTTCCCTGTTTCTGAGGAAACAACTGTTCCAGTTGGAGAACGGGAAACCACTCAGATGAGCCTGACTTCGGGCCCTAGTCTGTTAGGGGGAATTATATGGGATGCACAAATCACATGCACTACCTGACCCCACACTTTTTATATCAACAGTATTCAAGGTTTTAATATGTTCTTGTTTCTTTTGCAGGAAAGATGTTTCGCAGACAATCTTATTCCTATCGCTCTCTCCGTGAAGGAACACTTAGCCTTCATCCAAATCCTGAGCGTGCTCGCGGCCTTTCTCACAAGCCTACTTCTTCACAATCCAGGTCTCCATCAAAACCAACCTCTGGTAAGCCTCCCAGTCTTTCGGTGCCGCCTACAGGGGGAAAACAACTTCCCAAAGACTTAACCCCTCCGAAGGGTGCACCCTCTCTCAGTAGATCATCAAAAAGACACCTCGATCCCAAGGATAAAAGCAAGTATCCAATCAAGGATTCTGAGAAGGAGAAAATTGACATTGTCCCTTCCAGCCAACAAGGTTTGATTGCCCCCGGGTCACGAGATTATATCCATGGTCCTGAGACTCAGGATAAGCTGGAAAAGTTGCGAGAACAATTCCCCGATATCTTCTTCGAAAGGATGATGTTTGTTCCAGCCTTGGAACCAGTCCCTAGGTACTGGGATACTGAAGTCATCGGGCACATTCTCCATGTAGCCAGGCAGTAAGAGGCGATGAAGAAACATGCTGTCAATCTTTCAGACGTCATCCGAACGCTTGAGAAGGAAGCGCATAGATCCAAAGTGAAGATAGATAACAATGAAAGGGCCAAGGCAAAACTGGAGTAGGACTTAGAGGATGCACAATCTCTGCTTGCCTTGGCTCAACGAGATGCTAAAGCTTACAAAACAGAGCTGGAGGAGGCCAGGCAACGTTTCCATAATGAGCTTGATTCTAATAGCAAAGAGCGAGCGTTATTGAAGCAAGAGGTGGAAGATCCCAGGATGGCTAACACCGAACTGAAAACAGCACAGGATCATTTCGACGCCGAAAGAGCTGCTTGGAGAAAGAAAAGGCAAGTTTGAAAGATAGCTTAGCTCTGGCCTAAAAGGAGAAGGCGATTCTGAATGATCAACTCGTGCATGCAGAGAAGCGCGCTATTCTTGCTGAAAATAATGTGGAGAGTGCCATTGAAATGGCCACTGTTTCTAATGAAAAGCTCCTCGAGAGAGAGAAGGAGATCGAAGGATTTGAAGAAATGTTGTTCGATTTCCTTGGTCAGGTCACCAAGACCCGTAACATCTCCTGGATCCCAGACTACCATGTCACTCTAGCCAACATATGGGATGCAATCGTTGATAGCGAGAAACAGCGATTAGAAGTTGACGAAATTGATGAGAATGAGTTGATGCAGACCATTCTTAGGGATAATGAGCCTC
Source organism: Allium sativum (assembly GCA_030737875.1). Taxonomy (NCBI): domain Eukaryota; kingdom Viridiplantae; phylum Streptophyta; class Magnoliopsida; order Asparagales; family Amaryllidaceae; genus Allium; species Allium sativum. Next base: position 141,064,009 of record CM060914.1, on the reverse strand, counting down.
AGGATTTAGAGAAAGGCAGACGCCTGCTCCAAGGAGAAATTGAAAATGAGAAAACTCAGGCGAAGGGCAAAGAGAAAATGGAAGAAGGCCCGAGCTCAGCTGCAGAGCCCAAGGCTTCCGAAATTGAGGAATACAATCCAGATTATCCATTTATTCCTCTGGGTCCAACTCCACCAGCTGTCAGGGGTTTTGCTACTAGCTTGGATGGAGGATCGGCGGAAGGTATCTCTATATTTTCTCCGCAACTTGCCAAAGCAATTGTCACTTGTCGTCGTCTTGTCGGACAATCAACTGAGCAAACCGCATTTTCCCCCAAAATAACATTTGTTTCTTATGATACAGGTGGCGGGCCAGTTGACAAGGATATTGAAAAGAAGGCAGAGGCAGAGAAGATTGACATCCTGCCAAGTGTTAGTGTTGATGTCCCCCTAGATGCTGAACCCATTGAGGCTTTGAAAGACATGGACGGATGCCACGAAGACGTTGAAGAGGAAGTCATCATTACTAAAGAGAGAAGAGGCGGTGATGAGGAAATCTTGGCTAAACAACAGGCCGAAGGGGAGGAGCAGTTGCTCCTTATGAAAGGGGGACAGGATCCAGTATATGTGCCCCCTATCTCTGAGATCGACCCCAAAACTGGGTTGGTCGTAAGATTTTCCTCCCGATCGATAACTTCACAACGAGCCTCTCAGTCCTCTAGTTCTTCACTGGAGCCTCTTGTTGATAAGAGGAAGAGGAAAAAAGGTGGTCATTCGGATGTTGACAAGGAGGCGTCGGGGAAGCAGAAAAAGAGCAAGAAGTTTACATAGTCCCCTCCCCCCAGCATAAGTAGGAGGCAAATATCAGTTCATATTTTGTCCTTAGGATTTTTAGGCTTTCCACTGGCCATGAAATGTAACTGTGAGAATGGCCCTCACTCTTGTTTAGGTCCCTCTTTATCTTGTAGGTTTGCAGTTTATGAATGAAAGTTTATTTCTTTTGCATCATCGTGTACCTGCAGTCAATAAACTCTTCATACTTAGTCACAAGTCATTTGGCTATAACCAAACTAAAATTATATCACAAATCATTCAAGCAACAGAAAGAATTTAACAATTTCTATGCATGTTGCCCCCTATATTTGAGCACGGGGGACTTGGAATTTTTTAGTAGAATTATAGTCCCTGAGGCGTCGAATCTTCGGTGCCTCTATGCTTTCCCGATCCATCAGCGGGTTAAAGTTCAAACTCGTATCATGATCTGCTCACCGATCCTTTAACGGGGCAGGAATTCTGGGGACGCTGAGTCTCCAACATCCTTGTCGGCGCTTAATCACCGACGCTTTTATACTCTCCTGGCGGTCGCCAAGGTTTGAGTTCGAGCTCGGCTGTTCAGTCGCCCCCCGATCCTTCAGCGGGGTGAGAGCACTTTCTTAGCGCTCAATCATGGACGCTTTTATACTCTCCTAGCGGTCGCCAAGGTTTGAGTTCGAGCTCGGTTGTTCAGTCGCCCCCCGATACTTCAGCGAGGTGAGAGCTCTTTCTCAGCGCTCAATCATGGACGCTTTTATACTCTCACGGCGGTCGCCAAGGTTAGAGTTCGAGCTCGGCTGTTCAGTCGCCCCCCGATCCTTCAGCGGGGTAAGAGCTCTTTCTCAACGCTCAATCATGGATGCTTTTATACTCTCCTGGCGTTCGCCAAGGTTAGAGTTCGAGCTCGGCTGTTCGGTCGCCCCCCGATCCTTCGGCGGGGTAAGAGCTCTTTCTCAGCGCTCTATCATGGACTCTTTTATACTCTCCTGGCAGTCACCCAGGTTAGATTTCTATCAATGATGTGTTTCATTCCATTGTACCTTCAAAGTTCTAGCTGCGAATTGCTCATCATCCTGATGGAAGGCACCGGGAGTCACATGTTCCTGTGATTGCCGCATGGTTTGCAGCAAATTTCATAAGGATAAAAACGTGGATAAATAATAGTGCAATAAAGGTAAACGACACCCGGTATTTTTATAGTGGTTCGTTCAAATCGTAACCTAAGTCCACTTTTTAATATTTTGCTTAAAAAATAGGACTATTCTAGGCAAGTCGTGCCTTTTACATGGTCCTATGAAACAAAAGAATAAATTCAACATATTTATGTCAGATAAGGCTGCAAATGTTGGGCATTCCACACTTTGGGGATTTCCTCTCCATCCACTGTAGCTAGGTTGAAGGTTCCATTATCAAGCTTTCGTAGAATGGAGTACGGTCCTTCCCACTTCACACCCATATAAGTCGGGGGTGGAAAGACACGCTTCAGAACCAAGTCTCCGGGTTCAAAGGTTCGGGCTCGAACTTTTTTGTTGTAGTATCGAGTGACCTGTTGCTTGTGTCTCAAGGCACGCAAGCCTGCTTCATCTCTCTTCTCTTCTATTGAATCTAGGGATTCAAGGAGCAACTCATTATTAGTCATCGGATCGTAATAAGTAATTCGGTGAGATGGTACTTTTAGCTCAACCGGGATGACAGCTTCCGCTCCAAAAGCAAGGGAGAAGGGGGTATGGCATGTTGCCGATTTATATGTCGTTCTATAGGCCCATAATGCCAAGGGTAATTCATCGACCAACATAGCTTTGGCCCGCTTCAATCTTCTTTTGATAATGGACTTAATCACTTTATTTGCTGCTTCGATCTGTCTGTTCGACTGCGGATGCGCCACAGAGGTGTATCGTTTCTCAATGTGGTATTTCTGGCAGAAGTTCCTGAATTCACTGCTGTCAAACTTGGTTCCATTGTCAGTTATGATGATCTTCGGAATCCTGAACCGGCAAATAATGTTCTTAACAACGAAATTGATCACTCGCTTGGTTGTAATTGCAGTCAACGGTTCGGCCTCAACCCACTTGGTGAAGTAGTCTACAGCTACAATGGCGAACTTTGCTCCGCCTTTTGCTAGAGGGAGGGTTCCAATGATGTCAATTCCCCACATAGCGAAAGGCCACGGACTTGTCATTGTTTTTAACTGGCTAGGAGGGGCCCGGGGAATCCTCGAAAATCTTTGGCAAGCATCGCAACATCGCGCGTACTTTGTTGCGTCTTTGTTTATGGTAGGCCAGAAATAACCATACCGCAACACCTTTTTGGCCAAGCTTGTCCTCCCGTGTGATCGCCACATTCACCCTCATGCACTTCCTGTAGTACACGTTTGATGTCGTCATGGGCTATACACCGAAGGAGAGGCATCGAAAATCCCTATCTATACAGGACTCCGTCTTGCAGAACATATCGGGAAGCTTTACGAATTATTTTACGCCTCTCGCTCTTCTTGGTCGGAAGTGTTCCATTCTTTAGAAAATTCTTTAGTGGGGTCGTCCATGATTCCCTTTCTGGCTCAGTTTCTAGTACTAAATCAATTTCCATCTGATCTATACTAGGGAACCGAAGCACTTCAACTGGGGCTAGTCCGATCTCTTCAGGATTGTCGGAACTAGCCATCTTGGCTAAATTATCTGCCTGTTGGTTCTTTGACCGCGGAATATGAGAGATACTGTAATGATCAAAACCTATCAGCAACTCCTTTACTTTCTCCAAGTACGAAATCAATCTTGGGCTCTTAGCTTGAAATTTTCCAGAAACCTGATTTACAACCAACTTGGAGTCACAAAATATGTCTAGCTTCGCGATCTTTAATTATTTTGCGATCCTTAACCCGGCTATCAGGGCTTCATATTCGGAGTCTTTGTTAGTGGCGTGAAATTCCAACCGTATAGCATAAGATATCAGTCTTTTCTCAGGAGTTTCAAACACCACTCCGGCACCAGATCGTTTATCATTCCAAGCGCCATCAATATACAATTTCCATACATTAGGATCGAGAAGTAACTTTGGTGGGTCAGTCTCTTCGTTTACCATGTTATCCTCCAAGGCAATAAATTCTGCTATGAAATCGGCTAGCACTTGCCCCCGTATTGACCGTCGGGGCTGAAAATTTAAATCAAATTGACTCAGTTCAATGTTCCACTTAAGCAACCTTCCAGAAGCTTCTAGTCTTTGTAGAACTTGCTTTAGCGAATGATCTGTGTACACGGTGATAGGATGAGCTTGGAAATAATGTCGGAGTTTCCTAGATGCAATCAATAAACTGTACGCCAGCTTTTCGATCCTCGGATAATTGCGTTCCGCTGCCGCCAATTTTTTACTCATGTAGTACACTGGCCTTTGAATATTGTCTTCTTCTCTCACTAACGCTGAGCTGATCGCGTGGGATAACACCGCTAAGTACACAAATAAATCCTCATGATCCACCGGCTTAGACAGTATCGGAGGTCTCTCCAGATGATTCAGTAAGTTCTAGAATGCTTCGATGCAATTAGGAGTCCACTTAAAATTGTGTTTTCCTCGCTTTATCAATTCAAAGAACGGGATGCATTTGTCTGTCGCTCTAGAGATGAATCTGCTTAATGCCGTTACTTTCCCCGTAAGGCTCTGCACATCTTTGATTTGTCTAGGCTCCTGAATGTCTCTGATGGCTGCAATCTGTTCTGGATTAATTTCAATCCCGCACGAGCTGACAATGAATCCCAAGAATTTCCCGGGTGCAAATCCAAATGAGCATTTTGTTGGGTTGAGTTTCATCCCATACTTTCGAAGAATGCCAAACACCTCTGCCAAGTTTGTAGTGTGATCAGACGATTGTCTGGACTTAACCAACATGTCGTCAACATACACCTCCATCGTTTTCCCAATCTGGTTATAGAACATTCTGTTCACTAACAGTTGATATGTAGCACCTGCGTTCTACAAACCAAAAGGCATTACCACGTAGGAGTATAATCCCATATCAGTAATGAAGCTAGTGTGTTCTTGATCTGGAACATGCATAGGAATCTGGTTGTATCCTGAATAAGCATCCATGAAAGAGAGAAGCTCATGACCTGCCGTTGAATCTACCAACTGATCAATTCTAGGTAACGGAAAGCTATCTTTTGGGCAGGCTTTATTCAAATCCAAAAAATCAATACACGTACGCCACTTTCCATTGGCTTTCTTTACCAAAACTGGATTTGAAATCCAATTTGGATAGATTGAATCTCTGGTGAACCCATTACTCCTTAACTTTTCAACTTCTTTTAAGGCTACGGACCTCTCTGGGCCCAGCATTCGCCACTTTTGCTTTACAGGGGGGGGTGCTTTGGGTTAATGTTCAACGAATGGCTCATGATTGATGGAGATATCCCACACATGTCCACGTGGGTCCAAGCAAATACATCCAAGTTATCTTTCAGGAAATCCGTCAGTTCTTTAGCTCGAACTGGATCCAACTGGGATCCAATCTTCAGGACCTTCTCTGGGTCGCTATCATCGATTGGTACATCCACAGTCATTTCGTTAGGAGCCGCCTTTCTGCCTCCAGTCTCTTCGTCCTCTCTGGGATCTATATCCTCGGGCAGTTCTCTGGACGACTCACCTATAGTGATTCTCTTTAATTGCTACGATGTCTCCTCCCTCATGGGGGAAGAAGCATCTTTAATCTCAATATCTTTTCCTTTACGGAGTAGCTTTAGCTCTGCAATGTAACATGCACGTGCAGCAACCTGATCTCCTCTATCTATGCCAACACTAGCTTCTGTAGAAAACTTCAATAACAAGCACCAGGGGGCTATACACGCTCTAAACTTTGCTAGGGCCGGTCGGCCCAAGAAGGCATTATATGGCGATTCAATATCTAAAACTACGAAGGTAAGAATTCTCACTCTCTGGCGTTCTCCTTCCCCAAGTGTCACTGGCAGTTCTACATATCCCATTGGAGTAGTTGATGCCCCATTAAATCCACGGATCCATCCTTCACATGGCTTTAAATCTTTCAATACAAGGTTCATTAGATCAAATGTCTTTTTGAATAGAATGTTGACTGAACTCCCGTTATTCACTAAAACTTTATGGATAATGGCCAGGCCAATAGGAACTGTGATTACAAATGGATCTTTGGTCGGAGCGTGGAGTCCAATACTCTCTTGGTTGCAGAAAATGACGTCATCTGACATCGTCTTTTGTTGTTTTGCCGGGACATTGTCCTCAGGGTTGCTGCATTCTCCTGCCTCAAGATGATGCTTTGCTGCGTTTACGTACTGGTCCATCGCCTTGAAACTATGCCCAGCTAGGTGAAGCCCTCCGATTATGGTGTTGATAACAAGATCCTTTCCTTTTTGCTGGGCAGTTGGCCTGGCGGTAGGTTGATTCTGGTTTTGGTTCGGGGTCTGAATAGCTTGCTCCATGTCTCTAGGAGTCACTCGGTACTCATCCAACTTCCCTTCTCGGAGCAGCCTCTCAACTACGTCTCTCAGATGACGGCATTCATTTGTAGAGTGGCCACGAGTCTGATGGAAGAGACAAAACTTCCGTGTCTCACGTTCTTTCTCCGTCGAATCTCTTGGAGGAGGCCTTTTATTTTGGAGAATGTTGTACGAGTCGACGAATATATTCTACAAAGTATCATTTATTGGCATATAATTTTCGAAAGACCTGGGACGGGTCCTTCTCTGGGAATCGTTCCCTCGATTTCTCTTCCGATTATTGCCATTACCGTTGTTACCATTGTTTCGTGACTGGCGGCCGCCACCCTGGTTTTGGTTTCCAACGTTGACTTCAACCTTTCCCGAGCTGTCTCTGGTTTGCTTGATGGCGACATTACTTTGGATTTCCTCCTTATTTTCTTTTTTCATCTCTCGGTTAGCATATACCTCTTCCTGATGTAAGCGTCCGTTTGCTTTCTCGTAAAACAATTCTCTAGTATGAGGTGGTTTACCGGCCAGGTATCTCCCAAATTCAGTATCTTTATCTACCCCATCAATTTGGGCTGCCACAACGGTTGGCTCATGGGGATCCTTCACTTCGGTGGCGGCTAGGTTGAAACGATCTAGATACCCCCTCAAACTCTCACCTGGTCGTTGTTTGACAAGAAACAGGTCGATCACACTTTTCGATCTTTGAGCGTAGATGCGGAACTGTTCTACGAACTTTTCACTCAATTCCCTGAAACTGGAAATTGATCTTGTTGGTAAGCGAGTAAACCATAATAACGCTACATCCTCCAGGAATATAGGGAATGCTTTGCACTTTACAGCGTCGGAGGCTGCAGCAGCGGTCATTGACCAAGAATATCTCATTAGATGTTAGAGTGGATCAGATATACCCGCGTAACGGTTCATTTGAGGCATGTTGAAGCGCCTAGGGAATGTTACATCTAGAATGTCATCGGTAAAAGGGGTGTGGCTGCGATCAATTCCCTAGTCTTCATTCCTTTGTCCACGGCTATCTACCAGGATTTGATGGACCATAGCTACAACATTTGCACTGGTCATCGAGGCTCGGGGTCAGCGCTTCTAGCTCGGTGGAATTCTCTGATCTCTCTTCTAGGAACATCCACGAAGTCCGAAGCTTGGATTGGGCTTCGCTGCCCCTGTTACTATGAGAATTTGCATGGCGGAGGAGCTGAGGTGGTCTTTTCTCAACAGGATTATTCACAACTCGAGCTCTAGGAGTTGCAGCATGATTATTCAAGTTGCAGTTTGAGGGTCCCTCACCAAGTGTCTCTTCTTCCCGTGATGGCAAGGTTCCAAATCGGAGCTACTCTATGTTTTCAGCCCGCTCATATGGTCGCCGCGGAGGTCTTGGCGATTCTTCCGATGAAGAAGAATATTCTGGGGTGAGCGGACGGACTGGAGGAGGTGTTCTTTGCCTTACAAGATCATCCATACGTCTATCCATAGCAGTCAAATTCTGTCGCAGCATGGAGTTTTCCTGCCTTTGAGCAGCTATTTCATCAAACAGCCTATCCCACATTTCAACGAAGCGAGATAGATCTCCTTCAGTAACTGGAGAAGAGGGGTCATACTGATCATCAACATTTTCCCTTATGCGCAGAGAGCTTGAGCCAGGTTGAACAGAGGGACCAGGATGGGAAGAGCGAGCCATAGGCTCCTTTCCAGGTCGAGTTGTAATCCGGTCATCACCTCGGATCGTGGTTGATCGGTGTCGGCGGCTCGCAGCACCCCCCCCCCGGGATCGGATCATGGTAACATCAGGAGGGAGGTTCGTGGTGTTATCATGGGACCAGGTGACAACCCCTTCAATGGTTCGGTTCGGATCACCCTCCACGGTTCAGTTCGCCATCTCCGCTCCGCGATCCGAGGGTCTTTCGTTGACATATTCATGCACGCTTTCTTCAATCGCTTCATTCGCAGCTTCACTCGCCTGTGAAGCTCGCACTTCCTTAGACTTCTTTCCATCCATGATATCAGGTATTGTTGAAATCTTCGTAGGCCTGAACAGTGAGGTTTCGGAACTGTTTTCTTCGGACTTGAATATCCAAACAACGGAGAAACAATCCAATATCTTGGGTTCAATTCTCAGTGAAAGCTCCAAAATGTTAGATCGAAATTTGGACCTAACACCCAAATTGTTCTGAATAATAGAGAATTATATTAGAAAAATGAGAAAAACAGAGAACACACAAAGTTTATAGTGGTTCGGCGTTAACGAGCGTACGTCCACTTTAAATATTGTTGATTATACTTTGAATGCTAGTACAATCAATGATTTCTCTCAAACTCACTCTTACAATTATGATTTCTCTCAGTAATCTCGAAGTGAAACTGATAAGAGATAGTGGTATGACAGTAATGTTGGTATCAATACTCAATACTGCCAAAAGATCCTGGAAAATGCCAATCTCTGGGCTATTTATAGCTGATTCTGTCAGGCGGATCGCAGTCACACGTGGCGCAAATCCCGAGAATATCGGATCGGATCGAAGCTTGATGAAGAATTGGTCAATATGAGAGTTGTGGACAGGTGTCGCTGGATCCATGCATCTCGGATCGCTGAAGACCAGTTCGTGGTAACCGTTGCGTCTTCTAGGCTCAGACTGGATCGGGTCGCGACGAGGTGGACGGATCGGTTTGCACCATCTTGTGGCGATCCGATGGGGTCGCGATGAGGTAGGCGGATCGGCTCGCACCAGCTCGTGGCGATCCGATGGGAGTGTGGCGATCCGAAGGCTAACGAATGACTGCGATCGAGTTTTCTCTGGATTAAAGGCATGAAGCTTTATACCCTTTTCTCATGCGTGAACCTCGGTGGCTTGGCCAAAAAGCTAGCCAACAGTTTTAGAAATGAATAATTGATTTTATGATGTTGAATATTTGAGATAAGTGGTCTTTCCTGTTTTAAAGTTAAAAATGTTATTCAGTCAAGGTCTGAGAGGTAATTACACCCCAACTTGATTGATTTCTTTTTTAACTGATAAATAGCAAGATCCAGTCTCGAAGAGTAATGTTTGAAAAAGAGTTAGTTGGATGTAGTATTTTTGGTTGTTTGTAAAAATGTTTTACACAACATTCGTTTTAACCCAAGTAAGTGGAATTTTGAAAATATATCATAAATATTTCCTAAGTATAAAAATAACCGTGTTCGGGAAAGAGATAAATGATTTAAATATTTTCCAATTATAAATAGGAGTTATTTTCTAAGTATAGAGAATAAAAAAGGCGATATATGAAAATGTTTTCCAAATAGCGTAAGAGGCCAAGATGATTATCGAAAATATCGTGTGAACGAATATGGTTAAGGAAATGGAGAAGTGTTTAATTAATGAAATATCAATTAAAAGGCCCTGTGATTTGTTTGATGTTTTGAATGGATGTTTTTTTCTTCGATAGTTAAATAACCGACTATCGAAGTGTTTGCCAATATCGTTGTCAATATGGAGAGACCGGTTGGATTATTATCTGTGAACCACTCTGTATTGGCAGTAGCATTACGAATCAGATTATATGAAGATAATCGAAGACGGAGTAAAGTACAAGGACTTTTTATATTAGTAGAAACTGTGCATTCGGTTTTGTTCAATTCCAGAACAAACGTGCATGGATGAATGTCTGACAGTATTTCCAATGATCGCATATGTTGGTCTGTATAGATATATAGTGGTGGAGAATTTATTCTCTTAGCATAATATCCAAAATATATTTATGCAAATCAATTAGTGATTAACGGATCTGACAATGTGGCATTCAAAGTGATTGTGCCTTCAATGAATGATAGGTAATCGTAGCCTCAGGCCTCAACAACCGGGAAATAGCAAAAATCGGGCAGGCAACATGGCTATGTGGGTCGCTCCCATTAGGGTGTATAATCACCTATCTAGAGAAATTCCTTTTACTTTATTAATTTATCGATGCTGTCCCTTTTCGGGAAACGATTGCTGATCCCAACCGTTGGTAATATACATTCGATACACTCAAGCAAAATGAGTGGTCGGCCATGTGTAGGACGGCTTGCAAGATGTTCTTGTTGAACCCAGTGAATTCCTCTCTAGAGATACACTATCGGAAGGTAGTTCCATACCTTGTCATGTTGGAAATCCAATCTCCAATAAGCGCCATGCGGATTTTTGATTTTATATTATATATGGAGCATGAGATGCAAGCGCTCCGCTAGATTCTATTTATTTGATGTAGGCATTATTACAATATCACTGGATTTGATATCGAAAATACTTTGGGTTATCGTAAGGTAAAAACCATCCATGTTTATTTGTGGATCGGTCTTACGATTATCATTTCTTTCGAAAGGATTTTTAAAGTTAAACAAATGATTGGAGTTTACTCACACCACTCCCATGACTGACCCATAGTTTATTTTGTTTATTTTCCCTACACTCTTGGGTGCCCAAATTTGTACGAGCAGTCAAGTAGTCAGGATTTTACAGATTCACTTGGAGGAGTTTGAAGCAGGAGGCTTCACCAGTTAGCTATAGACTCATATATTCCGCTGTGTACTATGTGGTATCTGGAAACAGTTGTTTATAACTATTCCAGGAATAACTATTGTGCTCTGATGATGGTATGTATATAAAGTTACTGATTTGTATTTCAAAAGTTATGTTATATAATATATTTTATTCGTTCTGCTGTGAGATTTGTTTTCTTCTATTCTAATATTTCTTTCTTTCTATTTCTCATCCTCTAACTTCTTTCTTATAATGATTCGTATTTCTGTGCAATTTGGGTTGGACGGGTGGAGTTATTAGTCAACTCAGATAGTACGGATTTGTAGGCCATTACAGTTGGTATCAGAGCTTAGGTTGAGTGAATACCTAGGCTGTGGTGTTGTGCTCATTAGAGATAGAGTCAGTAGAACCCTAGAATGAGTTGAGCGTATATATACGAGAGCGCATATTTGTTAATTGATATAAAAATTGTTTTATATTGTGTTGGCTGGACTGTTGAGTGGGTTATAAATTCTGATCGAATCGTAGGATGCCACGAAGTCGATAGGAATTTCTAAACACTTGAGTAGAAAAATTTGAAACAATAATGTTTTAAAAGTGGGTAAATGAAATAATTTAACCAAAAAATCTATTTTATATAGAAAAGAATAGTTTTCAGGAATTATTATATTATATGGATGTGTTGGTTGTTAAAATTATAATCCAATAAGAATGTAAAATTGTAATGGTTATATAAAACCAAATAAAATTTGTATATGAATGAAATATACAAATAAGATAAACTTGAATTGGATTCAAAATTTGAATTAAGAATTCAAAATCCTGGGTGTTTTGAAAAATATTTTCTGAAGTATATTAAAGTAATTTAGCAATTCTCGAAAGGGATTTTTAAATAGAAATCGTTTCAAATGGATTTTGAAGGTCTTAAAGCACTGAACTGACTTCAGTGGCTGGAAAATTATTCTGATGATGACTGCAGCTTTATCAATATTCATTTTCGAGTTTCTAAGTGATGGATTGCTACCTTAGAAAAGTTTTTGGATGGAAATTTGTTTGAAAGAAATCAAGTTTGGTTTGAAAGTTCAAATGTTTTGGATTTGAAATAGTTATAAATATATGTATATATTTATGGGATTTCAAAAGTATTTGAAATAGAAACCCGGGAATTTAAATTCTGGAATTTAAATTTAACTTAAGCAAGTTAAATAAATTAAAGCGAATAAATTGACTAAGATCAATTTGAATACGTATGAATGGAATATGAATTGGATGTGAATGTATGGGTTGTAAATCATTTAGAATAAATGAATGTGAGTATATATGAGATGTAATATAATCGAGAACCAAAAGTTTTGGTAGAATTAATTTGGTTGAAATAAGAAATGTTTGAGTTTCAACATCAATGGGTTTTTTGTAAAGAAACGGGTTCGTGCTATTTTTCCTACCTTAGTAATTTCGAGGACGAAATTCTTTTAAGGGTAGAAGAATGTAATGACACGGATTTTCAAAAAGTTATTTTAAATATTTAATATCGTTTGAATAATTAATAATATAAAAGAATTTTTATATTGAATTGTCGATTTATAATCAATAAACGACTTATTTCGAATACATATAATTATCGAAATACGAAAACTGAAATAATTCAGTTTGAAGATAAAACTGAATTGAAACAATTTAGATGATCAATATTAATTGTATTTGAATATAGACGATAATAAAAATATTTTATTACTAGCGAATTGATTAGTTCTAAGTTTAAAATGGCATATAGGTTAAAATTTAATTTCAGAATATATACTGTTCAGTTCAGAATTGACGTTATAACATTTAAACGACAGTGGTTACGTTAAAATAGCGGTTCGTGTGTGAACCCTGAGATATTTTAATGGATAAGATCAAAATCGAATCGAATATCAAATCAAAATCTGTTTAAAAGAAATAAAAAATCTCTTTATATCAATTCGTATTTAATAAAAATCAAATCGAAAATCTTTTTAAAATAAAATAAAGCATTTGTTGTGTCCTTTATCCTACACAAATTTAATGCCTCCAATACATTTGTTTCCCCTTCACGCCTATAAGAACAACCCCAAAGCCTTCGTTGTCATTCCATTTTTCCTCAAACAACGAACTCCATTTCCTTCTTTTCCTTTTTCCCCAAACAAAAGAAATCAAAACTGAAACCTTATTTTCCCCAAATTAGTCCATCGAGAAGAGAGAACATGGCGATCGATGCTACAAAAAGGAATAAGAATCAAATCACGAATTGCAGTAAAGCAAAGAGATCTCCTATCACGTGAATGGATGTGAGGCACACATGATAGAGCGGATTCAAGTCCAGATCGAAATTTGTCCTTTTATTCTCAAAAGCGTTTCCCGTTCCTTCATGTTCGAAGCCAGACCTTTAAAAGAAAAATATATTGCACCCTCCTTTATAACCAAATCAAAATCGAAGGCGTCAAAAAATTGGAAATCGACATCAATGAGGCTCGGGTCAGAGGGGGGTTCTAAGGTTCGATTCGAAGTGACGTTGAAGGGACTACATGTATTTGATTCACTTAGAATTTCAGATTTTGAAGTTGCGATCAACTTGGGGGATTTTAAGTTCGACATTTGGAGGTTTGGTTTCTAGAGGAGCGCACATGGCCAAAAAGGGGGAGCTCGAGCTATTCGATGGGTCTCAGGTGAACGATGGTTGGGTGTACAGTCGATGCTAGGTCATCGCTGAATTTTTGTTTCAAATGGGTAAGCCGTGATGGTTTAGGGCTTGTGATTTTTGGGTGCGATGGTATTCATAGGGGAAACGCACGACTGTAAATAGCAGGTTGTTGTCTTCTCGATTAAGGAAAATAGTGGGGAACGATCTGTGTTTTTGAAGGTAATGGGAAGCCAATACTTGAATTGGTGATTGCGGTTATACAGGATGGGTTCGAAGTGCTATGTGAAGCCAGGGAAGAATCGCGAGTTGCCTAGGTACAGAAAGATACGACCTTGATTAATCTGATAATGAGGTAATTTAAATTGAATTAATCGTATAATTTAAGGTTAGTGGTTTGAATTAGAATCATGGCTTGTTTGTTTCAGTTGGGATCAAATGAAAACAAATGTTGTATGGATGATGATTCACGGTGATTGGTTTGTGTACGAAAGAGGCTGCCTATAAAGCTAAAGAGGGAAAAATGTATTAGGGGATGTGATTAGGTGAGGATAATTTATTAATTAATTTGTGGTATGAACTTTAAATTTTATAAAATGTTCACAAAATTGTAACATAAATTTCTATGTCATCCCTGATTAGATTTGAGCGGAACTAGATACATCGGATTTGTAACAATGCTATCAATGCAATGAGATTTGGAATGGATTACGAATACAATCCGGTGAGTAAATTTCACTCAAATTTTATTTAGAATTTATACTTATCAGTTAAAAATAATTGTTTGTTGATTGTTTGGATGCTTTAAATATTATTTGTCGCTGTTAAAAATATATTAATTATTTAGGCTTGGTGGTTGCTATTATATATACATACATACACACACACACACACACACACACACACATATATATATATATATATATATATATATTGGTGGTTGAATTTCGCATAGTATCATTAGCGGATGCCCGCGGTACCATTAGCGGATGATTACCATATACGCCCCACGCTATGATAGTGGATGAACTTCTATACCACGATATCCTGCCTCGAAGCAGGATGGGTATTATTTATGTTGACTAATGTCTGTAGATGTAGGAAAAATAGGTTGGAGGGATCCAGTTGGATTCCTCAAATATATATTATCTGTTTGTTTATTTGTTTGCACATACCCTGTCATATATGATGTGTTAGAAAACCTGAAATAAATAATTGGCTCTTTGGTGTTTAAATATCACTGGGCCTAAATTTGATATCTAAAAATATCATGAAAAGGAATTTTTCAGGTTTAAAAAGGAAATTCTATTTTTCAAAAATAGAATTTGAAATTCGAATAGAATGGAAATATTTACTTGTTTTAAAGAATAAAAAAACAAGCAGTTCATTTATAAACTAAATTTATAAATAAAGTAAAATGAATTATCATTGGATAATTCAGAAAATATAAATACAAGTGTGACTTTGGTAAGGGAAATATATTTTTCCAAAGAAGAAATATTTTATTTGAAAGCGAGACTTGTTTAATAATGGTGTTTGTAAATAGAAAGGTGAAAAATTATCATTTGGATAATTTAAACATTTTAAATTCAAAAGTGAATTTAAAGTGAGAACTTAGAATCGGTTTCAATAATATACGATTAACTTTATTCCGATTTTCAAAATATAAATGAAGTTGAATAAATCCTTTGGATTTATGTTTGAATTCGACTATGTCGGATTTATATAAAAATAGATTTTTTTCCCCATTAGGATAGTTTAAATAGAAACTGAGATAAGACATAAAAATAGATCTATATTTATATAGATAATTTATAAGAAATAGAAATTTCCAAAATAAGATTTTGGTTTTAAATAGATTTTGAAATAGACTTGTTTAAATAAAACAAGGAAATTTATAAAAAGGTGTTTATAAATTAAATGAATAAATTATCAAGAGATAATTTGAATATTTAAATTCAAATATTCAAATTCAAATATAGAATTTAATATAGAAATTCAAATGGAATTTGAATAAAGAAAATTCAAATATAGAATTTGAATATAGAAATTAAATGGAATTTGAATATAGAAAATTCAAATGGAATTTGAATGTAGAAAATTCAAATGGAATATGAATATAGAAAATTCAAATAGAATTGAGAATAGAATTTGAAAATAGAAAGTTGAAATCATTTCGAAATGGGAACGACGAAGTATATTTCAGAAATGCAGATTTTTAAACAGAATAGAAATAAATCCAAAGGATTTATGATTTATTTATAAAAGGGAATTGGAATTAGATATAAAAGATCGAAGTATAAATATAGAGTAAGGGAAAATCGACAATTATAGATAATCAAAATTATTATGTTGAATTGGGAAAACTGATTTGATATTTATTAAAAATATATTAGAATGAAGTTAGAATTTATATATAAACGGAGTTTAAACGTTTATATATTTAAATATAATTAAAACGAACGGGCCGCGCGCGGTATTTCGTAATTTGGTGTTTTGAACTTCAATTGAGTGTATAGAACTCAGTTTAAATCGGAATTTTTTGAAATTAGAACCATCGGGGCTGATTTGATAATAGTTTTCTAATGGAAGAGAAAATTTTAGATTTCGTCGTATATATTTTGAGTTAAGTCAAAATCAATTTTTCAGAAAACTACGCCATAACCATTTAAAAACCATAACGGTTTATTTAATTTTATAAAAGGATTTTAAGAGAATAAAATCCTAATTTCTATTTAGAAAATTTTAGATTTGAGTTGTAAAATATATATGTACTCAAGTGGAGTAATGGATTGATTTTTGAAACAAAAAATCAGTTTTTTATTGATTAAATAGAATTAACTAATTTGAATAATAATTAGTTAGTGAGATTTTTGAAATGAAATTAGGCTTTGAATAATTGAATTCAATGTAGAAATTTTTATTCGAATTCAAATATGAAACCCGAGTTGGAAACAAAATGGAATTTGATTTGTTAGAAGTAAAAAAAGATATATATTTATGAACGAGATATATTCAAATAAAAGTGAAATAGGCTAAATAGCTAATTAATGGATAAATTAGCGAAGTAAGTTAAAAACGATTGGAATTGATTTAGAATAAACTGGGAACAGGCGTATGTGTGATAAACAGGTATGGAATGAACAGAATGAAGGTTATAAATTTAGTGCCCGACAAAAAGGTACACGTTTAAATTCCATATGAGATTTTATGCACCGAATCGGCTAGCCGCTTGGCTTTATCTTTTTTATTTTTGATTGCAGAGACCTGTGTGGCAGTTTGGGGATTTTCCCGATGCTCCCGGTACAAAGGAGGTTATGGCGAAATTTTCCAGAAATTTAAGGAGTTAGAATATTTTTAAGATAATTTGATAATTACAAATCTATATATCAACATATATTGAATTCGATAAGGAAACAAATTTAAAATAGGATATTATAAGCAAAAGGGAAAACGATAATCTGGAAATAGAAAGAGAAATGTGTATACATTTTATGTAATAACCCGAAAATCTGGGCCAGTTTAAAATTTTTATTTTGGCAATTTTAGCGAATTTTGAATATTTAAAATGAATTATTTTAAATAATATCGACGAGAAATTTATTTTGAATTGAATTCGACGTATATATTATATACGTCGTCGTTAGAATATAAATATTTATATATAATTATAAATAGAATTGAAAATGGCGCGGTAGTTCGATAATTCGATTTCAAACTTCAATTGAATGTACCGGGTGCAAAACAATCCGGATTCTAGTGAAACCAAAAACATTAGGATCTAATTGATGATATCTTTCTAACGGATGTAAGAAACTGAGATTTCACTTTAAAAATTGAGAGATATGTCAAGTTGAAAATTCTGAATAGTCGCTATGGAATTCAGGCCCTTAAAAATGGACATTTTGCAAATGACCTCGGATTTCGACGAAACCAGTTTTGTTGGATCCGCAGTGTCAAGTTATTGCTAGGTTTTAAATTTCATAATTTTTCGAATCAATATGTGAGCGTGGTAAAGGAAAACGTGTTTTGACCATTTCAGTTGATTTTAATCGACTGGAAATTGGCCATTTTTCCAACGGTCTCAGAATTCGACGAAACTAGTTTTGTTAGGACCGTATCGTCAATACGAAGCTAGAAAATATTTTTCTGGAATTTTTCTAGTTGTTATGTGACCCCGGTAATTTGAAATGTACGTTTAAAATTCAATATAGTGATTTAAATGCAAATTAAACGGAAACTGATTCAAACAGTCGAATCAGCTTGCGGTACATATCCCATTGTGTTCGGAATGGGGGTAAAACGCTATGGACGACAGGCGGTGGGCCTCGTTTAGAGGTCGTATGTAAAAGTCAACTTCTTTGAATTTAAAATAATTAAATAATAAAATATAAAAAAATAAAAACCCCCTTTTTCTCCTTAACCAGGCCCCCCCCCTAGAAATCAAATCAGAAAAATGAAAATGAAAAAAAAAAAAAAAGAATTGAAGCGATCGACGGGAGGGAGGCGCGGCATCGACCACCGCCGCGACCCCCCCCCCTGCCGCGCCGCCACTAGGGCGTGGCCCCTGCTTCCTCCACCTCCCCTTCTCCTCCTCGCTGAACCCGCGACTCCCCATACCCAAAACCGCCCAGACACCCACCAAGGACGCGCCGCACCCCCCCCAGAGCCGCCGCCGTCCATCGAGACCTCGCCCCTCCCCTCCAACTCCCTCTCCTCCCCCATCGTACCTCTTCCCCTTCGACCGCGTGAACCACCCGACCCCCCCTGCCCTAATCTTCAGCCGCAAGTTTCCCCTGTAAGTTTACAGATTTTTCTTCTTTTTTATATATGTTTAAAACTGTTTTTTTTTTTATTATTTTAAAACTGATTTTATTTATTTATTTTTAAAACTGAATTTTCTTTATTTTTAAAACTGTTTTTTTTTATTTACTTTAAAACTAATTTTTACTTTATGTTGTAAAGTGATAAAAAGGTAATCTTTTATATTGTGGAATTAAAAATATGATTTTTATATTTTTAAAGTATTAAAAATATAATCTTTATAGGATAGAAAATATAAAAATATCATCTTTGTGTATGCGGCGAAATAAAAATCTGATTTTTATTTTATATACGTTGAGATAAAGTGATGATTTTTAAAAAGGTGGAATCTTTAAATTTAAAAAGGCGAAATCTTTAAATTTAAAAAGGCGAGATCTTTATATATAGAATAACGATGTAAAAATAGAATTTTTATCTATATAGTAGCGGTGTAAAAATAGCATTTTTATCCATATAGCGTCAAAGTAAAAATGTGATTTTTATATATTGAACTTCGAAGTAAAAATTCGATTTTTATATATTGAATAGCATAGTAAAAATTCGATTTTTAAATATATGAAGTGATTATAAAAATATGAAATTGAAATTGAAAGTGAATAAATAAAATGTGAATTTTATTTTAAAATCATCGAAATATAAAAATGTGATTTTTATATATATAGTGACTACGGGCAACGAAGATGACGAAGATACGATGAAGATGAAGATTTCTATCAATGAAGTGCCGTGGAGCTAGGATAGCTTTCGGTGAGAACTTCTCACTCTTAATTCCCTTTTTCTAGATATATATATACTAGGATGCAGACGGTGCTTATTAGAAGCACCCGACACCCGTCCACATACCATGGACTTGTTTGTTTGGATGTTTGGTGATTGATTGAGATATTGGTTTGAATGTGGTTGGTGGTATGAAAAATCGAATCGATAAATTGGTTAGGATTAGACGTGCGCCGTTATAAGGCGAAGGAGTAAGACTAGGTTAGACTCTTACTCCAAATTTTGTGGTTTGCATAACGAAAGTGATTTGATTGATGTGTGAATGGCGTGGGCCTTCACTAGACCGGGGATAAGGCTAGGCCTTGTCCCGTTTCTAGTATCGTGCCGTTATGCCGCCAAAATTTTCTAAAATATGTTAGAAAAATAAAAATATCATTTTTATTGTGTAAAGGAACTGAGTAGAAATTCAAGTGTTGAAATAAATATTTTTGACGTTAAAAATATAATTTTTAACGTGAAAGTGAATAAATAAATATTTATAAACAAATCGGCCGATTTGTTTATATACACTGATTTGACTGATATCGATTGGGTCGATAAATTTTACACATCGCCCAACTGCACAAATAAAATCTGTGTTTGATTGTTTGAAACCCCACACGGGTGTTGGGATGAAATTTGAAGTTCACTCATCCTGATTGATTAAATGTGTCGATCGATTGATTGACAGGCTGTTATAAGCGTTGGATGTCTATATTCGATGCTTATACAGTGTAGTGCACTTTGGTTGATGGTTGATTGTTTATTATTGCTATTATATACATGTGTTGTATGGAATCCGTATAATTAACATTATATGGTGATGGATTGGGCCTCATTCCAATCGGGAGAATAATGAATATTATAAAAGAAAATTCATGTGTTGAATATAAAGAAAATAG
Organism: Allium sativum; assembly: GCA_030737875.1. Classification (NCBI taxonomy): domain Eukaryota; kingdom Viridiplantae; phylum Streptophyta; class Magnoliopsida; order Asparagales; family Amaryllidaceae; genus Allium; species Allium sativum. The sequence continues at coordinate 141,044,119 of CM060914.1, read as the reverse complement.
TCATGTGTTGACGATGTTCATGTGTTGAGTGAAATATTTTAAATAAAATAAATTACATCTTTATCATATTTAAAATTAGAACTACTTCCTAGTAGAAGTCTAATTAAAATCAAACGATAGATACCATAGTTTTATAAAATATTTTACATAACAAAAATAGTGATGTGTTGACAGTACTCATGTGTTGAGATTAGTCGTGTGTTGAAAGAAATATAGGTTCATGTGTTGAATTGAATAGAAGTTTTTGAAATATATAAAGCCGTGTGGATTAGAGATGCGCTATTTTGACGTGAACGATATTTATATCGATTTTATTCGTTTTACAACGAATATTGAAAAGTGATTTCAAAACTAAATATTTTGAAATGAAATTCAATTGAATTAGATTAAAATTCGAATTGAATAGGAAGTGAATTTGAATTTGAATAAAATAGAAATGAATTGAATTGAAAACGATTTCGAAATGAATTGAATTGAAAACGATTTCGAAATGAATTGAATTGAAAACGATTTCGAAATGAATTGAATTGAAAACGATTTCGAAATGAATTGAATTGAAAACGATTTCGAAATGAATTGAATTGAAAACGATTTCGAAATGAATGGAATTGAAAACGAATTCAAATTGAATTGAAAGTGAATTGAAATGAATTCAAATTGAATTGAAATTTGAATTGAATAGAAATGAATTTTAAAACGAATTTATAGAGAAGAATTCAATTTTGATTTGAATTGAAATGGAAGTTGAAATTGCTTTTGAAACGAATTCAAAACTATTTTTAAAATTCGTTTTAAAAGGAAATCGACGAAATATATATTATATATATTATATATATAATATAATGGCCTGAATAGAACGCGCCGCGCCGCGGCAGTTCGTGAATTTCGACCATTTATTTCAAACGGACATTGCGGGAGATCCGACCGTCGGATTCTCCTAAAACCGGAACCGTTGGGTTCGTATCGAAAAGAGCTTTCCAATGAGTATTAGAAATTTGAAATCTAACGGTTGGATTTGGAATTATGTCCAAATCAAATTCGAAAAAGGTCGCTGTACGTGCAGTTCGATGGCCGTTGTTGGAAATCGACTGTACGGGCCTTGATAAAATTATTAAAAATATCTATAATTTGTGTAAAATTATAATATGTGAATTGGAAAGATTTGGGCTGGAAAATTCCACATTTGAAAAGATAAAAATAGATTTTTATCGAAATGAACTAGTTTTGAACTAGAATTGAAATCAATTTATTTTTAAAATAAATAAATTGAATTTGAAAGTGATTTTGGAAATAATCGATAATTTCCAATACGTGGACTGGACTGGAGCTGAATCGAAATTATCTTCGGGATATTTCGATGTTGGATTTCGTGACTATACAAATATTGTTATGGGGATTTGAAAGATATTTTATATCGTTATTTCCAATACGATATTTGTTGGTTTCAGAATTTGATATTGAATATAAGCCGATATATTTTCTATTCAGAGCCTTGTATTTAATATCAAATGTGATTTGGTTTGTCGTGAATCGTGTTTTTGATGACATTGGTTCTTTAACCCAGTTAAAGGCAGGATATTGATTTTTGAAAAGATTAAAACTAAGTGGAGTTTTAATGAATCTTTAATTAGATTAAAAATGTGAATTGATAATTTAAATTATCAAATTTGAAAGGTGATCGAGAGTGGAGTATCACCAGTTTTGCTCCAAAGCGATAGTTAAATCTTTAATTAGAGTTGAACGTGAAATGGTAATTAATTTTACCGATAACACCGTGGTGTTAGATATGGAGTATCACCAGTTTTGCTCCATGGGATATATAGGTTGGGATTGGGAAATAAAACAAATAATTACTTCGGTGTGGTTCGTTAATCCCGACTAGTTTGAAATGATATCCAAAGGAGGATTAAAGAATAAATTTAGAAGAATTTATCTTGGATAAAATTAATGGGAACCTTTCCCTAAGAATGTGATTTTGCGAATAAAAGAATATTCTGAATTGGAATGAGGCGTTTGTTGTGTTTGTGTAACATTCGTTTATTATATACGTGGGTTATTCAGAAAGGCCGGGTTTATACCCATTCTGAATAACCGATTCGACGAGATGTCGAAGATGAAGACGGTGGTTGAAGACCGGAAGTCTTCACATCGTTTGGGTGATTACTGATGATCTTGATTGGGCTGTACACCCAAGATGAGGGAAACAGTCGGTGATCGTCCAGACGTACTTGGAGATCGATGGATATGCGAGGAAAGTGCCTCCGGTTTCGTTCAGACCCAGAACGGACTAGTAAATGGACTGTGTGTCTGACATTGGATTTTAGTCCGTGTGATTGATCTCTATTAAATATATATCTGTTTGGCGGCGGAGAATTTATTCTCTTGCTTAACGCCCTTCTCTGAGACGTACGAGCTCAGGGGTTATATATTGATGGATATCAAGCGCATGGAGTGAATTGCCTGTGTGGCATGCGTAAGTGGCAATTGATCAAGGCTTCTGTTGAAAAGCAAAGTCTTGTGGTTGATGATCAAAGCACGGCCTGTGTGGCATAGCTTTGTGTATAACGTGAATTCGCGAGCCTCACACCTCGGTATGAGTCAAAAACGGGAGACGGACCGCTGGGAGAGCACGACGTTTCTTTCTAGCTAGGGTGGTGTCAGTGACCTACCAGCCCTGACATTTATATACTTTTCACCTGTGTGGTTGTTGGATATGAGGCGCCTCGGATATAGGTCTGTAAGGACTGGGAAACGTGTGTTCAGGAATAACTAATCCTCAAAAGTAAGAGAGGACCGGCCCAGCCGATTCCAAGGATCAAAGTGGGGTCCTGAGGCATTTGCTAGAGTGTCTCGAACGCGGAGAGGAGCTTGCCCCTTGCCTCGGCTCATGACGGAAATCCAATTTCCAATACGTGATATTACGGTTTTAATTGTAAAACTAGTATGGCGACATGATAGATGGTACCCATGCCGCCTATGATTGATACTTATGATTGAAATTGTTTTGGCACTATACACTTATTATAGTATCAAATAATGTGTTTTAAACGTATCAAGCATGCTTTGGCTGTTATAAGGTAAAAACCCTATCCTCCGGCTTGCGTTGCATTGTGTGATGGGACCTGGGTCTTATAACAGCTTCATTTTTCTTTATTTAGCATTGCGCTGTTTGTTTTATGCACTGGTATTCTTGGGAGGAAACCCGTTCCGTGTTATACGGCGTGGTCCCTTGATTTACCGAACTTTAAAATAAAGAATTATAACTGTTTTAGTTCTCACACCAGTCCCATGACTGACCTGGAGTTTATTGTTTTAACCTAAACTCTGGGTGCCCCTATTTTCCGCACGGGCAGCTAGTAGTTTTGGTTTTGCAGATTTATATCCACAGGGTCCTGATTTACAGCTGGAACGATGCTCGGAAAGCTCTGTATCCGTGTATCACTTCTAGTTGTGTTTTGTATATTTTTCCGCTGCTATGTAATTTATTGTAATCTCTGATATTTGTGGAATGTAATTTATTCATTTATACTCTGTATATTCTTGTATCTGATGGAATTGTTGTAATAGCAATGAAATGTTCTTCCGTATGCGCTCTGTTTTGTCTTGTCCTCAATTCTATCCGTGCTTTCCTTCACGGGGAAGTTCGGGTCGTCTCAGTTTGGTATCAGAGCTTTGGTTTACAGAGCTCGAGAACAAGACACATTAGAACCATACGAAAGAATTCATCAGATATTGGATTAGCAATATCCAATTAGAATGACTCGTTAGAGATAGGATCAGTAGTATCCTAGAACGAGTGTGAAGAGTATATTTTTCAAATGAAAACAATTTTGTTTTGAAATTTAAATCGCTTTTTACGTATTTGAATATTTATTTATTTTAAATATGGACAATCGAGTATATATAGATTTCGCGTATACGCGTCATGAACGTATATTCGAAGCTTTAATATACTGGGTAGATATAGAATCACATTCTAGACATCCGGGGATGATTCTGATGATGGTGCATCATCATCAGTATTCATATTCGAGTTTCGAAGGTGTGATTTTCTATATATTTCCATTAGACTGGTGTGAGAACCAAAGCTTATATAGTTAGAACACATTGTTGTGAATTGGCATCAAAACATGATTTTCTTTATATATATCAAAATTATGAATTTGAAACTCTAATTCACTAATTGATTGATGTTTGTGTTGTTTGTTTATTTGTTTGCTAATTTTTAACCATTTATGCCTAATTGAATCGAATATTGAATTGTATTGAAAATTGGTCGCATTTGCTTGCATATACCTATACTTACATTGAACAGGTCATAGCAAGGAGGCTAGAGCCAGAGAATAAAATTTGTTTGCCCGACAAATAGGTACATGTTTATTACATAATTTCCTGTTTTGTTTGGGTGATGATGATTTTGTGAGCCTATTGGCTAGCCGCTTGGCTTTTTCTTTTTCTTTTTGAGATCTGAAGGACCGGGGAAGCTATTTGAAATTCCCCGATGCTCCCGGTGCAGGGGAGGTTATGGCGAAATTTTTCGAAAATTTAGGGTGTTAGCCAAATTTTTGAAGTTTTGAAATTTCTCAGAAACTGAAAAGTTGGAGAATGGAAGCCAGATCGAATGTAGAGCTTATTAATCAAACCACTTTCGACTTTGTTCCTTTTCGGGGACGAAAAGTTTTAAGTGGGGGACTAAATAATTGATTTTATGATGTTGATTATTTGAGATAAGTGGTCTTGTCTGTTTTAAAGTTAAAAATGTTATTCAGTCAAGGACTGAGAGGTAATCACACCCCAACTTGATTAATTTCGTTTTTAACTGATAAATAGCAAGATCCAGTCTCGAAGAGTAATGTTTGAAAAAGAACTAGTTGGATGCAGTATTTTGGGTTGTTTGTAATAATGTTTTACACAACATTCGTTTTAACCCAAGTAAGTGGAAATTTGAAAATATATCATAAATATTTGCTAAGTATAAAAATAATCGAGTTCGGGAAAGAGATAAGTGACTGAAATATTTTCTAATTATAAATAGGAATTATTTTCTGAGTATAGAAAATAAAAGAAGGCGATATATGGAAATGTTTTCCAAATAGCGTAAGAGGCCAAGATGATTATCGAAAATGTCGTGTCAACGAATATGGTTAAGGAAATGGAGAAATGTTTTAATTAATGAAATATCAATTAAAAGGCCTAGTGATTTGTTTGTTGTTTTGAATGGATGTTTGTTTTTCTTCGATAGTTAAATAACCGACTATAGAAGTGTTTGCCAATATCGTTGTCAATATGGAGAGACAGTTTGGATTATTATCCGTGAACCACTCTGTATTAGCAATAGCGTTGTGAATCAGATTATATGAAGATAATCGAAGATGGAGTAAAGTTCAAAGACTTTTTCTATTAATAGAAACTGTGCCTTCGGTTTCGTTCAATCCCAGAACGAACGTGTATGGACGAATGTCTGACGGAGTATTTCCAATGATCGCATATGTTGGTCTGTATAGATATATATATATATATATATATACATATATATATATATAGTGGCGGAGAATTTATTCTCTTAGCATAATATCCAAAATATATTTATGCAAATCAATTAGTGATTAACGGATCTGACAATGTGGCATTCAAAGTGATTGTGCCTTCAATGAATGATAGGTAATCGTAGCCTCAGGCCTCAACAACCGGGAAATGACAAAAATCGGGCATGCAGCATGGCTATGTAGGTCGCTCCTATTAGTGTGTATAATCCTATCTAGAGAAATTCCTTTTACTTCTTTAATCTATCGATGCTGTCCCTTTTCGGGAAACGGTTGCTGATCCCAACCATTGGTGATATACATTCGATACACTCAAGCGAAATGAGTGGTCGGTCATGTGTGGGTCGGGTTGCAAGATGTTATTGTTGAACCCAGTGTATTCCTCTCTAGAGATACACTATCGGAATGTGGTTCCATACCTTGTCATGTTGGAAATCCAATCTCCAATAAGCGCCATGCGGATTTTTGATTTTATATTATATATGGAGCGTGAGATGCAAGCGTTCCGCTAAATTCTATTTATTTGATGTAGACATTATTATAATATCACTAGATTTGATATCGAAAATATTTTGGGTTACCGTAAGGTAAAAACCATCTATGTTTATGTGTGGATCGGTCTTACGATTATCATTTCTTTCGAATGAATTTTTAAAGTTGTGCTCTGATGATGGTATGTATACAAAGTTACTGATTTGTATTTCAAAAGTTATGTTATATAATATATTTAATTCGTTCAACTATGAGATTTTTCTTCTTTGTTTTCTTCTATTCTAATATTTCTTTCTTTCTATTTATCATCCTCTAGCTTCTTTCTAATAATGATTCGTATTTCTATGCAATTTGGGTTGGTCGGCTGGTGTTATTAGTCAACTCAGATAGTACAGATTTGCGGGCCATTACAGTACAAGTGGTACATGTCACTTTATCGGTAAATCGCTTATATTTTGGTTTAACATGTTACAGAATTGTGTCTCATTGTTAACATGGGAGGCTGAATATGTATCTGTTACACTAGCTTGTGCTCAAGTATTATATATGCCGCAAACACTAAGAGATTTTAACGTAAACTTGTCTAATTCCATAATTTATTGCAAAAATACAAGCGCTATAAATTTATCTTAGAATTCGGTAAACCATTCTAGAACTAAACACATTGATATAAGACATACTTTCTTGAGACATAATATTGAAAAACAAATCATTAATTTAGAGTTTGTAAACTCGGAAAATCAAATTGCTAACATCTTTATTAAACCCTTTTAGAGAATTCTTTCACAAGACTTCGACGAAAACTAGGAATTGTGTCTTTCAAATATCTCTAAAATATTATTCAATTACTTTGTGCTTATTGTGTTTTATTACTTTTAATATATGACAAAGGGGGAGAAATATTTCTCCTATGATGAATCTATAATATATATTCTATGCACTTAATAATGAATTTATTTATTGGGAATATATGCGCTAACATTTTGTTGCAGGAATCAAAACGGTAAGTTTATAATTTTATCAACTAACAAAATGTTGTAGAAATTTAGGGGGAGAAAATCAAATATGTGGTAATCAATCAAAAAGGGGAAGAATGTTGAAAACAAGGATTTTGATTAATGTCGACAAAGGAAGAGAATGAAAACCATGTCATGAGGTGTTATATATATATATATATGTATATATGTTGAGTTGTGTTAGAATGATGTTAAAGTCTATCCTCAAGTATGACACAAATTTACAAAACAAAGAAATATATATATAAAAGGCTTTACAAAGCCTAACTGTACAAACTCAGCTCTACCAACCAACTGGTAGAAAAATGACCAATCGAGTGGTTAGTGAGTTTTTGTACATAACGGCTTGTTTTAAAAAGGTTTTAATCTAAATGTTTTAAATTATGATTTAAACCAGTCGACTGATGGTTTTTTAACCAGTCGACTGATTCAAAACAGAAACTTTTTTAGGAAGAGTCACCTTCTTTCATGAAGAGATTTCTCTCCAATGATCATTGGAAATGGACGCAACTTTTTACTGAAACTCTTCATGAAGGAATGCTACTCTTCTACTATTATATAAACACTTCAAACAAGTTTTCTGTAACCCTACGTATTTTCTATGAACGTAAAAGTAACAAAACAAAGTATACTTAATTTTTAAAGAAGAATTAAGGGAAACGGGTTACGCCATTATGTTTTTCTCGGAATTCTACTTGAGATGGAGTCCAAGTTTGCGTAAATCGGACTCCATATGAGGAAGTTATGGCCCTCAGAAGTTTCAGGAATTTAAATAAATTAAAACAGCTCAGATTTAAGTTTGAAATTCAAACCACACACCCGGGCTGGGCAGGAAATTTCCTTCCTAGGACCCAGGTCGACCACGGGGTCGACCTAGGAGTCGATCTGGGTGACATAGGTCGACCAGTGGGTCGATCTAGAAGTCGACCTTCCCTATATTTCCAGATCCGTGGACAGGTTCGTTTTTCTGCATTTGGATGCCCGTTCTGACTAGATTTGTTGATCCCTCTGCTATTTAAACACCCCCAAACCCTACTTTCTCTCCAGACCAAACCCTTGTAATGCTATGCTGCCTTAGTTCTAATTAAAATAATTCAATGGCGTCTCTGCTCTGTTGAAACCTAAGCAAGAACTAGTGCTTCTTCTTCTTCCAATCCGAATAGGATTAAAAGAGAACAACTACAACCCTTTTTCTTTTAGAATCCAACCAAGGTGAGTACAGTTATTTTCTGATATGAAATTTAATTATGATCTTGACATGGTTATAAATATGAATTTAAGATTATGCATATTCTTGTTTATCAGATCTGTTTTTCTATGTAGATCTATCTTATTAATATTATAGTAACTATTCTGTATATCTTCCTTCCTTCTGTTCTATAGCCAGGCTACCACGAGCTTGAGCCAAATCTCATAAGAGATTGACGCACGAACGCTAAATTTGGGGAAAATAGTGAATGATATATAATTAGACATAATTGATTTGTGACTAATTCGAGAAAAGAACATATGTTGTAATTTAAGATCTGGATCTGAGCATACTATATATAATAGTCTGTGATTTGGAAGAAGGAGAATTATTGTGTATATGACTTAGGAGCAAAGATCTATATTCTAATAGGATAACTATTAAATGTGAATACGCTTAAATGGGGATTTTTGGATATTAGGCATACGCTAAAATCAAAGGCTATAATTTAGCATAACTCGTATTGTATATCATGATTTGGGGTTTTTAGAGGATATTTTGTACTGTGTAAATTTAACTAAAATTTGGAGCATATGTTATATTGTGAATTATGACCATAATTTGGGCATGTAAAAATTAGACTTAATTTTATGATCAGGCGAGGCATGTCAATGGAATTTTAAGTGTAACACCCCGAATTTTCTGAGAATATTAAAATTAACAAATTCAAGAACACTTAATTTTTAGAAGAAGAATTAAGTGAAATGGGTTGCGCTATTACGTTCGTCTCAAAATATTGGTCAAGATAGACATTTGGTTTGCACCAAACGGATACCTTATGAAGATGTTATTAAGCATTCAAGTTTGTATGCATATGAGAAATATATATATAAATATATATAAATTAAATAAATAAATATGCAACAAAGTTCAAAACAATGAATCGGGAGGGGGAATAACCGAACCGGCCCAATTTTGAGGTCGACCCAAGCCCTGCTGGGTCGACTAGGGGTTGATTTAGGGTGTTTGGCTGTCAACCCGTGGGCCGATTCGCTATAAGGCAGATGTGGCATCTGATTGGTTCTGATGGACTCCTTGCTGAGTCATTAGGGCTGATGTGGCTATTCTATCTTGTCTGAATGTCTTTGATTTGTTCTAGGTTAATCTGACGGTTCCTATTAAATCAAACTTCTATATAAGCAACCTAATACCTCAACCCTAAATCATATTGAAAATCAAACCAAGAGCCGTCATGCTGCCATTGGACAACCTCGAGTAGACGCCGTTCAACTTGAAGCAAATTAAAAGAGACAAACCAAACCAAATCAAAATTAAACTAAAACAACGATTGTCTATATCAAAGGCGAGCATTTCAACTTCAGAATACAGATTCCAAAAACAAGATTGTCTTTAGTAAGTGTAGTTATCTTTTAGATGTAAATAAATTTAAGACGTGATTTGATGTAAAGTGAAAAATAGAATTATACCATGTTGTATAATATTGACGATGCTAATTCATGTTTGTTTCTTGTGATGATTTTATCATGAATTGTCTTGGAATGTTTGTGGCTTATTGGACTTGGTGTGTGATCTATTAAAGATTGAAAATGAAACTATCAATATCATATGCAAGTTATATGTTTCATGTTAAGATCTACATATATATGTTTATATGATTAATGCAAGTTGTATGTATAATGTTAGATCCAAGTCAAGATCTGCATATATATATATATATATATATACACAGACACACATATACATATATATATACACATATATATATATTCATATGCTTTATGTTAGATCCATATGCCTATATATATATGTTCATATGCAAGTTACAAGTTTTATGTTGGATCTATGTCAAGATCTATCTAGGTTCATATGATTAATGCAAGTTATATGTGTTTTATGATAGATCCAAGTCACGATCTAATTATACATATGTTCACATGCAAGTTACATTTTAGATCCAAAACTAGATCTATATTTATATGCATGTTTGTAAAGTGGACTTATGCAAGTTCACTTTGTTAGATCTAGTTCACACCTGTATGTTAATGTTTAAATAAAACATGCCTTGGGATTGGACATGTCATGATTATGTCATATGCTAGTTTATAATTGAGGTTATGTTCACACATGCCTAGATCTACATATTAACATGTTTTAGGCTTATGATTATCTAAGTCTAAATTATATGCAAGTTCATGTGACATGTTAAATTATATGAATAAAGTTTAAGCAAAATTTACATGTTTGGTTGAATTTATATTATACATGTTCCCTTCTTTACCTCTTGTTTATAAATTGGGCTAATATGTGGGCCCAATGACTTTATGTGATTAATACGAACAAACAAACGGGGATAACATTGGGATAGTTATTAAATCAAAACATGTTATAATGTAGGTGGGCCTAAAACCATGTAAATGGTTAAGGCCATGAATGGTATAATTTATACCATTAGTCTTGAACATAATTAAATTATGTGACATGAAACACTTGTAAAAAATTCACATATATAAAATGTAAAATATGAATATGCCTAACCCGAGGTTAGACAGAGTTGCGGTGTAAACCTACCCAGAACCGACCGACACATCCAGTAGCCACAACAGTACCTGTCTAATGTGAGAGGTTAGTGCATCAAGCCCTGAAAGACCGGAGGTTAGACTGAGTTATGGTATAAAACTGCCCGGAACCGACCGGCACATCCAATAACCACAACAATACCTATCTAATGTGAGTGGTTGGTGCTTTAATTAATAAATTAATTAAAGCTCATGAACAATCAAGCTAGAAATGGTGAGGTTAAGTAATTAAGGGAACACTTAACCAACTTAGCATGTTAACATGACAAGATTGGTGGGGTTAAGTAATTGAGGAAACACTTAGCCAAATTAACGTGTTAACTAGATACGATTGATAGGGGTTAAGTCAAACCAAGGACACTAAACCAATTTAGCATGTTGACTAGAAAAACCCTAGTAACAGGGACCCGTTTTAGTAGTAACCCACATGGATGTATCAAGGTACCCTGAACTACGCAGGGTGTGGCATGTTTGCTAGGCTGAATATAAGCGGTCAAAAGGGCGGCAGTTAGGTGCATCAGTGTAGGTTCAGACGGAGTATGGGTGTGCACGGGCTCCGGAATGGAAAAAGTAGGCACTGGGCACCAGGCGTACACTTGTGCATCTTTGAATCATGTCAGGGTTGCCATTATAGGACTTGATACACCCTATATTGGAACCAACACAAGTACTCAAAAATCACATGGGGCCGCATGACACCTGGAATACATGAATGGGAGTAGGAGACGATCAATACATGAATGGGATCATTTTTTAATGAACATACATTGCTAGTTAAACAACTCTTAGTGGGTGCAGGGAAGTAAAAGTGGTGCGATAGCCAAATCTAGTTAAATCTTACTTTACCTCGTTCTAGGACTACCCTATCCTTGTGGTATCATTCTAAGTTCAGTTTATTCATGTCATAGTCTTTTACTTGTTTGCATGCTATTAAATAACTGGGCTTGCCAGACTTATGTCTGACCCATTTTCCTTTCGCTTCTTTTCTTCCGTCCCCCCTGGGTCCGCAGGGAGGAAACACTTCTGCTTAGCATAGGTTAGCTAAAGATTGAAGACCGTAGATGTAAGGCTTGGACTTTCCTTTTTGAGCTATGTCTATGGTCAAGCACTTATTGGGGATTTATGTCATTTTATTTTCAATATTACCACTTTATGTTTTCAAGACAGATGAAAAGTTGTAATAATTTGGAAGGTTGAAATAGTTGTTGAATTGTTGTGTTGAACAAGTATTTATGAAATAATATTGATCTTTTCCTGCTGCATAAATTTTTCGTCTTGTAATTTATTAGTATCTTGTACCTTAAAACGCTCCACCGAAGTTAAGGCATTCCCTTTGAGAGTGACCTTAACGGAGGTAGGGTATTACACTTGGTATCAGAGCTAAAGGTTACCAGATCGGATAAAATTTTTGAAACTATTTTTCAAAAAGAAGTCATAAAGAAGCATTTTCAAGAAAAAGTGTTAATTTAAAAGGCATAATCCCCAAAGCCATATGCACTATCTTTCTATCCTTCGTTTTGAATCTTTCCTTATTGTTTCAGCATGTCTGTGGATCTTAACCTTCCAGAGGTGTACGATACCTAGCTGGTTCAGGAGATACCTTGATGCTAGGGCCAATGATGCGGGCCCAGTGGACATTCCTCCTCCCCCAGCTGCTGCTCCTTCTCCTCCTCCTCCGAGAGGAAATGCTTTCTCAAAGATCTGTAGAGACTTTATATCCATAAGTGGAAAAGACTTTAAGGGGAGCGAATCATTCATGGAAGCCAGAAACTGGCTCAAGGAGACTGAGGACTTATTCGTTATCCTTGAACTAGATGAGAGGAAGAAACTACAGTTGGTGGTGTGGTTGCCCAAAGACGAGACCTCCTTCTGGTGGGAAGTCACTAATGCTGAAAGACCGATAGAGACTTGGGAGGACTTCAGGGCGAGATTTTAAATGAAGTTCCTCTCAAAAGCTGAGTAGAGTCTGCAAATGGAGAAGTTCCTATCGCTTAAACAGGGCAGCTTGTCGGTCAAAGAATACGTCAATAAATTCAACCAGCTTGCTCGATTTGAACTGCGGTTAGTAAACACTCCACACAAGAAGGCTCTCCGCTTTGCCAAAGGACTGAATGAGCGACTACAAGGTTTGGCCATGTCCCATATACTTATGGGAGTAACTTACGAGAGAACGGTGGACATGGCTCTATTGCAGGAGGAGAACAAAGATGGCAAGAAGTAGGTGAAGAAGGAAGAGCCTCAAAACAAGAAAGGAGATGGATCTCAGAACAAGAAGACAGACCCCAAGAAAGGTGGGAAGGATAATAAATCCCGTAAGAAGATGAAGTGGAATTTCTGTGGGATACCTGGACATTTGGCTAGGGACTGTAGAATGAAAAAGAGGAAATTGGGTGCTTGTTTCCAGTGTGGGTATACTGGACACTTGTCTAAGGATAGCCCAAAAAGGCAAGGGCAGAGGACTGGATCATCTTCTGGAGGGCAGGTTTATGCTCTCGTTGCACCTCTGCAGGAACGAGGTAGACATATTTCTGTTGAGAGTTTAGTTTATCTGTCTGATAATCCTATTCGTACTCTCTTTGATTCTGGTGCATCGCACTCTTTTATATCTACTCCTTTAGTTGAATCTCTGCACCTAGACACCCATATAGTAGACGATCCCTTGGTTGTTTCAAATACAATTGGGGCTCAATTTATTTGTCAATGATTTGTTTGGATTTGGAAATCTCTATTTTAAGCGTTGGGTTTAAATGTAATGCTTATGTTTTGGGCTTCACGGGCTATGGGCTGATTCTAGGCATAGACTGGCTATCCAGTAATGGTGTCGTCCTCTATTGTGAAAAGAGAGTGGTTAGACTCATGACTCGCCTCGGTAACACTCTCGAAATCTATTGTAATCCCATGAATTCAGTTATGCTAAGTTATCTAGAATCTCTTGATGCGTCTGTTGAGAATTTGCAATCTGTTAGAGTAGTTCGTGCCTGTTATGCTAAGTTATCTAGGATCTCTTGATGCGTCTGTTGAGAATTTGTAGTCTGTTTGAGTGGTCCATGAATACTCGGATGTGTTTGAAGAAGCAAAAGGGCCTACCTCCGAAGCGGGACATAGACTTCCACATATACCTCGTTGACAATGCTAAACCCATTGCTTTACCTGTTAGACACATGGCTCCAAGGGAGAGAAAAAAACTCAGCAAGCAAGTTAAAGAGCTTCTTGAAAAGGGATTCATAAGACGGAGTATTTCTGAATGTGGTGCTCCAGTAGTGTTCGCGACCAAAGCCGATGGTTCACTCCGCCTATGCGTGGATTATAGGGATTGAACAAGCTGACCAAGAAGAATAGGCACCCTCTCCCAAGAATTGACGATCTGTTTGATCAGCTCGTAGGTGCATCCGTTTTCTCCCAACTCGATCTGGCTACCGGGTTTCATCAGCTAAGAGTGGCTGAGGATAGCATTGACAAGACCGCGTTTAGGACCCCGGATGGTTTCTTAGAGTGGCTTGTCATGCCTTTCGGCTTGAAAAACGCACTTGCCTATTTTGTGGACCTGATGAGCAGGGTTTTCCGGGAATTCCTCAATAAGTTTGTTGTTGTCTTCATGGACGATATTTTGATCTTCTCGAAGAGCGAGGAAGAGTGTGCTCAGCACTTAAGGAAAGTCATGGATACTCTCTGTGCACATCAGTTGAAAGCCAAATTCTCCAAATGCCATTTCTGGAGAGAAGAAGTTAGATTCCTTGGACATGTGGTGTCCAAAGAGGGGTTAGCCGTGGACCCCGCAAAAGTGGTTGTTGTGCAAGATTGGAAGATTCCACGAAACGCAACTGAAGTCCAAAGCTTTCTCGGGCTAGCAGGCTTTTACCAGAAGTTCATCAAAGACTTTGCAAAAATCTCAGCTCCACTTACAAGGTTGACGAAGAAGAACCTAGTTTCCGCTTGGGATTTGGATTGCGATATAGCTTTCCAACGCTTGAAAAGGGCTCTAATAACAGCCCCAGTTCTGACATTGCCTGATTGGAGCAAGATGTTTACCGTATACACGGACGCATGCGGTACAGGATTAGGCGTTGTATTGATGCAAGAAGGGAAGGTAGTAGCTTATGGTGGAAGGCAGTTGAAAGTACATGAGAAAAACTACCCAACCCACGACCTAGAATTGGCTGCCATCATTTTCGCTCTTAAGTCTTAGCGCCATTATCTCCTAGGTGAGAAGTTTGAATTGTTTACTGACCATAAATCGTTGAAGTACCTTTTCTCGCAGAAATATCTCAACTTGAGGCAGCAAAGATGGATGGAGTTTCTTGCCTCATATGATTTTGAGATTTCCTATACTCCTAGCAAGCACAATGTGGTAGCAGACGCTCTGAGTAGAAAGAAGCTGACCTTAAGCCCTCTCTTTGTAGAAAGGCAAAGCTTGGAGTACATAGCCAACTTTGACTTTAGACCCTCCTCTGAATTTGTACCTAGCTTGTTAGCAACACTGGAAGTGCGGCCTACACGTTTTGACTCAATAGGAACTGCACAACGTGAAGAACCTCGGCTAGTAGACGTGATAGATAAGCTGATTAGGGGTGAAAATTCGAGTCACCTCAATGGATACTCCATCGATGATAAGGGGTGATTGAGACGGGATGGAAGGCTATGCGTCCCACAAGTAAGAGATTTAGTGAAAAAAATTCTAGAAGAAGCACACCATTAAAAGATGACCATACACCTAGGCGAAGACAAAATGTATAAATACATCCAAAGAGTTTTCTTTTGGAATGGCATGAAGAGGGACGTAGCTGAATTCGTTTCTAAGTGCATGATATGCCAGCAGGTCAAGGCGGAGCAGAAGAAACCTGGTGGTTTGCTACATCCACTAGAGGTCCCATAGTGGATATGGTATATCATTTCAATGGACTTTATAGATGGGTTGCCTAGGTCAAGAAGGGGCAATACCAGTATTTGGGTAATAGCGGACTGGCTCACAAAAAACAATCACTTTATACCTGTCACAAGTGGAAGAACTGCCTCATCTCTAGCATCTCTATATCTTAAAGAGATAGTTCGACTACATGGGATACCTTCCAGCATAGTAAGCGATCGATACCCTATATTTACAAGCGTGGAAGAGTTTGCAAGAGGTTATAAGCACACAACTATGTTTAAGCATGGCCTACCACTCCCAAACCGATGGACGGACGGAAAGGGTGAACAGAGTCTTAGATGACCTCTTGAGATTGTGTGTTCTTAACTTTGGAGGGACATGGGAAGATCATCTTCCTCTGGTGGAGTTCGCCTACAACAATAGGTACCAAGCTACAACAGGCATGGCACCCTTCGGAGCCTTATACGGGAGACCGTGTCGATCACCAACCTGTTAGTGGGAATCCACAAATAAGCTTATACTTGGGCCAGACATGATTAGGGAAAACTCAGAAAAGGTGGACCTAATAAGAAGACGAATGAAGACTATTCAAGATAGACAGAAGTCCTATGCAGATAAAATAAGGACCAACCTTGAGTTTGAGGTTGGAGAGAGAGTCTTCCTTAAAGTATCTCCTTTGAGGAATGTTGTTGGATTTGGATCCAAAGGGAAATTGGCACCTAGATTCATAGGACCATTTCCTATCATTGGAAGAATTGGGACGATGGCCTAAAGATTAAAGCTACCTAAAAAGTTGGCTGGAGTTCACAATGTCTTTCATGTTTCTCACCTACGGAAGTGCTTGATGAGTCTGCGGAAGTGGTGGAACCAAAGATACTAGAAGAGGTAGAAGTGGAATGAGAAGCAATAGTGAGAAGAATCCCAAATCGTATCTTGGGAATGGAAGTCAAAAACCTACGCAACCGTGAAGTCGAGCTTGTTAAAGTACAATAGACTGACAATGAAGAAGACGTGACTTGGGAGACCGAAAGCAAAATACGCGCAGCCTACCCTTATCTTTTTGAGGGTACATCTTTGATCTCTCCTTTATCATAAGTTAATTCATGCGTATTTATCTTCTCGGTCCTATTTCTTGATCCTTAGCAGAAATCAATGGATGTAAACATGTATTTGAAGCATGTTATGGTTGATGGTTGCAAAGTGGTTGCAAGTGGTTGCTAGTGATTGCTCGTGGATGCGTATGCACATACACATTAGGTTCTAGATTAGCTCAATCACTTTCATATTGCATTTGCATATGAATGCATTAAATTGTATGTGGATTGAAACTTGATGTGTTATCATATGGACGTTGCATTTGTATGAATGATTATGCACTCATGTAGAATTGTGAATAGGAAAAATTGCATACATAATGGACTCATGGCACTGTCATGTTTGCATTAGGTCAACTGGATCAGTAGACCGCATGATTTTGCACTAGAAAAGAGACATACACACACTCTGCATATGTTCATATGGCATTAGAAGTCTTTTAAGGACAATGGATGCTTGTGGATGATGGATGAGTAGATGGATGATTGGATGTTAAGATGCATTTTTCTTAACTTGAAGATTTTAGGGACGAAATCCTTTAAGGAGGGGAGAATGTAACACCCCGAATTTTCTGAGAATATTAAAATTAACAAATTCAAGAAAACTTAATTTTTAGAAGAAGAATTAAGTGAAATGGGTTGCGCTATTACGTTCGTCTAAATTTTTTGGTCAAGATAGACATTTGGTTTGCACAAAACAAACACCTTATGAAGATGTTATTAAGCCTTGAAGTTTGTATGCATATGAGAAAAAAAATATAAATATAAAAATTAAATAATAAAATATGCAAAAAAAAGTTCAAAACAGCGAATCGGGAGGGGGAATAACCGAACCGTCCCACTTTTTAGGTCGACCCGAGCCCCGCTGGATCGACTAGGAGTTGATTCAAGGTGTTTGGCTATCAACCCGTGGGCCGATTCGCTATAAGGCAGATGTGGCATCTGAGTGGTTCTGATGGACTCCTTGCTGAGTCATTAGGGCAGATGTGGCTATTCTATCTTGTCTAAATGTCTTTGATTTGCTCTAGGTTAATTTGACGGTTCCTATTAAATCAAACTTCTATATAAGCAACCTAATACCTCAACCCTAAATCATACTAAAATCAAACCAAGAGTCGTCTTGCTGCCATTGGACAACCTCGAGTAGCCGTCGTTCAACTTGAAGCAAATTAAAAGAGACAAACCAAATCAAATCAAAATTAAACTAAAACCACAATTGTCTACGTCAAAGGCGAGCATTTCAACTTCACAATACAGATTCCAGAAACAAGATTGTCTTTAGTAAGTGTAGTTATCTTTTAGATCTAAATAAATTTAAGACGCGATTTGATATAAAGTGAAAATAAGAATTATACCATGTTGTATAATATTGACGATGCAAATTCATGTTTGTTTCTTCTGATGATTTTATCATGAATTGTCTTGGAATGTTTGTGGCTTATTGGACTTGGTGTGGGATCTATTAAAGATTGAGAATGAAACTATCAATATCATACGCAAGTTATATGTTTCATGTTAAGATCTACATATATATGTTTATAAGATTAATGCAAGTTGTATGTGTCATGTTAGATCCAAGTCAAGATCTATATATATATATATATATATATATATATATATATATATATATGTACACACACACACATTCATATGCTTTATGTTAGATCTATATGCCTATATATATATGTTCATATGCAAGTTACAAGTTTTATGTTGGATCCATGTCAAGATTTATCTAGGTTCATATGATTAATGCAAGTTATATGTTTTATGATAGATCCAAGTCACGATCTAATTATACATATGTTTATATGAAAGTTACATTTTAGATCCAAAACTAGATCTATATTTATATGCATGTTTGTAAAGTGGACTTATGCAAGTTCACTTTGTTAGATCTAGTTCACACCTATATGTTAATGTTAAAATTATACATGCCTTGGGATTGGACATGTCATGATTTTGTCATATGCTAGTTTATAATTGAGTTTATGTTCACACATGCCTAGATCTACATATTAACATGTTTTAGGCTTATGATTATCTAAGTCTAAATTATATGCAAGTTCATGTGACATGTTAAATTATATGAATAAAGTTTTATGCAAAATTTACATGTTTGGTTGAATCTATATTATGCATGTTCCCTTCTTTACCTCTTGTTTATAAATTGGGCTAATATGTGGCCCAATGACTTTATGTGATTAATACGAACGAACAAATGGGGATAACGTTGGGATAGTTATGAAATCAAAACATGTTATAATGTAGGTGGGCCTAAAACCATGTAAATGGTTAAGGCCATGAATGGTATAATTTATACCATTAGTCTTGAACATAATTAAATTATGTGACATGAAACACTTGTAGAAAATTCACATATATAAAATGTATAAGATGAATATGCCTAAACCGAGGTTAGACAGAGTTGTGGTGTAAACCTACCCGGAACCAACCGGCACATCCAATAACCACAACAGTACCTGACTAATGTGAGAGGTTAGTGAATCAAGCCAAGAAAGACCCAAGGTTAGACTGAGTTGTGGTATAAAACAGCCCGGAACCGACCGGCACATCTATTAACCACAACAATACCTGTCTAATGTGAGTGGTTGGTGCTTTAATTAATTAATTAATTAATTAAAGCTCATGAACAATCAAGTTAGAAATGGTGAGGTTAAGTAATTAAGGGAACACTTAACCAACTTAACATGTTAACAAGACAAGATTGGTGGGGTTAAGTAATTGAGGAAACACTTAGCCAACTTAACATGTTAATTAGATAAGATTGATAGGGGTTAAGTCAAACCAAGGACAATTAATCAATTTAGCATGTTGACTAGAAAAACCCTAGTAACGGTGACCCGTTTCAGTAGTAACCCACATAGATGCAACAAGGTACCTGAACTAGGCAGGGTGGGGCACGATTACTGGGTTGAATATAAGCGGTCAAAAGGGTGGCGGTTTGGTGCGTCAGTGTAGGTTCCGACAGAGCACGGGCGTGCACGGGCTCCGGAGTGGAAAAAACAGGAACTGGGCACTAGGCGTCTTTGAATCATAACAGGGTTGCCATTATAGGACTTGATACACCTTATACTGGAACCAGCACAAGTACTTAAAAATCACGTGGGGCCGCATGACACCGGGAATACATAAATGCGGGTAGGAGCCGATCAATACATGAATGGGATTACTTTATCATAACATACATTGCTAGTTAAACATCTCTTAGTGGGTGCAGAGAAGTAAAAGTGGGTGCGATAGCCAAATCTAGTTAAATCTTACTTTACCTCATTTTAGGACTACCCTATCCTTGTGGTATCATTCTAAGTTCAGTTTATTCATGTCATAGTCTTTTACTTGTTTACATGCTATTAAATAACTGGGCTTACCAGACTTATGTCTGACCCATTTTCATTTTACTTCTTTTCTTCTGTTCCCCCTAGGTCCGCAGGGAGGAAACACTTCTGCTTTGCCCAGGTTAGCCAAAGCTTGAAGACCGTAGATGTAAGGCTTGGACTTTCCTTTTTGAGCTATGGCTATAGTCAAGCACTTATTGGGGATTTATGTCATTTTATTATCAGTACTGCTTCTTTACGTTTTCAAGACAGATGAAAAGTTGTAATAATTTAGAAGGTTGAAACAGTTGTTGAATTGTTGTGTTGAAAAAAGTATTTATGAAATAATATTGATATTTTTCCGCTGCATAAATTTTTTGTCTTGTAATTTATTAGTATCTTGTACCTTAAAACGCTCCACCGAAGTTAAGGCTTTCCCTGTGAGTGTGACCTTAACGGAGGTGGGGTGTTAAATTAAGGGATAATTAAATCTGTTAAGTTGCCTAATTTGCTAAATCTGTTGAAACTGAATACGGTATTTTCAGGTATGAAAACCTGTAGGCTCGATCTAAAAATTGAGCAAAACAAGTTAATAGAACTTTGAATAATCTGCTATAATTTGTAAAGAAGTTTAATTTGTTGAATTGTCATAATTGGTCTGATATTGGAAAAATCTGGAATGAATACTTTAGCTAAAAATAAGAATGCTGAAACACGAGGTTAGACTCTGTTTATGGTAGAAGCCTACCCGGACACAGCCGGCTTAACTAGCAACCGCAAACTGTCAGTCTAATGTAAGAG
The DNA here is from genome assembly GCA_030737875.1 of Allium sativum. Lineage (NCBI taxonomy): Eukaryota > Viridiplantae > Streptophyta > Magnoliopsida > Asparagales > Amaryllidaceae > Allium > Allium sativum. The sequence continues at coordinate 141,023,182 of CM060914.1, read as the reverse complement.
GTTGTAGGCATAACTAAAAGATGCTTATACACAAGGTTAGGTCTGGCTTGCGGCAGAAGTCTGCCCGGAACCGCCCGACACATCCAGCGGCCATAAGCTATCGACCTAATGTGAGAGATCTGTGCACTAGTGATTAATTAATGAAATTCTAGGATAAATATGATTCCTAAAACGTGTTGGGTGGATAAGGGTAAATCAACTGGGCGGATGAATCTAATAAATCCACTTCGTAAATCGGTAGGCCCAAACAAGATTAGGTGAAACATTCTGTAAGTCTGTTAATCTACATATCTGATCCATTAGTCTGAAAACTTGTTAACCTGTATGTCTGATATGAGAACTATTTAATCTGAACTTTGTACATCTGAAATATGTAAACAAGTTAATCTGAAATCTGTTAGTCTGGGGACACAAGGTTAGGAGGGGAAATTACTTGTGTCATCTGTTGTATGGGACCTATATTAATCAGTAACTCTTTTCTGGTATCAAAACTATGACCCAACACTAGGAGGGGTCCGAGGCACGCTTACTGAACTAATTATAAGAGGTTCACTCTGATAATGTAGAGGGATGTCGATGGCGCATTCCAACCGGGTCATGTGCGTGCATGGATCCGGTCTGCTCTGAGGATGTAAGACGCCGTGACATCTGTAAATAGGTCTGTGTCTATAGGTTGCCACTTTAGGGAATGATACACCCTTCTATGGGGTCGGCACATGGTATTTATGTATTAGGGAGCCGATCGCTTGGGGTAGAATTTAGGGTACACCTAGTTATGTTTGTTCCTGTTGGTGTACCGTTTGTTTCTGTTGGGGTGGTAAAGGCCCATTTGTTGGGGTGATAAAGGCCCATTATTACCATTCTATTTATTTACCTTCTGTCTCTATTGGGGTGGTAAAGGTCCAATACTAGCATTCTGCTTCTATAAATATTATTCTGTTTCCGTTTCAGTTTAGACATTAGGGTAACACCTAATCCTGTTATGATAAGTATTAGTGTTGAGAAGTAAGATATTGGTAAGAATCATATCTTGGTCTATATCATCCTGTTTTCTTCTGTTTAACTTAAGCATACCTGCTACTTCTGTTGCTTTAATCTCTCATCCATCTTTATTTACATGTCATGATATTACTTTTATATGCTAAAAGTCACTGGACTCACCTAGCTTTCTTTCCGTTCCCCCCCCACCCCCAGGTGCTCAGGGTGGAAACATAGGAGATTGACTCATATCCTCTCTGCTTGAAGTGCTTTAAGTATTGCTTGGCTTTGACTCTACCTATTTATGGCAGTTTATGTTGGGGATTATGGTTTTATAATTATGCATTCTGAAGGATTTTTGTATAAGACTGATACTTGTGTACTTGGGTTTTTGGTATTGTAATTATGAAGAATGTAACCAAACTTATTTCTGTTTCTGCTGTAATAAAGTTATAAATTTTTCAAGTACTACTTTACGTATTTGTTTTGTAATATCATGTTCTGTTACTTATAATGCTTCATGGAAGCTAATGCATTCCCTTTGTGAATGACATTCGCGGATATGGGGTGTTACACTTGGTATCCGAGCTGAAGGTTACCAGATTAGATAAAAGTTTTTGAAAACTATTTTAAAAAAGGTTTTAAAAGGAAGTATTTTCAAAAGGAAAGTTTATTTTGAAAAACATAATCGCCAAAAGCCATATATCTTTCTTTCGATTGTTTGTTTCGAGTTCCTCCCTCTTTCCCTTTTGAATCTCTTCCTCCGCGTATAGATGCTTTTCTAAGAAGTGTAAGGACTTCCGTGTGGAAAACCGCTTCATGGGAATGAAACATTTGTCAAGGCTAGAAGCTGGCTCAACGAAATGGAAGACTTGTTGGTACCTTTGAGATAGACAATGAGAGCATGGTTCAACCAGCTACTTGGTTAAAGAAGGATGAAAAGTCTGAAGATAAAAAGGAGAAAAAGTGCTTTACTTCTGGAAGCTTGACTCATCTGAACAAGGGTTGCAGAAAGAGGAAGGGCACTTGCTTCAACTGTGGTGAGATGGGACACTTCACTAGGGACTGCTCGAAAAAATGAGGGCAAGGGTAGAGGACAAGACCAACTTCTGAAGGGAAGGTGAATGCTCTTGTGTTCGGTGCATAGGGTAGAGATAGGAAAAAAAATTCTGTAGAAAGTTTAAATTTCCTTATCTGATTGTTGAGTTAAAACTCTTTTTTCAGGCATTTTGATTCTGTAATTGAGACTCTGCGCTTTGATACTGGTCTTGTTTCTGATCTAGCTATAGTCTTAAACCCCATAAGGGTTACGACTCATCTGTTTGTGATAAGTTGGGGGTATTTCTGTTCGGCGTTAAGTTGACTATGACGCATACATTCTGGGTTTTGATAATCTAATCTGTACCAGTAGTTTGTAAGTATTTTAATATTACTGAAAAGGATAGGGGTTTTTACTCGAAGCATGAAGTAGATCTCCAATTTTGACATTGTTTAATGGAAGTAACTCTTTGAGTGTCAATCTGATGTTGATTTCGATCTTCGGGGTTGATACTTAGAGATTTATTCTCTTAACCGATGTCTAATGGGAATAGAACTTTTGTCTTAATTGTACTTGCTTCTATCACTTGGCTGTATCCTATCGATAGAGTCTTCGACCTTTAGGTACTAATGGGTGTAAACATGTGTTTGAGACATGTTATGTTTGATGGTTCCAAGTGGATGCAAGTGGTTGCTAGTGGTTGCTCGTGGATGCATATACACACACTAGGCACTAGATCGGCTCAAAAGCACTCTCATACTACATATGGATGTGTGCGCATTTTTCAATTTCTGTGGAAGTAAAATGATTAACTCATCACATGGATGTTGTATTTGGATGAATGGTTATGCACTCATATAGAAATGATGTGTATCAAATAGGATTTCTTGCATACATAATTGGACTCATGGCACTAACATAAATTTGCATTGAGTAGGTCAACTGAATCAGTAGACTGCCTGATCTTTGCATTAGATAAGAGACATATACACACTTTTGCATATGTTCACACACCATTAGAAGTTTTCTAAGGGCAATGGATGCATGTGGATGATGGTTGAGTAGATGGGTGATTGGACAGTAGGACACATTCTTCTTAACTTGAAGATTTCAGGGACGAAATCCTTTAAGGAGGGGAGAATGTAACACCCCGTATTTTCTATGAACATAAAAGTAACAAAACAAATTATGCTTAATTTTTAAAGAAGAATTTAGGGAAATAGGTTACGCCATTGTGTGTCTCGGAATTCTCCTTGAGATAGAGACCGAGTTTGCGTAAATCAGACTTCATATGAAGAAGTTATGACCCTCAGAAGTTTCAGAAATTTAAATAAATTAAAACAGCTCAGATTTAAGTTTGAAATTCAAACCATACACTTGGGCTGGGCGGGAAATTTCCCGCCTAGGACCTAGGTCGACCAGGGGGTCGACCTAGGGGTCGACCCGGGTAGCATAGGTCGACCAGGGGGTCAACCTGGGGGAGACCTCCCCTCTATTTCCATATCCGTGGACAGATTCATTTTTCTTCCTTTGGACACCCATTCTGACCAGATTTCGTTGATCCCTATGCTATTTAAACACCCTCAAACCCCATATTCTCTCCACACCAAACCATTGTAATGCTATGCTGCCTCAGTTCTAATTAAAATAAATCAATGGCGTCTCTGCTCTGCTGAAACCTACGCTAGAACTAGTGCTTCTTCTTCTTCCAATCTGAATAGGATTAAAACAGAACAACTACAACCATTTTTCTTTTAGAATCTAACCAAGGCGAGTACAGTTATTTTCAGATATGAATTTTAATTATGATATTGACATGGTTATAAATCCATATTTGAGATTATGCATATTTTTGTTTTTCAGATTTGTTTTTCTGTTTAGATCTATCTTATTAATATTATAGTAACTATTCTGTATCTCTTCCTTTGTTTTGTTCTATAGCCAGGCTACCACGAGCCTGAGCCAAATCTCATTAGAGATTGACGCACGAACGCTAAATTTAGGGAAAATAGTGAATGATGCATTATAAGACATGACTGATTTGTGACTATTTTGTTACTAATTTGAGAAAAGAACATAAGTTGTAATTTAAGATCTGGATCTGGGCATACTATATATGATAGTCTGTGATTTGGAAGAAGGAGAATTATTGTGTATATGACTTAGGCGCAAAGATCTATATTCTAATAGGATAACTATTAAATGTGAATACGCTTAAATGGGGATTTTTGGATATTAGGCATACACTGAAATCAAAGGCTAAAATTTGGCATAATTTGTATTGTATATCATGATTTGGGATTTTTATAGAATATTTTGTACTGTGTAAATTTAACTAAAATTTGGGGCATATGTTATATTGTGAATTATGACCATAATTTGGGCATGTAAAAATTAGACTTAATTTTATTATTAGGCGAGGCATGTCAATGGAATTTTAAGGGATGATTAAATATTAAGTTGCCTAATCTAGTAAATCTATTGAAACTGAATACGGTAATTTGGGGTATGAAAATCTGTAGGCTAGATCTAAAAATTGAGCAAAGCAAGTTAATAGAACTTTGAATAATCTGCTGTAACTTGTAAAGAAGTTTAATTTGTTGAATTGGCATAATTATTCCGATATTGGCATAATCTGTGAATGAATACTTTAGCTAAAAATAAGAATGCTGAGACACTAGGTTAGACTCTGTTTGCAGTAGAAGCATGCCCGGACCCAACCGGCTTAACCAGCAACCGCAAACTGTCAGTCTAATATGAGAGGTCGTAGGCATCACTAAAAGATGCTTAGACATGAGGTTAGGTCTGGCTTGTGGTAGAAGTCTGCCCGGAACCGCCTGGCACATCCAGCGTCCACAAGCTATCGACTAATGTGAGAGGTCTATGCATTATTGATTAATTAATGCAAATCTAGGATAAATATGATGCTTAAAACGTGTTGGGTGGATAAGGTTATATCAAATGGGAAAATGAATCTAATATACCCATTTCATAAATCTGTAAGCCCAATACAAGGTTAGGTGAAACAATCTGTAAGTCTGTTAATCTGTAAATCTAATTTGTTAGTCTGAAAACTTGTTAACCTGTATGTATGATATGAGAACTAGTTAATCTGAACTTTGTACATCTGAAATATGTAAGAAAGTTAATCTGAAATCTATTAGTCTAGGGACATTAGTTTAGGAGGGGAAATTACTTGTGTCATCTATCGTGTAGGACCCATATTAGTCAGTAACCTATTTCTGGTATCAAAACTATGACACAACACTAGGAGGGGTCCAGGGCTCGCTTACTGAACTAATTGTACGAGGTTCACTCTGATAATGGCGAAGGGTGTCGATGGCGCATTCCAACCGGGTCATGTGCGTGCATGGATCCGGTCTGCTCTGAGGATATATGACACCGTGACATCCATAAATAGGTCTGTGGCTATAGGTTGCCACTTTAGGGAATGATACACCCTTCTGTAGGGCTGGCACAGGGTATTTATGTATTAGGGATCCGATCGCTTGGGGTAGAATTTAGGGTACACCTAGTTCTGTTTGTTCCTGCTGGTGTACCATCTGTTTCTGTTGGGGTGGTAAAGGCCCATTACTTGGGTGATAAAGGCCCATTATTAGCATTCTGTTTCTGTACTGTCTGTTTCTGTTGGGGTGGTAAAGGCCCATTATTAGCATTCTGTTTCTGTACCTTCTGTCTCTGTTGGGGTAGTAAAGCCGCATTACTAGCATTCTGCTTCTGTAAAGATTACTCTGTTTCCGTTTCTATTTCAGTTTGGACATTAGGGTAACACCTAATCTTGTTATACAAAGTATTACTGCAGAGAAGTAAGTTATAGGTAAGAAGCTTATCTTGGTCTATATCATTCTGTTTTCTTCTACTTAACTTAAGCATACCTGCTACTCCTGTTGTTGTAATCTCTCATCCAGCTTTATTTACATGTCATGATATTACTATCTGTTTATATGCTGAAAGTCATTGTACTCGCCAGACTTTATGTCTGACCTCGTTTGTTTTCGCCTCTTTTTCTTTCTGTTCCCCCCTAGGTGCTCAAGGTGGAAACATAGGAGCTTGATTCATATCCTCTCTGCTTGAAGTGCTTGAAGTATTGCTTGGCTTTGACTCTACCTTCTTATGGCAGTTTATGTTGGGGATTATGGTTTTCAAATTATGCATTCTGAAGGATTTTGGTATAAGACTGATACTTGTGTACTTGGGTTTTTGGTATTGTAATTGTGAAGAATGTAACCAAACTTATTTCTATTTCTGCTATAATAAAGTTATAAATTTTTCAAGTACTACTTTACATATCTGTCTTGTAATGTTCTGTTCTATTACTTATAATGCTTCATGGAAGCTAATGCATTCCCTTTGTGAATGACATTAGCGGATATGGGATGTTATATTTTCCATATCAGCGATTTACAAATTATTATTCTATTCTCTCTAATTTCTGAAATTGCACTTCTGTATTCTTTGCAATATAAAGCTCTCTCAAATTCAGGTTACTTGTTGAATCTTTGATATCATTTCACATCTTTTAATTCAACAAGCAACAAACTTCCTTCAAATCTTCGCATTCACTTCAAATACTTGAGGATAAGATTATAGCAAGGGTGTACTTCATCATGACTATTCCATATCGATTAGAGAACAAATTCAAGAGTTAAAGTGTGAAGTCCTGTGTGGGTGCTCAGGCTGGAGCATCCTTGTTGGTGCTTGGGTGTATTGTGACCTATTCCTCCGGTTAAGAGAGAGCGTGATAGTAAATTTTGAAGAGGAGCTCTGGGACTGGACGTAGGACGGGAAGTCCGAACCAGTATAAAATTCCTGGTGTCGTTTCTTATCTCATTTACTTCTTATTTGTGACATATTTATCTAGCTTAGCTTTTAACTGCATAACTATTGTAGATTACTAGTTAGTTTATTATTTCCGCTTTATCCATATTAGTATCCTGCTTAAGTTGTATACACTGACTTTTTCTTTTCACATATAACATCCTTAAACGGATAAATAATGGTAGATCTAATTATTTGCAAATCTAACCATTAGCACCTTAGAAATGTTTACACGTAATTTACGTTCACTTAGAAACAATTAGGCCTTTGGTGATAATAAAATTAGTTATCCTGACATCAAAGTTTAAAGGATGAGAGGAAGATGCCAGAAAAATCAAATTATCAATGATGTCCAATGGTTGCTCAATCAAAACCATATAATTCAATATTATCACCGAAACCCTAATTGGTTTCCAAACTCGGTATGAGTAAAATCAAGATCGAGATATCTTGATGTTAAGTTTACAGACTCTACCGACACTTTCATGCTAACCCGACACCCCAGAGATGGAACCTAAATTAATATAAATGACAGTGTCAGCAAGGTCAAAAACGAAATAAATTGGCAGTAATGACAATTCAATTAACTTGTACTGGAAGCATAACATCTTACTTCATGACAAAATTAACCTTTCGTATGATAAGTTTTGCATATCCACTATAAGAAAAATATGATTTTGCAGCGGTAGAATCTGCTGCTAATCCATCGCTATATTGTGTTTAGCGACGGATTACCGATGGATATGGGTGGTCGGGAAAAACCACGAGGGTATTTGTGTCAACATTTGCGACGGATTTTAGCATGAGTTATCCGACCATTTTCCATCATTTTACTCAATATAAAAAATTTAATTTTTAATCTATTTACCAACGTTTTAGCGACGGATATGTATTTTTTAGAAATTATAATTTATAAATGAACATCGGTAAACCCTTACTAATTAGCAACGGATTTTAATTTATGTGAAAATTAAATCTAGAATCATCTATTGGTAATCCGTCGGTAAACCCTTTCAAATTAACAATGGATTAACGACATAATGGTTTCCATGTTTGTATTTTTATTTTTATTTTTTGTCGATAATCCGTCACTATTCCCCTTCTGATCTGCCAATTCACACACAAATATAAATATAAATATATATATAATCGAATTAATATCATTCAACTGTGAACACTCAAATAAATAGCATATAAAAAAAACAAAAATAAATTTTCCAAGAATATTAATTTTGAATTTAATATAACATCCTTAATAACATGCAAAAATGAACATCAGTAATCCTTCATCATTTCATACACCAAGCTGAATTATAAACAACAAAACCATTCAGCTTGACCTAACATTGTCTCACGTACATAATGTTATATTTACATCAAAATAAGTTTTAACATACTCAACCAATCTATGAAGACGACGACGGTTAAGGCGCAAGGAAAAGTGAAACCAAAGGCGAAGGAGAAGGCGAAACTATGTGATAGCCCCTAAGCACTGCTATCACCTTTGCCATTTGTGCTTCAAGGCACTCCCTATCTGCCTTTTGTTATTGTGAGAGTCTTTCTTGTTCTTCCTTAAGAAAATTTATGACAACAATAAATGATATTATTCCAGTGGTAATGAATAAGAAACATAAGAGACAAAGAAAAGTGTATAACTCACATGGAATTATTGTCATTATTTGTTGTCCATTGTCAACTAAACAGCGTGCATAAAAAATAACAAACGTTGATGTGTGCTAAAGCATCAGCTAAATTGCTTTCTCCCCTTTGAACTCATCAAGAAGTAAAAACATACTTCATTGTCATGCAAAGTTCTGTTATGTTATTTTTCGAAATGCCGTCTGTAATATATAATATATAAAATGAAGACTTTACCTTCAAAAAGTCAGAAATCATGAAGCTTGCTCATCATGTCTCAACATGGGCATGGGCTGAAGCATGAGTATAAAAGCCTTCTAAAAAGCAAAAGTTAGTAAAAATATGTATATATACTAACAATAATAATCGAAATTTATTGCAGTAGGTGATATAAGGTGTTGGTAGGCATCCATCTCTGCTTCTTTTGACTTTTTACCATGTTAAACAAAAGCTTAGTGCTTTGGTTTATATTATTACTGTTAGTTTGGATCCCAGTCAGTTTTGCAAATATATTTATAAATATGTCTATCCATAAATTTATCTATATGTAAATATCTCTTTGTACACACAAACCCCTTAGCTAATAAATTTGTCGATCTGTGAACATAAACATCTATTGAGACAATATCTCTGGCTTTAGGGTAGTGCATTAACAACTTATAATGGTCATACCTGCAAATTTGGCTGCATCTCATGTGCATCTACTTAGCAACACATCAATGTTGAATGTACTTTTCTTCATATATTGAAATAATGAGCCCGCCGACTCTGATCATGCATTTCAACATTGCCAGTATCTGGTATGTATTCAAATCAAATCAAGATACTAGTAGTGTTTATTTCTCCATACAAAACGAGGACTGTAACAAAGATGATAATTTCCAATGATGGCTCAAATTCTTTAAAAGTTAAAAATACCTTTAATTGATAACGTAAGCTGGATTACATGAAAGTCAAAAATAATATTTTATTAAAGATATTCATCATTTTAATTTTCGTTATAAATTTACGTGCAAACTAACTCAAATTATCAGTTTCAGAACACAATGACGTCTTAGAACGGCACTGAAACAAGTAATTTGGTGCACTAGGCTTTCTATGATAGATTTTTATCATTAAAAGTAACATCTATCTATAGTTCATTTTATCAGTTTGTTGGAAAATTTATAAAAAAATGTTATAGCCAACTAAAGCAACTGATACCTGCTATGAGAAAACTTTTGCTAATGCACTAAAATATAAGCAGGGTGTAAGAGGTTTTGCAACAGTCCAAGGGAAGCCTAAGAAAATGTTAATGCTAAGTTAGTTAGGTCACAACACGGATTACTAAAAAATCCAAGCAAAGGCATATTTAGACATCTTGAAATGACAAAATGAAAAATACTCGTACCAAACAATTGAAAGGGAACATGAAAAATGTAATCTGTAGAAATTCATTTTCACATGGAGTGCAGTTATAAGCCTTACTATGTAAGGTACATATGTATTAAGTAATAAAAAATCTACATTTAAGTATTACGATGTACCAAAATAAATTTGTAATTGAAAAAACATTGTGTTAACATGCAAACGAATGGTGATACAAAATATAGGTTGCATTGCTTTAAGTTCAGCTATAATGTTCAAACAGTGTAAAACAGAAAACAGAAAAGGTACACAATGGCATGAAAAATAATAAGATACCATACATAGTTTGTAAAAGAAAAACAAATAGCCAAAAAAAAAATGGGAAAGCATTATCTTGATTTGCATAGAATCTAGAATATGGAGTTAGCTTATGAGTGAATGAACATTGTTTAACCATGTATTTCATATATCTATATTTTTTTTGTGAAAATATATATGATAAGATATCATTCTATTTCCATTTATAAGCACGGTTAATTTCCATTCAAGGAACTGCAGCAGAGCGTGCAATTTGTAGTTTGGCCTGATACTGCCACTTATATGAGTATTTTTTAAAAGCTATTATTGGACATAATTTGTTAGACGAAACAACAAGGTGAAAAATATGGTTTATATCTCAATAATGTATAACACATAAGCAAAAACAAAAACTTTCTCATGCAATTGGTAATTGTAACAAACTTCTGCTCCACAACAGAAATGAACTACCTAATAAGTTTTTGGGTCATCCGAAGATAATGATAGTTAGAACTTGAACATATACATAACTAATACGTATTATAATAGTATCACTTATATAAGACACTTAAGCAGTCGTTTGATGTCCCTACAGAAAAGCTAACACCATTTATATGTTTGCTATTTCATATGTAGCTAGAAGACTTTTGTAGAAGCAATTGTACTCATCGCAAGAGACGTAGCATTATTTTTGTAACTGGTAATGCAAACAGGAAGGATACAATTTTACTGTAACCTTTCTGCTGATATCATTCACTAATAATATGTTTGACAACTATGTAAAAGTAGCCAAAACTGCATATTAGCAGTAACTGGTATGCACACTAGTCATAGTGGTTGCCTGCTGGTACTCAATGTACAATTGACTACAGAATATTAGTGGAAGCAAAAGTTAGACGATATCATTTTTGTGAAATTTGTATAACGTGATATATATAGTAGCAACGTAATCACTAAAAAAAACTACCAATAGGGTAAGAAAATAGTATTTAAATTTCAAGTATGTCTAAAGTGATCTATGGATACATATCTAAAGGAAACACACATGTCTTAGCTTCCTTATGACCTGGATCTCCCTCATGCTACTGAATGCGCTTCCAGATCTGGAGACCACGGATTAGGATCTCCCTCACAATTACCGCACCTCGGCAATTTTTGGCTCTTGATCGAAACCTGAGCCGTTAAATCATTTTTCAATTCAAGACCGAATCCAAACCTCAAAGAAACATGAGAGGGACAAATCAATACTTTTGCTATAAGTGGATTAGGATTCGGTCTTGGATCCAGAGCTGATGAAGAAGAGAGGAGGATGGAGCGCTCGCGATGGAAGAATTTGTTTTGGATTAGGATTCAGTTTTAGATTAGGTTTTTCTAATTTGGGGATCAGGAAGATGTGGCATTAGGATTTTCGTAGAATTTTAATTTGGAGTGAAGGGAACTAGAGAGGGACGACCGAAATTTCAGCTAGCGCGAGAATGAAAATGCAAAGCAGGAAGCGGAAGCTGTTTCCAAATGTTTAATACACCAGTATTCAATTACTTATTAATTCCCAATCACAATTATAAAAACTTATTAAATATAAATTGTGCATCATTACACTATAATATTATTTATACATTATTATAATAAATTATTAATTACTTGATATTACTTAATAATAGCTGGAAATTTTAATTAAACTGGTTGAAATACTAATTATATATAATAATTAGTAATTAGTGATTATTTATTTATAAACGTCAGCTATTATAAGTTATAAATGATTAATGTAATATTATTAATGATTTATTAAATATTAATAAACAATATAATAAAATTAATGATTAGTAATTAGTAGCGCAATATTATAATTAGTAATTAGTACAATGTGATTAATATAATAGTATTAACGATTAATTTTGAGATATTAATAAATATTAAGTATTAGTGTTAAGAAAGCATTATAATTATCAATTATTGATTGTCACCTATTATAATGAACATTTTTAGCATGTTGTAAAATTGGCACCTATTACAACATGCATTTTTAGCCCATTGTAAAATTGGAACTTACTGCAATGGGTGTTCTAACAGGCACTTTGTAACTAAGCAAACTTCGAAACACTTGGGAAGAAAATCCAATCAGCAGGCAAATTTTGCATATGACACTAAAATATGTGACATGTATGGTTTTATTGTTCTCAGTATACATCATTTTTCTCAAAAATGATCTTTATATATAAAAGAAAGGATATCGTCAATATTTTTCATGCGTACTGGGTCAGCTAAGCCTCATTTTTATCAGATAATAACAACCACTAGATTGCATAACAAGGTTATTCTAACTTGCATTATTTTGACAGTCAAGAGTTTAACAAATTGAAGAAAAACCAGAGTACAGCAGTGGCAAAATGTAGTAAGACTGGAAAATTTTTGGCAGCTACTACAGATGAATGGACATGCAAATACTAAACAGATGGAATGCCCAATCCCTTCAAATACACAGAAATCTCAAACTAATTAAATCCTATAAGTAGGCACTTATTAAAATGAAAAAGGTGTAAAATAAATATATGTGTCCACAGGGATGACATCTTTTGTATATACAGTTCTCATATAATTTGAGACAAATACTCAAGGCAACACCAAAATGCAAATTTGTTGTCTAATCCTTTTTCTATACTAGCATGTCTGATATTTGCCAATGTGATTTACTAGAGAAACACTCAGGTGATTACATTATGGAATTATCTTTACATGTGGTATTCATGACTCAAAGAAAGACACATTCAAACAAAGAAAGACACATTCAAACAATGCACAAAAGAGAAACACCAGTAGCTCATATACCTCAAAATAATGCATGGCATATTATATATTTTATCACATTATTGGTACTATTCTATGTTCAACCGTGTTAAGTGTGTATCAATATCGTCTAATGTCGTCTGATTACTAACTCTACTTATAATTATCACTTACATAAACGGACTATGGTCAACTTATACCTCTGAAACCCCACTTAACTTTCAACCCCAGACCGATTTAGCAATGCCCATTAAAGTTTAAGCGAATAGTTTTTAAAGAGTCGATATCAATTCTATATTGAATCCAGTGCTGATTCATATAAAGAAATAATTAAGAAAGAGAAGATGTCCATTGTTCTTACAACTTCAGATTAAATTGTATAAGTAATCAAACCATATATATATACTAAAAAGTAGTCTATAATTTGCACGTAAGATTAAATTTATAGCTTTAGATTAATTTGCTCGTAAGATCTAGAATACATACTAAACCGTTGTCTATAATTGCAATTTTTTCCAGCGTAATTAAAATCGCAAATCAATGTTGAGGGAGGAAATCGAAATTGAATTGAACTTACAAATTCAAAGCTTCGCAGTTCGCACCCGTCCATTTGTCGCGCTAAAGCCTATCGTCGATCTCCCCTTGCTGTTGCTGAGCAGGTGTCGCCGGTCGCCCCTTGCCGAGTTGAAGCTACCGTGGTTGCCGAAGTCAGTGACGAAGTCGTTGTTGCTGAAGTCAGTGACGAAGTCGGATTAGGGAGCGGAGCTAGGTATTTTAATCTTAGGGTTTTTAGATCTGGAAAAAGTTTTGGCATAGTAACTAAATGATGGAGCGAAGGGTGTAATGATTGGAGTTAGGGATTTGGAGTATTATTGGTTGGGAGACAGCGAAGAAGATTGATGAGGTGGAGGCTTGTACAACGTTGATTGTTTGGATCTGACGGGTTAAAATTGTGATTATACATGGATGTGGATCGGTGTGACTTTATAATAGTTCATTTTATAGTAGTTCATTTTATATTAGTTCATTTATTATTACTCGTTGCTTCTTTGTTATGGTGCAATATCAACTATTAAATTTTTAGTATTATATATATATATATATAGTAATTATATATTATCATATAACTAACATCAATTATTAAACATTAAAATGTTTACTATTTGCATACGCTAAGATCAACCATTTTTGTTTACTATATTCATTAATTATTAATTATCATATAACTAACATTAATCATTAGATATTAATTACTGAAAGTTAATTATAAATTATCAAACATAAGGTATAAATAATAAGTTATTATTATTATTATTATTTATTTTGAAATTTTAAATTTTCTAAATTTTTTACTTAACAAATAGCTTTTTTGTTTTTATATTTGATGAAAATTTTAATTTTTTTTAAAAATATATTTAAAATATTAAAATTTTAATTATGAAATATTAAACAATTCATATTGAATAACAATATGATTATAAAATATTATAATAAATAATACGTTTTAATTATTAAATATTGTTTGCATTAGGTGTTCCATGACTTTTAGAAGAAGCAGACGTATTTGGGTTAAGGAGCGAAGCTGGTGAGAGAGGAGTTGGTGAAGTGGAAGAGAAACGATGGTTTTGAAGTGTACAGAGATAAAGATAGACGAACTAGAACAGATTTATGGTAAGATTGACTCACGACGATCAATTAATTACTATTTTATTGTTATAATAGTAATTTTAATGATTATATAGTAAAAACCAACTCGGGAGCATCGATTATTAAAGATATGTTCAACAAAAATGATCAGTTTTTTAAAAATACATAATGTTCAATGTGTAATTATTAACTAATTCAACATAATTGAAAACATATTCAACACTTACTATGTGTGAGAGAAGATAATTAAATTGAAAGCTTGTAAATGATGGAAATAATAATTAGTATGGTAATGTTTGTATTCTTTGAATTTCGGAACCCTTTAATATTTATAAAATTTCAAATTTTGAATATTTTACTAAACTTTATTGTCAACACTTACTATTTTGTAAATGATGTAAATGAAGAAATCTTGTTAACACAACAAAAACTCTAAATACCTATTTATTGTTCCATAAATAATGTGAATATAATAAACTTATAACACCAAAAAGTTTGCTAGGTTTAAAATTTAACTACATCATGTAAGTGTATTATTAACATTAATTATGTAAAATTTAATAATTATGTAAAATTTAACTACATCATGTAAGTGTATTATTAACATTAATTATTAACATGAATTTTTTCAATTTCTAAATTTTTTAATATTTATTTAACTTCTTATTTTTAAACTTTGACCCTTTTTTTTCTTAACAGCTAATTATTTACCAAATAATACTTACCAATAATTTCTTATAAGCAAATATGTATTAATAATTTCTTGATATTAATTTATTTAATCGTATTAAAGACTATTAAAAAATCATTGATTATCAAAACAAATTTAATTAACATCGAACAACAATGTATTTTATTAATTACTATTACCTCTTATTTATATTATATAGTAATTAATAATTAATTAGCATTAATTTTCAAAAAAAAATCAGCATTAACTATTGAATTTTATTTACTTCTAATAGTTATTATTTATTATTAATTACTAATGTATTATTAACATTAATTATTTAAAATGTAAATTTACTAATTAATTACTAAGTAATAACACAAATTTAAAACATTTAATAAATAAAAAAATAAAAAAGTTCGTTTCAAATCTCTTGGAAAACTGCAGGAAAATAGCTTCAAAATTATGTCGATGGTAATCCGACTCTATTAGTAACGGAATTTAGCGTCAAATATTATATGATGGTAAAGAGCTGTAATTTCCATTGATTTAGCGACAGAATTATTATTCGATGGTAATAATTTATAATAAGATGACATATAAAATCCAAAATATTTTCTCTTACAAAGCCCACGGAAATCCGCCGCTAATTAGCGATGGAATTTTCCGCTGTTAAAAATCTATCGCTAATCTCGGTTTTTTTTGTAGTGAACAAATGTAACACCCCATAATTTTAACAACACTAAAGATGATAAATTGAATAATACTTAATTAAATGCAACATTAAAGATGATAAATTGAATAAAGCTTAATTAAATATTCAGAATTAAGTGAAATGTACTACGCCATTGCGTTCGTCTCGGAATTCTGCTTAAGATAGATTCCAAGTTTGCGTAAAACGAACATCTTATAAAGAAGATATTAAGGTTTGAAGTTTGCATGTATATAAGCTAATTATATATATAAATAATCATTTCAGAAATAAATAAAAAATCAATCCGAAAATCGAAGGCAGGATAACACGGGAACCATGCCTATTGTGGGTTGACCCCTTCCTTACGGGTGTCGACCCATGGGTCGACACCATAAGGGGGTTACGACACCCTGGTCGACACCCCCGGATCTGAGCCTGGTACATTTCTGTATATACAGATTTGTTTTCTGAACAAATTCGTAGATCTTATGCTATAAGTAGGACCCATTCTCATTGTTTTATTCACAAAAAAACAATGGAGAACTAGGTGCTGCCTTTCCTCAGATTAAATCAAGCCTTTTCTTCTTCAACAATCAAGTTATTCAAGTTTAGAGATCTGTGATTCAACATCTGCAATTACTCTCCTATTTCTTAGATCCAATCACAGTGAGTCTACGTTACTTTTAGATCTAAATACTTAAAAGATAATCTTGACATGACTAAAACATGGATCTAAGTTTGTGACTATTTGAATCATATCAAATCTTCTATAACCTGTGTATCTAAGTTATTCTGACATGGCTATGAACTAGATCTAAACCTGTATCTATTGAATCATGACAAATCTACCATTATTTATCTAATTTACTATTTAGATCTCATCATGCCTATCCCTATGATGTTAATGGTTAAATCAGTGTTATTGTCACAGCAGATCTTTTATTAGTTGGATATCTAATTCATTGTTTAGATCTCATCATGCCTGTTTATGATATTAAAATCAGTCATGTTATCACATGTTCATCAAATTTGTTCCTTTATGCCTATTTTATAATTATGCCCAACTTTGTCACTGTTAGATGCTATGCCTATTTTACCGTCATATGTCAATCATGTTACTGTGATTATTTCTGTCATCTTCCCTTATTCTTTTCCCTTTTTATTTTTTAGTCGGGCTGCCTTCGATCCTAGGCATGCCGCTAAAATATGCGAATGCGTAAAATTGGGAACGAGGGGAAAACATTAATTTTAGGGAATAACTTATATTGGGAAATTTGGGCATAACTTGAATGTAATACATGAATATGAGGCATAAACCAACTTTGATGGAAGACCTTAATTTTGGTTATATAATTCATTATGAACATAACTTGGGTAAGGAGCATGAAAATCTACAATGACATAGGAATAATTGGTTAATAATGAAGATGCCTAGAATTACAGTAATTAGAAACTGTAATCGCACTTAGACACGAGATTAGATTACACTTGTTGTGGAAGTCTTCCTGGAACCGCCCAACATATCCAGCGACCACAAGTAGTGAATCTAATGTGAGGGGTCTAAGCGCATAAACACGAGACATGCTAAGACACGAGGTTAAGCCCGACTTGTGGAAGAAGTTTGCTCAGACCCAACCGGCTTATCCAACATCCACAAGTCGTAGGCCTAATGTGGGAGGTCTAGTACATTATAACCATGTTTATGGTAATAAACTTGAATACTTAACCTAGTTGAATCCATAGAGATTGAATATGTTAACTTGAGTATGGGTTAATTAAACTTTTATGAATAGTGGGAGGGTTAAGTATATCTTGGGTTGTTGGATAATATTTATATATATGCTCAAAAACTTAACCTGTGGGGTTATGAAATCTTTTACTATGGTATGGCATAACCTATGGAAAACCTAGTGGGGATGCAAGTGTAGGGGGAAGCTTATATAATCTTGTGTGTGGGACACGTTTCAATCAGTAACCCCTATATATATATATATCAAACGGGTATTCCGAACTAGGTCAGATTCGGGGCATGCTTACTGGGCTGATTTTAAGAGATCCAAATGTGGAGGATGGTGTGGGCAGCGCATTCCAACGGGATCACGCGTGTGCATGGGTCCGGCAGAGGAGGTTTAGATGTTGTGACACCGGTAGATATGGTTGTGCACATCCTAAAAACGAAGGGTTTCCACTTTAGGAAGTGATACATCCTACTGTGGGGACCGCACAAGGTATCAACCAAGTAGGGAGTCGATCGATTGGGGTAGTAATTAGGGTACATCTAGACTCTGATATGTTTAGGAGTCTGTTATTATCCTTAGGGGTAACTCCGGTATGTTGGGCTTCCTGTTGATTGTATGGGGTTAAACCTCTCACTAGAAGTATGCCTATGTCTACCATCTTATAGTTGTTGGGATCATCTCATTCTGGTTATACTAGTATTGGTGCAGAGAGAGAGAAAGAAAGGGAAAGTACCAGAGAAGCGTAATATACTCTATCATGTTTATCCGGTTAACCTTGTTATACCTGCCTTTTTGTGATGTTATCTCTCTTATCCACTTTATATGCCTGCCATGACACTTTTACTTATTTATATGCAAGAAGTAACTGGACTCGCCATACTTTATGTCTGACCTATTTTGTTTCCTCTTCTTTCTCTTCAATTCCCCCAAGTTCTCAAGGTAGGAATACTCAAGCTTGATCAGGATTCTGCTTTCATCATGCCTGGAGCTGCTTAGATGTACTGCTTGATTTCATATCTCTCTCTACTATGGCTATGTTTTGGGGATTATACTTCTTTTATTATTATACTCTGATGTTTTAAGTACAAGACAGAAGTTTTAATGACGTACTGGGTTTTATGCATTTCAAACATATGATGTAACCATGTTTTGAACTACGATGATTTCTGCTTAATAGAATTTTAAATTCCGCTGCTATTTTATATCTTCCTTGTAATGTTTTTGTTTCTACTTACCTACTTCACGAAACTTAATGCATTTTCTTAATGAGTGACATTAATGGACGTAGGGTGTCACACTTTGCATCAGAGCGGAAGGTTACCAGGTCGGATAAAAGATTTTGAAAATTATTTTCAAAAAGGTTTTAAAAGAAAACATTTCCAAAAGATAAGTCTATTTTGAGAAACATATTCCCCAAAGCCATATGTAACATCTTTCGATTCTCAGTTTGATTCCCTTTTCCTTTTCTTTTCAGCATGTCTGGGGAACCAAATATTCCTGAGGGCGTAATGATACCAGGCTGGTTCCATAGGTACCTAGAGGCCACGACGCCCCCCGGTAGCCAAGCAGACGTTCCTCTCCCAACTGCACCCATTTTTCCTCCTCCTCCTCCGCGAGCAGATAATTTTTTTAAGATCTACAAAGATTTTTGTGCTATGGGTGGAAAGCCATTACGATGAACCGAAACTTTCGTAGAGGCAAGGAATTGGCTCAAAGAGATAGAGGACTTGTTTGGAATATTCTAAGTGGATGATCGTAGGAAGATTCAGTTAGCCGCTTAGCTACTGAAAGATGAGGCTTCATTTTGGTAGGAAGTGATGCAAGCTAGGCGTACAGTGGAAACTTGAGATGATTTTCGCCAGAGGTTTGAAATGAGTTTCTTTCTCAAGCTGAGAAAAGCATGCAAATGGAAAGGTTTATGGCACTCAAGCAAGGAGGCTTGACTTAAAAGAGTATGTTAACAAGTTCAACCAACTAACAAGGTTTGGGTTGGAGCTAGTGGATACCTCGCATAAGAAAGCTTAGCGGTTTGCTAAAGGACTAAATGAACCCCTCCATGGGTTAGCTATGTCCCATATTCCGATGGGAGCAACTTTTGAAAGGCTCTTTGATATGGGATTGATGCATGAGGAAGATAAAGCTGAAAATAAAGAAGCTAAGGTGGAGGAAACACAAAATAAGAAAGTATGGCCGAAGAAGGGATACCAACAAAAACAACAAAATAAGGGCGGAAAAAATGACAAGGTTAAGGATAAGTAGAAGTGCCATAATTGCGGACGCGAGGGTCATTGGATCAAGGACTGCAAAAGAAGGAAGAATGCTTATTTCAGTTGTGAAGAGGTCAGACACTTTTCTAAGGAGTGCATGAAGAAGCACAGACAAGATCAAAGGGCAGGCGCTTCTGGAGGGCAGGTGCATGCTCTGGCGACCAGTGCTCGGAGTTAGGAAAGTTTCCATGGAAGGTTTGATTTCTCTTTTCAATCATCCTATTAGAACTCTTTTTGATTCTGGCACTTCACATTCTTTTATATCTGATTCTGTGGTTGAGTCTCTACACCTTAATACTCGTATGGTAGTGGATCCCGTTGTTGTCTCAAATCCCACTGGTGGTATGGCTCATTTGTCCATGATTTGTCGGGGTTTTGAGAATATCCGTGTTAGGCGTCGAGTTAGAGTGCGACGCCTATGTGCTTGGTTTCATGGGCTATGGATTGATTATAGGGATGGATTGGCTAGCCATGTATGGTGCCATTCTGTATTGTGATAGGAGGGTCGTTAGACTTTTGACTTACCATAGGAAGACCCTCGAAATTTCTTGTGACCCAAAGGGATCTATCATGCTTACTTTTGTAGAGTCACTTGATGCATCTATCGATGATCTGCGATCTATTCCAGTAGTCTATGAGTATTCTGAGGTTTTTGATGAGGTTCGGGGATTACTCAAGAGGCGCGATATCGATTTTCGTGTTTACATGGTAGACAATGCAAAGCCAATTGCATTGCCTGTGCGCCACATGGCTCCAAGAGAAAGGAGAGAGTTTAGTAAGCAAGTAATGGAGCTACTTGATAAAGGGTTTATTAGGCGAAGCATATCTGAAAGGGATGCTCCGGTGGTATTCGCAACTAAAGCGGATGGTTCGCTTCGCTTATGTGTGGACAATAAGGAGTTGAATAAACTCACTAAGAAGAACAGGCACCTACTCCCGAGGATAGATGACCTGTTTGACCAGCTTGTTGGTGCATCAGTTTTCTCTCAGTTAGACTTAGCCACGGGGTTTCATCAGTTGAGGGTGACTGAGGATAGCATAGACAAGACCGCTTTTAAGACTCTGGATGGTTTCTTTGAATGGCTCATGATGCCTTTTGGTTTGATGAATGCACCTGCCTATTTTGTTGATCTAATGAGTCGGGTGTTTCGAGAGTTCCTAAATAAATCTGTTATTGTCTCTGCTGATGGCATCTTAATTTTCTCGAAGAGCGAGGAAGAGCATTCCCAACATTTGAGAGAGGTTTTAAAACCCTCTGTGTGCACCAGCTTAAGGTAAATTTCTCCAAATGTCATTTTTTGGAGAAAAGATGTCAGATTTCTAGGGCATGTAGTTTCTATAGATGGGATAGCAGTAGATCCCGTAAAGGTTGTTGCAATTCAAGATTGGTAGATCCCAAATAATGCAACAGAGGTGAGAAGTTTTCTGGGGTTAGCAGGATATTACAGGAAGTTCATCAAGGACATCGCAAAGATATCATCCCCACTCACCAGGCCGACGAAGAAGAATCTGACGTTTTCGTGGGATATAGATTGTGATGTTGTTGTCCAACGATTAAAGAGGGCTGTGACAACAGCCCCAGTCTTGACATGGGAACAAAGTGTTTACAACATACATTGATGCATGTGGTATAGGGCTTGGTGTAGTTCTGATGCAAGAGGGAAGGGTAGTATGTTATGGTAGTAGACTGCTAAGAGTTAACGAGAAGAACCACCCTACCCATGATTTAGAGCTAGCTGCCATAGTATTTTTAACAAACCGAATATCATGTTAAAACAAGAAATCAAGGTATAATTAAATTTTAAAATGATAATCATGGGAAACAGGTTGCGCCATTGCGTTCGTCTCGGAATTCTACATGAAATAGAGTCCGAGTTTTCGAAAATCGGAGTCCGGATGAAGAAGTTATAGCCTGTAGAAGATTCAGCAAATTTTAGGTAGCACGAGACCAAGCATGTCGACCAAGGGATCAGGTCGACCTACCCCCCCCCCTCCCCCGACCATATGGTCGACCTCCCCCCTACAGGTCGACTTGGTCGGCCTGTTTTGACCCGGAACCCATTTTTGAAGCATGAGACTTGTTTTGATGGTCCGGATTGATTCTAGGGTTAATCTAAAGGCCCTAAATGGTTCCTACACCTATAAATACACCCTAAGGCCTAGCCTAATTCATAACAAATCATTCTTACATCAAAATGCTGTTTAAATCCCTCTTGATCATGGCCGCCACATCTAATAAATTTCCTAAGCTTTCTTACACAATCCAATTCAAAGAATAAGACTTCTACAACGATTCAAGACAATAAATCAACAACGCTGCAACATTTCTACAACAAATTCAGTTCTTAATTCACTAGCCATGCTCTGTAAGTTCTAGTTACTTTTAGATTTAAATATTTAATCATGATATGGCCATGGAATAAAGTGGAATTGGATTTAAGTATGTTTATCGATTCTAATCTATTTCTATTGCTCCTTGAATCTTGAGTTTGGAGACTTGTCTATCTTCATGATCACGTCAAGTTTATGATCTATTCAGTGGTTTTCTTGATTCATAATAATGTTATCATCAAGTTGTAATCTTTATGCCTATCACGATGATTATGTTGTTTTCTCTTTGATCTGGTTCTTATTGCAACTTCTTCCGCCCCCATTTATTTTCTTTTGATGAACCTAGCTCAATTTCGGACCTGGGCCTAAACTACGATATACATGCGATGGTATATAGGGGAAATATTGGAATATATGTGTTTGGTGGAATCGAAGGCATAATATGAAAATTGGATGTTTGGGGATAATTTACCATTAACATGAAACTTGATATTTGGGTACTGTCATTATAGTGGTAATTGCAAGAATGGGGATTGGCATATATAATTTGACATGGATCTTGATATATATAATTTGATATGGATCTTGATATATATATATATATATATATATATATATATAATTTGACATGGAACTTGATATATGTAATTTGGCTAGAACTTGTTATGAGTAAATTGGTGTAAACGTAGTATACATGTAATTTTGGGTATAAAACTTGATCTATGTAAATTGGGCATAGCTTTGTAAACATGTAAATCATGAATCTTGACATATGTAAAGCGGCATGAAACTTGGTATATGTGTAAATTGGCATAAAATTGGCATACATGTAAAACAACATGAATTGAACATATGTAAATTGGGTATGAATTGTGCATATGTAAAATTGACATCTAATCTAGAACTTGGGCATATGTTATTTATGTAAAATTTGGAGTAGAAACATATATGATAATTTATGACTTGGAGAAAGTTCAATATGAACACGCCAAAATTTGGTTTTGGGTAGTTGGCTTGTATTGTAAATAAAAGGCTATAACTTGGCATAACTTCACTGTGAATTATGATAATAAATTGGGAATACGTTTTGGGGCGAAAACGTGAATTATGAACTTGGAAAATGGGCCATACCAATAAATTGTTAGCACACTTACATATAGAGAACAAATATGTAAATTTAGAAAATACGAAATGCTTACCCCGAGGTTGGATTGAGTTGTGATGTAAACCTGCCCGGACCCGCCCGGCTGTCCAGTAATCACAACAATACCTATCAAATGTGGGAGGTTAAGACATTGACCCCATTAAGGACCCGAGGTTAGACTGAGTTGCGGTGTAAACCTGACCGGAACTGACCGGCTGTCCTGTAACCGCAACAATACCTGTTTAATGTGAGTGGTTGGTGCTTTAATGAATAAGTTAAAGCTAAGTCATGATTTGGTAGGGTTAAGTCACGAACCGCTTGAATATACTTAACTAATTTGACACGATGATTTATTAGGGTTAAGTCATGAACTGCTTGAATATAGTTAACCAATTTGACACGACGATTTGGTAGGGTTAAGTCACGAACCGCTTGAATATACATAACCAATTTAACCCGATGATTTGGTAGGGTTAAGTCACGAACCGCTTGAATATACTTAACCAATTTGACACGATGATTTGTTAGGGTTAAGTCATGAACCGCTTGAATGTACTTACCCAATTTGACACGATGATTTGTTAGGGTTAAGTCATGAACCGCTTGAATATACTTGACCAACTTGACACATGATTCATAGGGCTAAGTCATGAACTTGAACGACAACACTTAGCCAATTTGACATGACACATAGGCGGGTTAAGTCACGAACTTGAATGACAACACTTAACCAGCTTGACATGTTGGACTGATAAGGGTTAAGTCACAAATTTTAATGACAACACTTAACCTATTAGACGGAAACCCTAGTTACGCGGTCCATTTCAGCAGTAACCCACTTAGATGTATCACGATACCCTGGGACTAGGAAGGGTGGAGCACGATTACTGGGCTGATTGTAAGCGACCAGAACGACGACTGAGTTATTGCGCCATTGTAGGTTCAGGCGGACTATGGTCGTGCACGTAGTCCGGAGTTGAAAAAGCAGGCATTGGGCACCAGTAGGTTTACACTGTGCGTGCTTGATTCGTGTCGGTGGTTGGCACCCTAGGGCTTGATACACCCTATGTTGGTCCTAGCACAGGTAACTACATTCGTGATAGGGCCGTATGAAACAGACACACGAATGAGCTAGGACTTGTAGGGAGCCGATCGATTGATAGATCGTTTCGTGGGACCAAGTAATGGGACATTTCATGACATTAGGCAAGGGATCATTTTACAATCAACACATGACACGGGTTGGGATACTAGTAGGGTGGTGCAGAGAAAATAGATATCTTAGAAATATTTTAACGGTGAAGCAGAGAAATCTTGCGATCTTGTGAAATTATACTTAGTTCATCTTGAATGGGAACCTCGCAATGTTTTACATGAAAAAAGTGATATAATGTTATTCTTAGTTATCGTGCCTGTAGCTTATCTTGTCATCATGCTTATGTCTATTTTCAGTTTATTCATGCCATGTTATCTTTACCTAGTTTTGTGCTTAAAGTCACTAGACTTACTCAATCTTTATGAATGACCCGTTTTGTTTCGCCTCTTTTTCTTCCCCCCCCCCCGGTTCGCAGGTTGGGAATACAGCTTATTTCGGATCTTACCAAGCTCCAAGGCTCTTTCATGTACGGCTTGGATTTCCCTTGGCTATGGCTTGCTTTGCTTTATTGGGGAATATCACAATTTATTTTTATGCTTCTATGTTTTTGAGCAAGACAGATATTTTAGCTATGTAATTGGGTATTGGAAGTTGAAGGGCTTTTATTGTAAACAATTATATTTAATAAATGACTTGAAATACTTCCACTTTACTTTCCGTTGTTTTATATATGTCTGTCTTGTAATATTTCTGTTCCAGTACACATAATGCTCCACTGAATTTAAGGTATTCCCTTTGTGAGTGACCTTAACGGATGTGGGGTGTTACATTTGGTATCAAAGCAGAAGGTTACCAGACTTGGCAAAAGCTTTTAAAAACCTTCTAAAATTATTTTCAAAACGTTTACAAAGAAGCATTTTTATAAAGAAAAGTTTTGTTTTACGAAAGGCATATTCCCCAAAGCCATATGCACAATCTTTTGATTCACTCCTTGAGTCTCTTCTCTCTTTCTTTTTCACCATCGTTTGTAGGTAGGCGACACATGTCGGAGGGCAAACTAGTCTCCAACCTCCATCTGTGGCCGTAGTAGTTTTACTTGCGACTAATCTTATTTCAAGCTTTGTAGGGTTGTCGTGCGATGGAAGTAGCTTTCGAGAAACCTTTCAACAAGCTATACAAGGATAGTAGGAACGATGATAAAGAACACAAGTCTAAGGATGAGAAACTTGTTGATATGGTTTAATCAACGAAGAGGAAAAAAAGTGAAAGGAAAGAGGCCAAGTGAAAGAATAATAACCCATGACAAGAGAGAATATCTTTAGTAT
The DNA here is from genome assembly GCA_030737875.1 of Allium sativum. Taxonomy (NCBI): domain Eukaryota; kingdom Viridiplantae; phylum Streptophyta; class Magnoliopsida; order Asparagales; family Amaryllidaceae; genus Allium; species Allium sativum. The sequence continues at coordinate 140,997,344 of CM060914.1, read as the reverse complement.
GGTAAAAAGGGACATGTAATTAAGTATTATAGGACAAGGACAAGGGCAAAGAACAAGATCGTCGAGAGGGCAATTGTATGCTCTCACTACTAGCGTACCTAAGAGAGGTGGTAACGTTTCTGTTAAAGGCTTAGCTTTTCTTTTCTATCATTTTGTTATAACTTTGTTTTTGTACATCGCATCCTTTTAATTCTACTTCGATAGTTGAGTCTCTGCACCTTAGTACTAGCGTAGTAGAGGACCCCATTTTATTCTCAAATCCTGTTAGGGAATTGGCTCATTTATTCATGACTTGTTTGGATTTGGGAATGTCTACGCTAAGTGTTAAGCTTAGAAGTAATGCTTATGTTTTTTTGTGCTATGGGTTGATTCTAGGGACGGAGTGGTTATCCAGTAATGGTGCCATTCTTGAGTATGAAAAGATGGTAGTTAGATTCTTGACTTGCCTTGGTAATTCCCTCGAAGTCTAGTGTAACCCTTAGGGTTCTGCCATGATTAGTTACCTAGAATCTCTTGATACATTTATTGAACCGCTCGAGTAATGTTCACCACTAAGGCGAATGGTTCATTTCGCTTATGCATGAGTCATAGAAAATCATCTTAATAAGTACATTTGGCAACATGGTTGGCATTTGTTTGTTTTAAAGAGATAGTTCTTCTACGTGGAATACCATATAATAAGTAAACGAGATCCAGGATTCACTAGTGAATTTTGGAGACCTTGCATGAAACCATGAGTACGCAGTTATGTTGAGCCGAGTATACTGGAAAAAGAATAAATGAAAGTGGAACGAGAGGCGACAGTGAAATGAGTTCCAACTCATATTTTGGAAACAAGAATTAAGAAGCTACGAAATTGTAAAGTTAAAAATGGCCAAAGCACAATGGAGTTAAGTTCAAGGAAATGCGGCTTAGAAGATTGAAGGCTAGATATGCACATTATATCTCTTTATAAGAGTATATCCTTGATCTCTCTTTTCTTCTAGAGCTTACTTGCATACTATCTTTTAAGTATATCCTCTCGGTCCTACTCTCAATCCTATTTCTGTTGCAAACCCCATAGGGAGTATGAATTATCTGTTAGTAATACATGTTGGGGCTTGAGGGTGTCCGTTGGGTTGAGTAATTCTTTGGGTGTCAGCCTGATGTTGATTTCGGTCTTCGGGCTGGTGCTTAGGGAGTTCTTCTCCTAATCAGTATATATGTGACATAGATTTCCAGTTTTGACATTGCCTAACGGGCACAAAGTTTTTACTTTCTTCTATCGTTCGACTATATCTTTAGGTAGGAACAATTGGGTGTAAACATGTGTTTGAGACATGTTATGATTGATGGTTGCAAATGGTTGCAAGTGGTCGCAAGTGGTTGCTCGTGGTTGCATAACACACATTAGGCACTAGATCGTCTCAGACACATTTTCATATTTCATATGCACAAGTGTTTATACGTGTTTATGGATGAAATTTAATGTATTATCATGTGAATGTTGCATATGGATGGATGTTTGTGCACACATATAGTGTTTATGTGACTAGGACTATTTGCATACATGTTGGATTCATGGCACTTAACATATTTTACATTAGGAAGATCAATCAGGCCTAATCATTTGCATTAGATAAGGAACATATACACACACTTTCTGCATATATTCATACATCATTAGAAATCTCTTAAGGACAATGGATACGTGTGATTGATGATTGAGTAAATGGATGATTGGATGGTAGGACACATTCTTCTTAACTTGAAGATTTCAGGGACGAAATCCTTTAAGGAGGGGAGAATGTAACAACCCGAATTTTAATATTATGTTAAAACTTGAAATCAAGGTATAATTAAATTTTAAAATGAGAATCATGGGAAACGGGTTATGCCATTGCGTTCGTCTCGGAATTCTACATGAAATAGAGTCCGAGTTTTCGAAAATCGGAGTCCGGATGAAGAAGTTATGGCCTGTAGAAGATTCAGCAAATTTTAGGCAGCACAGGACCAAGTAGGTCGACCTGGGGGTCGACCTGGGGACCAGGTCGAACACGTGGTCGACCTTAGGGTCGACCTACCGCCCCCCCTAGGTCGACCATATGGTCGACCTCCCCTCTTACAGGTTGACCTGGTCGGCCTGTTTTGACCTAGAACCCATTTTTCAAGCCTAAGACGTGTTTTGATGGTCCGGATTGATTCTAGGGTTAATCTAAAGGCCCTAAATGGTTCCTACACCTATAAATACACCGTAAGGCCTAACCTATAACAAATCATTCTTACATCAAAATTCTGTTTAAATCCCTCTTGATCATGGTCGCTGCCTCTAATAAATTTCCTAAGCTTTTATACACAATCCAATTCAAAGATTAAGACTTCTACAACGATTCAAGACAATAAATCAACAACGCTGCAATGTTTCTACAACAAATTCAGTTCTTAATTTTCTAGCCATGCTCTGCAAGTTCAAGTTACTTTTAGATTTAAATATTTAATTATGGTATGGCCATGGAATAAAGTGGAATTGGATTTAAGTATGTTTATCGATTCTAATCTATTTCTGTTGCTCCTTGAATCTTGACTTTGGAGACTTGTCTATCTTCATGATCATGTCAAGTTTATGATCTATTCAGTAGTTTTCTTGATTCATAATAATGTTATCATCAAGCTGTAATCTTTATGCCTATCATGATGATTTATGTTGTTTTCTCTTTGATCTTGTTCTTATTGCAACTTCTACCTCCCCCTATTTATTTTCTTTTGATGAACCTAGGTCAATTTCAGACATAGGCCTAAACTAAGATATACGTGCGATGGTATACGGGGGAAATATTGGAATATTGCCTAGTGGAATATATGTGTTTGGCGGAATTGAAGGCATAATATGAAAATTGGATGTTTGGGGATAATTTACCATTAACATGAAACTAGATATTTGGGTATTGTCATTATAATGGTAATTGCAAGAATGGGGATTGGCATATATAATTTGACATGGATCTTGATATATATAATTTGATATGGATCTTGATATATCTATATATATATAATTGGACATGGATCTTGACATATGTAATTTGGCTAGAACTTGTTATGAGTAAATTGGTGTAAACGTAGTATACATGTAATTTTGGGTATAAAACTTGATCTATGTAAATTGGGCATAGCTTTGTAAACATGTAAATCGTGAATCTTGACATACGTAAAGTGGAATGAAACTTGGTATATGTGTAAATTGGAATAAAATTGGAATACATGTAAAACGGCATGAATTGAACATATGTGAATTGGGTATGAATTGGGCATATGTAAAATTGACATGTAATCTAGAACTTGGGCATATGTTAATTATGTAAAATTTGGAGTAGAAACATATATGATAATTTATGACTTGGAGAAAATTCAATATAAACGCGCCTAAGTTGGGTTTTGGGTAGTTGGCTTGTATTGTAAATAAAAGGCTGTAACTTGGCATAACTTCGTAGTGAATTATGATAATAATTTGGGAATACGTTTTGGGGGAAAAAACGTGAATTATGAACTTGGAAAATGGGCCATAACATTAAATTGTTATCACACTTACATATAGATAACAAATATGCAAATTTAGAAAATATGAAATGCTTAACCCGAGGTTGGATTGATTTGTGATGTAAACCTGCCCGGACTCGCTCGGTTGTCCAGTAATTACAACAATACCTATCCAATGTGGGAGGTTAAGGCATTGATCCCAGTAAGGACCCGAGGTTAGACTGAGTTGCGGTGTAAACCTGCCCGGAGCCGATTGGCTGTCCAGTAACCGCAACAATACCCGTCTAATGTGAGTGGTTGGTGCTTTAATGAATAAGTTAAAGCTAAGTCATGATTTGGTAGGGTTAAGTCACGAAACACTTGAATATACTTAACCAATTTGACACGATGATTTGTTAGGGTTAAGTCATGAACCGCTTGAATATACTTAACCAATTTGACATGATGATTTGGTAGGGTTAAGTCACGAACCGCTTGAATATACTTAACCAATTTGACACGATGATTTGTTAGGGTTAAGTCATGAACCACTTGAATATACATAACTAATTTGACACGATGATTTGTTAGGGTTAAGTCATGAACCGCTTGTATATACTTGACCAACTTGACACATGATTCGTAGGGCTAAGTCATAAACTTGAACGACAACACTTAGCCAATTTGACATGACACGTAGGCGGGTTAAGTCACGAACTTGAATGACAACACTTAACCAACTTGACATGCTGGACTGATAAGGGTTAAGTCACGAATTTAAATGACAACACTTAACCTATTAGACAGAAACCCTAGTTACGCGGTCCATTTCAGCAGTAACCCGCTTAGATGTATCACAATACCCTGCGACTAGGCAGGGTGGGGCACGATTACTGGGCTGATTGTAAGCGACCAGAACGACGACTGAGTTATTGCGCCATTGTAGGTTCAGGCGGACTATGGTCGTGCACGTAGTCCGGAGTTGAAAAAGCAGGCATTGGGCACTAGTAGGTTTACACTGTGCGTGCTTGATTCGTGTCGGTGGTTGGCACCCTAGGGCTTGATACACCCTATGGTGGTCCTAGCACAGGTAACTACATTCGTGATAGGGCCGTATGACACAGACACACGAATGAGCTAGGACTTGTAGGGAGCCGATCGATTGATAGATCGTTTCGTGGGACCAAGTAATGTGTCATTTCATGACATTGGGCAAGGGATCATTTTATAGTCAACACATGACGCGGTTGGGGTACTAGTACGGGTGGTGCAGAGCAAATAGATATAATAAAAATATTTTAATGGTGAAGCAGAGAAATCTTGCGATCTTGCGAAATTATACTTAGTTCATCTTGAATGGGAATCTCGCAATGTTATACAAGACAAAAGTCATATGATGTTATTTTTAGTTATCGTGCCTGTAGCTTATCTTGTCATCATGCTTATGTTTATTTTCAGTTTATTCATGCAACGTTATCTTTACCTACTTTTATGCTGAAAGTCACTAGGACTTACTCAGTCTGTATGACTGACTCGTTTTGTTTCGCCTCTTTTTCTTCCGTTCCCCCTAGGTTCGCAGGTAATACAACTTAGTTCGGATCATACCCAGCTCCAAGGCTCAGCTTGGATTTCCCTTGGCTATGGCTTGCTTTGCTTTACTGGAGAATATCACAATTTATTTTTATGCTTCTTTGTTTTTGAGCAAGACAAATATTTTAGCTAATTGGGTATTGGAAGTTGATGGGCTTTTATTGTAAACAATTATATTTAATAAATGACTTGAAGTACTTCCACTTTACTTTCCAATGTTTTATATATGTCTATCTTGTAATATTTTTGTTCCAGTACCCATAATGCTCCACTGAAGTTAAGGCATTCCCTTTGTGAGTGACCTTAACGGATGTAGGGTGTTATAGTATTCGCACTTAAGACTTGGCGCCATTATTTGCTCGGACAAAAATTTGAGTTGTACACTGATCATAAATCTCTCAAGTAAATGTTCTCGCAAAGGATCTTAATTTAAGGGCAACAAAGGTGGATAGAGTTCCTAGCATCTTATGACTTTGAGATTGCTTGTACCCTTGACAAGTGTAATGTGGTGGCAGATGCACTGAGTAGGAAGAGGATGGCCCTAAGTCCTCTGTATGTGGAGAGGAAAATCTTGGAGTTTATATCGACTTTTGACTTTAGACCCTCCACCGAGTTTTTTCCTGGCTTATTAGAATCACTGGAGGTGTGGCCTACTCTTATGGATCAGATAGGAGCTTCGCAGAGAGAGGATCCACAGATTTCAGACATCATGGATAGGCTTAGTAGAGGGGAGACTTATAGTCACCTCAATAGATATTCCATAGACAATAGTCGGTGGTTGCGACAAGATGGAAGGCTTTGTGTTCCCCAAATTAGGAGTTTGTTGGTGACAGTCCTAGAGTAAGCCCATCATTCTAAGATAATTATTCATCCATGCAGTGATAAGATGTACAGAGACATGAATAGGGTTTTCTTTTGGGCTGGGATAAAGAAAGATGTGGCAAAGTTTGTTTCACAATGTTAGATTTGCCAACATGTCAAGGCTGAACAAAAGAAGCCTAGTGGTTTACTTCATCCTCTAGAGGTCCCATAGTGGAAGTGGGAGAGCGTCTCTATGAATTTCATTGATGGCTTGCCTCGATCAAGGAAAGGCAACACCAGTATTTGGGTTGTAGTACACAGACTTACTAAGAGCGCTCATTTCAACCTAGTTAAGAGTAAGAAGACGGCGACATGGTTGGAAGTAGTTTACGTTCTTTAGATAGTCCGTCTTTGTGGAGTACCTTACAGTATCGTGTCCATCTTTGTGGAGTACCTTCTAGTATCATAAGTGATTGTGACCCCATTTTCACCAGTAAATTTTGGAGGAGCTTGCAAGAAGCATTAGGTACACAGTTATGTTTGAGCACCGCTTATCACCCTAAGACTGATGGACAAACAGAAAGAGTGAACAGAGTTCTAAAGGATCTTTTAAGGCTGTGTATCATAGACATCGTAGGGACTTGGGAAGAGCATCTTCCTTTAGTAGAGTTAGCCTACAACAAATGTTATCAAGCTAGTATTGGCATGGCACCCTTCGAAGCATTGTACGGACGACCCTATAGATCACCAACTTGTTGGTGAGAGTCTACAGAAAGACTTCTACTTAGACCAGATATGGTTATAGAAACTTCTGAAAAGATTGATCTCATTGTATGGCGAATAAAGACAGCTTAGGATAGTCAGAAGTCATACACAGACAATAAAAGGACTGCATTGAGTTTGAGGTGGGAGACATGGTTTTCATCAAGGTATCACCTTTGAGGAATGTGGTTCGCTTCGGATATGTAGGGAAATTGGCACCAAGATTTTTTGACCTATTTCCCATAATAGACATGATTGGTCAAATGGCCTATAGAGTAAAGCTACCAGAGAGGCTACGTGGAGTTCATAATGTTTTCAACGTTTCTCATTTACATAAGTGCTTACATGATACCGAAGAAGTAGTAGAGCTGATTATACTTGAGGAAGTAGAGGTGGAATGGGAGGCGACAGTTAGGGGAGTTCGTACCCGCATTCTTGGATCATAATTTAAGAAGCTACACAACCGAAAAGTCAAGTTGATGAAAGTTCAGTGGGGAGATAACCTAGAGAATGCAACATGGGAGACTGAAGACAAGATTCGCGCTTCATACCCTTTCCTTTTCAAGGGTATGTTCTTAACTTCCTTTGCAAACCTTTTATTCATGCTTGTTTCTATCATTTAAGTATATCCTATCGATAGAATCTTCGACCTTTAGGTAGGAATCCCATGAATGTAAATATGTGTTTAAGACACGTTATGCTTAATGGATACAAGTGGATGTAAGTGTTTGCTACTGATTGCTCGTGGATGCATATACACACGCATTAGGCACTAGATCGGCTCAACCACTCTCATACTACATAAGGATGTGTGTGCATTTTTCACTTATAATGGATGAAAGTAGGTGAATCATCATATGGATCTTGCATTTGGACGGAAGATTGTGCATACATATAGAACATACACATTATAATAGGATTATTTTCATACATGATGTATTCATGGCACTAACATACATTGCATTAAGGAGCTCAACTGAATCAGTAGACATCCTAATCTTTCGCAATAGTATAAGAACATATACACACATTTTTGCATATGTTCATAAGCACTAGAAATTTTTAAGGACATTTGATGCATGTGATTGTTGGATGATTATTTGGGTGATGGATGTTAGATATACATTCTTCTTAACTTAGAGATTTCGGGGACGAAATCCTTTGAGTAGGAGAGAATTTAACACACCGTAATTTTAACAACACTAAAGATGGTAAATTAAAGAATACTTAATTAAATATTCAAAATTAAGTGAAATAGAATACGCCATTGCGTTTATCTCGGAATTCTGCTTGAGATAGTCTCTGAGTTTGCGTAAAACGCACATCATATGAAGATGATATTAAGGTTTGAAATCTGCACATATATAAGATAATTATATATATATATATAATCATTTCAAAAATAAAAAAATCAGTCCGAAAGCCGAAGGCGGGACTATGCGGGAACCAGGCCCGTTGGGGGTCGACCCCTGCCTTAGGGGTGTTGACCTATGGGTCGACACCATAAGGGGGTGTCGACATCCTGGTTGACAACCCCAGATCCGAGCCTGGTTCATTTCTGTGTATATGGACTTGTTTTCTGACCAGATTTGCAGACCCTATGCTATAAATAGGACCCCATTCTCATTGTTTTATTCACACAAAAAAATGGAGAACTAGACGATGCCTATGCCCAGATTAAATCAAGTCTTCTCTTCTTCAACAATCAAATTATTCGAGTTTAGAGATCTGTGATTCAACATTTCAGTTACTCTTCTATTTCTTAGAGCCTATCACAGTGAGTCTACATTATTTTTAGATATAAATACTTAAAAGTTAATCTTGACATGACTATAATTCATATCTAAGCATGTGACTATTTGAATCATATAAGATCTGCTATAACCTGTGTATCTAAATTATTCTAACATGGCTATGAACTAGATCTAAGCCTATACCTATTGAATCATGACAGATCTACCATTATTTGTAGATCTAATTTACTGTTTAGATCTCATCATGCCCATCCCTATAATGTTAATGGTTAAACCATTGTTATTGTCATAACAGATCTATTGTTAGTTGGATATCTAATTCATTGTTTAGATCTCATCATGCCTATTTATGATATTAGAATCAGCCCAGTTATCAAATGTTCATCAGATATGTTCCTTTATGCCTATCTTATCATTATGCCCAACTTTGTCACTGTTAGTTGTCAAGCCTATTTTACCATCATATGTCAATCCTATTATTGTGATTATTTCCGTCCTCTTCCCTACTTCTTTTCCCTTTTTATTTTTATAACCAGTGTGACACCCCACGTCTGTTAATGTCACTCACTAAGGGAATGCATTAAGTTTTGTGAAGCGTTATAGGTAAATAAGAACATAATAGCACAAGAGAGACATGTAAAATAGCAAAAAAATTAAAAAATTTATTTAAATCAAAACATCATGGTCACAAATACTAAGTTTACACCATAAGTAATAAATTACATTAATAATCTGTCTTGCCAAAAATATCAGAGTAAAAAAGCATAAAACCATATTTCTCTATGAAGCCATAAGAGAGTTGACCAGAAGTCAAAGCGATACATCTATATCTAAAATCCAAGCTAAGCTTAAAGAATCTAAATAAACTCTAAGCAATTCCACCCTGATAACCTGGGAGGAACGTATGAGAGAGAAGAGGAAACAAAAAGAGTCAGACATAAAGTCTGGCGTGTCCAGTTACTTTTAAATATAAATGAATAAAAGTATCATGGAAGGTATATAAAACTGGAAGAACAAGATAACAGTAACAATAACAAGTGTGAACTGAGCAGGATAAGATATATAGGATACATTGTGCTTCTTAAATACATTTCTTTTCACCGCGCAGATACTAGTACATCAACTGTAGAATGATCCCTACTAATACTGTTCCATTACATTTTCTTAATTATAAGGTTACTTGGGTTAATAGCACTCAAGACTTATACACGCATCGTACCCATTTACTTTCCCATGGATTCACCTAATACAATACATCTAGCTATCTCTCAATATCCTCTCAATATTAAGATTCACCCCATGGTACCCCACTTGCACGGTCTCCATCGTAATGAACGCAATCCCTCATCCTACGCTGGAGTGACGTACGGGTCTCTGTATTAAATGTTACGCTCGCATATATCTATCATTACTATGCTACGTAAGCGTATGGACTGCCACCATCGATCGAATCAGATTCCTTATAGGAATAATCCCCTCTAGTCTACGATACAACACCCAGAGCAGATAGGCATGTATATAGACTATCCCACGTATGTACTGTAATTGTAGCTTGATGCCACAATTGCACGTCCTCTAATGTGCACCGAGTTCCGCGGCAGGGCGATACAAGAAACACAGAACTCGCCCGGGAGCTCTTCCATGTCTGTACAGGCCCGTCTTTAAAGAGCCTCTATATACAGATATTCCTAGGGTCTGGTTTCGTGGTGGCTATGGCCCCACCTTTTCCCCTCCCTCAACTAGTAAAGACTACAGAGCTAAGCGACCGCCCCTAATAACAACCAATTTAAACATTCATGTGGCGTCTACTCTCAACCCCATACCTCGATAGTGAAAGGTGAAATGATATATTGGGTTTAGCTCTAGTCATTTCGCATCCTGCTGGTTGTCGATGACGGATATCTGACGGTCTACTATCCTTGATGGTCGTGACCCTCTTTACATCCTCATGAGGAAATAGTCGAATCACCCTGGTGTCACCTTGTCACAACATTCTAAATGTATAGCTACATCTGCAGTCAAGGTCCACCCAACTAGTAGTTATGCGCAGACCCAACCTCTGCGAGTATAGCCTAAGACATCTGTCGCCGCATAGAGGACTGCTAGGAGCACCTTACATACTTCAGGAAGTCACATGCTTCCCATTCCCACTCCTTTGGAGCCGTCATAACAATCAGATGAATGTGCGATCCCCTCATGTCTTATAACACCTCGATGATCTACCCCATTGGGTTATTCACCCCAAACGTACGGACTAGTCCACACGCTTTTCTTTCATATGTTGTCAGACCCTATGTCTAAACATTCTTTTACGCGCTTGCCTTACCTCACCAAGTTCCCATTTAACTTAGTTATTTCCCATCCATATTGAATTTCTATTCCAATTTACCAAGTTTCTCTTGCTTATTAATTTCAATCATATAACTTAGTCCATTTAAGTTTACTAATAAGCCCACAACATGTTGTTATCTATATTGTGGCCCAAGGTCTGTAAACTACAATATATTTTATATTCTTGCTTGGGTACATCATTACAATAACATGTTATCCTTAATACATTCTTAAATTTATCTCAATTCACATGTTTCCTAATTAACATGTCACTTACCATTTATGGTTAAATATAACTTATTTATGTTACAAGGTTTCATCATTCTTTCTCATTTAATCATAAATTCAATTTACACCGTCACTACAACTTATCGTTGTTTACTTAGCATATTATTATGCATATCTAATTCTATCATTTCTACAAGTTATGCTTACCTTACAAGGGTGTCTTTAATTACATAACTTTATTATATTTTCCACCGGTTATGTATATCACTAGGTGTCTTTAATTACATAACCTTATTGGGTTAAGTTCGCGCGTCTCTATGTAAATATTACCCACCCCCTTTATTTTACTTAACCCACCCCCTACCCTTTCAATTTTACTTAACCCTAACTCAAGTTAATAATCATACAATCCTTATGCATTAAATTAGGTTAAGTAGTCCAATTCATTAACATGTCCAATTATGGTTACAATGGGCTAGATGTCCCACATTAGGCCCACAATGTGTGGATGTTGGATATGCCGGTCGGGTCCGGGCAGTCTTATTCCACAATTGAGTCTAACCTCGTGTCTTAGCCCAATTCGTATTTGCACACTTAGACCTCTCACATTAGGTTCAACATTAGTGGCTGCTGGATATGCCGGTCGGGTCCGGGAAGACTTCCACCACTAATGCAACCTAACCTCGTGTCAAAAGTGCAATTACAGTTCCAAACTATAATTAATAGACATCTAATTTTTATCCAAATAATTCTACCTATGCCTTTATAGGTGTTCATGCCTCTTTTCCCCATATTTAATTATATGCCCAATTCATTATTCAAGTTATAAACTTTTATGCCCCTTTTTAGTTCATCTTTTAATTATGCACCATATGCTCCTTTTTCCCATGTCATAAATCAAGTCATATATATATATATATATATATACATGTTATGCACAAACACAAACGCACATATTTTCCAATTTATGCCAAAAATTTATATTCACATATGTTCCAATTTATGTCCTAAATGAATATTTAGATATGTCCCATTTTATACCCAATTCCATATTTACATATATTCCAGTGTGTGCCTAAATTCATATTATCCAACAAGACATATGTCCCCAAAATCCATATTGGTATATTTCCAAATTTATCCCCAAATTTAGATCCATATTTTCCAATACCAATTATGCCCCCAAATTATGTTTTTCCTAGTCATTCCCAATTTTGCATGTTCGCATTTTTCAACGTTAGGCCTAGGCTCAAAGTTAGCCTGGCTATATAAAGACAAAAGGGAAAAAGAGGGAGAGAAGAGAATTGAGAACAGGCATAATAATGAATCAATAACAAACTGATAGAAATAGGCATAAACCGAATAGGCGTATTATGACAAGATTTAGCATGGTGGCGGTATGAACATATAAAAGCAGATCTGATAGTTATGTCATAATATAACTGATTAGGCACCGATTCAAGATCCAATTTTTATATACGTATCACAATTAATTTATAAATATTCAGGTCTAAAAATAACATGAACTAACAGTGAATAGATCTAAGGAAATGCATCCAATTTACTACTAAGAACATGTCGAACAAGTTGTTGTAGCCACCCCTGAATTTATTGTAGCAATCTTGGAATATGTATAATCTTCTTTGAATTGATTTAGAACAAGAAAAGCCATTTTAATTTTCGTTGCAGTAGAGCTTCGCCATCACCATTATTTTTAAATGAATAAAACCTAGGTCTAGGGTCCTTTATATAGCCTAGGGTTCATGAATCTAGCTCCAAATTCGTCCAGGTTCAGAAAAGAATTTCCAGAGCCACGGGTGGGTCGACCCCTCAGTCAAAACCCCTTCATGGGTGTCGACCCCTAGGTTGACCCCTGGGTCGACCCCTAGGTTGACCCCTGGGTCGACCCCCATGATCCTGAGTTGACCCAGCCGGTCTTGGCTCGACCTGAAACGGTCGGCCCTTCCTTGATTTGCATGCTAGATTTATGGTTTTGCTGATTTTTTGAATATTTTTGAATTTATATGTATATATATCTTCTTATATGAATACAAACTTCAAACCTTAATAACTTCCTCATACGTTGTCTGATTTACGCAAACCAAATGTCTTTCTTAACCAGAATTTCGAGACAGATGCAATGGCGTAGTCAATATTTAACTAAGTTTTCCTTGAATTCATTATCAATAGTGTATTTCAACTAATTATTCTTTAATTCATCATCTTTAGTATCGTTAAAATTTCGGGGTGTTACATTCTCCGCGACTCAAAGAATTTTGTCCCCAATATCTCTAAGTTAAGAAGATCGTATATCCTAACATCCAATAATCATTCATTCATTTAGTAATCACAGGTATCCATTGTCCTTAAGGAATTTTTAATGCTTTTATGAACATATGTAATACCGTGTGTATATGTCCATAAACTAATGCGAAAGATCAAGCGGTCTACTGATTCAATTGACCTCCTTAATGCAATGTATGTTTGTGCCATGCAAACAAAATGCATGAAAATCATCCTAGTATAACAAGTATGCTCTATATGTGTGTACAATCATCCATCCAAATGCAACATCAATGCAATGATACACCCATTTTCATCTATAAAATTTAAAATGTACACACATCAATATGCAAAATGTAAATTATTTAGCCGATCTAGTGCCTATTGTGTGTGTACATGCATCCACGAGCAATCACTAGCAACCACTTGCATCCATCAAACATAACATGTCTCAAACACATGTTTACATTCATTAGTTTTCTACCTAAAGACTCGATCGATAGGAGATACTCAAACAATAGATACAAGTAGTAATTCGAAGCTTGGAAAAGAAGTTAAGAACATATTTTCGAAAAGGAAAGGATATGAAGTGTGAATCTTGTCTTCAGCCTCCCAAGTAGCGTATTCGCGGTCCTCTCCCCTTTGCACTTTTACTAGCTTCCCTTCTTGGCTGCACAATTTCTTATCCTCTGATCCAAGTATGCAAGTCGGAACTCGTCCAATCATTGCTTCTTTCTCTACTTTCATTTCCTCTCGCAAGTTTGGCTCCACTGCCATGAACTCTATACATTTTATCGCTGCTTGGATGAATAGTCATCTTAGAATGATGGGCTTCCTCAAGGACTATCTTCAATATATTTCCCATCCCGATATGATTAACCTCTCAAACCTCTTCTCAAGTAGCTCCTATAGTTGCTTATCAAGTTCCCTCTTTTCTTTTAGGAGTCACATGTCGCAAACCATCGATAGATATATCAAGATGTAACACCCCGTAGGTTGAATAACTTGTTTTGATATAAATCAGGGCAGAATTAAATTTTAAAATCTAAATCAGGGGAAACGGGCTATGCCATTGCGTTCGTCTCGGAAAAGTACGCGAAATAGAGTCCGAGCTTTCGAAAATCGGAGTCCGTATGACCCAGTTAAGGCCCGAAGAAGTTTTTGGAATATTCAAAACAGATTTCAGAAGAGGCGGGAAAATTCCCGCCAGACAGAGGGAGTCGACAATAGGGTCGACATGGGCGTCGACCCCCCCGCCAAGGGGTTGACCCAGGGGTCGACCCATGTGTCGACCCAGGGGTCGACCCCCCTGTCGGCCAGTATGGCCTGGGTGCAATCTGAGGGGGTTTGGGCTGTGTTTTGGGGCTTGTAACGAAATCTGATGGCTCTAACCTAATCTACGGTTAATCTAAGGGCCTAAACTACATCCTAATTCTATAAATACACCCTAAGACTACCCTAATTCATACTAAAAATGGATACAACGTCGTTATGCCGTCAAAATGCAACTTGGAGGTAGCCACCACAATTTAGAGAGGAAGTTAGCTTCTCAAATCAACTCCTAATCAACTCTAGCAACTAAATTTTCTTCATAGGAGTGCTAATCAACAAGTTGTGAGTACTATAGCCTTAATGACCAGTTGTTGAAATGATTATGATAGGATATAATGAGGTTATGGCTATGAATGTGGATCAATGCAAGTTATGTTATCATATTCTATGTGTTCATGATGTTGGTTATGCAAGTTTGATGTTAGTTATGCAAGTTGAGTGTAATCTATGCTATGTGTTCATGATGCTAGTGATGCAAATCACTATGATAAACATTGATCCATTATGACACCATGTTATGCAAGTTTGGTGTTTGATTATATGCAAGTTCATATATAACATGTTATGCAAGTTTGGTGTTTGATTATATGCAAGTTCATATTTAACATGTTATGCAAGTTTGGTGTTTGATTATATGCAAGTTCATATATAATATGTTATGCAAGTTTGGTGTTTGATTATATGAATGTTCATATATAACATGTTATGCAAGTTTGGTGTTTGATTATATGCAAGTTCATATATAACATGTTATGCAAGTTTGGTGTTGGATTATATGCAAGTCCATATATGACATGTTATGCAAGTTTGGTGGTTGATTATATGCAAGTAACATGTGCAAGTTTACACCTTTGTATGATATGCATACATATGCAAGTTAACCCCTTTGTATGTCATACATACATATGCAAGTTTACCCCTTTGTATGACATAAGTAACTTATGCAAGTTACCCTCTTTATGACATATGTGATTCATGCAAGTTTGGGTTGATTATTTATGCTAGTTGGGTTTGATGCTATTGTCATATATGCATGTTGACACCTTTAAAACCCATGTTGATGCTAATGTTATGCAAGTTGAACCCATTGTATTTGTGATGAATCTTCCCTTTTAAGTATGTCATGTTAGCGAATTACGTGGGGAACGATGGGGTTAATATTCATGTTAATGAAATGGTGCGAAGTTGGTATGATTATGCATACCATAAAGTGGATGGACATAATTGAGTCAATTATGTACATCGTTAAATTTGTAATTAATTAGGGATAATTAATACAAATTATGAGGGTGATTAATTAGGTGTAATTAATCGACTAAGACACAAGGTTGGACCCTTTTTGTAGCATAAGACTGCCCGGACCCGACCGGCAAATCCAGCGGCTACAAATGGTTGGCCTAATGTGAGAGGTCTTAGGCATGAAATAAATACGTGACAAGTGTAAAGACACGAGGTTAGACTCGGTTATGGCGTAAGGCTGCCCGGACCCGACCGGCAAATCCAGCTGCCATAAAAGATAGTCTAATGTGAGAGGTCTTTACAAAGGTTACGGTCTTAATCAATTAAGAAACAATTAACCATATTAGCATGTAGAGGGACATGAGGGGTTAAGTGGGTGCCTTGGGTGGCATGTGGAAAAATCTAGTGGTTGCCTTGGGTGGCAATAGAAAATACGATTAGAATACTTAACCAAAGTGGAACATGTAATTAAACATGATTAAAGGGTTAAGTAAGTGCCTTGGGTGGCACGTGGAAATCAAGTAAGTGCCTTGGGTGGCATGTGGAAATCTAGTGGGTGCCTTGAGTGGCAATTGAAATATGATTCGATGACTTAACCAAACTTTGAACATATAAGTGGACATGATTATTAAAAAAGGTTAAGTGGGATACACTAGAAGGGACAAGCTTAGGTGGGTAGCTTGTGGGGGCCCATTTCAACCAGTAACCCATATGTATCTTATTGGGCTCGACCCATGTCGAGGACGGGACACGCGTACTGGGCTTGATTATAAGAGGCCAAAACGGTTTAGCGGTGGCAACGCAAGTCCAATGGGTTTCATATGCGTGTGTGGACCCGGGCTGGTAGGTAAGACGTTGTTGCATCGTGTAGGTATAAGCCGTGCACCGTTGGTTGTATCGGGTTGCCACTTTGGGGAGTGATACACCCCACTGTGGGGCCAGCACGGGTATCTACGTTAGGGAGCCGATCGAATGGGAGTAGTGGGTACACCTAGTGGAGATAGGGGCAGACGGCACCTATGTAGTCAGCTAGGGGTACAAGAGACTACTATTAAGATTACTAAGCACACTTAGTGGGATCAATCTTTAAGTGTAGGAATTACCCTTGGGTGGGTAGATCTGGTGTGGTGCAGTGTAGTATTTATCCTTGGGTGGATATGTGCGTCTTTACAGTTATCTTAGTTCATCCTAAGTCTAGTTGGCTGCGTAGCGTAGTCATTTATCCCCAGTTGTACCATACCAGGTTTATATCATACCCTAATTACTTTAATGATTGTATTGTTAAGGTTATAGGACTCGCTCAGGCTTATGTCTGACCCCGTTGTTTTTATCTTTTTCCCAACCCTCAGGTTCTTAGAGTGGGCCTAATGCTAGTGGACTTTGATCAGATCGCTTTATCTGTCTTTTGGAGCTTGGACCATTGATGTAAAGCTCAACTTATCTTCTCTTTTATGGCTATTAGTTTATGTAGTGGGATTATGTACTTTTGTTTTATCAAGATGGATATTATGTACTTGACTCTTGTTTATGGTTTTGTGATGTAACCAAACATGTTTTACTTTCCGCTGCAATGAAATGATGTTTTAAATTCTCAAGTATTACTTATATCTGTCTTGTTGTAATTTTTCCGTTCTATATTCACTTAAGATACTCCACCGATGCTATGTCATTCCCTTAGTGAGTGACCGTTGCGGGTGTGGGGTGTTACACAAGAGGTTCTAGGAGTCTATGCATGACAGACCCTTTTGGGGTCATAAGAAATCTCGAGAGTCTTTTTATGGCAAGTCAGAAGTCTAACGACCCTCCTCTCACAATCTAGAATGGCTCCATATTTGGTTAACCCATCCATTCTAGAATCAATTCGTATCTTATGAAATCAAGAGCATATGCGTCATAACCAAACTTGATGCTTAACACAGAGATTCTTAAACCCCGACAAATACTCAATAAATGATTCATAAATCTAATGGGTTTGAGGCACTAACGGGATTCAAAACCATACTAGTATCTAGGTGTAGAGACTCAGCTAAAGGATCAGATATAAAAGAATGCGAAGCGCCAGGAAAAGAATCCTAATACGATGATCATAAATAGAAATCAATCCTTCAATGGAAACTTTCCTACCCTTATCCTGTCCACCAACTATGAGAAAATTAGCTTGCCCCCTAGAAGTTCCTGCCCTCTAGCCTTGTCTTTATCTCTTTGGGCACTCCTTAATGAGGTGTCTTGCCTTACTAGAGTGGTAACAAACTCCTTTTCTCTTTCTGTAATCATTTTCCAGATGACCCACCATTTCGAAATTATGGTATTTCCTCTTTTCTTCTTTGGGTTATGCTCCTTAGCCCCAACTCCCTTATTCTCCTTTTTTTCCATCCTTGTGCAACATGCTAACCAATCTCCTGAAACTTGCCTCCATCGCTTGGAAATCCTTACAAGGTTTGAGAGAAAATAAGACGAGGTGAAACCACTGCGGCTAAAGATGGAGGTTGGGCACTTCTTTGCCCTTCGACATGTACCGTAGTTTTAACATGCCGACGGAACTATGCCAAAATAGGGATACCCATTCTCGGATTAAAAAGGAAAAGAAATCAAGAGGAAAATTGAGAAAATATTTATGGCTATAGGAAATATTCTTTTCATAAACAGATTTTTATTTTAAAATACTTCGTTTTCGAAAGTATTTTGAAAACTATTTTCAAAATGCTTTTATCCGATCTTATAACCATATGCTCTGATACCAAATGTGACACCCCACATCCGTTAATGTCACTCACTAAGGGAATGCGTTAAGTTTTGTGAAGCGTTATAGGTAAATAAGAACATAATAGCACAAGACAGACATGTAAAATAGCAGCGGAATTAAAAACTTTATTTAAATAAAAACATCATGGTCCCAAATATTTAGTTTACATCATAAGTAACTAATTACATTAGTAATCTGTTTTGCCAAAAATATCAGAGTACAAAAGCATAAAACCATATTTCTCTGTGAGGCTATAAGAGAGTTGACCAGAAGTCAAAGCGATACATCTATATCCAACATCCAAGCTAACTTAAAGAATCCAAATCAACTCTAAACACTTCCACACTGGGAACTTGGGGGGAACGGAAGAGAGAGAAGAGGAAACAAAAAGGGTTAGACATAAAGTCTGGCGAGTCCAGTTACTTTTAAATATAAATAAATAAAAGTATCATGGCAGGTATATAAAACTGGAAGAACAAGATAACTGTAATAATAACAAGTGTGAACTGAGCAAGATAAGATGAACATGATATATTGCGCTTCTTAAATACATTTCTCTGCACCTCCTAGATACAAGTATATCAGAAGTAGAATGATCCCCACTAATACTGTTCTGTTACATTTTCTTGATTATTAGGTTACTTGGGTTAATAGCACTCAACACTTATACGCGCATCGTACCCATTTACATTCCCATGGATTCACCTAATACGACATACGTAGCTATCTCTCAATATTAACATACACCCCATGGTACCCCACTCGCACGATCCCCAACGTAATGAATGAAGTCCCTCATCCTATGCCGGAGTGACGTACGGGTCTCTATATAAAATGTTATGTTCGCATATATATATCGTTACTATGCTACGTAAGCGTATGGACTGCCACCATTGATCGAATCAGAATCCTTATCGGAATAATGCCCTGTAGTCTACGATACACCACCCAGAGCAGATATGCATATATCTAGACTATCCCACGTATATACTGTAATTGTAGCTCAGTGCCTCAATCGCACGTCCTCTAATGTGCACTGAGTTCCACGACAGGGCGATACAAGAAACACGAAACTCGGCCATGAGCTTTTCCATATCTGTACAGGCCTGTCCTTAAAGAGCCTCTATATACAAATATACCTAGGGTCTGTTTTCATGGTGGCCATGGCCCTACCTCGGCCCATCCCTCAACTAGTAAAGACTACAAAGCTAAGCTACTGCCCCTAATAGCAACCAATCTAAACATCCATGTGGCGTCTACCCTCAACCCCGTACCTTGATAGTGAAAGGCAAAATGATATCTTAGGTTTAGCTCTAGTCTTTTCGCATCCCGCTGGCTATTGATGAAAGATATCCGACGGTCTGCTATCCTTGTTGGTCGTGACCCTCCCTACCTCCTTGTGAGGCAACCATCGAATCACCCTGGTGTCACCTCATCACATCATTCTAACTGCATAGCTACATCTACAGTCAAGGCCCACCCACCTAGTAGTTATGCGCAGACCCAACCTCTGCAAGTACAGCCTAAGACATCTGTCACCGCACAGAGGACTACTAGGAGCACCTTACGTATTTCAGGAAGCCGCGTGCTTCCCCTTCCTATTCCTTTGGAGCCGTCATAACAATTAGATGAATGTACGCTCCCCTCGTGTCTTATAACACCTCGATGATCTACCCCATTGGGTTATTCACCGTCAAACGTACGGACTGGTCCAAGCGCATTTCTTTAATATGTTGTTAGACCCTATGTCTAAACATTCTTTTAC
This sequence comes from Allium sativum, assembly GCA_030737875.1. Lineage (NCBI taxonomy): Eukaryota > Viridiplantae > Streptophyta > Magnoliopsida > Asparagales > Amaryllidaceae > Allium > Allium sativum. The sequence goes on along the minus strand of CM060914.1, from coordinate 140,977,024 downwards.
ACTCTTGCCTTACCTCACTAGGTTCCCATTTAACTTGGTTATTTCTCGTTCATATTGAGTTCCTATTCCAATTTACCAAGTTTATCTTGCTTATTAATTTCAATCATATAGCTTAGTCCAATTAAGTTTATTAATAAGCCCATAACATGTTATTCTCTAGATTGTGGCCCAAGGTTTGTAATCTAAGTTCTATTTTGTATTCTTGCTAGGTTACATCATTACAATAGCATGTTCTCCTTAATATGTTATATATATATATATATATATATATCTCAATTCACATGTTTCCTAATTAACAAGTCACTTACCATTTATGATTAAATATAACTTATTTATTTTACAAGTTTTCCTCATTCTTTCTCATTTAATCGTAAATTCAATTCACACCATTACTACACTTATCATTGTTTACTTAGTAGATTATTATGCATATCTAATTCTATCATTTCTACAAGTTATGCTTACCCTACAAGGGTGTCTTTAATTACATAACTTTATTATATTTTCCACCGGTTATGTATATCACTAGGTTTCTTTAATTACATAACCTTATTGGGTTAAGTTCGTGGGCCTATATGTAAATATTACCCACCCCCTCTAGTTTACTTAACCCACTCACTACCCATCAAATTTTACTTAACCCTAAATCAAGTTCATAATCATAAAATCCTTATGGATTAAATTAGGTTAAGTAGTCCAATTCATTACCATGTCCAATTATGGTTATAATATGCTAGACCTCCCACATTAGGCCTACAACGTGTGGATGCTGAATATGTCGGCCGGGTTCGGGCAGTCTTATTCCATAGTTGGGTCTAACCATGTTTCTTAGCCCGATTTGTATTTACACACTTAGACCTCTCACATTAGGTTCAACATTAGTGGCTGCGGGATATGCCGGTCGGGTCCGGGTAGGCTTCCACCACTAATGCAACCTAACCTCGTGTCATAAGTGCAATTACAATTCCTAAATGTAATTACTACACATTCCATTTTTATCCAAATAATTCTACCTATGACTATATAGGTATTCGTGCCTCTTTTCCTCATATTTAATTATATGCCCAATTCATTATTCAAATTAAAGACTTTTATGCCCCGTTTTAATTCATCTTTTAATTATGCACAATACGCTCCTTTTTCCCTTGTCATAAATCAAGGCATATATATATATATATTATGCACAAATCCAAACCCACATATTTTCCAATTTATGCCTAAAATTCATATTCACATATGTTACAATTTATGTCCCAAACCAGTATTTAGACATGTCCCATTTTATACCCTATTCCATATTTATATATATTCCAGTGCGTGCCTGAATTCATTTTATCCAACAAGACATATGTCCCCAAATCCATATTCATATATTTCAAAATTTATGCCCAAATTTAGATCCATATTTTCCAATACCAATTATGCCCCAAATTATGTCTTCCCAATTGTTCCCAATTTTGCATGTTCGCATTTTTCAACGTTAGGCCTATTCTCAAAGGTAGCTTGGCTATATAAAAATAAAAGGGAAAAAGAAGGAGAGTAGAGAATCGAGAATAGGCATAATAAAGAATCAATAATAAACTGATAGAAATAGGTATAAACTGAATAGGTATATTATAACAAGATTTTGCATGGTGGCGGTATGAACATATAAAAGCAGATCATATAGTTATGTCATAATAGAATAGATTAGTCACCGATTCCAGATCTAATTTTTATATACATATCACGATTACTATTTAAATATTCAGATCTAAAAATAACATGAACTTATAGTGAATAGATATAAGGAAATGGATCCAATTTACTGCGAAGAACATGTTGAATAAGTTGTTGTAGCCATCGCTGAATTTGTTGTAGCAATCTTCGAACATGTATAATCTTCGTTGAATTAATTTAGAAGAAGAAAAGACATTTTAATTTTTGTTGCAGCAGAGCTTCGCCATCACCGTTATTTTTAGATGAATAAAACCTTGGTCTAGGGTCCTTTATATAGCCTACGGTTCATGAACAGAGCTCCAAAATCGTCCAAGTTCAGAAAAGAAGTTTCCAGAGCCACAGGTGGGTTGACCCATAAGTCGACCCCCTTCATGGGTGTCGACCCCTATGTTGACCTCGGGATCGACCCCCATGAGCCTGAGTTGACCTAATGGTCGACCCAGCTGGGTCTCGAGTCGACCTCAAAAGGTTGGCCCTTCCTTGATTTGCGTGTCAGATTTCTGGTTTTGCTGATTTTTGAATATGTTTGAGTTTATATGTATATGTATCTTTCTTATATGCATACAAACTTAACCTTAAAAACTTCTTCATACGGTGTCCGATTTACGCAAACCAAATGTCTGTCTTGACCAGAATTTTGAGATGGACGCAATGGTGCAGTCTATTTTGCTCAGTTCTGGATATTTAATTAATTTTTCCTTAAATTCATTGTTAACAGTGTATTTCACACTAATTATTCTTCAATTCATCATCTTTGGTGTCGTTAAAATTTCGAGGTATTACAGACAGGTTACCTTCGTGCCTAGGCATGCCGTTAAAATATACGCAAGCGTAAAATTGGGAACTAGGGGAAAATGTTAAATTTGGGGCATAACTTGTATTGGGAAGTTTGGGCATAACTCGAGTGCAATACATGAATATGAGGCATAAACCAAAAATGGATCAAAGACCATAATTTGGGATATATGATCCATTATGAACCTGACTTGGGTAAAGGGCATGAAAACCTATAATGACATAGGAGTGATTGTTTATTAATGAAGATGCCTAGAATTACAGTAATTAGAAACTGTAATCGTGCATAGATGCAAGTAAGATTACATTTTTGGTGGAAGTCCGCCCGGAACCGCCCGACATATCCAGTGACCACAAGTGGTGAATCTAATGTGATGGGTCTAGGTGAATAAACACGAGACGTGCTAAGACATGAGGTTAAGCCCGACTTGTAGAAGAAATTTGCCCGGACCCAACTGGCATATCCAGTATCCACAAGTTGTAGGCCTAATATGGGAGATCTTGTACATTATAACCATAAATGAATATGGTAATAAACTTGAATACTTAACCTATTTGAATCCATAGGGATTGTATATGTTAACTTGAGTAGGGGTTATGTAAACTTGTATGAACAGTGGGAGGGTTAAGTATATCTTTGGTTGGTGGGTAATGTAACAACCCGCTCATTCCATGATAATGGAATTAAATATATTTTTTAAATCTATCGTTGTATCCGAGGTGTCACTCAAAATGTCGCTTTCCACAAACGATAAAACTAGGATTCAGGACCACTTCCATTGAGTCCGGATCATCATTTATGACCTTTTTGACTATAAGTATCGATACCTTTTTAGTTAGTGAAATTTGGTCGGTTCTCATTAGAATGTATGGCCAAAATATCATTTTTCACATACAAATGAATTTGGACTCGAAACCACTTCCATCGGGTTCAAAACTGTCATTTAGGTGTTCGAAAACTATAAGGTTCGATATGTTCCGAGTCCATGAAAATTTACACCTTGGCTAGGGCTTGGTTGATCTAACCTAGCTCATCATATAACTAACCTAGCTTCCTCCCACTCTTCATTCATTCATTCTCCAAACACTTAGAAGAATAGAAAATGGGGAAGGGAATTGGAAATGGAAATTCCCTAAGCTAGGGCTTCCAATCTAGAGCTCAATTCAAGTGCAAATCCAATTCTAAAACATGGGTAAGCTCTCTCTACTAGTTCTCTACCTTTCTCTCCTCTCAATTTTGGATTTTTATGATGTTCTAACATCCGTGAGTCTTCATATGTGTCCATGAGGTGATTAGAGAGGAGTGATTGAAGAAAGAAATCTTCTTTCCTTGGATTTGTGCTTTTTCTTCCTTGTTGGAGCTTGTTCTTTCCATTCATGAGTTAAAGCTGAGTTCTTTTTGAACTCACATCTATGCCACAAGCCTGCGTGCTTGTACAAGTGTAATTTAGTGTTCATATGAGTTGCATTTGCTTGTTGATTTGGTTAGGTTAGTATAACTTAGCCGATTTCATGTGTTTATATTCCATTGAGTTAAAATTTATGAAAATGATCATTTATACGACCTAATCTAAGTGTTATTAGTTGATTCGGTGATGTTGTGAAGCACCGTTGTCCCCCGCTACATATCTAAATCTTCATGTGTCGTTCGAATCGCCTTGCTGTGTATTGGTATGGAATTTTGTTCATACTTGACTTTATAAATCGAACAATTGAAATCTAATGTGTGTATATATATATATATATATATTGATCACACGATCATTGCACATGATGTAAGTCGAGTAAGTGGTGTTGTGAAGTACTATTGTCGCTCCCGGCAAGTTCTAAGATTTCACGATTCGCTTATATCGCGTTTCTTCGTTTGGTTTAGAAATTGGGTTTGAAAATCTTCCTGTGCAAATGAATTGAATCACACTTGTCTCCGACTCCAATGGAAGGTGTACCAGCGCTGGAACCAGTCGTCACAAAGCCGGAGAGAAGCGTCGGAGCTGGAGAGCTCGCAACGGGGGTTGTAACAACCCACATTCTACGCATCAAAGGGTCGTAGAATATTTATTTCTTTCCCGTATGAAGTCGTATGGTCATGTAACTTTGGGAGACATCTATTAGAGTCATTTCCCATGTTCACGATTTTTGTCGATTTTTAAATGACCGTTTTGCCCCTAGCTGATCTTGTTTTGGGCATAACTTTTGATTGGAAAGGAATTTTGACCTAAAACAACTTCCATTAGATTCGTTTGATGGCTTACCTTTCCGTAGAGTGGTCATAATAGCCAAACGGACTTGCTGTTTGGGAGATATGGCTGAAATAAGGTTTGGAAGGTGAAAAACTGCTTAACCGGGCCAAATAGTGTGATTAGTGAATAGGCCCATAACCCATTTCAGGATTAGGGTTATGGGGAGGCTGAAATGAGTTAGAGAATCATTCCATTTCAGTTTTCTAGCCTCCACATATCTCCAAGGAACCCTAAAAATGGCCTCCAACCTCTAAATCACCTCCAAATCATCTTTTGATCAAGGATTAAGCTTAGCAACATCAAATCAAGGAAGATCTACACCAAATCAACATTGGAGCTGCTGTTTAGCATTGGGATTTGCATCAAATGAGAGATTTATTTTAGATCTTAGTTTATCTGTGGCTAAGGTGAGTGATTTGCATAGTTCCTCACTAATTATGGCTAATTAAGGGTAATTAGTGTTAATTAGTGAATTTAAACATGATAAAATTCTGGAAAAATGATTCATAAATTCTTAAATGATGTTTTAGACCTCTGATATGAATTTGGGTTAATTTGGTTAAGTTTTGTTAATCCTATTATTAGTTTCACCTAAACATTCTTAAGGGGAAATATGGGGTTTTGGGTATGTTTAATCCATTTTAACCTATCATATTGATGTTTCGATGTTTGTGGTTGATTATGCATGTTGCTATGACTGTATGATATGCTTTGTGATTGGTTTCAATAGTTAGAATGGTCAAAAACGTCGTCGAATGGCGTAAAACACTTGCTGGAAAAGTTTCAGGAAACAGTGCAGGTTTCGGATCGTATATAGTGGCTCGGATCGGATAAGTTGAACTGGGCAAGGGATTCGATCGGATCGGAACCTGACACTTGAGAAACCTGGCAAAAAGGAAGGCCACGCTAATTGAATAGGGATCGGATCGGATAAAGGAGGAGGGATCGGATCGGAGCATGTGAAGAACGAAGGAGCTAATCGGAGCGGGAGCATGAACTGGATGGGAGATGGCACCCGATCCGACCCGAAGGGGGACACCCGACCCGAACCGACGCGCTGGAGTGGACCAGAACCGAACCGTTACCAGAGGAAGACCACGCACCGATGCAACGCAGTGGACCCGACCCAAACCGATAGCTTGAAGGGGAATCCAACCCGACCCAGCATTGACCAATAACCTGAGATGCAAAGGTAGTCCAACATGGGAAGTTAGAGCTCAGGATCCAATTGGGAACCAATGAGTTCACTTCATGGTTGGGCTTTGCTGCGGGACGTGTGCTAAGAGTTGTCAATGTTCATAACTTCGATTCACCACTAAAAATGGATGATGGGCTACTTATCAGTGCAGTAGAGTCATTGCGACTCGAGGGGCAAGGTGATGGTAGCAAGACTACGTTATCAGTGCAGTAGAATCATTATGACTTGGGGGCAAGGTGATGCGTAGTAAGATTATGAGCCAGTGCAGATGGGGTTAATAACTCCATGGGGCAAGTGGACATAGTAAAGGATTGGTAAGACTATGAGCCAGCGCAGATGGGGTGAATAACTCCATGGGGCAAGTGGACATAGTAAAGGATAGGTAAGGCTATGAGCCAGCGCAGATGGGGTGAATAACTCCATGGGGCAAGTGGACATAGCAAAGGACTAGTGGCTACGTTATCAGTGCAGTGAAGCCATTTATGACTTCATGGGGCAAAGTGATCGTAGCAAGGTATGTTGGGTGATCGAAGTGGTGAATATCGTATGCTTTACGCACTGAGTGAGAGATGTGAGGATGGATGCTCTGTTTGATTGTTTGCCATCACTATGACATGCACACCCCCCGCTCCGTATCATTACACTTTTGATATGGCACCTTAGAGTGTTGTACAGTATGTAGTGCTAACTCTTTGGTTGTAGGTACAGGTTCAGGTATGTTTTAGTCTACCTGTTATTGTTCTGTTTAGATGCTTATCGCTCATACCAGGCTTTATGTCTAACCCAGAGTTTTATGTCTCCTCTTATTACTCTGGGTGCTCACACGAGCAGATTAGAGACAGGTTAGCTGGTGATGCGCGAGTAGCTGTGTCGGAGGCGGGCAGGAGGCTTCCACGTATGATATATAGATATTCTCCCTGTGTCGTTGGTGGTCGCTACATGGGCATTAGTACAGTGCCTCCTTTACCTTGCTTTTGCTTTGAGACAGTTGAAAAGTTGTAATAATGTTTAACTTTGGATCATAAGCTGTACTTACATTTTCCGCTGCTATGTTCGTTGTTTTAGCTTATGCACTGTCTCACCTGTTTTATGTCAAGTATGTTATTATTATATTTTATCCTATGCGCTATGAGACATTCTACAGGTTCTTTGTATGTTCATTTCCTTCTAACGACCTGTTCCGTGCTAACTGGACGTGTGTACAGCGCACCTTTGGAGTAAATGTCGGTTGGTGTGGGGCGGGCCGTCACACTTGGTATCAGAGCTCTAGATTGCGTAGTTAACCTAGGGAAAGACACTAGGGAGAGATAGTACGTACATGAGAGCGCATATTTGTGATTACTTTGGTTTTCAAAAGCTATATATGTATATACTATTGGTAGTATAAAAATGAAGTCGCACTGCACTAGCACCACTATGGGGTCGTTAATCGTTTCCCTTTTACAGATTGACGATGAGTCGAGACACGAGGGGTGCTGGTAGAGGGACCAACCATGGGAATGTTGCTGACATGAGGGCGATGTTTACCGACCTCATGAGAGACATGCTTAGAGAAGTGCAAGGGGCAGTTCCTAATCCGGGAGTTGGTGTTGGCCCAGTAGTGCAGGCGCCTAGGGTCGATTTCGCCAAGTTGTGCAAGGATTACACTAACCTTGGTGGGAAGCCGTTCCACGGGACGGAGTCGGCCACAAATGTTCAAGATTGGATAGATAGCTGCGACCGTATCTTCGATGACTTGGGTCTTGAGGATGCGATGAAGAGAAGGCTAACGTCTCGTCAGCTGCAAGGGCGAGCGATGAATTGGTGGAACGCCATTAGAACAGCTACTCCAGAAGATCAGGTTACTTGGGATCAGTTCAAGGCTCGCTTTAGCGAGAAGTTCATTCCAACTGCCCAGAAGTCAGTGTTGTTTAAGAGATTCTTGGAACTCAAGCAGAGTGGTAGGGAAGTTTCTGACTATATTGCTGAGTTCGACACTTTGTCGAAGTATGGACTGTGTCTTATCGATACTCCTGAGAAGAAGAATGAGAAGTTCATTACTGGTTTGGATGGATACTTGGGGGAAAGGCTTATCAACCACATCGATGAGACTTTTGAATCGATTGTGGGGAAAACTTTGAGATCAGAGAGTCTTCCCAAGTCAAAGACTGAGGCTGCATCTGCAGAAGGGCCAAAGCCGCAAGCAGGCGGTGGAGGCAAGAATAACTCTCAGAACAAGAGGAAACAGGACCAATCCAAGGGTGGCCAGAAAAAGAACAAGAAGGATGTTGAGTGCTTCAGTTGTGGTAAGAAGGGACATTATGATAAAGATTGTCGGGCCAAGCCAGCGGATAAGAAGTGCTTCAACTGTGGTCAAGTGGGACATTTTAAGGATAAATGTCTGCAACCTCATAATGAGAAGCAGATTGTGAAAGCATATGCTATTGATGTTGTTTCTTCTTCGTCGAATGCCCCAACTGCGGCGGAGAAAGGAAAGAATGTTGTTATTCAAGGTATGCTTTCTATTTATGATGTACCAGTTCGAGTTTTGTTTGATATTAGGGCTTCCCGTTCCTTCATATCTAGTGACCTGGTAGATAGGTTGGGACTGGAACCCGAGATAGTTGATAGACCATTGGTTGTGACGAACCCGATTGGTGGTTCGACTAGCCTTAGTATGATTTACAGGAACTTGGTCTTATCGAGTCGTGGATGTATGTTTGTATGTGATTGCTTTGTTTTAGGCTTTACTGGGTATGGCATTATATTGGGAGTCGATTGGCTCCAAAGATACGGGGTAGTGGTAGACTGTGAGCGATTTTTGGTGACAGTTAGGGCGGATGATGGGCGGAGGTTAGTGTTTGGTAGTCTATCAAGTGATGGGGTTATGGCTAGTTTTGTAAATTCCCTCGACATCCCGTAGGAAGAGCTGTCAGATGTGCCCGTTGTCGGCCAGTATCCCGACGTCTTCGAGGAGGTGACCGGGATTTCACCACACCGAGAGACTGAGTTTCGTATTGATTTAGTGAAAGATACCAGACCTATAGTGATGCCACTTCGTCGTATGGCACCAAGGGAGCAGCGAGAGATCTGGGTGCATGTCAGCAATCTTTTGAAGAAGGGGTTTATTAGAAGAAGTGTCTCTGAGTAGGGAGAACCAGTTGTGTTTGCCACTAAGGCAGATGGTTCCCTTCGTTTGTGTGTGGACTATCGCGAGTTGAATAAGGTAACGAGGAAGAATAAGTATCCTCTACAACGGATAGATGATTTGTTTGATCAACTGGAAGGAGCAAGAGTGTTCTCCCAGTTCGACCTCGCGACAAGATTTCATCAGCTTCGAGTAGCAGATGAGAGTGTTCCGAAAACGGCGTTTAGGACACCGTCTGGATTTTATGAGTGGTTGGTCATGCCATTTGGGTTGACCAATGCACTAGCCTACTTTCTGGATCTTATGAATCGAGTATTCAGAGATCAGTTGAATAAGTTTGTTCTTGTGTTCATAGATGATATCCTTGTTTACTCAAGGACAGAGGAGGAACACAAGGGACACTTGAGGATAGTGATGGAGGTGTTGAGGAAACACCAATTGAAAGCGAAATTCTCTAAGTGTCACTTTTGGAGAAGGGAAGTGAGATTCTTGGGTCATGTTGTTTCAGAGAGTGGTATTGCCCTGGACCCTGCGAAGGTGGCTACGGTACAGGATTGGCCTACGCCCAAGAATGCAACAGATGTAAGAAGTTTCTTGGGGTTAGCTGGATATTATCGTAAGTTTATCCAGGGCTTCTCCAAGATAGCAGCACCGTTGACTCAGTTGACTAAGAAGAATCAGTCCTTCATCTGGGACGGAGTGTGTGAGAATGCATTCATGAGTCTAAAGGAAAGGTTGACGCATGCGCCAGTATTAGTCATTCCTAAAGGGAATGAAGAGATGACGGTATACATGGATGCTTGTGGTACCAGACTAGGTGCTGTATTGATGCAAGGAGGTAGGGTTGTAGCTTATGCTAGTCGACAGCTAAAGCCGCATGAGAATAATATCCTACCCATGATTTGGAATTGGCAGCGATTTTGTTCGCATTAAAGATGTGGAGACATTATCTCTTGGGAGAAAGATTTGAGTTGTTTACCGATCATAAATCGTTAAAGTATCTCTTCTCTCAGAAAGATCTGAATCTCCGTCAGCAGAGATGGTTAGAGTTCTTGGCTTCGTATGTTTTTGATATCGCATACACGCCTGGGAAAGGTAATGCGGTAGCCGATGCCTTGAGTAGGGGACATGCTAGTTTAGGGGCAATGTTTCATGAATGGAAGCAACTGGAGTATATCGCGGGGTTGGATTTCAGACCAAAGTGCGAATTGGATCCAGTTATGCTTGCTAGTTTGGCGATCAGACCCACTTTGATAGAGCGGATTGGTTCCAGCCAGAGGGATGATCCTAATCTATTGGAAATCATCTCCAAGTCAGAGATGGACATCGACGTTGAGGAGATGAGTGTGTATGGGCTTGATCGGGATGGATGGCTTCGAAAGAATGGAAGACTAGTTGTACCCAACGTGAATGGTTTGAGAGATGAAGTGCTTAGAGAATGTCATCACTCAAAACTGACTATACATCCCGGTGGTAATAAGATGTATCGAGACATGAGACAAACTTACTACTAGGAAGGGATGAAAAGAGACGTTGGGAGTTTATATCCAAATGCATGAATAGCCAGCTAGTTAAAGCCTAGCAAAAGAAGCCTAGTGGGTTGTTGCAAACATTGGAAATTCCTGAATGGAAATAGAAGCAAGTCTCGATGGATTTCATCGATGGTTTACCAAGGACTAGGTCGGGACATGATAGCATTTGGGTAATTGTGGATCGATTGACTAAGAGTGCAAGATTTATACCAGTCAAATCGACTAGAACGGCAGCCAAGTTGGCATAATTGTATATGAAGTAGGTAGTGAGATTTAATGGAGTACCTAAAAGCTTTGTGAGTGACCGAGACCCGTTGTTCACTAGTGGGTTTTGGAAGAGCTTACAAGAGGTTCTAGAGTCAGAATTACATCTCAGTACCGCATATCATCCTCAGACCGATGGTCAGACGGAGAGGGTGAATCGTATATTGGAAGATCTCTTGAGAGCTTGTATATTGGATTTTGTTGGATCGTGGGATGACCATTTGCATCTAGTAGAGTTTGCATATAATAATAGCTACCAATCCAGTATCGGTATGGCTCCATATGAAGCTTTGTATGGAAGACCGTGCAACTCACCATCATGTTGGATAGAGACTGGCGAGAAGTTTATGCTTGGACTAGATGTGGTGAGAGAAACCTCAGATAAGATTAAGATCATTCAACAATGAATGAAAGCTGCCCAAGATAGGCAGAAGAGTTATGCTGATAAGAGGAGAAGGGACTTAAAATTCTCTGTTGGTGACCTGGTGTTTGTTAAGATTTCTCCGTTGAAGAGCATGAAACGATTTGGCAGGAGAGACAAATTGGCACCAAGATTTGTCGGCCCATTCCCTGTTCTTGAACTAGTCGGGAATCTGGCGTATAGAGTTGGCTTACCAGAGAAGATGGCGGGAGTTCACAATGTATTTCATGTTTCCCAATTAAGGAAGTTCGTTCACGACTCAGATGTGACTATTTCACCTGATCAGTTTGAGGACTTCGAAGTAGAACCCGAGGAGGTTGGGAACCGCAAGCCGATTCGTATTATAGGGCACAATATGAAGCAACTTCGAAGGAAGGCGGTGAAGCAAGTCAAGGTTCAGTGGGGCGAGAACGAGAATGATTGTACTTGGGAGACAGAGGAGAGCATTAGGAAGGCGTATCCAGAACTCTTTGCCTGGTAAGACTTACTTCATAATTTAGTTATTCCGCATGCTAGGATAGACTTGTTTTGCTTGTTTTGCAGGTGTGATTTTTGTTTTATGGTTGATAGGCATGCGGGACCCTTTTATGTGTTTTGATTAGGGAATTTCGGGGGCGAAATTTCTTAAGGGTGGGAGAATGTAACAACCCGCATTCTACGCATCAAAGGATCATAGAATATTTATTTATTTCCCGTATGAAGTCGTATGGTCATGTAACTTTGGGAGAAATCTATTAGAGTCATTTCCCATGTTCACGATTTTTGTCGATTTTTAAATGACCGTTTTGCCCCTAGCTGATCTTGTTTTGGCCATAACTTTTGATTGGAAAGAAATTTTGACCTGAAACCACTTCCATTAGATTCGTTTGATGGTTTACCTTTCCGTAGAGTGGTCATAGTAGCCAAACGGACTTACCGTTTGGGAGATATGGCTGAAATAAGGTTTGGAAGGTGAAAAACTACTTAACCGGGCCAAATATGGTGATTAGTGAATAGGCCCATAACCCATTTCGGGATTAGGGTTATGGGGAGGCTGAAATGAGTTAGAGAATCATTCCATTTCAGTTTTCTAGCCTCCACTTATCTCCAAGGAACCCTAAAAATGGCCTCCAACCTCTAAATCACCTCCAAATCATCTTTTGATCAAGGATTAAGCTTAACAACATCAAATCAAGGAAGATCTACACCAAATCAACATTGGAGCTGCTGTTTAGCATTGGGATTCGCATCAAATCAGAGATTTATTTCATATCTTAGTTTATTTGTGGCTAAGGTGTGTGATATGCGTAGTTCCTCACTAATTATGGCTAATTAAGGGTAATTAGTGCTAATTAGCGAATTTAAACATGAAAAAATTCTGGAAAAATGATTCATAAATTCTTAAATGATGTTTTAGACCTCTGATATGAATTTGGGTTAAGTTGGTTAAGTTTTGTTAATCCTATCATTAGTTTCACCTAAACATGCTTAAGGGGAAATATGGGGTTTTCGGTATGTTTGATCCATTTTAACCTATCATATTGATGTTTCGATGTTTGTGGTTGATTATGCATGTTGCTATGACTGTATGATATGCTTTGTGATTGATTTCAATAGTTAGAGTGGTCGAAAACGTCGTCGAATGGCGTAAAACACTTGCTGGAAAAGTTTCAGGAAATAGTGCAGGTTTCGGATCGCATCGGATATGGTGGCTCGGATCGGATAAGTTGAACTGGGCAAGGGATTCGATCGGATCGGAACCTGGCACTTGAGAAAACTGGCAAAAAGGAAGGCCACGCTAATTGAACTAGGATCGGATCGGATAAAGGAGGAGGGATCGGATCGGAGCATGTGAAGAACGAAGGAGCTGATCGAAGCGGGAGCATGAACTGGATGGGAGATGGGACCCGACCCGACCCGAAGGGGGATACCCGACCCGAACCGACGCGATGGAGTGGACCCGAACTGAACCATTACTAGAGGAAAACCATGCACCGACGCAATGTAGTGGACCCGACCCGAACCAATAGCTTGAAGGGGAATCCGACCCGACCCAGTATTGACCAATAACTCGAGATGCAAAGGTAGTCCAACATGGGAAGTTAGAGCTCAGGATCCAATTGGGAACCAATGAGTTCACTTCCTGGTTGGGCTTTGCTGCGGGACGTGTGCTAAGGAGTTATCGATGTTCATAACTTCGATTCACCACTAAAAATGGATGATGGGCTACTTATCAGTGCAGTAGAGTCATTGCGACTCGAGGGGCAAGGTGATGGTAGCAAGACTACCTTATCAGTGCAGTAGAGTCATTATGACTTAAGGGGCAAGGTGATGCGTAGTAAGACTATGAGCCACCGCAGATGGGGTGAATAACTCCATGGGGCAAGTGGACATAGTAAAGGATTGGTAAGACTATGAGCCAGCGCAGATGGGGTGAATAACTCCATGGGGTAATTGGACATAGTAAATGATTGGTAAGGCTATGAGCCAGCGCAGATGGGGTGAATAACTCCATGGGGCAAGTGGACATAGCAAAGGACTAGTGGCTACGTTATCAGTGTAGTGAAGCCATTTATGACTTCATGGGGCAAAGTGATCGTAGCAAGGTATGTTCGGTGATCGAAGTGGTGAATATCGTATGCTTTACACACTGAGTGAGAGATGTTAGGATGGATGCTATGTTTGATTGTTTGCCATCACTATGACATGCACACCCCCACCTCCGTATCTTTACACTTTTGATATGGCACCTTAGAGTGTTGTACAGTATGTAGTGCTAACTCTTTGGTTGCAGGTCCAGGTTCAGGTATGTTTTAGTCTAACTGTTATTGTTCTGTTTAGATGCTTATCGCTCATACCAGGATTTATGTCTGACCCAGAGTTTTATGTCTCCTCTTATTACTCTGGGTGCTCACACGAGCAGACTAGAGACGGGTTAGCTGGTGATGCGCGAGTAGCTGATTCAGATGCGGGCAGGAGGCTTCCGCGTATGATATATAGATATTCTCCCTGTGACGTTGGTGGTCGCTACTTGGGCATTAGTAGTGTGCCTCCTTTACCTTGCTTTTGCTTTGAGACAGTTGAAAAGTTGTAATAATGTTTAACTTTGGATCATAAGTTGTACTTACATTTTCCGCTGCTATGTTAGTTGTTTCAGCTTATGCACTGTCTCACCTGCTTTATGTCAAGTATGTTATTATTATATTTTATCCTATGCGCTGTGAGACATTCTATAGGTTCTTTGTATATTTATTTCCTTGTGACGACCCGTTCCGTGCTAACTGGATATGTGTACAGCGCACCTTTGGAGTAAATGTCGGTTGGTGTGGGGCGGGCCGTCACACTTGGTATTAGAGCTCTAGTTTGCGTAGTTAACCTAGGGAAAGACACTAGGGAGAGATAGTATGTATATGAGAGCGCATATTTGTGATTACTTTTGTTTTCAAAAGCTATATATGTATATACTATTGGTAGTATAAGAATGAAGTCGCACTGCACTAGCACCACTATGGGGTCGTTAATCGTTTCCCTTTTACAGATTGACGATGAGTCGAGACACGAGGGGTGCTGGTAGAGGGACCAACCATGGGAATGCTGCTGACATGAGGGCGATGTTTACCGACCTCATGAGAGACATGCTTAGAGAAATGCAAGGGGCAGTTCCTAATCCCAGAGTTGGTGTTGGCCCAGTAGTGCAGGCGCCTAGGATCGATTTCGCCAAGTTGTGCAAGGATTACACTAACCTTGGTGGGAAACCATTCCACGGGACGGAGTCGGCCACAGATGTTCAAGATTGGATGGATAGCTGCGACCGTATCTTCGATGACATGGGTCTTGAGGATGCGATGAAGAGAAGGCTAGCGTCTCGTCAGCTGCAAGGGCGAGCGATGAATTGGTGGAATGCCATTAGAACAGCTACTCCAGAAGATCAGGTTACTTGGGATCAGTTCAAGGCTCGCTTTAGCGAGAAGTTCATTCCAACTGCCCAGAAGTCAGTGTTGTTTAAGAGATTCTTGGAACTCAAGCAGAGTGGTAGGGCAGTTTCTCACTATATTGCTGAGTTCGACTCTTTGTCGAAGTATGGACTGTCTCTTATCGATACTCCTGAGAAGAAGAATGAGAAGTTCATTACTGGTTTGGATGGATACTTGGGGGAAAGGCTTATCAACCACATCGATGAGACTTTTGAATCGATTGTGAGGAAAGCTTTGAGATCAGAGATTCTTTACCCCAAGTCAAAGACTGAGGCTGCATCTGTAGAAGGGCCAAAGCCGCAAGCTGGCGATGGAGGCAAGAATAACTCTCAGAACAAGAGGAAGCAGGACCATTCTAAGGGTGGCCAGAAAAAGAACAAGAAGGATGTTGAGTGCTTCAGCTGTGGTAATAAGGGCCATTATGCTAAAGATTGTCGGGCCAAGCCACCGGATAAGAAGTGCTTCAACTGTGGTCAAGTGGGACATTTCAAGGATAAGTGTCCGCAACCTCTTAAGGAGAAGCAGATTGTGAAAGCATATGCTGTTGATGTTGTTCCTTCTTCGTCGAATGCCCCAACTGCGGCGGAGAAAGGAAAGAATGTTGTTATTCAAGGTATGCTTTATATTTATGATGTACCAGTTCGAGTTTTGTTTGATACTAGGGCTTCCCGTTCCTTTATATCTAGTGACCTGGTAGATAGGTTGGGACTGGAACCCGAGATAGTCGATAGACCATTGGTTGTGACAAACCTGATTGGTGGTTCGACTAGCCTTAGTATGATTTGCAGGAACTTGGTCTTATCGAGTCATGGATGTATGTTTGTATGTGATTGCTTTTTTTTGGGCTTTACTGGGTATGGCATTATATTAGGAGTCGATTGGCTCCAAAGATACGGTGTGGTGGTGGACTGTGAGGGCATTTTGTTGACAGTTAGGGCGGATGATGGGCGGAGGGTTGTGTTTGGTAGTCTATCTAATGATGGGGTTATGGCTAGTTTTGTAAATTCCCTCGATATCTCGCAGGATGAGCTGTCAGATGTGCCCGTGGTTGGCCAGTATCCGAACGTCTTCAAGGAGGTGACCGGGCATACACCACACCAAGAGATTGGGTTCCGTATTGATTTAGTGAAAGATGCTAGACCTATAGTGATGCCACTTCGTCGTATCGCACCAAGGGAGCAGCGAGAGCTCGGGGTGCAAGTCAGCAATATTTTGAAGAAGGGATTTATTAGAAGAAGTGCCTCCGAGTGGGGAGCACCAGTTGTGTTTGCCTCTAAGGCAGATGGTTCCCTTCGTTTGTGTGTGGACTATCACGAGTTGAATAAGGTAACGAGGAAAAATAAGTATCCTCTACCGTGGATAGATGATTTGTTTGATCAACTGGAAGGAGCAAGAGTGTTCTCCCAGTTGGACCTCATGACAAGATTTCATCAGCTTCGAGTAGCAGATGAGAGTGTTCTGAAAACGGCATTTAGGACGTCGTCTGGATTTTATGAGTGGTTGGTCATGCCATTTGGGTTGACCAATGCACCGGCCTACTTTGTGGATCTTATGAATCGAGTATTCAGAGATCAGTTGAATAAGTTTGTTCTTGTGTTCGTAGATGATATCCTTGTTTACTCAAGGACAGAGGAGGAACACAAGGGACACTTGAGGATAGTGATGGAGGTGTTGAGGAAACACCAATTGAAAGCGAAATTCTCTAAGTGTCACTTTTGGAGAAGGGAAGTGAGATTATTGGGTCATGTTGTTTCAGAGAGTGGTATTGCCGTGGACCCTGCGAAGGTGTCTACGGTACAGGATTGACCTACGCCCAAGAATGCAACAGACGTAAGAAGTTTCTTGGGGTTAGCTAGATATTATCGTAAGTTTATCCAGGACTTCTCCAAGATAGTAGCACCGTTGAATCAGTTGACTAAGAAGAATCAGTCCTTCGTCTGGGACGAAGTGTGAGAATGCATTCATGAGTCTAAAGGAAAGGTTGACGCGTGCACCAGTATTAATCATTCCTAAAGGGAATGAAGAGATGACGGTATACAAGGATGCTTGTGGTACCGGACTAGGTGCTGTATTGATGCAAGGAGGTAGGGTTGTAGCTTATGCTAGTCGACAGCTAAAGCCGCATGAGAAGAAGTATCCTACCCATGATTTGGAAATGGCAGCGATTGTGTTCGCATTAAAAATGTGGAGACATTATCTCTTGGGAGAAAGATTTGAGTTGTTTACCGATCATAAATCGTTAAAGTATCTCTTCTCTCAGAAAGATCTGAATCTCCTTCAGTAGAGATGGTTAGAGTTCTTGGCTTCGTATGATTTTGATATCGCATACACGCCTGGGAAAGGTAATGCGGTAGCCGATGCCTTGAGTAAGAGACATACCAGTTTAGGGGCAATGTTTCTTGAATGGAAGCAACTAGAGTATATCGCGGGGTTTAATTTCAGACCAAAGTGCGAATTGGATCCAGTTATGCTAGCTAGTTTGGCGATCAGACCCACTTTGATAGAGCGGATTGGTTCCAGCCAGAGGGACGATCCTAATCTAATGGAAATCATCTCCAAGTTAGAGATGTACATCGACGGTGAGGAGATGAGTGTGTATGGGCTTGATCGGGATGGATTTCTTCGAAAGAATGGAAGACTAGTTGTACCCAACGTGAATGGTTTTAGAGATGAAGTGCTTAGAGAATGTCATCACTCAAAACTGACTATACATCCCGGTGGTAATAAGATGTATCGAGACATGAGACAGACTTACTACTGGGAAGGGATGAAAAGAGACGTTGGGAAGTTCACATCCAAATGCATGAATTGCCAGCTAGTTAAAGTCGAGCAAAAGATGCCTAGTGGGTTGTTGCAACCATTGGAAATTCCTGAATGGAAATGGGAGCAAGTTTCGATGGATTTCATCGATGGTTTACCAAGGACTAGGTCGGGACATGATAGCATTTGGGTAATTGTGGATCGATTGACTAAGAGTGCAAGATTTATACCAGTCAAATCGACCAGAACGGCAGCCAAGTTGGCAAAATTGTATATGAAGTGGGTGGTGAGAGACTGGCGAGAAGTTTATGCTTGGACCAGATGTGGTGAGAGAAATTCAGATAAGATTGAGATCATTCAACAACGAATGAAAGCTGCCCAAGATAGGCAGAAGAGTTATACTGATAAGAGGAGAAGGGACTTAATATTATCCGTTGGTGACTTGGTGTTTGTTAAGATTTCTCCGTTGAAGAGCGTGATACGATTTGGCAGGAGAGGCAAATTGGCACCAAGATTTGTTGGCCCATTCCCTGTTCTTGAACTAGTCGGGAATCTGGCGTATAGAGTTGGCTTACCAGAGAAGATGGCGGGAGTTCACAATGTATTTCATGTTTCCCAATTAAGGAAGTTCGTTCACGACTCAGATGTGACTATTTCACCTGATCAGTTAGAGGACTTCGAAGTAGAACCCGAGGAAGTTGCGAACCGCAAGCCGATTCGTATTGTGGGGCATGATACGAAGCAACTTCGAAGGAAGGCGGTGAAGCTAGTCAAGGTTCAGTGGGGGCGAGAACGAGAATGATTGTACTTGGGAGATAGAGGAGAGCATTAAGAAGGCGTATCCAGAACTCTTTGCATGGTAAGACTTACTTTGTAATTTAGTTATTCTGCATGCTAGGATAGACTTGTTTTGCATGTTTGATTGTTGTTTTATGGTTGATAGGCATGCGGGACCCTTTTGTGTGTTTTGATTAGGGAATTTCGGGGGCGAAATTTCTTAAGGGGGGAGAATGTAACAACCCGCATTTTATGCATCATAGGATCGTAGAATATTTATGAAAGAAAGGAGCGACCGATAGGGAGGGAATGCAGGGCTCAACGAAGGAGTGCGGATAGAACCACTAGAAGGGTGGGCTGTTTCTTTCCCGTATGAATTCGTATGGTCATGTAACTTTGGGAGACATCTATTAAAGTCATTTCCCATGTTCACGATTTTTGTCGATTTTTAAATGACTGTTTTGCCCCTAGCTGATCTTGTTTTGGCCATAACTTTTGATTGGAAAGGAATTTTGATCTGAAACCACTTCATTAGATTCTTTTGATGGTTTACCTTTCCATAGAGTGGTCATAATAGCCAAACGGACTTACTGTTTGGGAGATATGGCTGAAATAAGGTTTGGAAGGTGAAAAACTGCTTAACTGGGCCAAATAGGGTGATTAGTGAATAGGCCCATAACCCATTTCGGGATTAGGTTTATGGGGAGGCTGAAATGAGTTAGAGAATCATTCCATTTCAGTTTTCTAGCCTCCACTTATCTCCAAGGAACCCTAAAAATGGCCTCCAACCTCTAAATCACCTCCAAATCATCTTTTGATCAAGGATTAAGCTTAGCAACATCAAATCAAGGAAGATCTACACCAAATCAACATTGGAGTTACTGTTTAGCATTGGGATTCGCATCAAATCAGAGATTTATTTCAGATCTTAGTTTATTTGTGGCTAAGGTGTGTGATTTGCATAGTTCCTCACTAATTATGGCTAATTAAGGGTAATTAGTGTTAATTACCGAATTTAAACATGATAAAATTCTGGAAAAATGATTCATAAATTCTTAAATAATGTTTTAGACCTCTGATATGAATTTGGGTTAATTTGGTTAAGTTTTGTTAATCCTATCATTAGTTTCACCTAAACATGCTTAAAGGGAAATATGGGATTTTGGGTATGTTTGATCCATTTTAACCTATCATATTGATGTTTCGATGTTTGTGGTTGATTATGCATGTTGTTATGACTGTATGATATGCTTTTGATTGATTTCAATAGTTAGAATGGTCGAAAACGTCGTCGAATGGCGTAAACCACTTGCTGGAAAAGTTTCAGGAAACAGTGCAGGTTTCGGATCGGATCGGATATGGTGGCTCGGATCGGATAAGTTGAACTGGGCAAGGGATTCGATCGGATCAGAACCTGACATTTGAGAAAACTGGCAAAAAGGAAGGCTATGTTAATTGAACTGGGATCGGATCGGATAAAGGAGGAGGGATCGGATCGGAGCATGTGAAGAACGAAGGAGCTGATCGGAGCGAGAGCATGAACTGGATGGGAGATGGCACCCGACCCGACCCGAAGGGGGACACCCGACCCGAACTGACGCGATGGAGTGGACCCGAACCGAACTGTTACCAGAGGAAGGCCATGCACACACGCAACGCAGTAGACCCGACCCGAACCGACAGCTTGAAGGGGAATCCGACCCGACCCAGTATTGACCAATAACCCGAGATGCAAAGGTAGTCCAACATAGAAAGTTAGAGCTCAGGATCCAATTGAGAACCAATGAGTTCACTTCATGTTTGGGCTTTGCTGCGGGACTTGTGCTAAGGAGTTGTCGATGTTCATAACTTCGATTCACCACTAAAAATGGATGATGGGCTACTTATCAGTGCAGTAGAGTCATTGCGACTCGAGGGGCAAGGTGATGGTAGCAAGACTACGTTATCAGTGCAGTAGAGTCATTATGACTTGAGTGGCAAGGTGATGCATAGTAAGACTATGAGCCAGCGCAGATGGGGTGAATAACTCCATGGGGCAAGTGGACATAGTAAAGGATTGGTAAGACTATGAGCCAGCGCAGATGGGGTGAATAACTCCATGGGGCAAGTGGACATAGCAAAGGACTAGTGGCTACGTTATCAGTGCAGTGAAGCCATTTATGACTTCATGGGGCAAAGTGATCGTAGCAAGGTATGTTGGGTGATCGAAGTGGTGAATATCGTATGCTTTACACACTGAGTGTGAGATGTGAGGATGGATGCTATGTTTGATTGTTTTCCATCACTATGACATGCACACCCCCACCTCCGTATCTTTACACTTTTGATATGACATCTTAGAGTGTTGTACAGTATGTAGTGCTAACTCTTTGGTTGCAGGTCCAGGTTCAGGTATGTTTTAGTCTACCTGTTATTGTTCTGTTTAGATGCTTATCGCTCATACCAGGCTTTATGTCTGACCCAGAATTTTATATCTCCTCTTATTACTCTGGATGCTCACACGAGTAGACTAGAGACAGGTTAGCTGGTGATGCGCGAGTAGCTGATTCGGAGGCGGGCAGGAGGCTTCCATGTATGATATATAGATATTCTCCCTGTGTCGTTGGTGGTCGCTACTTGGGCATTAGTAGTGTGCCTCCTTTACCTTGCTTTTGCTTTAAGACAGTTGAAAAGTTGTAATAATGTTTAACTTTGGATCATAAGCTGTACTTACATTTTCCGCTGCTATGTTAGTTGTTTCAGCTTATGCACTGTCCCAACTGTTTTATGTCAAGTATGTTATTATTATATTTTATCCTATGCGCTGTGAGACATTCTACAGTTCTTTTTATGTTCATTTCCTTCTGACGACCCGTTCCGTGCTAATTGGACATGTGTACAGTGCACCATTGGAGTAAATGTCGGTTGGTGCGGGGCGGGCCGCCACAGGGGTCGAATCCCCCATCACCCATGCTTGGGCATGCGCCCAGGCACTTACCGGTCGACCGCCCAATTAGGGCCGGTCGACAGGTCCGGACTGTGCCTAGGCATATGCCCAGGCACAGAGGCCGGTCGACAGGCCCTGGGGGGCGGTCGACCGATCAAGTCTCTGTCTTGAACCGGTCGACCAGCCCCCTGGGTCTGTCGACCGGTGACAGATCTGGGCAATGCCAAAATCTGTCCCCAACCTGCCCTCCTTGGGCGGTCGACCGGTGACAGACCTGGGTGTTGCCTAGACATGTTTCCCCCCTCTTCTGTAGTTTTGGTCCCGCATCGAGGCGCGCACCTCTGTGCTCTTCGGACCTCCTTCCCGACACTCCCCCGTGATTATCTCGACAATCTTGAGTTCGCTCGGATTGTCGTAGTCGCGCCGTCACGTTTGGTTTTCAAATCGTTTTGAAGCCAAGAGATGTGAATTTATGATCTATGATGTTTGTGTTCTGTTCGCTTCAGCGACAGTTTTTATAATTAATTAAACCACAATGGATAATGGGGTTCTATATGGTCAATGGATACCGAACCAATGTTTAATCAGTTTTTAAATTCAAATCCTTTTAAAATAAATTCGGTTTCTAAACTCGGTTCTGATTCAATTGATTTATATACAATTCCTTATCCTATCGATCGAACGAGAAATCAAGTTTATTTGCCTTAGTAAAGCCGAGGACTATGACCCCTTATATGTTTACTTCGGCGAATAACTCTTGGACTCGTTCGTTTGAACCTATGTGGTGATTTTCTCTGTTTTGAATAGAAATCAATTACGGGTTCGTAAATATTCGAGAACGACATGTGGTTATGGGACATGTTGCCATTCCTTTATAATTACTAGCTCGGAGTAATTTCTATTCGCCCGGATCATAAGTATCCGCCTCCCAACATAGTTGTTTGGTTCGCAATCACCCTAGTGGGACTTTACGATTGGGATCTTCACCTATGGGACTTCGGTCCAACCTTCTATGATTTTCTATGTTTCATGTTTTCATCTATGACATAGTTGTTTGGTTCGCAATCGCCTTAGTGGGACTTTACGATTGGGATCTTCATCTATGGGACTTCGGTCCAGCCTTCTATGATTTCCTATGATTTATGTTTTCCTCTACAGGGACCTGGAATCCTTGGAGAGCTTTGGCTCAGACAACTGGGTTAGCTACCTAGAGGTCGCACCTCATCTTATATGATCTCCTATGATTTGTGTTTTCCTCTACCAGGGTCACGACCCGGAATCCTCGGAGAGCTTTGGATCAAACAACCGGGTTAGCTACCTAGAGGTCGCACCTCATCTTCTATGAACCTGTAGGCCCCTTTTTGATGTTTCTATGATTTTCTATGATTTATGCATTTTCTCCCCTTTTATGATTTTCTATGACCCATGTTATGCTAGTATTTGAATGATGCATTCTACATTAGCTATGAGATTAATTAGAAATAATTGTGTGCTGACATTCCACTATCATTTTATAATTGTGTTGACATGCCATGTTTCATATATGTTTATGATTTGATATTATCTATCGAATCATGTCATCCTTTGTTATATCCCTTGTTATCTCAGTTTATTTGATAAGTACAACTAGACTGACTCGTTTATTATTTATTCCTCTAAATAATACTCGGGTCAGACCGAGTCATTTTAGGTACTCCTTTGGGACTCATTGCAGGATTGATCTTCCACTTTCAGCTTGCTACTCTGTCTCTGCAGTTTTACGTACTTCTGTACTTATGACATTATCTTGTTGTGTACATATCCTTTTATGTAGATCTTGGTACATGTATTAGTGGACCTCTATTTGACCACTAGCATGTTGTACACATTCTTTGTTTATTCATATCTATTCCGCCTTTGTGATATGATTATTCCATGTCTGGCTTTGAGATATACCATATTTTTATTGTTGTTGTTGTTGTCTATTTTATACTGCTTTCCGGACTGCTTATAGCCGTTGTGTAGTTGCCCTATGTGCCGAATGGTCATGTCGAAATTTTAATCGGTATCAGAATTCGATGAGCATTCCTCACATGGAGCAATTATACAATCGGTCGCCCTTCACAAACCTTATTCTCTGTTATGGTCCATGACATTTCTCCGAAATGAACTGGATGATAGTGGGTATAGAGGCGGGGCGTTACAGTTGGTATCAGAGCCAACTTTTCAGAACAGTGTAAGATAGCATGACAATGGTATTTTCTTGAGCCTCTCTAGGGAATCGTGCTTTAGGGTTTTAGTTAGAGTCTTAAGACTCGTCATAGCTTATCTACCATTATGATTCCATCTTGATTGAATTCGCATCGTTTGAATTCTAGCGATCAAGCATCAAACAACACTAGCCCCTTTTTAAATCAACTCCTTATTAAATTATTATTTCCAATTCTTGTTTCGCTATCTTTCATATCCTTTCAAAGCTCTATTTCCTCTCTTAATTCTTGAAAAAAAAATCCTAATTTCTTTATTCGAGAAAATATCTCTTATTCTAGTTAGAAAACATTCCTAAATATTCATGAATCCTTATTTTCCATATTCGGAAAATATACCTTATTAATATTGGAAAATACTTCCTTATTCTATTTCTTAATTTCTCGTTGACCAATTCATTTAATTTTCTATGCGTAGAAAATATCTCTCATTTTATTTGGAAAAACAATTCAAAATCCTTTAAATTAACGCGATGTTATAAAACATCGTTAGTTTAACTCAAACCATTAATAATTTGTTAACTAACTGTATTGCTAACCAGTCTTCACTATCGAACCTTAACCATTCCTCCATTAATCATGATGTCAATCAAGTTGGGGTATAATTACCTCTCAGACCTTAATTGAACAACATTCTTAACTTCGAAATAGTCAAAGCTCACAATTTCGAACAAAAACATTGCTTTCACGACTCTCAGATTCAATCTAAGAATCTACTTCTTTTATGGGAAAATATTGATTTTAACGGTAGCGTTATAATCGTTGTTATCAAATATTTGATTTACAAACATTAATTTCAAAGATAGCATTACAATCGCTGTTTAGATTTACAGAACATTTATTATAACAGTAGTATTAAAAATCACTGTTTAGATATATAAAACATTTATGTAACGACAGCGATATATTCGCTGTTTCCAAATATAACTTGCACTTATTAATATCAATAAATAAATTATAAGTAGATAAATAAATAAATTTGATTCAAACGGAAAGTAAAAATAACCATTCCCTAATTTCGATACAATCGAATTCCAATAAATAACTTTCTCTCAAATAATCTGTATTCAATTTATATTCCGAACTTCGGAATTTATCTACCATTTCAGCTTAATTCAAATTCCAAATTCACCTTCGAATTTATCATTTCCAAATCATTACCAAATTCCTTTATAACCATTCTAGTTGAAAAAATGTTCTCACGCTTTATTTTATATTCTGATTTTTGAACTAAAACTCATTGTTTTCTTTTAAAACAATATACCATTTCCCTTTTCATTCAATTCCCAATCTGGATTCCTATTTCAATCAAAATTTCCATTAGAGATATTCCATTTGCAAAATATTTCCTTTAGACCATTATTTACTTTAACCGTGAATATATTTCTTTTATATATAATCAAATCAGTTAGATTTTGTACTTATAATTAATAATCTTAGACCCAAATTATATTGATAACTTCTACTCATACTTTTCCATACAAATCTCAATTTTTTATTATTCCAATCATTTTAAACCTTTTTTATAAATTCCTTTATAATTTGCTAAGTTCATATCTCTTTTCAAATATTGGTTTCAAAACCGATTTCCACTTTCCGTATAAATTCATATTTCAATTTATATTTCAATTTATCAAATGATAAATTATTCACTTAATTTATACTCTTATTTATAAACAACTTCTTGATTTGTCCATTTGATCATGTTTCTATTTTCAACTCTATTTGAAATTTTATTTCTATTTTGGGAATAAATTCCTTTTTTAAATCCCAATATCCTTCTCCATATCGAAAATATTTTACGGTATTTAAAACACCAAGTTTCTAGGGCCAGGATAATTCAAACACAACATATCCAACCACGGATTATATAACACAACATATATCACAATCAAACAAAAACAGTAATATAAATGTTGAGGAATCCAGTTGGATCCCTCCAACCTGTTTCCCTGCATTCACAAATGTTAATCAACATCAATAATATTATTTTCACATCAATATGAGATATTATGTGAACATAATTATTAAACGATCAATGACATAACTAATTCAACCAATTTTATCAGGCATTCATCCAAATAACCTCACACGTTATAAAATTAGTATAAATAAATTAAAAATATGTTTATATAAAAATATAAACAAGGCAAAATTAGTGAGTTTACTCACCTTATTTCAAAGTTGACGGTTCTGCTTTTTTTCCATTTAAAATCAAACAACGTTTGATTTTATCACGAAATTCCAGCAGATCCGTTCGCGGCCACATTGGTTCCATAGCGTAGATTTCATCATTATGATTCCCATGTGACCAGTTTTGTTTGATACTGTTAACGTATGAAATAACTATTGATGTTACGTAATGAAATAAATTTGAAGATTATTAACCAATTTAATACTAGAGTTAATTACCCTGATTAAAACTAAAGTCTCTTATCATTCTTTAATACGTGTTTAACTGTTCTTCCTTCTAGATAAAACACGCTCCCCTCTCGCTAAAACCACTTACTGTCGATCACTATGCTCCCCTCTTACCATTGAAGAAAAAACACTGGAGTTCAACACCTTCCTCATCTCGAAAACAAACTCGACGCCATCGTTCAGATCACGTCCTCCTATCCACACCATATATTGCGACAGTTATATGTAGCATAGCCCACCTCCACTGTCTTTTTCCCGCTCACTCTTATTTGCTTCCTCAATATTTTGACCATTCTTCACGTAATTTAATCCTAGGTTCAGAAACCGAAACTCCCCCCTTCCACATGATTCCCCAATGTTACTCTTGTTCAAATTCACACCTTAATATACCCATAATCTCATGATCACATGTGTCTTACCCTTCTTATTCTTTAGTGAAAACAACTTCCATTTCCTGTAGCCAATCAAAATAACATGCAGACCCTCTTCCCCTAACTCAATTGCCACGATAACCAGAAAGGCCACACCTAATTGTTTATCCAATAAGAGCCGAATACACCTGTTAGATCCAAAATTGGCTCTAACAGCCAAATTGTTCAATTATACAGAAATTAATATCAGAAAAAATGCTAGAAAAACAGAAAAGACACAGGATTTATAGTGGTTCGGCATTAACGAGCCTACGTACACTTTATATCAATGATTATACTTGGAATCAGAGTACAATCGATGATTTATCCCTCAACCTCACTCTTACAATGTTGATTCACTCAATAATTTCGAGACAACTCTGAATAATAATAATGGAGGTGTAATAATGGTGGATTCAGAACTCAAAATTGCCATAAAGATCCTGAAAAAGCCAAGTTCTAGGCTATTTATAGCTGATTTCTGCAGGCAGATCGCGATTATACGTGGCACAAATTCTAAAGATCTTAGGCTGGTTCATAGATTGAGGGAGAAATAGTCAATATGGCCGTTACGGACAGGTGTCGCTGGATCCTGCGTTTGCGGATTGTGAAAGACTTGGTCATGGCTTTCATCAGGTTTCCTGGTTCGGATCAGGTCGCACTTTCATGGACGGATCAGAGTGGGTCAGATCGGATCAGGCTTATATGGCAAGTCGGATCGGATCAGGCTGACACGAGTGGGTTGGATCAGGCTAGCAGGGGGCGATCGCGATCGGGTCCAGGCCTTTCCACAAGTAAAGCTTCATCTTGAACTCGCGTTTGAATCTTGGTGGCTTGGTCCAAAAGCTAGCCAACATTTTGCCCCCTCGAAGTACGTCTTATCAAGGATGGAATGTGATTTAAAATTTCCGTATTACCTTTTCATGAAGTGATGTGAATCAAAAGGTTGTGTCCGTCTGGAACGTCGTACAGCTTCCAAAAAGTCGTGCCTCTTGATAAGTATAAGTACTCAGTTAAATCTTCAGTCAATTCTTTGTTCATTGGTTAATTCTCATCTCTGGAGTTTTCGGGACTTCATTGTCAATTTGCCAGGTAAACTTTTGAGTTTTCACAGGCATTTCTGGGTCTTCATTTTTGACAACTATCTATCGGGTCGGATCGCCGAATCTCCCCACGGTCCATGGGGAGAGGAGTCTGTTTTTTTTTGGTGATCATTTGGGCTTTCCCACGAAGCGCGATGGGCTTCTCCACGAAGCGTTTTGGGCTTTGGTTCGTGGCCCATCAGTTTTCTCGGTCTGAATAGGACAAAAAGGGGAATACTAAGGGTCGTAGGTTTTGCCTATATAAAACGGGTTTCCTCCTTCCTTTCCCCTTCTCCTTCTTCCTTCTGCCGCCGCCCACCATCTTGAAACCCTAATTTCAGTTTTTAAAATCCATTCATCTCCTAACCTTTGAAAGGTAATCAAATGATATTCTTCTTATTTCTCTTAAATTTTTATTGGCTTGAAAAGCAAGTGCAGCGGAATTTTGTAAAACTTGTGACTTTGTGAGCAATGGTTGTGCTGGGTTCAACTGCTCGAGTTCATTAATGGAGAAGAGGACGGAGGAGGAAGAAGGAGGAAGGTGTCAGGTTGATTCGTAGATAGGGCTTCGACTCAGGTCGCGGTAGTGGCGAAAGCAAAAAGGGGAGTAGAAGAGCGTTCTTGGACAACGGATCAGATCGATGAATGTGGGCTCATGGAGATACAAGGGGGACAGGTCGGGATCTTCCCTCGTGAGACGACGTCTCGTTAATGTTCCCAGGATCTAGTTCAACGATCCGATCCCCTTGAGCCTATTCGACTCCACTTATGATCGCTTTTATCACGATCCAAGATCCATTTTCTCCAATGAACCGACCCGGTTGACAATCCCAAATACATATAGACTTTAATCAATACATCATAATTATAGTTCATTGAACAGTTAGGTTAGAGCCTCCGAGATGAACTTCTTGGACTGATTTGACAACATGACTTAACAGCATATTGATTACGCTTATCCAGCTTGCTTCGTGACTTTATTTTCATGTATCATACACACTTGCACACACAAGCACTTGCGCATACACGGGGTCCGAAGGTAATTATTTTTCTAATCTTTCTTTGCTCTCCAAAACAGCGATGTCAGATAAACAAGTGACTGAGTCATCAAGTGAAAGTACTGAATCAGAGACATTTATGTACCATAACCCTGATGTTCTTCCCTCAGGTTCAAGTGAGGAAAAATCTGATCCTGATTACGAGACAAGCATTGATATAGAATCGGCAACTTCCGAGAGAATGTCCCTTGAAGATGAGGATGATCGAGCTCCTGATGAGATGCCGGGTGCTAAGGAAATAGAGAAGTTCACTGATTCTTTGCCTTCTAAGCTAGACGACATAAAACTTAAGAAGATATGTTTGAGACACAGAATTCCCTAGGACGACGTGAAAGTTCCAGAAAACAAAGATAGACCATATTCTGCCCTAGAGGGTTACATGACCATTAGTCGACTCATGTGCTGGGTAGGGACCATTCCTCCTTTTCCTCCGCTTGTTGTTGATCTCTAAATACAGCTTCACATTGCCCTATGCTACTCCACCCGAATGCTTATGCGGCTTTGTATACTCTGTACATTGCTTATATGGAGATTCTGCAGACCGAACTTACTCTTGAAGATTTGAAATTCTGTTACCATTTCAAACATCGTTCTGTAGGGGCTCCCAATTTCTCTTTCTTTGAATCGGTCGCTAATAGAAAAGTTGTGACAAACGGTTATAGTAATATAGGGGATGTTAAGTCTGACTGGTTCTATATAAAACACCAGGCCGGTTGTGCGAGGAGGTGGCTACAAGCGAGTATGTTTCCAACATTTCCGTGCTTAATTCGAATCCATAATTTCAGTGCTAACAAATCATTTTGTTCCACACAGATCACAACTTTGAAGGATCGATATATGAAGATCGAATGTCCTGCCTCCTCAAGAGTAACTCAAATTTTTTTAAGGATTAAGAAACGTATCACTGACGAAAACCTTCATAAACACCGTCTTTTAGACATAAGGTTAGGACTTGGAGCAGGCGGTAAACCTTACAAGTACATACCCCCGGCTGGAGGAGAAGGAACTTCTCAAGTTGCAAAGACGACTACTCTTCGCAAGATTCCTTCACCAATGATTAATCAGGATGACGAAGATTTAATTGTGTATAAAGGAGATGAGGGACGAGCTGATGAACCAAAGGAGGTTCGAACCTCCGAGGGGCAATTTCTCTTAAGAACTTCATCGCCAATTGAGTCTGTTGCCCAAGATGAATTGATGGAGGAACAGATTCTCGGGGAATTAAATAAAATTCCTTTGCCAGATGATATCTATACTCGATAAGATTTTGGAGGGGAACCAATTTTTCCCCTCTCCGAAGAGATGGGTGCCCCAGTTGGAGAAAAAGAAGTCATCCAAACGAGCCTAACTTCGGGCCCTGGTCCATTTCAAAAAAGGGGCTTTCACGGGATGCACAAAACACATGCACCATCTATCATAACACTCGTTTGCTACTGTGGTTCATAGTTCTAACGCGTACTTGTTTTCTTTGCGGAAAATGCCTCACAAACGGTCTTATTCTTACCGTTCCCTTCGCGAGGGCGCACCAAGCCTCCTTCCAGATCCTGAGCACACTCGTATCGATAGTCGAGGAAGGGATAGTCGCCGGCCCTGGTATTCTCATCAATCTTATTCTGCACGGCCTCGATCTCTACCGAATCAAGGTTATGGAAAGCCACATAGTCATCCATTGCCACCGGTTGGGGGAAAGCAACTTCCTAGAGATTTAACCCTTCCGAAAAGCACTCCTTCTCATGCCCAATCTTCCAAAAAACACACCAATCCAGAGGACAAGAACAAAGATGAGGGCAGGATTATAGAGAAGGGGAAGATAATTCCAACTTCCTATAGTGGGCATGGCTTGGATATTACAGCCGCAAAGGTTGTTGCCCCCATTCTGAGATTATGGCCAGGCTAGAGCGCTTACGAAAGCAGTTTCCTGACATTTACTTTGAGAGGATGGTGTTCATCCTAGATCTTGAACCGGTCCCCGAAGATTGGGACACAGAGGTGATAGGGTATGTATGCCATGTAGCCAATCAATACGAGGTAATGAAAAATCATGTTTCCACACTCGCTACTATCATCCGCCAGATGGAGACGGACGCGGCCAGGGCCAGAGTAAAGATTGATAGTGATGCTAGGGCTGGGTGCAAAAATGGAAAAAGAGCTAGAGGATGCATAGGCCCAGCTGGCTTTGGCTCGGCGAGATGCAGAAAACTACAGGTCCGAGTTGGAGAGTGCTAGGGAGCATTTTCGCAACGAGCCCGACTTAAATAGCCAGGAGCGGGTAGCCCTGAAGAAGGAAGTAGAGGATCTAAGGGCGGTTAACACCGAACTGAAGACAGTACATAATCACTTTTCCGAGGAGGAAGAGGCTTGGGAGAAAGAGAGGGTGAGCTTAAAAGATGACCTTGCCCTCGCCAAGAAGGAGAAGGAGGTTCTAAATGACCAAATTGCTCAAGTTGAGGAGCGTCCAGCACTCGCCGAAAGCAATGCCAATAGCGCTCTTGAGTCAGCAGCTGCTGCGGCCGATAAGCTTGCCGAAAGAGAGAAGGATATAGATAGTTTTGAGGAATTCTTTTTCGATTTCTTTAGTCAAGTTATCAAGCATCGATACATCTCTTGGATTCCAGACTACCATGTTACCTTGGCCAATGTATGGGACGCAATTGTCAAAGGCGAGAAGCGGCGACTGAGTGTTGAAGAGATTGGCGAACACCAGCTGATGCAAACTTTTATCAGAGGTGAAGAGCCTGAGGCTTTGGAGGAAGGTAGATGCCTTATCCACGAGGAAATGGAGAGGGAGAAGAGCAGGCTCTAGGGTAAGGATAAAGTTGGCGAGAGCTCGAGCTCGGTGGTAAAGCCCAAAACCTTTGAGGTTGAGGGATATAACCCCGATGATCCATTGATCCCCTTGGCACCTACTCCTCTGATTGTCGGGACCACCAGTACAAATCTGGGGGATGAGTCGACCGATGATATCTCCATATTTTCTCCACAGTTTATTAAAGAAATCGTAACTTATCGTCGTCTCATGGAACAGACAACTGACATGGCCACATCCCCTTCCGATTTGCTAACCTTTGCTTCTAATGGTGTAGGTACCAAAATGGTCGAAAAGGGTGCAGAGGAGAAGGCAGAGGATGAGAAGGTTGAGGTTCCCCCGGGTTCTGGTATCGAAGCTTCCGAGGTCTCAAAGCAAACCGGGGGCTCAACAAGTGATAGAGTTACAGTAGCACCCGTGGAGTCTGGCACTGGCGCTCCTGCAGACGCCAAGAACATTGCTGCTCTGCATGACACAGAAGGCGGTCATGGAGATGAGGAAGAGGAGGTAGAAATCATTGACGAGGCCAAGGGTGATGATAGCGAAACCTTGACTGGCATATTAGCTAGGAAGGATAAGAAGTTGGCTCTTAAGAGGGAGGAACAGAATCCTATGTTTGTGACCCCTATTTCTGAAATCGACCCCAAGACGGGGTTGGTTATAAGATACTCTTATAGATCGAAAACTTCACAGCTTTCGTTCGAACCTTCCAGTCCTTCTCGGAGCCTCTTGTTGACAAGAGGAAGAGGAAGAAAAGCGACCGCTCAGGTACTGATAAAGAGGAGTTGGAGAAATAGAAGAAGGATAAGAAATCAAAGCCATCTCCCAAGTGCAAATAGAATGGAGCTATTGGCTCATTTTTTAGTTTTAGGTTTTCTTTTGGCCAGAAGATGTAGTCGTGAGATTGGCCCTCACTTTTTGTTTAGTTTCTCGTTTTTTGTAATTCTGTTTCCAGTAAATAAGGACCTACTTCTTTTGCATCATTGTGTTCCTACAAATTCATCATGTTAGCAGAGTTTATATAATCATAACTGAAACTTTCTTAGTTAAATGTTAAAGTTATAAGTAACGATCATTAATCATAACGAAAACAATCATCGCGAAATACATGTGCTAAGTAAACGTGTAGTGATGCACGTATATATTCCTAATTGATCATCATTATAGTGTCTGGCTAGGGCTTGTTGGCGATCGATCAAAATTATATTCGTACTATCCCGATCTTTCCATGGGGTAATGATTCTTGCGGCGCTAGACCTCTAGCGCTTTTATACTCTCCCGATCTTTCGACGGTTAGAGTTTGTGTGGCACTAAGTCTCTAGTGCTTTTATACTCTACCGATCCTTCGGCGGGGTAGAGTATGAGCTTGATTTTTGGTCTGCTTACCGATCCTTCAACGGGGCAGAAATAACGAAAACAATCATCGGGAAATACATGTGCTAAGTAAACGTGTAGTGATGCACGTATATATTCTTAATTGATCGTCATTATAGTGCCTGGCTAGGGCTAGTTGGCGATTGATTAGAATTATATTCGTACTATCCCGATCTTTCCATCGGGTAATGATTCTTGCGGCGCTAAATCTCTAGCACTTTTATACTCTCCCGATCCTTCGACGGTTAGAGTTTGTATGGCACTAAGTCTCTAGCGCCTTTATACTCTCCTGATCCTTCGGCGGGGTAGAGTACGAGCTCGATTTTTGTTCTGCTTACCGATCCTTCAGCGGGGCAGAAATTCTGGGGATGCTAAGTCTCTAGCGCCTTTATACTCTCCCGATCCTTCAGCGGGCTAAAGTGTTGTCAAGGAAGATTTATCATGGTGCACCTTTACGGCTTGGGGACTTTATCTTCGGGTCCTTTATACTCTCTCCATGATCTCGGGAGTTAGAGTGCAAGTTGTAATGCAATTTACCTCGCCACACCTTTTGAAGCTTTAATTATCGTGAACTTTCCGATCTGCTGAATGGAATTTTGAATTAGCAGTTTTGAGATTACTGAATAAATTTAAAACAATTCCCGAAATGGTAATAGTATATATGTTGATCAAAATAAAAGAGTAGATAAGAAATGGTGCAGTAAAGGTAAATGACACACAACATTTTTATAGTGGTTCGGTCGAATCATGACCTACGTCCACTTTATAATTTTTTTTTCAAATAACTAGACTGTTCTAGGAAAGTCGAGCCTTTTTACATGGTTCTAAAAACAAAAGAATAAAATTGACACTTTTATGTCAGGTAAAGCCGCAAATGCTAGGCATTCCACACTCTGGAGATTTCATCTCCATCTACGGTCACTAGCTTGAAGGTTCCATTATCAAGTCTTCGTAAAACGGAGTACAATCCTTCCCATTTCGGGCCCATATGTACTGGGGGCGGAAAGACACATTTTAGAACCAAGTCTCCGAGTTCGAATGTCCGAGCTCGGACCCTTCTGTTGTAGTACCGAGCTATTTGTTGTTTGTGCCTCAAGGCACTTAAGTCGGCTTCGTCTCTTTTTTCCTCAACCATGTCCAGGGATTCAAGGAGAAACTCATTGTTGGTCATCGGGTCGTAATAAATGGTACAATGGGATGGTACTTCTAACTCGACCGGAATAACTGCTTCAGCTCCGAAAGCAAGGGAAAACGGGGTGTGACCCGTCGTCGACTTGTACGTTGTTCTACAGGCCCATAGTTCCATGGGCAATTTGTCGACCCACATAGCTTTGGCCTTCTTCAATCTTTTCTTTAGAATGGATTTGATCACCTTATTTGCCCTTCAACATGTCCGTTCGATTGCAGATGTGCCCCAGAGGTAAATCTTTTCTCGATGTGATACTTCCGACAGAAATCTTGAAACTCCGTGCTATCGAATTGGGTCCCATTATCGGTTATGAGGACTTTTGGAATCCCAAACCGACAGATAATGTTCTTAACGATAAAGGTGATCACTTGTTTGGTCGTGATCATGGTCAAAGGCTCTACTTCTACCCATTTAGTAAAATAATGCACGACCACAATAGCAAACTTTGCTCCGCCCTTTGCTATGGGGAGGCTCCCAATAATGTCAATTCCCCATATAGCAAAAGGCCACGGGCTTGTCATTGTCTTCAACTAGTTAGGTGGCGCCCTAGGGATTTTGGAGAACTTCTGGCAAGCATCACAACGTCGTGCATACTTGGCTGCATCCTTGTTTATAGTGGGCCAGAAATAGCCGTATCTCAATATCTTCTTTGCCAATGTTTGTCCTCCCGTGTGGTTGCCACACTCACCTTCATGGACTTCCTTCAGTGCACGCTTGATGTCATCATGGGCAATGCACCAGAGGAGAGGCATCGAGAAACCTTATCCGTACAAGACTTCGCCTTGCAACACATATCGAGAAGCCTTCCGTATAACTGCGCGCCTCTCGCTTTTCTTACTTGGGAGCATTCCATTCATGCAGAAATTCTTTAGGGGGTCATCCAAGACTCCCTTTCAGGTTCAATCTCCAGTACCGGATCAACTTCCATCTGATCCACACTGGGGAACTGCAATACTTCAATCGGGACTAGCTCCATATGTTCTGGATTATCGGAACTAGCCATCTTTGCTAACTTATCTGCTCTTTGATTCTCCGCTCGAGGAATGTGAGATATACTACGGTGATCAAAACCATCTAGTAACGTCCTTACTTTTTCCAGATATGATATCAGCCTTGGATTCTTAGCCTGAAATTTTTCATTAACTTGGTTCACGACCAAATTGGAGTCAGAAAAGATGTCTAGCCTTATTATCCCTAATTCCTTTACAATCTTCAACCGGGCAATTAGAGCTTCATACTCGGAATCATTATTGGTTGTGTGGAACTCTAATCTAAGAGTGTAATATATTATCCATTTCTCTAGAGTTTCATGAACCACTCTGGCACCTGATCGTCTGTCATTTTTAGCTCCATCAGTATATAGTTTCTAGGCATTAGGGTCAAGGAGTAGCTTTGGCGGATCATCTTCCTTGGTTATCGCGTCATCTTCTAGGATGGTAAATTCTCCTATAAATTCTGCAAGTGCCTGCCCTCTTATCGACCTCCGAGGTTGGAATTTCAGGTCGAATTGACTCAGCTCAATGTTCCATTTGAGCAATCTTCCCGATGCTTCTGGCCTTTGTAGGACTTGTTTAAGCGGGGGATCAGTATAAACAGTAATGGGATGAGCCTGGAAGTAGTGACGAAGATTTCTAGATGCTATCAGCAAACTGTATGCGAGCTTTTCTATCCTTGGGTAATTTCGTTCTGCGACCGCCAATTTCTTGCTCACATAGTACACCGGTCTTTGCACCTCATCCTCTTCTCTTACCAAAGCCGAACTGATTGCGTGGGATGACACTGCCAAGTATACAAGTAAATCCTCGTGATCCACGGGCTTAGACAGTATTGGGGGTCTCTCCAGATGATTCAACAGATTTTGGAAAGCTTCTATACAATCAGGAGTCCATTTAAAGTTGCGCTTGCCTTGCTTTATTAGTTCGAAAAATAGGATGCATCTATCTGTAGCTTTTGAGATAAATCTGCTTAGCGCTGCCACTTTTCCAGCAAGGCTTTGCACATCTTTAATCTGCTTTGGTTCTTGGATATTTCAGATTGTTGTAATTTGGTCTGGATTAATCTCAATTCCATGCGAGCTTGCAACGAACCCCAAGAATTTTCCAGATGCTACCCCAAACGAGCATTTCAAAGGATTCAATTTCATCCCATATTTTCGGAGAATTTGAAATATCTCTGCCAAATCATTGGTATGATCGGATGACTTTCTAGACTTTACCAACATATCGTCGACGTATATCTCCATCGTTTTCCCAATCTGGTTATAGAACATCCTATTCACCAATCGCTGATATGTAGCGCCGACATTTTTCAGACCGAAAGGCATCACCACATAGCAGTATAATCCCAAATCTTTAATGAAGCTGGTATGCTCTTAGTCCAGAACATGCATGGGGATCTGATTATACCCCGAATAGGCATCCATAAAAGAAACGAGTTCATGACTTGCAGTTGAATCTACTAATTGATCAATTCTAGGCAACAGAAAGCTATCCTTCGGACAAGCCTTTTTAGGTCAGAGAAATCGATGCACATTCGCCACTTTCCATTGTCCATTTTTACCAAAACCGGGTTTGAAATCAATTCAGGGTACGTCGAATCTTTAATAAATCCATTACTCTTTAGTTTTTCAACTTCTTCTTTCAATGCGGCAGACCTTTCTGGACCCAGCATTCGCCTTTTCTGCTTGACAGGAGGATGTTTCGAGTTAATGCTTAGCGAATGACTCATAATCGAGGGAGATATCCCACACATTTCCGCATGGGTCCAGGCAAATACATCCAAGTTAGCTTTCAGAAAATTTGCTAATTCCTTGGTTCGAACGGGATCTAACTGGGATCCAATCTTCAGGACCTTCTTTGGGTCACTATCATCGATTGGTACATCCACAGTTGCTTCACTGGGAGTCGCCATTCTGCCCCCAGGCTCTTCATCCTCTCTGGGATCTATGTCCTCAGGCAACTCTCTGGGAAACTCTCCCAAAGGCACTTCCTTTAGTTGCTATGACGATTCATCCCTTGGAGGGGAGGAACTACCTTTCGCTTCTATATCTCTTCCTTTGCGGAGCAGTTTTAACTCTGTAATGTAGCATGCTCGTGCAACAACTTGATCTCCTCTAATAATACCCACACTGGAATCCGTTGGGAATTTCAACAATAAGCACCAGTGTGCAATACAGGCCCTGAATTTGGTTAGGACCGGTCGGCCCAAGAAGGCATTGTACGGCGATTCAATATCCAGGACCACGAAAGGGATGATCCTCACTCTCTGGCATTCCCCTTCCCCAAGGGTTACTGATAATTCCACGTATCCTATTGGAGCGGTCGAGGCCCCATTAAATCCACGTATCCAACCTTCACATGGCTTTAAATCCTACAGCTCGAGTTTCATTTGGTCGAACATTTTCTTGAACAAAATATTGACCGAACTCCCGTTATCTACCAAGACTTTATGAACTATAGTTGGGCCGATGGTAACGGTGATCACCAATGGATCTTCACTTAGGGAATGTACACCAATACTCTCTCGTTCACGAAATATGACATCATCAGACATCGTCTTTTGTTGCTTAATCGGAGCGCTGTCCTCGTGGTTACTACACTCTCCCACTTCGAAATTCTATTTAGTTGCATTTATGTATTGACATATAGCTCTGAAACTGTGCCCTATTAGGTGGAGCCCACCAATTATGGTATTAATAACGATATTTTCCCCTTTTTGCTGAGCCGTCGATTTAGCAGTAGGTTGGCTTTAGTTCGAGGCTTGTATGGCTTGGCCCCTGTCCCTGGGAGTCACCTTAAACTCATCAAGCTTCCCTTCTCGGAGCAGCCTTTCAACTACATCTCTCAAGTGACAACATTCGTTTGTAGAATGACCGTGAATCTGATGAAAAAGAAAGAATTTCCCAGTTTCACGCTCTTTCTCGGTAGAATCTCTCGGAGGAGGCCTTTTATACTGTAGGACATTATATGTATCCAGGAAGATGTTCCCCAATGTATCATTTAACGGTCTGAAGTTCTCAAACGGTCTGTACTGGGATCTCCTCTAAAAGTTATTTCCTCGATTTCTTTTCCGATTATTGTTATTATTATTCCCTGATTGGCGACCGTTGTCTTGATTCTTGTTTCCAACGTTAACTTCAAACTTTCTTGAGCTATCTCCCGTTTTCTTGATGGCCACGTTGCTTTGGATATCTTCCTTATCAAGCGCCTTTCTTTTTAATTTAGCGTACATCTCCTCCCAACGCAGGCGAATATTGGCTTTTTCATAAAATATTTCTCTGGTCGGGGGAGGTTTACCAGCCAGATATCTTCCAAACTTGGTATCTTTATCGATGCCATCGATCAAGGCCATCAACATAGTTTGCTCATGCAGATCTTTGACTTCTGTGACAGCCAAGTTAAAACAATCCAAATATGACCTAAGGCTTTCGTCCGGTCGTTGTTTAATGAGGGATAGCTCGATCACATTCTTAGACCTCTGGGCATGAAGACGAAAATTGGTTTACGAATTTTTCACTCAATTCCCTGAAGCTGGATATTAACCGTGCTGGCAGGCGAGTAAACCACAATAACGCCACATCTTCCAAGAATATAGGGAATGCTTTACATTTAACCGCGTCTGTAGCTGCAGCGGCATTCATTGACCAGGAGTACCACATTAAATGCTGGATGGGTTCAGTCCTGCCTGTATAGCGATTCATGGTTGGCATATTGAAGCGCCACGGGAATGTAACATCCAGTATGTCGTCAGTAAAAGGCGTGTGACTGTGATCTATGCCCCAATCTTCAATCCTCTGTCCACGCTATCGACCATGACTTGCCTAATCATTGCTTCAACCTCTACATGAGTCAGGGTAGATTCGGGATCAGCACTCCATGCCCGATGTCCTCCTCCAGCATTTCTTTGACGCGCTGCTATAAAATCTGGGCCCGGAGTAGAACTCCCTTGCCCCCTGTTGCCGCGGTCGATCACGCAAAGAGCGTAAGGCATGCCATTCCTTGGTGGTAGAACAGGCTCATTTAAGTTGTGGTTACTAGTTCCCTGATTAAATGCCTCCTCTTCACGAGACGGAAGTGACCAAAATCGAAGCTGTTCTATGTTCTCGGGCCTTTCTAACGGAGGTCATCATTGGTTCCTTCAGGGCTCTTCAGACGACGAAATATGTTCCGGAGAGAAAGGGTGAGCTGGAGGTAGTGAAACCTGCCTTTGAATATCATCAATTCTTGTGCCTAAGGCAATAGTATTTTGACGCAACAATGAGCTCTCCTGCCTTTGAGCGGCCAGTTCATCGGTTTGCCTGTCCAATGCTTCAAGTATTCGAGTCAAATGTCCTTTGGTTACTGGGGCAGAAGGGTCAAATTTATCATCAACATTCTCTCTTATACGTAAAGAACTTAGGCCAGGTCGAGCAGTTGTACCAACACGAGAAGAATGAGCCATAACCTCCTTTCCGGGTCAGGTTGTGGTCTGATAATCGCTTCGGATCGCGGTATCCTTGTGTCGATGGCACGTGGCAGCTCCCTGAGATCGGATCGCGAGGGCACTAGATGGGGGATGGTTTTGTTGTCCTGGGATCGAGTCATAACACCTTCAGAGACCCGGATCATGGTGCCTCCTTCGGGTCGGGTCGTGGTGCCCCCTTCGGTCCGGATCACCCCCACATCATCTCGATCCGAAAGCTCCTCCTCGACCTGCTCGTGCACACCTTCTTCGATTGCACACCTTATAGTGATTATACTTGGAATTAGAGTAAATCGATGATTTATCCCTCAACCTCACTCTTACAATGTTGATTCACTCGATAATTTCGAGACAACTCTGAATAATAATAATGGAGGTGTAATAATGGTAGATTCAAAACTCAAAATTGCCAAAAAGATCCTTAAAAATGCCAAGTTCTAGGCTATTTATAGCTGATTTCTGCAGGCGGATCACGGTCATACGTGGCACAAATCCTAAAGATCTTGGGCTGGTTCGTAGCTTGAGGGAGAAAAGTCAATATGGTTGTTATGGACAGGTGTCGCTGGATCCTGCATTTGCGGTTCGTGAAAGACTTGGTCATGGCTTTCATCTGGTTTCCTGGTTCGGATCAAGTCGCGCTTTCATGGATGGATCAGATCAAGCTAAGAGGAGCGGGTCGGATCGGATCAGGCTAACACGGCCAAGTCGGATCGGATCAGGCTGACACGAGCGGGTTGGATCGGGCTAGCGGGGGCGATTACGATCTGGTCTAGACCTTTGCACAAGTAAAGCTTCATCTTGAACTCGCGTTTGAATCTTGGTGGCTTGGTCCAAAAGCTAGCCAATAACACCCCCACCCAAATCTGAACCAAACTACCAATTCACCACTAATGTTGAAATTAACTTGCCTAATCTTTCACCCTTATTAACTCCTCTAAATCCTTCTACCTAGAAATTAATGCATCCGCCTTCTTCAAAAACTAACTTCCCAAAACGGCTCCTGGTGACCCAAAACGCACCTCGCACTCTCCCCTTACTTCCCTCATTCATGGACAATTCAAAATCACTGAAACCAACAGCAAACATTCCCTTATCCATTCTTCATCCAATCACTGAGCTCCCATGAATCCCTTTAACCACCATACGCCCATCCAACCCAGAACACCAGGAGTTCACCAGAGTTTGTCACAAACCCACCTCCTCCTCCAGTTCGCGTAGCAGAACCCACCAGTCACCCAAAAAAATCACGACAATAATATTCAGCAAATGCCACCAAACTTGATCCACATGCGCGCCTACCCTTACAGAACCCTGCACTAAAATTGAATTGGTCCCTAGCCGTCTC
Organism: Allium sativum; assembly: GCA_030737875.1. Lineage (NCBI taxonomy): Eukaryota > Viridiplantae > Streptophyta > Magnoliopsida > Asparagales > Amaryllidaceae > Allium > Allium sativum. Next base: position 140,935,921 of record CM060914.1, on the reverse strand, counting down.
AGTCTTCACTAGCGGTCATGCCTAGTGGCTCGGTAACAATTTGGGTTCGAAAAAAATGTTGTTCGCACTCTTCAAAAACTATAGAGAGATAAAGGGCTAACTAACGAAATTGTAACGCATCAAATCTTGCGATTTTTCATGATGAATTGGATTTTTATTTGATTTTTGAAATTTCGGTTTTCACGTTTTCAAATTTGATCTGATAAAAGAAAGAGGAATGGGAGTGCCAGAATATAAAGGGAACGATAGCATGCCAAGCACGAGTACAAGGCATAGAGAGCAGACTTTTTTAAAGAGTTTGGCAAGCACGGTAACGTTAGCTTGGATAGCACGAAACTGAAAAATGTGGAGTGCACGGTGTATGAAGCTAGCTTACAATGTAAGGTAGCCTAGGCATGTGTTTGGGGTTTCGCTGGGGCAACACAACAAAATGGTGCACAAGTTCTTTACATGTTAATCGAAATGTTAATGTAAAAATATATATAACTAAGTTGGTGACTCTTAATTTACCATGTTGCGACCACAAACACGGACCATTAAAATGTTATCTATTATTCTAACAAATAATTGATGGGAATAAATTAAGGTATGCAACTATCTATCCCTGTGTCATCCTTGAAACTGCTCTAATAAATACGTTGATTCACTTGAAAACTTACAATGTAAATGAAACAACAAATACAGACAAAAATAAAAATACGATCGTTTCACGCAATGTGCCATGATTCCAAAAATATAATAATATAGACAAGTTAACTTATATTCAGAAGTCACAAAATGTCGATATAGGGTGTAAAATACTTCAAATAAAAAGTTGCTTATCGTTCAAAATAAAAATTACAAAAAAATTCTATAAATTAAATTAGAACTACGTCCCAGAAATCTTGCAATAATAATCTATTTCGAATTTTATAAAATTAATCTCTTTAAAATCATATATTGTTTGGAAATTAAATTGAATCAATTTCAAAATAACAAATAAAATACATATCCAATTAGAACATATATACATGTAGCTTCAAAATAATTAAATTTTGAATTTTAAACTCGATATTTTGATTTTTAAGTTAAAATGATATTCATTATATTTTAAAATCCATTTGCTTTATTAAATAAATCGTTAAATTTTTAATACGAATTCCCATAACGACTATTTGAAAATTTAATTTGGACATAACACATAATCTATAAGACGAAATCTCAAATTTTCACTTTCACTCGAAAAATACAATCAAATAGATCCGAACGCTTTTTGTTTCAAAGAAATCCGACTTATGTAGGATCCAGTATATCCGATTGAAGTTTAAATCGTAAATAACGAACTACCGCGACTATTTTGAGCTCGTTTAAATTTAAAAAAATTAATACGTTCACTATTTGTTAATAATGAAATTCGTTATTATAATCCATTATATTATTCCATTTCAACATTTAATACAATTTAAATGTTCTGAATTTTAGTGTCCAAAAGTCTAGGTCGTTACATTCCTTCCCCCTTAAAAGAATTTCGTCCCCGAAATCACTAAGCACTAAATATGTTATAATTCTAACTCTTCACAACTTGCTTGGCCGAAATCTTATACCTATTGTTTCCATAACTCGAACCTATAAAGAAATCTTTATTCTCATATCGATACTAAACATTTCATTATGTATTCCTAATGATCTGTCCACCATATCTGGACAATCAATCATTATATCCTTATATTCGATCCATATGACTTTCTGCATATTCCCAGATTTATGTCTATTCAATATTGACTCTAAAACCATTTATCAACTTCCTTTAACCAATCTAGTTTCGTAAGTCAAAATAAAATCGATAAATCGATTTCAAGTTATCAAATTTTCTTTAAATTTTCTAACTCCTTAAATTTTCGAAATTTTTTGCCAGCACCTCCTTTGCGTGCTATATCGGTACAACTACGTTTCGCCTTTCTGGGCATTCTCATCTCGAAAAGAAAAAAACAAAGCGGCTTACCCCATAAGCTCATAAAACCATAAAACCTAAGTAATATTGTAAACCTATACCTTTTTATAGGGCAAATTCTATCTCTTGCATTTTCTTCCATTCAATGTCTGCTCAGCATCCATTTCTAGTTGGTTTCAAATCAATCCAACTTCCAGATTTTAAATCTCTAATCAACTTCTGATTAGTTCACTTCCATTTTATCAATTCAAATCTGATTTCTATTTAAGTCAATCCACTTATTATACTTGAATCCAAATTTATCACAATTCAACTTGTTCATATATAAGTCGAAATTACTTTATTAATTCTAATTTCAAACAATTTTCCTCGTGTAATTCCATTCGGAAGTATTTCTAACCCAATCCAAATTTTTTACTTAAGTTAAATTTTCAATTCAATCGATACGTTTTTACCATTTCCATCTATTCAACTTATACAAGTTAAATTTTAATTTCAAAATTTAAATTCTTGAGTTTTATTTCAAATTAGTCTGAAATCATACATATCTATACATATATACAACCATAATAATTCAAAACTTTTCCCAAAAAAAATTGTTTCTCAACCCAATTTCGTTAAAAATCTTCCTTTGGTAGCAATTCATCACTTAGAAACTCGAAAATAGATACAAATGATTTGGCCATCATCATCTGAATTATTTTCTAGTGACTGAAATAATTACAGTGCTTTAAAAATTTCAAAATCCATTTAAAACAATTCTTATTCCAAATCCTTTCAGAATACCTCTTTATTATTTTCAAAACACTTCAGAAATATTCCTTAACTTCCGGGATTCAAATTCCATATTCTGGTTCAGATTCAATTTCAATTTTTCACATTTGTATATTTTATCCGTATACAAATCATATTTGATTATATATAACCAAGTCTACTTCATTTGATTGTAATAAATTCAACACATCCATATATTATAAGAATTTGAGAAAATTATTTCTTTTTATATCAAAATACAATTTTTGGTAAAATTATTTCATTTACCCACTTTTTAATAATATTGTGTCGAATTGTTCTATTCAAGAGTTTAGAAACACTTATCGATGCAGTTGTACATCCTGCATCGACTAGAATTTATAAACTACTCGACAAACCAGCCAACATAATATAAAACAATTTCATATCAAATCTACAAATATGCATTTACATATATACACTAAAATTCAATCTAGGTTATTACTAACCGCATATCTTTTGAATCATGCCACATAGCCAAGGTTACTACTCAACCTGGCTCCGATACCAAATGTAATGGCCCAAATTTCCGTACCATTTGAGTCGACCAATAACACCACACATCCAACCCAAATTGCACCGAAATATGAATCATTAGTAGAAAGAAGTTAGAGGATGATAAATAGAAAGAAAGAGAAATTAGAATAGAAGGAGACGAAGAACACAAATCTCACAGCGGAACGAATAAAATATATTAAATAACATAAGATTTAAAATACAAATCAGTTACTGTATATACATACCATCATTAGAGCACGACAGTTATTCCTGGAACAATTATAAACACCTGTTCCCAGATACCACAAAGTACACAGCGGAAAATATGATATTCTATAGCTAACCGATGAAGCCTCCTACTGCAGGCTCCTCCAAGTGAATCTATAACATCCTAACACTTGACTGCCCATACAAATATGGGCACCCAAGAGTTTAGGGAAACAAAACAAAATAAACTCTAGGTCAGTCATGGGACTAATGTGAGTAAACTCCAACCATTTGTTTAACTTTCAAAATCCTTTCAAAAGAAATGATAATCGTAAGACCGATCCATACATAAAAACGGATGGTTTTTACCTTACGATGACCAAAATATTTTTAATATTAAATCCGGGGATATTATAATAATGTCTACATCAAATAAATAGAAGTCTAGCAGAATGCTTACATCTCACACTCCATATATAATATCAAATCAAAAACCGTAGGGAGCTTATTGGAGATTGGATTTCCAACAAGACAAGGTATGGAACCACCTTCTGATAGTGTATCTCTAGAGGGGAATACACTGGGTTCAACAAGAACATCTTGCAACCTGGCCCACACATGGCTGACCACTCACTTAACTTGAGTGTATCGACCATATTACCACCAATGGTTGTGATCAGCAACCGTTATCGAAAGCATGCAGTAGTGAATAGAATAAGAAGCAAATGAAATTTCTCTAGATCAGGTGATAATACCCCTAATGGGAATGACCCACATGGCCATGTTGCCTGCCCGATTTCTGTCATTTCCCGGGTGATGAGGCTTGAGGTCACAATTATCTTTCAGAACATCTGGCCACCATTTGCTTTGAATGTCACATCATCAGACATTCGTCCATATACGTTGTCCTAGGACTGGACAAACCAAAGGCACTGTTCCATCAATCCATCTTTGGCAGTTTTTACCTAGGATTAACAGAACAGCCCTTGTACTTTACTCCGCCTTCAATTATCTTCAACATAAGTTGATTCGTAACGCTTATGCCAATATGGAGTGGTTTTCAGATAATAAATCTGATCCCGACCCTATTGACAACGCAGTTATAAAATAAATCAAAACTTTGATAGTCGGTGATTTAACTATCAAAGAAACATCCATACAATCAGCGGTGCCATTTCCAATTGGAAATTCTACCGATCAAGCATCAAACAACACTGGCCCCTTTTTAAATCAATTCCTTATTAAATTATTATTTCCAATTCCTTTTTTGCTATCTTTCGTATCTTTTCAAAGCTCTATTTCCTCTCTTAATTCTTGAAAAAATATATCCTAATTTCTTTATTCGAGAAAATATCTCTTATTCCAGTTAGAAAACATTCCTAAATATTTACGAATCCTTATTTTCCATATTCAGAAAATATACCTTATTAATATTGGAAAATATTTCCTTATTCTATTTCTTAATTTCTCGTTGACCAATTCATTTCATTTTCTATGCATAGAAAGTATCTCTCATTTTATTTGGAAAACAACTCAAAATCCTTTAAATTAACGCGATGTTATAAAACATCGTTATTTTAACTCAAACCATTAATCATTTGTTAACTAACCGTATTGCTAACCAATCTTCACTATCGAACCTTAACCATTCCTTCATCAATCATGAAGTGAATCAAGTTGGGGTATAATTACCTCTCATACCTTAATTGAACAACATTCTCAACTTGAAATAGTCAAAGCTCATAATTTCAAACAAAAAACATCGCTTACACGACTCCCAGATTCAATCTAAGAATCCACTTCTTTCATGGAAAAATATTGATTTTAACGGTAGCATTATAATCGTTGTTTCCAAATATTTGATTTACAAACATTAATTTTGATGATAGCATTACAATCACTGTTTAGATTTATAGATCATTTATTATAACGTAGCGTCAAAAATCGCTGTTTAGATTTATAAAACATTTATATAACGGCAACGTTATATTCGTTGTTTCCAAATATAACTTGTACTTATTAATTTCAATAAATAAATTAATAAGTAAATAAGTAAATTTGATTCAAACAGAAAGTAAAAATAACCACTTCCCTAAATTCGATATAATCGAATTCTAATAAATAATTTTCTCTCGAATAATCTATATTCGATTTATATTCCGAACATCGGAATTTGTATATCATTTCAACTTAATTCAAATTCCAAATTTACCTTTGAATTTTTTCCAAATCAATACCAAATTCCTTTATAACCATTCCAGTTTACAAAACGTTATCATGCTTTATTTTATATTCTGATTTTTGAATTAAAACTCATCATTTTATTTTAAAACAATATACATTTCCCTTTCCATTCAATTTCCAATCTGGATTCCTATTTCAGTCAAAGTTTCCTTTAGAGATATTCCATTTGCAAAATATTTCCTTTGGACCATTATTTACTTTAACCGTGAATATATTTCTTTTATATACAATCAAATCAGTTTGATTTCGTATTTATAATTAATATCTTAAACCCAAATTATATTTATAACTTTTATTCATAATTTTCCATACAAATCTCATTTTTTTAATTATTCCAATTATTTTAAACCTTGTTTATAAATTCCTTTATAATTTGCTAAGTTCAAATCTCTTTTCAAATATTGGTTTCAAAACTGATTTCCACTTTCCCATTTAAATTTATATTTCAATTTATCAAATGATAAATTATTCACTTAATTTATACTCTTATTTATAAGCAACTTCTTGATTTATCCATTTGACCATGTTTTTATTTTAAACTCTATTTGAAATTTTATTTCTATTTTGGGAATAAATTCCATTTTTAAATCCCAATATCCTTCTCTACATCAAAAATATTTTACGAAATTTAAAACACTAATTTCTAGGGCCAGGGTAATTCAAATACAACATATCAAATCACGGATTATATAACACACCATATATCACAATCAAACAAAAACAGTAATATAAATGTTGAGGAATCCAGCTGGATCCCTCCAACCTATTCCCTACATTCACAGATGTTAATCAACATCAATAATATTATTTTCACATTAATATGAGATATTATAGTGAATATAATTATTAAACATCAATGATATAACTAATTCAACCTATTTTATCAGCCATTCATCCAAACAACCATCACACGTTATAAAATTTGTAGAAATAAATTTAAAACTCGTTTATAGAAAAATACAAACGAGGCAGAAGTAGTGATTTTACTCACCTTATTTCACAGTTGACAGTTCTGCTTTTGTTCCATTTAAAATCAAACAACATTTGATTTTATCATGAATTTCCAGTAGCTCCATTCTCAGCCACATTGGTTCCACAGTGTAGATTTTGTCGTTATGATTCCTATGTGACCAGATTTGTTTGATACTGTTAACATATGAAATAACTATTGATGTTACATAATTAAATAAATTGGAAGATTATTAACCAAGTTAATACTAGAGTTAATTACCCTGATTGAAACATTCTTTAATCCGTGTTTAACTGTAATTCCCTCTAGATAAAACACACTTCCCTCTTGCTAAAATCACTTACTGTCGATCACTACGCTCCGCTCTTACCATTAAAGAAAAACACTGGAGTTCAACACCTTCCTTATCCTAAAAACAAACTCAACGCCGTCGTTTAAATCAAATCCTCCTATCCACACCTTATATTGTGACAGTTATATGTAGCATAGCCCACCTCCACTATCTTCTTCCCGCTTACTCTTATTTTCTTCCCTAATATTTTGACTATTCTTCACGCAATTTAAGCCCAGGTTAAGAAACCGGAACTCCCGCCTTCCCCGTGATTCCCCAATGCTACTCTCGTTCAAATTCACACCATAATATACCATTAATCTCATGATCACATGTGTCTGACCCTTCTCATTCTTTAGTGAAAACAACTTCCATTTCCTATAGCCAATCAAAATAACTTGCGGACCCTCTTTTACCAACTCAATTGCCACGATAACCAGAAAGACGACACTTAATTGTTTATTCTTGTAAGAGCCACATACACCCCCACCCAAATCTGAACCAAACTCCCAATTCACCACTAATGTTGAAATTAACTTGCTTAATCTTTCACCCTTATTAACTCCTCTAAATCCTTCTTCCCAGAAAATAATACATCCTCCTTCTTCAAAAAAAACTGCCCAAAACTGCTCTTGCTGACCCCAAATGCACCTCACACTCTCCCCTTACTTCTCTCATTCATGAACAATTCAAAATCACTGAAACCAACTGCAAACATTCCCTAATACATTCTTCATCCAATCACCGAGCTCCCATGAATCCTTTTAACCACCATATGCCTGTCCATCCTGGAATACCAGGAGTTCACCAGAGTTTGGCTCAAACCCACCTCCTCCTCCATTTCGCGTAGCAGAACCCACTAGTCACCCAAAAAAAATCACAGCAAAAATATTTAACAAATGCCACTAAACTTGCAACACATGGGCTCCTACCCTTCTGGAACCCTGCACTGATATCGAATTGGTCCCTAGCCATCTCAGTCTTCGCTGGCGGTCATGCTTAGTGGCTCGGCAACAATTTGGGTCGAAAAAAATGTTGTTCGCACTCTTTAAAAATTATAGGGAGATAAAGAGCTGACTAACGGAATTGTAACGCATCAAATCTTGCGATTTTTCATGACGATTTGGATTTTTATTTGAATTTGAAATTTCAACTTTCATGTTTTCATATTTGATCTCATAAAAGAAGGAGAAATGAAAGTGCCAGAATATAAATGGAACAATAGCTTGGCAAGCACGGGTACAAGGCATAGAGAGCACGCTGTTTTGAAGAGTTTGGCAAGCACGGTAACATTAGCTTTGATAGCACGGAACTGAAAAATGTGGACTGCACGGTGTATGAAGCTAGCTTACAATGTAAGGTAGCCTAGGCATATATTTGGGGTTTTGCTAGAGCAACACAACAAAATGGTGCATACATTCTTTACATGTTGATGGAAATGTTAATGTAAAAAAATATATAACTAAGTTGGTGACTCTTAATTTACCACATAGCGACAACAAACATGGACCATTAAAATGTTATCTATTATTCTAACAAATACTTGATGGGAACAAATTAAGGTATGCTACTATTTATCCTTGTGTTATCCTTGAAACTACTCTAATAAATACGTTGATTCACTTGAAAACTTACGCTGTAAATGAAACAACAACTACAGACAAAAATAAAAATATGATCGTGTCATGCGATGTGCCATGATTCCAAAAATATAATAATATAGACAAGTTAACTTATATTGAGAAGTCTCAAAATGCTGATATAGGGTGCAAAATACTTCAAATAAAAAGTTGCTTATCTTTCAAAGTAAAAATTTCCAAAAAATTCTGTTAATTAAATAATAACTACGTCCCAGAAATCTTGCAATAATAATCTATTTCAAATTTTATAAAATTAATCTCTTTAAAATCATATACTGTTTGGAAATTAAATCGAATCAATTTCAAATAAAAAATAAAATACATATCCAATTAGAACATATATACATGTAGCTTCAAAATAATCAAATTTTCAATTTTAAACTCGATATTTTGATTTTTAAGTTAAAATGATATTCAACATATTTTAAAATCCATTTGCTTTATTAAATAAATGGTTAAATTTTTAATACGAAATCCATAGCGACTATTTGAAAATTTGATTTGGACATAACTCACAATCTATAAGACGAAATCTCAAATTTTCACTTTCATTAGAAAAATACAATCAAATGGATACGAATGCTTTTTGTTTCAAAGAAATCCGACTTATATAGGATCCGATATATCCAATTGAAGTTTAAATCGTAAATTACGAACTACTGTGACTATTTCGAGCTCGTTTAAATTTAAATAAAATTTAATACTTTCCCCATTTGTTTAATAAGGAAATTCGTTATTATAATCCATTATATTATTCCATTTCAACATTTAATACAATTTAAATGTTCTGAATTTTAATGTCCAAATATTTGGGTCATTACAGTCTTCATTAAAGTATCACTACCGAGGAATGTAGTTCGCTTTGGCTTAATAGGGAAGTTGGGGCCGAGATTTGTAGGACCATCTCCTATATTAAAGAGTATAGGTCAGATGGCCTATAGGATAAAGCTACTAGATAGACTGGCAGGCGTACACGACGTGTTTCACATTTTCAATTTGAGGAATTGTCTATATGACACGGTAGAGATAGTAGAGCCAAGCACACTTGAAGGCGTGGTGGTTGAGAAGGAAGCATCGGTGAGAAGAGTTCCTGCTCATATCCTTGGATTAGAAACCAAGAAGTTACGTAACAAGGAAATCATATTAGTAAAGGTACAATGGGGAGAAGACCACAAAGATGTGACGTGGGAACCCGAAGATATGATTCACGCTTCTTATCCTTTTCTTTTTCAAAGTATGTTCTTGACTTCCTTCCCAATCTTTTACTTTGCTATTGATTTTATCATTCAGTTATGTTTATCCTATCATTCGAACCTTTCGATCCTTAGGTAGAATCCAATAGTTGGAAACATGTATTTGAAACATGTTATGATCGATGGTTGCAAGTGGACGAACGTTTTTGCTAGTGGTTGCTCATGGATGCATATACATCCAGGCACTAGATCGGCTCAAGCTCTTATATATTGCATATGGGTGTTTGTGCATTTTAATTTTCTATGGATGGAAATGGGTGAATCATCATATGGATGTTGCATTTCGATGAATGATTGTGCACACATATAGAGTTTTATATGTTATATTAGGATTATTCATATACATTTTCGATACAGACGCAAACATATATTGCATTAAAGAGGTCAACTGAATCAATCGACCGCCTGATGTTTGCATTAGGGTAAGGACATATACACACAACACTTTTTCATATGTTCATATAAGCATTAGAAATTCTTAAGGACAATGGATGCCAATGGATGATTGATGAGTAGATGGTTGTAGGTGGTTGTTAGGATTATAACATTTTTCTTAACTTGGAGATTTAGGGGATGAAATCCTTTTAAGTATGGGAGAATGTAACACCCCAAAATTTAATACACTTTAACCATACTTTTAAGATAATAAATTGGGAATTACTTAATTAAGTAAACTGGCTTTACCGTTGTGTGACACCCCACGTCCATTAATGTCACTCACAAAAGGGAATGCATTAAGTTTCGTGAAGCGTTATAGGTAAACAGACACAAGATATAAATAAGATAGCAATGGAAATTTAAATTTTATTTCAAACACAGATCACACAACGTGGTTCAAAATACCATGAGTCTCAAAACCCATTACAACAACATAACTTCTGTATTTTAACATCAGAGTACATAAATACTTAAAAGAAAACACAATTCCCCAAATAAAAGAGATAAAGGCGTAGTGAAGATAAAAACTTGAGCCATAATTCGAAAGCAGCTCTAGCAAGATGATATCCGAGTCCTGAATAAGCCTGAGTGTTTCCTTCCTGAGAACTTGGGGGGGGGGTGGAATGGAAGAAGGAGAAACAAGAGGGTAGACAAAAAGCCAGGCGAGTCTAATGACTTTTAGCAAGTAAAAAAATAGAAGTAGCATGACAGGCATACAAAGTGGATAAGAGCGATCACTACATAAATGGAAGGTGTGACAAGGTAGACAGGATAAGGTATATATGCTTCTAATGGTTACTCTGCATATTACTAGTATAACCAGAATGGGATGATCCCTTCCACTATAAGGTGGAAGACTTAGGGCATATGTCCAAATATACCCTAACCACTACCATAATCAATCGGCTCCCTACTATGTATATACTATATGCTGGCCCCGCAGTAGGATGTATCACATCCTAAAGTTAACCACCCATTGATATGCACAGCCCTATATCTACTGGTGTCATGGTCGTCTTACCCCCTCTGGCCGGCTCATGCATGCATATGGCCTAGTCGGTTTGCACGGCCCACACTGTCCTCCACGTTTGGATCTCTTACAATCAGTCAGTAAGCATGTCCCCTCTCTGCCTAGAACAGATACTTTATTTGATACCTACTCCGGGTTACTAACTGAAATGGATCCCACACAATATGATACAAGCTCTCCCCTTTGTCTTGTATCCCCCCTAGGTTTTCACTGACTATGTATACCACTAGGTGTCTTTAATTACATAGCCCTATACCAGTTATGTTTACCCTAAAAGGTGTCTTTAATTACATAACTTTATTATTTCCTCTGTTATGTATACCACTAGGTGTCCTTAATTACATAACCTTATAGGGTTAAGTTTGTGGGCCTATATGTAATATTACCAACCCCCTCCAGAATTGCTTAACCCATCCACTATCCAACAAATTTTACTTAACCCTAACATTTTTCAAAATCATACAATCCCTATGGATTAGATTTTGTTAAGTAGTCCAATTGATTACCATGTCCATTTATGATTTATAATGGGCTAGACCTACCACATTAGGCCTACAACTTGTGGATGGTGGATATGCTGGTCGGGTCCGGGCAGTCTTATTCCACATTTGGGCTTAGCCTGATGCCTTAGCCCGATTCGTATTTGTGCACTTAGACCTTTCACATTAGGTTCAACATTAGTGGCTGCTGGATATGCTGGTCAGGTCCGGGTAGACTTCCACCACTAATGCAACCTAACCTCGTGTCATAAGTGCAATTACAATTCCTAATTTTAATTACTAGACATTACATTTTATTCAATTCTTACCTATGTCTTAATAGGAGAATATGTCCCCATTTTCCCCCCTTTTGAATTATATGTCCAACTCATGTTTATACTCAAATTATGTCAGTATTAACCTTTTTTCCTCCACGTTCCTTAACTAGCATGTTCGCACCATTTAGAGCATATAGACTGAATAATAGCCTATTCATAAATGAAAAAAAAGGGAAGGTAATGGAAATATGACAAAGGTGAATGTTTTAACATAACTAGCATAAGCATATACTAACATGGTGAACACATAAACATAGGTCTAACGAACTTGTAGCAATTAACTTGTTGTAACATAGCAAAGGTGATAAGATGAACATGACAAGATCAAAATTTAATTTAGATGTCCAACAAGTTTAGATCTAATATGAGAAGCACAAGGGGATCCAAATAATAACCTAGATCCAATAAATAATTTAGGTGTCCACATAATACAGATCTAACAGGTAAAAGCAGATCTAACTAAATTATAATATGGACATAAAACAGATCTAACATAATTAGGATGACATAATAGCATGTTTAGATCTAATTATGGATTCACATGTTCAATTTGCAACATATCTAAATTGACCACAATATGACAAGTGAAAGGTGATTTACATAAAGAATTAGATCTAACCAATGTTGTTACTGTTAAAATTAACATTAACTACAATACAGCTACAAATCAAGATCCACAAAGGCAACATAATAGAATAACCAAAATTGAATTAAATATCGAGGAGTAGATCTATCATGACATAGTATAAGATTTTACACTAACATAAATTCATAGTTTACAACATATCCAAATCACAGTCTTTCACAATTTACTTTTATTCATTTAAACCTAAAAGTAACCAACTCACACTGTTTGGATTGTTAGGAAGGTAGATAAGAAGTTGGTGTTGAATCTACGCTTGAATCTCAGAATTTGATTTGTAAAGCTGAAAGTTGTAGGGATTAACAGATCCAATTCAATTCAGACACCAGCATAGTTTGGCCACCATCAATTCTCAATGAAGAAAATATGAGAAATGGCCATGTATATATAGCTACAAAACCCTTTGAAATGGACTGATAACTCAGCCCTAGGGGTGTCGACACCCCTGTTGATGGGTCGACTAATAGGTCGACACCCCTTAAGGGGGGTCGACCCCGGTGTCGACACCCCTTTAGGGGGTCGACCCCCTAGAGCGGGAAATCTGCCGCCAATTTTCATTTTTCGAATTTGAATTGTTCTAGGTAAAATTCTGACTCATGTTTGACTCATGTATATATTTATATTCTTTCTACACGTATAAAAACTTAAAGCTCTCATAATTTCTTCATACGATGTCCGTTTTACGCAAACTAAATGTCTATTTTGACTAGAATTTCAATACAGAAGCAACGGTGCAGTTCATTTTCCTTTATCCTGAATATTAAATTAATTATTATTAAATTTATCCTTTTTTATGTCAAAAAAATCATGGGTTGTTACATTCGCCCCACTTAAAGTATTTCGTTCCCCGAAATCTCCAAGTTGAGAAGAATGCATAACCTACCATCCATCATCCTTCTACTCGTCCATCAATCATAGGCATCCATTGTCCTTAAAGATTTCTAATGCTTATATGAATATATGCAAAGGTGCGCGTATATATCCCAATACTAATGAAAAAATCAGGCGGTCTACTGATTCAGTTGACCTCCTTAATATAGTGTATGTTAGTGCCATGAATCTAATATGTATGCAAATAATCCTATTATAACATGTAAGTTTTATGTGTGTGCACACTCATTCGTCTAAGTGCAACGTCCATATGCTAATTCATCCAGTTCCATCCATAAAGAAAAGAAAATGCACACATATCCATATGTAGTATGAGAGTGATTGAGCCGATCTAGCGCCTAATGTGTGTGTATATGCGTTCATAGGAAACCACTGGCAAACACTTGCATCCACTTGGATCCATCAAACATAACATGTTTCAAATACATGTTTACATCCATAGGATTCTTATCTAAAGTTCGAAAAATTACTATGGATAAGATACACTCAAATGATAGAAACAAGCACTGATAAAAATTTTGAAAAAGGAGTTAAGTACATACCCTCGAATAGGAAAGGGTACAGAGCACGAATCTTGTCATCTGTCTCCCAAGTCGCATCTTTTGAGTTACCTCCCTATTGAACCTTTAGCAACTCGGTCTCTTTACTGCGTAGCTTCTTGACTTCTGATCTAAGAACACGAGTAGGGAATCGCCTAAATGTCGCCTCATGTTCCACCTTTACTCCTTCAAATACTCAGCTGAACAATTACTGCGGTGTCATGCAGGCACTTCCGCAGATGAGAAACATGGAAAACATCATGAACACCAGATAGATTTTCCGAGAGCTTTACTCTATAGGCCAATTGGCCAATCCACTCGGTTATGGGAAATGGTCCCACATACCTAGGTGCCAACTTCCCTACAGATCCGAAGCGAACCACATTCCTCAGAGGTGATACTTTGATAAAAACTAAGTCTCCCACTTCAAATTTGATGTCATTCCTTCTCTTATCTGCATAGAACTTCTGCCTATCTTGAGCCGTTTTCATCTGCCGTCGAATAAGGTTAATCTTTTTGGGACGTTTCTCTAACCATATCTTGTCCAAGTAGTAATCTTTCTGTAGATTCTCGCCAACAATTTGGTGATCTACAGGGTGGTCCATATAATGCTTCGAAGGGTGCCATGTCGATGCTGAGTTGATAGCTGTTGTTATAGGCAAACTCTACTAAAGGAAGATGCTCTTCCCAAGTCCCTCTGAAGTCTAGGATTTACAGCCTCAAAAGATCTTCAAGAATCCTATTACCCTCTCCGTCTGTCCATCAGTTTGAGGATGATAAGCGGTGCTCAAAAACAACTGTGTACCAAATGCTTCTTGCAATCTCCTCCAAAATTCACTGGTACAGATAGTGTCGTAATCGCTTACGATGTTGGAAAGTACCCCATGAAGATGAACTATCTCACGAACATAAATTGCTGCAACCATGATGCCGTCCTCTTACTCTTAAGCACTTTTAGTGAGTCTATCTACCACAATCCAGATACTGGTGTTGCCTTTCTTCGATCTAGGCAAACCATCCACGATATCCATAGAGACGCTCTCCCATTTCCACTGAGGAACCTCCAAAGAATGAAGCAGACCACTGGGCTTCATTTGCTCAGCTTTAACTTGCTGGCAAACTAAGCATTGGAAAACAAATTCGGCCACATCTTTCTTTATCCCAGCCCAAAAGAAAACCCTCTTTATGTCTCTGTACATGTTATCACCGCCTGGATGAATAGTCATCTTAGAATGGTGGGCTTCTTCTAGGATTGCCTTTATCAAGCTTCCAGTTTGAGGAACACAATGCCTTTCATCTCGTCGCAACCACCCCTTTTCATCTATAACATATCTACTGAGGTGAATAAAAGTCCCTCCTCTTCTGATCTTTCCCATGATGTCCAAAATCTGTTGGTCACCTTGTTGCGAAGCTCCTATCCGGTCCACAAGAGTTGGTCGTATCTCCAAGGACGCAAACAAATCAGGAAAAATCTCGATGGAGGGTTTAAAATCAAAAGCTGATATGAACTCCAAGTTCTTTCTCTCCTCAAACAGAGGATTCAGGGCCATCCTCTGCCTACCTAGTGCGTCCGCCACCACGTTACCCTTGTCAGGGGTATAAGCAATCTCAAAATCATAAGAAGCTAGAAACTCCATCCACGGTTATTGCCTTAAAATGAGGTCTTTCTGTGAGACCAAGTACTTGAGAGATTTATGATCGGTATATAACTCGAACTTCTCTCCAAGTAAACAATGACGCCACGTTTTTAATGCGAATACTATGGCAGTTAGCTCTAGATCATGGGTGTAGCAGTTCTTCTCATGAACTCTCAACTGTCTACCCCATAACACACTACTTTCCCTTCTTGCATCAGAACCGCACCAAGCCCTGTACCACATGCATTAGTGTAAACAGTAAACACCTTACTCTCATCAGGCAAGGTCAAGAATGGGCTGTTGTCAGAGCCCTCTTTAGTCGTTGGAAAGCAACGTCACAGTCTATATCCCATGAAAATGCCAAGTTTTTCCTTGTTAGCCTGGTGAGTGGGCTGATAACTTTGCGAAGTTCTTAATGAACTTCCTATAGTAACCTGCCCACCCAAGAAAGCTTCTCACCTCAGTTGCATTTTTAGGAATATGCCAATCTTGCACCCCAACCACCTTGGCAGGATCTACTGCTATCCCTTCTTTAGAGACCACGTGCCCTAAGAATCTTACCTTTTTACTTCGAAAATGGCATTTGGAGAACTTCGCCTTAAGCCGATAGTCATGGAGAGTTTTCAAAACATCTCTAAAATATTGGGCATGCTCTTCTTCGCTTTTGGAGAAGATCAAAATATCATCAACAAATAATACAACAAATTTATTTAGGAACTCCCAAAACACCCTACTTATTAGATCTACAAAATAGGCTGATGCATTCGTCAGCCCAAAAGGCATCACTAGCCATTCAAAGAAACCGTCTGGAGTTCTAAAAGCAGTCTTATCTATGCTATCTTCAGCCACCCTCAACTGATGGAACCCCGTGGCCAAGTCTAACTGAGAAAATATCTAGGCACCAACAAGATGATCAAATAAATCATCAATCCTCGGAAGCGGGTGCATATTCTTCTTAGTGAGTTTATTCAGCTCTTTATAGTCAACACACAAATGAAGCAAACCATCTGCCTTAGTCACAAATACTACTGGAGCCCCCCATTCAGATATTCTTCGTCTTATAAACCCTTTCTCAAGCAGCTCCCCTCCTTGCTTACTCAACTCCCTCCTTTCCCTTGGAGCCATGTGGCGCAATGGCAATGCAACTGGCTTTGCATTGTCCACCAAATATATATATGAAAGTTGATCTCGCGCCTCGGAGGTATGCCCCGAACCTCATCAAAAACATCAGAATAGTTTCGGACTATTGGAACAGATTACAAGTCATCGATAGATGCATCAAGAGACTATAGGAAACTAAGCATAACCGATGCTTGTGGGTCATAAGAAATCTCGATGGTCCTCCCATGACAAGTCAGAAGCCTAACGACCCTCTTCTCATAATTCAGAATGGCACCATACGTGGTAAGCCAATCCATTCCAAGAATCAACCCATAGCCCATAAACCCAAGCACATACGCGTTGCATTCAAACTCGATGTCTAACAAAGATATTTTCAAACCCCTTCAAATCATAGATAAATGAGCCAAACCACCAGTGGGGTTTGAAACAACCACGGGATCCACTATCATACTAGTAATTAAGTGCAGAGATTCATCCACAAAACTTGATATAAATGAATGTGTAGCGCCAGAATCAAAAAGTGTTCTAATAGGATGGTTTAAAAGAGAAATTAAACCTTCCATATAAATTTTTCTACCTCTATCAGGAGCACTGATCGCGAGAGCATGCACCTGCCCTCCAGAAGTCCCTGTCCTTTGACCCTGTCTCTGTGATCCCTGTTTCTTCGTGCATACTCTAGCAAAGTGTCTGACCTCTCCACAGTTGTAGAAAGAGTTCTTCCTTCGCTTACATTCTTTAATCAAGTGACCTTCCTTCCTACAATTGTGACATTTTCTCTTATCCTTGCCTTTATCATTCTTCCGTCCTTTCTTCTGCTACTGCTGCTGTTGTTACTGTGGCTGCTACCCCTTCTTAGGCCACACCTTCATATTTTGCGATGTCTCCTCAGCCTTCTTTTCTCCCTTGTCTTCCTCATGCATTAGGGCTATATCGATAAGCTTTTCAAAGGTGTCCCCCATTGGAATATGGGACATGGCTAACCCATGTAGAGGTTTATTTATCCCTTTAGCAAACCGCAAAGCTCTTTTGTGCGGCCACTACCTCTAACCCGAACCTTGCTAGCTGGTTGAATTTATTCATATACTCTTTCACCGTCAAGTTTCCTTGTTTGAGTGCTAAGAAGCTCTCCATCTGCATGCTTCTCTCAGCTTGGGATAGAAATTTCAATTTGAACGACTATCTAAAATCTTCCTAAGTTTCCACCGGACGACCAGCTTAGATGACTTCCCACCAAAATGGGGATTCATATTTCAGTAGCCAGGCAGCTAACTAAACCTTCCTTCTATCCTCTACCTAAAATATTACGAACAAGTTCTCGGTCTCCTTGAGCCAATTCTGCGCTTCCATGAATGTCTCGTTCCCATGGAGTGGCTTCCCTCCCATAGCACAGAAGTCTTTGCAGATCTTGGCGAAGTTATCTTCTCTTAGAGAGGGAGGAGGAGGAATGACTGTTGTAGTTGGGGGAGAAATATTTCCTTGGCCTTCAGCAGGCGTTATGGCCTCAAAATACCTACAGAACCATCCGGGTATTGTAACGCCCTCTGGGATATTGGGAATGTTTTGTTCCCCGGACATGCTGAAAAAGGAAGAGATTTAGACAAAGGACCGAGGGGATACTACATATGGCTTTTTAGGGAATGTTTATCAAAACAAACTTTTCTTTTTGAAAATGATATCTTTTAAAACCTTTTTGAAAATAATTTTCAAAAACTATATCCAATCTGGTAACCTTCAGCTTCGATACCAAGTGTGACACCCCAGGTCCGTTAATGTCACTCAAAAAAGGGAATGCATTAAGTTTCGTGAAGCATTATAGGTAAACAAACACAGAATTTTACAAGACAGATATAAATAAGATAGCAGCGGAAATTTAAATTTTATTTCAAACACGGATCATACAGCGTGGTTCAAAATACCATGAGTCTCAAAAACCATTACAATAACATAACTTCTGACTTTTAACATCAGAGTACATAAATACTTAAAAGAAAACATAATTCCCTAAATAATAGAGACAAAGCCATAGTGGAGATAAAAACATAAGACGTACTTCGAAAGTAGGTCTAGCAAGATGATATCCGAGTCCTGACTAAGCCTGAGTGTTTCCTCCCTGAGAACCTAAGGAGGAAACGGAAGAAACAAGGAGAAACAAGAGGGTCAGGCATAAAGTTTGGCAAGTCTAGTGACTTTCAGCAAGTAAATAAATAAAAGTAGCATGATGAGCATATAAAGTGGACAAGAGAGATCACTACACAAATGGCAGGTGTGACAAGGTAGACAGGATAAGGTGTATATGCATCTAATGGTTACTCTGCACTACTACTAGTATAACCAGGATGGAATGATCCCTTCCACTATAACGTGGTAGACTTAGGGCATATGTCCAAATGTACCCTAACCACTGCCCTAATCGATCGGCTCATTACTCCGTAGATACTCTGTGATGTCCCCACAGTAAGATGTATCACGTCCTAAAGTGGTAACCCCTCACTGATATACACAGCCCTATATCTCCAGGTGTCATGATCGTCTTATCCCCCTAAGTCCGGTTCATGCACGCACATGGCTCGGTCAGTTTGCGCTGCCCACACCGTCCTCCACGTTTGGATCTCTTACAATCAATCAGTAAGCGCGTCCCCTCTCCGCTTAGTACGGTGTACTTTATTTGATACTAACTCCAGGTTGCTGACTGAAATGTGTCCCACACTATATGATACAAGCTCTCACCTTTGTTTTGTATCTCCCACTTGGTTTTCACTGACTATGTATACCACTAGGTGTCTTTAATTACATATCCCTATACCAGTTATGCTTACCCTAAAAGGTGTCTTTAATTACATAACTTTGTTATTTCCTCCAGGTATGTATACCACTAGGTATCTTTAATTACATAACCTTATCCGGTTAAGTTCGTGGGCCTATATGTAAATATTACCCACCCCCTCCAGAATTGCTTAACCCATCCACTATCCAACAAATTTTACTTAACCCTAACTTTAGTTCGTAATCATACAATCCCTATGGATTAGATTTGGTTAAGTAGTCCAATTGATTACCATGTCCATTAATGGTTTATAATGGGCTAGACCTCCCACATTAGGCCTACAACTTA
This sequence comes from Allium sativum, assembly GCA_030737875.1. NCBI lineage: Eukaryota > Viridiplantae > Streptophyta > Magnoliopsida > Asparagales > Amaryllidaceae > Allium > Allium sativum. The sequence continues at coordinate 140,915,827 of CM060914.1, read as the reverse complement.
TGGACGCTGGATATGCTGGTCGCGTCCGGGCAGTCTTATTCCACGGTTGGGTCTAACCTTTTGTCTTAGCCCAATTCTTATCTGCGCACTTAGACCTCTCACATTAGGTTCAACATTATTGCTTCTGCATATGTCGATCGGGTCTGGGCTGACTTCCACCACTAATGCAACCTAACCTCATGTCATAAGTGCAATTACAATTGCTGATTGTAATTACTAGACAATCCATTTTTATTTAATTCTTACCTATGTCTTAATAGGTGAATATGTCCCCATTTTTCCCCCTTTTGAATTATATGTCCAACTCATGTTTATATTCAAATTATGTCAATATTAACCTTTTTCCCTCCACGTTCCTTAACTAGCATGTTTGCACCATTTATGGCATTTATAGGCTGAATAATAGGCTAATCATAAATGAAAAAAGGGAAGGTAATGGAAATATGGCAAAGGTGAATGTTTTAGCATAACTAGCATAAGCATATACTAACATGGTGAGCATATAAACATAGACCTAATGAACTTGTAGCAGTTAACTTTTTGTAACATAGCAAAGGTGATAAGATGAACATAACAAGATCTATTTTTTTTTTTTGAAAGCAAAAATGTGTGATCTTCAAAAAAGAAGAGAGCACACATATATAATATAAAACAAGAATGTTACTAGATTCGACTACGGTACCAGAAAGATACAATATCAAAAACACAACAAGACTATACAAATGTAAAGGAAAGTAGATAGATAAGCTCCGGATAAACTACCGCCCATCATACCTCAATATCGAGTTCCGGCAAGGCCACCACCCGATAGAGAAGTATATCTACCCCAATACTAGCCAAAACACAACAAACTGGTAACAAACAAAAGAAAACAAAACAACCCCTAGAAACTCTCCAGAAAGAATACAAAAAAACACCAAAGCAAAAACTTCCACCAATTCAGACAGCTTCCAATAAGCTCCACAACTAAAGTCTATAACTTGGAAAACAGAAAGAAACAAGGCAGATCATAAGTATCCAACACACATATATATGCAAAGTATAAGGGTATATACATAAAAAACTAAGAAGAAAAAAATGTAAAAAGGATTAACAACAAATGCGAAGCCTATTACATCTGAAATAACTATTGATTCTAATAAATAAACTTCTATTAAGTCTAACCTTGGTCAAAAAAATCTCAAAGCTCAATTTACCAAACAACTTGTAATGAGAGAAAGACATCCAATCCAAGCAGAAATTAACAATCTTAATTATTAAATTATCAGAGGAAACCGAAATAGAATGAAAAAAATATCTGATTCCTCTCCAACCAAATGAACCAACTAATAATAGAAACTAAAGAATCTGACACATATCTCTGACAAGAATCAACAACAGATCTACTACAAGACCAATAATCAACACAGCTACTAAAAGAATTAAAACCACCAAAAGAAAAAATCCTCAAAACCATACTGAAAATATAATTGGTAATATTACAAGAGAAAAACAAGTGATCAACATCTTCATCCATAATGCTACAAAAACAACACTGAACATCAAAAAAATATTCTTCTTCTTTAAAAGCACCACCATACTAAGTTTCTTATGAATAATCAACCACATAAGAAACTTTGCTTTAGGAGGAGAATTAGATTTCCAAAGAGACTTAAAAGGGTACAAATAAACACCAGAGAAATTAATAAAATTATACATAGACTTACCAGTGAACACTAAACTCTTGTCAAAACCCCAACTAATGCCATCTCCATTCTCATCCAAATGATACAAATCTAATTTGACTTTAAGTAAGGCTAATTGCCTTAACATATCCTCTTCTAAAATATTATCAAAGGAAAACTCCCATGGGGGATCTAAATCCCTTCTATAAACATCTCTAATTAAAGCATTCTTAAAGCAACAATTGTTAAAAAGCTCACTAAATTCAAGTTGAAGCGGTTAACGAGAAATCCAAGTATCATGCCAAAAGAAAGTAAGATTCCCCGAATGAACAGTCAACTTGCAACCTAAATTAAAAAAATCAAAATAATTCAAAACAAACTTCCAAAAATGAGATAATCTATTAAGCCAATAAAACTAGAACCAATAAAAAAACTCACCCCTAGGATAACAAAATTTGGACACAATAATCTTCCAGGTAGTCAACACTTCAGGGCATCTAAATCTCCATAACCATTTTCCTAACAAGGAAGAATTAAAGTTAAATAAATTAATGATCCCCAGACCTTCCTTCTTGGGTTTACAACAAACCTCCCAGTTGACTAAACATTTATAACCTCTACAAATAGGAATACCACTCCAAACAAAATTACGTCTAATTCTATCTATTTTCTCAATAACCCAATGAGGAAATCGATGAACAGACATCCAATAAGTTGGAATAGAAGATTGTACCGAATTAACAAGAACTAATCTACCAGCCCTAGACAGAAATATGTTATTCCAACTCGATAATCTATTATTGATCTTATCAATAATAACTAACCAATCATCCTTCTTAAGTTTCGAAGGCCTAATCTTAAAACCCAAATAATCAAAAGGAAATTTCATAACAGAACAGTTCAAGGTCTCATCAACCAGAGACTCAACATTATCATGATCATTAAGAACCATTAAAGCACTCTTATCAAAATTGATTCTGAGACCAGATAACATCTCAAAACAATAGAGAATGAACTTCAGAGCAATAGTATGCTTGGGTAAGTGAGAGGAAAATAATAATGTATCATCTACAAATTGGAGAATAGATAATTCATTATTAAATTCCTCATTCCCAATAAAACCTAAAACACCTAATCTAACAGCTCTCTTAATAATTCTAGTAAAAACATCAGCTGTTAAATTATAGAGAAGAGGCGATAGGGGATCGCCTTGTCTAAGTCCTCTCTTAGATTGAATCTTCTTACCCTCAACCCCATTAACAACAATATTAGAGAAACCAGACCTAAGCAAAAGCATGATCCTGTTAATCCAACGCATATTAAAACCCCTAGCAAGGCATAACTCACAAGTAAAATCCCAATCAACAGAATAAAATGCCTTCTCAAAATATAACTTCAAAATTGCACAGGTGAAATTATGCTTACAACAGACATTAATATACTCCTGCACAGCAGCCACTCCGTCCGTTATATTTCTACCCTTAATAAAGGCTATTTGGGAACAATCAAAAAGATCGTTCATCTTACTACTTAGCCTATTAGAAAGGACTTCAGAAATAATCTTGATAGAACAATTAATTAAGGAAGTAGGCCTAAATCCTTAAGAGAATTTGCACCCTCTCTCTTATGGATAAGAATAACATTATCAAAATTAAAACTGCCTAAGCGTAAATCACCACTATAAAAATCATTAAAAAGGTTAATAATATCAAATTTCAGAACCTCCCAAAACTGCTTAAAAAAAAGCATGGAAAAACCATCAGGACCGGGAGCTTTGTCAATAGGCATATCACAGATAGCCTTCCAGATCTCTCATTCAGAGAAAGCACTACATGACAAGATCTAAATTTAATTTAGATGTCCAACAAGTTCAGATCTAATATGAGAAGCACACGGGGATCCAAATAATAACCTAGATCTAATGAATAATTTAGGTGTCCACATAATACAGGTCTAATAGGTAAAAGTAGATCTAACTAAATTATAATATGGACATAAAACAGATCTAACATAATTAGGATGACATAATAGCATGTTTAGATCTAATTATGGATTCACATGTCCAATTTACAACATATCTAAATTGACCACAATATGATAGGTGAAAGGTGATTTACATAAAGAATTAGATCTAACCAATGTTGTAATTATCCAAATTAACATTAACCACAATATAGTTACAAACAAGGTCCACAAAGGCAACATAATAGAATAACCAAAATTGAATTAGATATAGAGGAGTAGATCTATCATGACATAGTATAAGATTTAACACTAGCATAGATTCATAGTTTACAACATATCCAAATCACAGTCTTTCACAATTTACTTTTATTCATTTAAGCCTAAAAGTAACCAACTCACAGTGTTTGGATTGTTAAGTAGATAGATAAGAAGTTGGTGTTGAGTCTATTCTTGAATCTCAGAATTTGATTTGTAAAGCTGAAAGTTGCAGGGGATTAACAGATCCAATTTAGTTCAGACACCGGTAGAGTTTGGCCACCATCAATTCTCAATGAAGAAAATATGAGAAATAGCCACGTATATATAGCTACAAAACCATCTAAAATGGACTACCACCTCAGCCCTAGTGGTGTTGACACCCCTGTGGGCAGGTCGACCCATAGGTCGACACCCCTCAAGGGGGGTCGACCACGGTGTCAACATCCCTCTAGGGGGTCGACCCCCTAAAGAGGGAAATCTGTCGCCAGTTTTTAATTTTCAAATTTGAACTATTTTGGATAAAATTCTGACTCATCTCTGACTCATGTATATATGTATATTCTTTCTGCGTGTACACAAACTTAAAACTCTCATAACTTCTTCATACGATGTTCGTTTTACACAAACCAAATGTCTGTCTTGACCAGAATTTCAATACGGACGCAATGGTGCAGTAGTTTTCCTTAATTCTGAATATTAAATTAATTATTATTTAATTTATCCTATTTTATGTTAACAAAATTGCGGGGTGTTACACATTGCGTTCATTTTGGAATTCTAGTTCAGATAGACCCCAAATTTGCGTAAAAGAGACAATGTACGAGGAAGTTATGAACCCTTGAAGTTTGTATAAATATAAGGGGCTTATATATAATTCAAATCAGAAACCAACGAGATAAAACGCTTGGAAATGGACCATTATAGGATGACCCACAACGGGCCTGGGTCGACCTATGGGTCAACCCAAGTCACGTTGGGTTGATCCGTGGATCGACCCAGAGGGTCAGTGGGTCGGCCCAACCAGATCCGGGGAAAATTTTGAATTGTGTATCTGGTCAGTTTTGTGGCCAGGTTCATTACTGACTCAGCGCTACAAGAACAGATTAGATTAAAACCCTAGAATCTAAATGCTGAGGTTAACTCTATGAACCTTAAAATAGGTTGCTTTCTCCTATTCCGAGACACACGAATTTCTTCGTACTCGCTGTCTCCATGAAACTATTCTAAAAATAAATATATAATAGGGGAATGCTGCTGAAGCCTAGATCTTTAGAGGTAATTAAATTCAAGGACTGTATAGATGTGGACTTCCTACAATGGAATTTAAATATGTACGTATAAGAGATTTAATCTCTTCTTCACCAAGACCCGCTGTGAGCTCCCGGAAATTTTCAGATCTGAAACCTAGAACGATATCATGACAGTTATACAAAATTGGGTTAAGAATGTACAGTGTGCATAAGAGAATTATTATGCATGTTTTTCACTGTTAATCACCTATGTCATTATTATAAGTAAATATATGTATTTATTGTCGGATAATTAATTAGTTATGTGTATCTATCTTCCTTTTCCCTATTTCTACTGTTTTAGTTTATTTCTAGTCTTGCCTATATGTCAATATGATTTGATTCTATTCTTCTTCCTTTATTTTCCCCTTTTTGTTTACGCTAAGCCTTAGCCTTTAGAAGCTTAGGCCATGTCCGATTAAAGATTGCATATAGTAAAAATTGGGATAGTTAGAAATGACATAAAAATGGGAATTTAGGCATGTTGTTAAATTGGGGATTGTTTAACTATAATTTGGGAAAGGGATACTATGCACATATTTTTGCTTGTTGTAAATTGATAAAAAAGGGGTAATGTGCATATACTTGTTGTAAATTTATAACAATGGATAATATGCATAAACTCGAATATGTTGTTATTTTGGGACATAATTGAATGAATTGTATGCATATGTATAAATATGTCAAATTTGACTTAATACAGACATTAAGTAAATGGCATGTTAGAATATTGTATGAACCAGATGTAGGTTGATAAACTGAATCACTATAGTAATCGTGTACATCTGGGCAGGTGTTTTGGGGAAGGGTTATACACACATAATAACATGTAATATTATAACCATGCTTATTGGTAAACCTAAAACTGCTAGGTTAAATGTGATTATTAATAAGCTAAGAGGTCCCTCGTTCTACTGTTGTATCGGGGTTGGGGACTCTTAAATCCTAGTTATTTAGGGGCACAATCTTAGAGTGTTTGGCTTGTATAAATCTGTTGTTTGGAACCCATACCAATTAGTATCCTTGTTGGTATTTTGTTAGGGGGCCTCGCACCAGGTAGGGGCTAAGGCACTCTTTACTGAATTGGATAGTAAGAGGTTCAATTAGGGAAGGTAGGTACGGGCACATTCCGGTGGAGTCATGAGCGTGCATGAGTTCAATTTCGAAAACTAAGCTGTTGTAACACCAGTAAATAGGTCTGTGCTATAAGTTGCTGGGTTGGGGAGTGATACACCCTACTACTTGGGTTGGCACAGGGCATTTACTTATTAGGGAGCCGATCGCATGGGTAGTAATTATGGTACATCTAATCTTGTTGTTATGTAATTAGGGTAACACCTAATCCTGTTACGTAATTAGGGTACGCATAATCATGCTGATAATTCTGCTATTAATTCTATTGCTATGTAATTAGGTTAAATATCTAATCCTATTAATCATGTTATACTAGTATTGGTGCAGACACAACCAGTTTTAGGATATAAATGTGAAGCAATGCTCTATCATCGTTTATTCCTTTTATTCCTTTCTATCATGTTGTTTTGTTTATCTAGTTTACCTGTTACCTAATATGATATTGTACTTTCTCATTCAATCTTTATTATCTGTCTTGGCATTTCTATTTTATGCATATTTGAAAATCACTGGAACTTGGCAGACTTTATGCCTGACCCTTTTCCTTTTGCTTCTTTCTTCCTTCCCCCATAGGTCCTCAGAGTGGAAGCACTCATCAGTGACTAGGATTTTCTCTTTCAGCTTGGGCTTGGACTTTCTGAGATGTACCGTTTAGACTTGCTTTCTACTCTAATATGGCATGTTGTGAGGGATATGACTTTATGTTACTGCACTCTAATATTTTCTTTTATGAGATAGATTTGAGAAAACAAGTTTTGATGTAACCTGTTTAAGACTACATTTTATTTTTAACAATGGAGCTGAAATTTTCCGCTTCTTATTTTATATCTGTCCTGTGAATTTTTGTACTGTTTATCTATTGCGCTTCACGAAACTTAATGTATTCTTTTATAAGTGGCAATAACGGACATGGATGTCACACATATAATTTTAAAGACCATAATTGCTTTCCTTTTACAAATCTCATTTCAATTTCAGACACATTTACTTAACTTAACTATTAAGTGAACTATCATTTAAAACCAAATCCTATTAGCTTTAACCATCCCTTACAGTATTCATACAAAAACTAGATTCCATTATAAATTGATTTCCTTTAAAAAAAATCTTGATATGTTTTTATTTCAAAACTTATTTCAGTTTTACCTTTATAAAAATCATTGTTACCAAAATATTAGAATTTATATCAAATCACTAGGATTTAACTTACATAACCAATTTCAATTCATTTTACGCTTCTATTTCGATTTCACTCCATACCTTACCACTTTTGGGACTAAATTATATCTAGGTCATTTTAAATTTATAAAGCAAATTATAAACTCATTCCAATAGTTGGAATTATTACCAAACTTATTCATAAAACGTAATTTTTCATGACTAAGTATAATTTGGATTTGTCGATAAAATCATTTAACAAAATTCTTTTGCAAAATTTTCATTTTAAACCCCTGTATTAAGCTTAACTTATAATTATATTAACTTGCTTAACTCTTCTATAATATTTAATCTTTTTATTTTTTATTTTGAAAATGTAGACCATTTATGTGTATGCCTTGCCAGTTAGATAAACTATTATAAACTTGTTCAAAACGGTTGAAATCACTTAGAAATCCCTTCAATTGCAAATCAGGGTCTTATAACCCCATAATATCATTAAACGAATTCCAATTTAAAGTGATCACTTTAATTATTATTAGTTAAATAATAATTAAGTTCAAAATTCGCTAAGGTAAAAGTGGTTCAGTTCATCATTAACTAAGGATAAAACAGTTAATTTCTCTTACAAAATTATTAAACAATGGTTAACCATATTAATAATGATTAACTCAATAATCATCTTATTTCATAGTTAACTAAAAGATTTTCAACCATTTAATAAACTATTTGAAGTATAAACAACCATTTTCCAAAACTATTTCTATTCAATTAATTGAAAATAGAATTGGTTAAATATCCAATTCCAATTCGAACAGTTGACTTAGTCAACTTGAAACACTTAGCTAACTTATCAATCAAGTTCAATTAATCATTTATTTTAAATTAATTAATAACATAATTAATTGAAATAATCCCACTTAATTGTTTTTGAAACAATCAATCCAAATTATTAACCTTAGGTTAATTATGAAGTTATTGCTTATACAACTTATTTAAAATAAAAGAATTTATCATAATAAAACATTTTGTAATTACTTATAATATTAACAATAAATATTGATTTTCTTTTAATAATACTTTTACTTAAGATTATTTATATAAAATAGATTTCAAAATCTGACTTCGGCTATAAAATAAATTATATAACTTCATTTCAGTCAATTAACCTGACGGTAAATCAACATCTTATAAAGATGGATGTTTAGGCCATCTGCTGCCAATCACTTAATCAATACTATTTATTGATTAATAAACATCAGTGTTGAATTCCAATCCAATAGTTAACAACCAAATCATCATTCAGATAGATTGGTTAAAAAATTCATATAATAATATTATAAAAGAAAATAACAATAAAATATTTGAGAAATCCAGCTGGATCCCTCCAACCTGCTTCTCCGTGCATCACAGTTAATATAACAGCTTATATATGCATATAAACAGAAAATTTAATTCCAAATGATTCTTCTGCTTAAAAGCAGATAGTGTCAGGGTTTATCCATTCATAAAAAAAATTATAACTATAACGAAGCAATCCAAGCAATAAACAATAACTAATTCAAACAATAACAACCAATAATCCGAACAATCAGCCAATCATATCATATAAATAAATATTGATTGAACAATGTATATTTATAACATGGTATAATTTAAATATATTCCAGAAAGTGTGAGTTGACAACTCACTAGTTTTTCGATCGGCAATTCAGCATCGTTTCATTTAATTTTAAACAACGTTTAAAATTAAACAAAATTCTGACTTGCTCTAGACTATTCCAATTCATCACGGACTTATAGTACTCGTCGATACGATTCCGGTGGATCTTATTTCATTATATTCTGATAATGTAGCACAAAGTTATTAATATTACAAGTTATAACTGAATTTAAATGTCACTAAAAAATTAAATAAATAATTAATCTTAATCATCTTTACCCTTAATATGTGATATTAAACCGCTAATCCTTCTTCCCCTTTACGTTCAAAGAACCTGATCCTCCCATTTACACCACGACCGACTCCTTCACCTCCACGCTACACCTATAACAATCCATGATTCCGCAAACAAAAGACACCATCAAACTTCCCATCACAATCTCTATCAACCCATCACCATTTTTTTATAACTCGTCTCCATCCTTCTCCTCGCGGCAGTATCCCTCCTACTATAGTGTAAGTATCAAACTATTTATGCCCATAAATCCCCTAAATTTTGCACATAGGTGATAAATCCCATGTTAAACCCAAAAAACTACTATTTCATCAGTTGATGCACCATAGCTCAAGAGCTTCACAGCCTTGGCTACATTGTACTAAAATTGAGCATTTTCAGTAAGCATCACACCACATAAAATGCACTCCAGCTTGAATTATGTGAGTAGAGAAATTCAATGAATCAAACTAATTAGATTTCGTCAAGAATTCGATTTAATAAAAATATTCAGAGAATTATCATGTGGTGGCGGTTCTATTTCACTGACCCTGTGATGGAAAATGAGTAGGGTTTAGGAATGTAAAGGAATATATATATATATATATATATATATATAGGTTAGGTTTATTATTATTATTTTCATTCGATTATATTGAATATAATATCCTATCACTATTTATTATTGGTCATTTTCCATTCGATCACATATGAACTCCATTCGGAATAAAAATGGACCTCCTGCTATAGTTTGATATTCTGGACCCAATGTAATTTCTTCCATTGAAATCCAAGTCCATTTTCGAAATCAACGCTATTTTTAATACCAAATCATTAACCGGTTCATGTTTATTTTTGCAAGCTCACATAACATATCTTATTGACACGAAACTTGAAATCCTACAATAATTATCCATTATGGATGTAATAAAATTCGTTCCGTTAAAATTCGAGGTCGTTTGAAAAATGGTTATTTTGAAATGTTAAATAAAATCAATAAAATATAAATCGACTCCAAATAATTCAATTTAATAAAATAAATTATCATCACCTTATGTATACACAAATAGAATGATACATAACTTTAAAATAAACTAATATGGATTTTAATTCAAAATATTGAATTCCAAGTTAAATCAATATTCAGTTTACTTAAAAATCCTTTTATTTTATTTAATAAATCGTTATAGTTCATAAACGATTATACAACGATTTTCTAAAAATTTGATTTTTGACTTAACTCTAAATCTGCAAGATGGAATCTCCATTTTTCTTTTTCATTAGAAAAGTACAATCCAATAGATCTAGAAGATTCTTATTTCAAAGAATTCCGACCTATATTGAATCCTATATATTCAATTGAAGTACAAATCGTAAATTATGAAATACCGTGATGTTACGGGCTCATTTTAATTAATACTCTTAAGCTGCATTTAATTAACGAAATATTCGACATACTCAAGTTGAATGAGTGGTCGGATTGCAAGTTGTTCTTGTTGAACCCAAGTGTTCCACTTCTATAGGACACTGATTGGAAGGCGGCTCCATACCTAGTCATGTTGGGAATCTAATCTTCAAAACGAGCCATACGTTTTTAGATGTATACCAACTAGGTCGGAAAGTGATATGTCGACTTTCCGGCTATATTCCTATTTTACTTGTGGATTGATAGACATTATTATAATACCACTAGATTTTGATATAAAAACCAATTTAGGTATCGTAATGTAAAAACACATGTCATGTTTATGTGTGGTCGTGTCTTACAAGAGTCCCATTCTTTCAAAGGATTTTCTAGAGTTAAGCAAGTTGTTTATTATGAATTTATCATTGAAAGTATTCCAAACTAATATGGGTTGATCTTGCTTTGCTTCAAAATATGCTCGCGTCAGACCGAGTATATTTTCAAGTTAGCCTCGGATTTTCAAAGAGCTTCAGGAGAGGAGCCAGAGTCCAAATGTAACAACCCGAATTTTAATAACATATTGAAACAAGAAATCAAGGAAGAATTAAATTTTAAATTAAGAATCAGGGAAAACGGGTTGCGCCATGCGTTCGTCTCGAAATTCTACATGAAAGCGAGTCCGAGTTTTCGAAAAAACGGAGCCCGTATGAGGGACATATGACCCTCTGAAGTTTCAAGAATTTTTAGAAACGAAAACAGCTCAAAATTCGAATTTGAAATTCGAATTCAAACCCCAGAGCAGACTGGGCGGGAATTTTCCCGCCTAGGACCAGGTCGACCTAGGGGTCGACACTATGGTCGACCTCCAAGGGGCCAGGTCGACCCTATGGTCGACCTGGGGGTCGACCTGGTGCCAAAACCCATTTGAGCCTGGGTTCATTCTGATGTATCTGGTCTCTTTTTTAGTCTAGATTTGTCTACCTAATCCTATATAAACAGCCCCTAGCCCCATTCTCTTTACACCATTCTTCTCTCCTTATGCTGCCTCTGAGATAATAGAAATAAATAAATAAAATAATGGTGTCGCTACTCTGCTGGGATCAAAACTAGAACTAGTGCATCTTCTTCTAAATCTGAATAAGATTAAAAGAGAACAACTGCAACTCTTCTTCTATAATCCAATCAAGGCAAGTGCAGTTATTTTCCGATATGAAATTTAATCATGATCTTGACATAATTATAAGTCTGAATCTGAGACTAGGCCTTTTTCTATTTATCAGATCTGTTCCTCTGTTTTATTATTCTGATTGTTCTGTATTTCTTCCTCCTTTCTTTCTTTTTTGTTTGATAGCCAGGCTACCACGAGCCTGGGCCATGTCTCATAAGAGATGAATGCATAAACGCTAAATTTGGGAAGAATATTGAATGAGGCATATTTGGGCAAAATTAGTTTGTAACTAATTTGAGGACACAATGCATGTTGTAATTCTAGACATAAATTTGAGACATATTGCATAAGATAATCTATGACTTGGAAGAAGAGGATTATAGTGACTTAGAACATGAAGAACATATTTTCATAATTTAAGATCTAGATCTGGGCATATTAAATCTGATAGTTTGTCATTTGGAAGAAGGAGAATTAATTTGCATATAACTTAGGTGTAAAAACCTATATTAAGATTTAATGACTATTAAGTGTGAATACTGAAAGTGTGAGTGTGTACGTGCTAAGTATAATATACTCACAAGGATCGTGTAATATGGTGTATAACACACACGTATGCAATAAAAACAAATCACAGATATATAACAGTAAATGTAGTAAAATAGAAAAATCACACCGGGGATTTTTATACTGATTTGGCACAACGTCCTACGTCCAGTCCCAGACTTCTATCTAGATTTTCACTAATCAACGACATCACTTCACCCGGAGGAATAGGTTTACAACACCCGAGCAGCTGAATGGGATTTCACGCCTCTAACAACACGAGGACTTCAACACTTGCCTGATCACACACAGGACTTCAACTAATACAATGGTTTTGACTTCTTCTTTGTGTTCTTGATTCAACATGGATAGTCAACAGTTTGAGTACAATCTTCCTTTAATCTGATCCTCAAGTATATACTTTGAATGCGTAGATTTAAGGAAGTAGAATGCTTGTTGAATCTAATGATATTAAATTGATTTAAGGATTCAACAAGTATTTGAATTTGGAGAGCTTTTAGAATGCAAGAGTATTTAGAAAGTAAGATCATAAATTAAAGAAAGAATCGGTGATTTGAAAGTATGATTTCAAGTCTATTTATAGTGTAGAATAGTTGCATTCCTTCATGAAGAGTTTCTACAAAAGATTACATCCGTTTCGATTGAAAATTGAAGAGAAAACTCTTGATGAATGGAAGCAACCCTTCATAAAAAAGCTTGCTATTCGGAACCGGTCGACTGGTTGAAAATCACTGGTCGACTGGTTAAGTTTCTGGAAATTCAAGGAATCAAAAAAATAGCCGTTATGTGCAAAAACAGTAAAACCGGTCGACTGGTCTTTTTTTGGGCGGTCGGCCATTTTCTGGCTATGGGCCAGAGAGCCTCGATCCATAGTCTATATCACTCTGCACTCTTTCCTGGTCAGAGCCTGGAACGTTTGGGCTTTTTCTGTGACTTTCCAATTCCTCAAATATACAGATTTCAGCAATGAAGATATGATATTATTTTGTGCATTCGTGTTATACTTTGAGGATAGATTTTAACATATTTCTAACACGACTCAAAGTAAAAAACCTTATCTCTGTGAAATGATCTTCTCTGCACCTTTATATGTTGGCATCGATCAAAATCTTGTCTCAACATTCTCCTCCTTTTTGATTGATGACAACACCTTGGATTTTCTGCCTCTAAATATAAAGCTCCCCCTGAATTTCTGCAACATTTGTTAGTTCATAATATAAATAATCTTACCTTTTGATTCCTGCATTAACAAATGTTAGATCACATATGCTATTACCATGTTAAACACATAATTTTAAATGATAGTATATGTAACATGAATGATATGAATAATCATAAGAGAAAATATTTCTCCCCCTTTTCATTGATTAAAAAGAATAAATACCATAATAAGCACAGTAATCGAGAGTAGTAGAGAATACAAATAATTATAGCACCTTTTGGGGATATTGAATCATGTGATTTTTTTGATAAGCTGAGATTTCAACGATATTCAGAGATGTCGAATAACCTTCTCTTTATTGTGGTGTACCTGCAAAAAAATATAAGATATATAATTTTGGTACCCACTTGCTTTGTTTTGGGTCCATGGGTTAGATGGAAGGTAACCATACCCAAGAGGGTTTAATGGAACCTTTAAAGATAAAATTTTCATTATTAACTACAGAATCAAAATAATCATTGATATACTTTTCTCTGTTTTTCAAACTTACAGCAACCCAAATACTTAAGTAATCTCTAGTGATATTCCTATTCGTACCTCTATATTTATTATAAATACCGCTAGTCATAGAAGTATTCGAATTTCCATAATAATTTGGTTTGGATATGCATTAGTACTAGCAGTGATATTCTTATTGTACATAAAAGCATATCTAGTACTATGTTTGGTTTTATTATATCCTATACCACTTTTGTCATGTAAAGGTCGAGATCTAGATAAAATCATGTTTAAATCATTTTGACCTTTATTAAATTTCGTGAACTTATTTGTACATTTGATTCCACAGTTGCGATTGATATTTTCAAAAGAAACTTTGTTATTAATACCCTTATTTAATTCAGAATTCTTCCTTTTTAAAGTTCTTTTCTCATTTTTTAGACAACTAATTTGAGATTCTGAATTATGTAAAGGTGATTGTAATTTTTCAACATTTTCTTTTGATTCAGAAATTGCTTTTTGCAAAATATTATTAACTTTTAAAGTCTCACATTCTTTAGATAATTCCAAATTCTTTTCAGTTAGAGCTCCATTCTCTTTTTCAAGAGACAAAATTAAAGAACTAGAATTACTTAAAGAATCTTCTAATGATATATTTCTATTTTGCAAAAGATTGATTTCCTTTAAAAGAACATCGTTTTTATCTTCTAGTCGCTCATTTTCTTTTTGAAGGAAATCTTTTTGAGAAACAAGCTCTTCTAAGGTATTTTCAAAACATTTGGCTTGTTTTACCAAACGATTGTTTTCTTCTTTTAATTTGGAATTTTCTTGCTTGTAATTTTTTGACATAGCTAAAACGACTGTATTGAGTTTCAATAATTTTTCATGGTGTAACAAAAGATCTTTATATATTGAATCTACACATACATCTGACTTTAGCCATGAGGCACATGTTTCCTTTCTCTCTTGATTCTGCTTTGTTGCTCTTCCACTTTCTAATCCCTTGACTAGATTTCTTTATAGACATTTGTTCTAGGATGTTGTTACGATCTTTAGAATACCAGGCTCTGATACCAATTGAAAGTGTGAGTGTGTACGTGCTAAGTATAATACACTCACAAGGATCGTGTAATATGTTGTATAACACACAAGTATGCAATAAAAACAAATCATAGATATATAACAGTAAATGTAGTAAAATAGAAAAATCACACCAGGGATTTTTGTACTAGTTCGGAGCACCGTCCTACGTCCAGTCCCAGACTTCTATCTGGATTTTCACTAATCAACAACCTCACTTCACCCATAGGAACAAGTATACAACACCCGAGCAGCCGAACGGGATTTCACGCCTCTAACAACACGAGGACTTCAACACTTGCCTGATCACACACAAGACTTCAACTATTTCCTGATCACACACAGGACTTCAACTAATACAATGGTTTTGACTTCTACTTTGTGTTCTTGATTCAACACAGATAGTCAATAGTTTGGGTACAATCTTCCTATAATCTGATCCTCAAGTATATACTTTGAATGCGTAGTTTTAAGAAAGTAGATTGCTTATTGAATCAAATGATATTAAATTGATTCAAGGATTTAACAAGTATTTGAATTTGGAAAGCTTTTAGAATGCAAGAGTATTTAGAAAGTAAGATCCGAAATTAGGGAAAGAATCGGTGATTTGAAAGTATGATTTCAATTCTATTTATAGTGTATAATAGTTGCATTCCTTCATGAAGAGTTTCTACAAAATATTTCAGCCGTTTCCATTGAAAATTGAAGAGAAAACTCTTGATGAATGGAAGCAACCCTTCATAAAAAAGCTTGCTGTTCGGAACCGGTCGACTGGTTGAAAATCACCGGTCGACTGGTTAAGTATCTGGAAATTTAAGGAATCAAAAAAATCGCTGTTATGTGCGAACACAGTAAAACCGGTCGACCCGTCCTTTTTTGGGCGGTTGACCCTTTTCTGGCTACGGACCGGAGAACCTCGGTCCATAGTCTATATCACTCTGCACTCTTTCTCGGTCGGAGCCTGGACCGTTTGGGCTTTTTCTGTGACTTTTCAATTCCTCAAATATACAGATTTCAGCAAAGAAGATATGATATTGTTTTGTGCATTCGTGTTATACTTTGAGGATAGATTTTAACATATTTCTAACACGACTCAAAGTAAAAAAAACCTTATCTCTATGAAATGATCTTCTCTACACCTTTATATGTTGGCACCGATCAAAATCTAGTCTCAACAAATACATCTAAGTAAGGGGGTTTTGGATATGTGACATGCATTGTAATCAATGGCTATTTTTGGCATAATTTATATGTAAATCACGATTTGGGCTTTTGGAGAATATTCTGAACTATGCAAGTTTAACTAAAATTTGGACATGTGTTATATGGTGGATTATGACCATAATTTGGGCATATACGTTTAGGATTACTTTATGAATTAGGCAAGATATGTGAATAAGACTTTAAGGAATGTTTAAATCGGCTAAAACTGTTATCTGCTTAATATGTTAAACTTGCCTAATCTGTTTAATCTGTTACCTGTTTAATCTGTTGAATTGCCTAAACTGTTAAATATATTGAATCGCCTAATCTGCTAATTATGCCTAATCTGCTAAATCTGTTGAGTTGCCTAATCTGCTAAATCGGTTGAACCGCCTGAGCTGCTAAATCTGTTAAATCTGTTGAAAAGCTGAATGATTATAATTTGTGTATGAAAATCCGTAGGCTCGATCTGAGATTGAGTAAAACATGTTAATTTGATTAATCTGCTGCGACTTGAAAAGAAGTCAAATCTGTTAAATTGACATAATTAGTCTGATATTTGTATAATTTGTAATGGAATAAACTGGTTACAATTAAAATGCTTAGACACGAGGTTAGACTCATGTTTGCGGTAGAAGCCTTCCCAGACCCAACCGGCTTAACCAGCAACCGCAAACTACTAGTCTAATGTGAGAGGTCGTAGGCATAGATAAAATATGCTTAGACACGAGGTTAGGTCTGGCTTGTGGCAGAAGTTTGCCCGGAACCGCCGGGCTTATCCAGCGGCCTTAAGCTACTGATCGAATGTGAGAGGTATGCGCATTTATATTTGATTAATGCAAATCTAAGATTAATATGATGTCTACAACGTGTTGGGTGGATAGGGCTAAACCAACTAGACTAATGAATTAATAAACCTATTTCATGAACCTATAGGCCCAATACAAAGTTAGACAATTTGTAAGTCTGTTAAAACTGTACATCTGATTCGTTATTCTGAAAACATGTTGACTTGATTTTCTGATCTGTGAACTAGTTGATCTGAACTCTGTAGGTCTAAAAACTTGTAAATAAGTTAATCTGAAATCCATTAGTCTGGGGACACAAGGTTAGGAGGGAAAATACTTTGTGTCATCTGTTGTTTGGGACCTATATTAGTTAGTAACCTATTATGGTATCAAAATTATGACCCTACAGTAGGTAGGGTACGGGAACGCTTATTGAACTAATTATAAGCGGTTCATTCTGATAATGGCGAGGGGTGTTGATGGTGCGTTCCAAGAGGATAATGTGCGTGCATGGATCCCGGTCTGCCTCTGAAGATGTAAGACGTCGTGACATCTGTAAATAGGTCTGTGTCATTCAAAGGTTGCCACTTTAGGGAGTGATACACCCTTCTGTGGGGCTGGCACAGGGTATTTATGTATTAGGGAGCCGATCCCTTAGGGTAGATTTTGGGTACACTTAGTTTTGTCTATTTCCGTTGGGGCACCGTCTGTTTCTATTGGGTGGTAACACCTGTCTGTTTCTGCATGGTACCGTCTATCGGGGTAGTAAAGGCCCATTTACTAGTCTATACCTAATTCTAAAATTCTATTTCCATAGGGATTATTCTGTTTCCGTCTATGATTCCATTTACGTACCTTCTGTCTATTGGGGTGGTAAAGGACCATTACTGGCATTCTGTTTTTTGTATAGATTATTCTGTTCCTTTTCTGTTTCAGTTTAGACATTAGGGTAATACCTAATCCTATTATACTAGTATTAGTGCAGAGAAGTAAAATATAAGTAAGAAGCATAACTTGGGCTATATCATTCTGTTTCTTCTGTTTAACTTAAGTATACCAGTTACTCTTGTTGCTGTTTTCTCTTGTCCAGCATTATTTTCATGTCATGATATTATTATCTGTTCATTTGGTGAAAGTCACTAGACTTGCCAAACTTTACGTCTGACCTTGCTTGTTTTCGCCCCTTTTCTTTCGTTCTCCCCCACCCCAGGTTTTTAGGGTGGAAATATAGGAGCTTGATTCGGATTTTCTCTGATTGAAGTATCGCTTGGCCTTGGCTCTATCTTTCCATGGCAGTTTATTTTGGGGATTATGACTTTAAAAAATATGCATTCTGAAGGCTTTTGTACAAGACCGATATTTTGTACCTGAGTTTTGATATTGTGATTTGAAAGGATGTAACCAAACTTATTTCAGTTTCTGTTGTAATAAAGTTATAAAATTTTCAAGTATTGTTTTATCTATCTTGTAAATTTCTGTTATGTCTGCTAAAACGCTCCATCAAAGTTAAGGCATTCCCTTTGTGAGTGACCTTAATGGAGGTGGGGTGTTACACTTGGTATCAGAGCTGAAGGTTACCAGATTTGATAAAAAGTTTTGGAAAACTATTTTCAAAAGATTTTTAAAAAGGAAGTATTTTCAAAAGTAGAGTTTATTTTGAAAAACATAATCCCCAAAGCCATGGCCTATCTTTCTATCTTTTGTTTTGAATCTTTCCTTTTTCTTTCATTTCAGCATGTCTGGGGATCTTAACCTTCCGGAGGTCGTACCGATACCTGGCTGGTTCAGGAGGTACCTAGAAGCTAGAGCTAATGATGTAGGCCAAACAATCGTCCCTCCTCCCCCAGCTGCAGCACTTCCTCCTCCTACTCCGCGCATGAATACTTTCCCGAAGATATGTACAGACTTTTGAGCCATGGATGGGAATAACTTTAACGGAACTGAATCCTTCGTGGAAGCAAGGAACTGGCTCAAAGAAACTGAGGATTTGTTCGTTATCTTCGAGGTGGACGATAGGCAGAAGATACAGTTGGCGGTATAGTTTCTTAAGGACGAAGTTTCTTTTTGGTGGGAGGTCACAAATGGAGAGCGTCCGGTAGAGAGATGGATGGATTTTAGGCATAGGTTCGAGATGAAATTTCTCTCATGAGCGGAAGAGAGTCTATACATAGAAAGGTTCTTGGCGTTGAAGTAGGGGAATTTATCAGTGAGAGAGTACATCAACAAGTTTAATCAATTGGCAAGATTCGGATCAGAATTGGTAAATTCACCGCATAAGAAGGCACTAAGGTTTGCTAAAGGTTTGAATGAGCCGCTACACGGATTAGCGATGTCCCACATTCCTATGGGGGCAACCTTCAAAAATTTGGTGGACATGGCATTAATGCATGAAGAGGAAGCCGAAAGTAAAAAAGAAAGAGGAAAAGCTTGAAGGACCACATAACAAGAGGGCAGGGCCCAAAAAGGAAACAAAAAAGAAGGATGAGAAGACTGAAGATAAGAAGGAGAAGAAGTGCTTTACTTATGGAAGCTCGACCCATCTGAACAAGGATTACAGAAAAAGGGAAGGGCACTTACTTCAACTGTGGAGAAATGGCGCACTTCACAAGGGATTTCCCAACGAAACGGGGGCAAGGGCAGAGGGCAGAACCCACTTCTCGAGGATAGGCAAATGCTCAAGTGACTGGTAGATAGGGTAGAAATAAGAAAATTTGTGTAGAAGGTGTAATTTCCTTATCTAATTGAGGAGTTAAAAATTCTTTTTGATTCTGGTATTTTGATTCTGTAATTGAAACTCTACACTTTAATACAAGTCTTGTTTCTGGCTCCGCTATAGTCTCAGACCCCATGAGGGTTACGACTCATCTGTTTGTGATAAGTTGGAGTTTGAGGGCATCTGTGTTGGGAGTTAAGTTGACCATGATGCATAAATTCTGAGTTTTTATCATGCTTAGTTTCCTGATAATCATTTGGTAATCTGGTCTGTATCAGTAGTCTGCAAGTTTCTGAAAGCGAAAGTTGTTTTTACTCAAAGTGAGAAATAGATTTCCAGTTGGGCATTTGTTTAATTGGAGTGATTCTCCGAGTATTAATCCGATATTGATTTCGGTCTTCGGGGTTGATACTTAGGGAGTTATTCTCTTAAACCGATGTCTAATGGGAACCTAGCTTTAGTTTTAATTATACTTGCTTCTATCACTCGACTATATCCTTCGACCTTTAGGTAGAAACTAATGGGTGTAAACATGTGTTTGAGACATGTTATGTTTGATGGTTGCAAGTGGATGCAAGTGGTTGCTAGTGATTGCTCGTGGATGTATATACACACTATGCACTAGATCAGCTCAAAAATACTCTCATACTGCATATGGATGTGTGTGCATTTTTTTAAAATTTTATGGATGCAAAATGGTTGACTCAGCACATGGATGTTGCATGTGAATGAACGGTGATGCACTCATATAGAAATGATATGTATCAAATAGGAAAATTGCATACATGTTGGACTCTTGGCACTGACATAATTCGCATTAAGGAGGTCAACTGAATCAGTGGACTGCCCGATCTTTGCATTAAATAAGTACATATACGCACACTTTGCATAAGTTCATACAACATTAGATATCTTTTAAGGACAATGGTTGCTTGTGGATGATGGTTGAGTAGATGGATGATTGAATGATAGGATGCATTCTTCTTAACTTGAAGATTTCGGGGACGAAATCCTTTAAGGAGGGGAGAATGTAACAACCCGAATTTTAATAACATCTTGAAACAAGAAATCAAGGCAGAATTAAATTTTAAAATAAGAATCAGGGAAAAGGGGTTGCACCATAGCGTTCGTCTCGAAATTCTGCATGAAATTGAGTCTGAGTTTTTGAAAACGGAGTCCGTATGAGGGAGATATGACCCTCCGAAGTTTCAGGAATTTTTAGAATTGAAAACAGCTCGAAATTCGAATTCAAACCCCAGAGCAGATTGGGTGGGAATTTTCCCGCCCAAGACCAGGTCAACCTCCTAGGGACCAGGTCGACCCTATAGTCGACCTGGGGGTCGACCGAGTGCCAGAACCCAGTTTTGAGCTCGGGTTCATTCTGATGTATCTGGTCTCGTTTTTAGTCTAGATTCGTCCACCTAATACTATATAAACAACCCCTAGCCCCATTCTCTTTACACCATTCTTCTCTCCTTATGTTGCCTTTAAGATAATAGAAATAAATAAATAAAATAATGGCGTCGCTACTCTACTGGGATCAAAACTAGAACTAGTGCATTTTCTTCCAAGTCTAACTAAGATTAAAAGAGAAAAATGACAACTATTCTTCTATAATCCAATCAAGGCAAGTGCAGTTATTTTCCGATATGAAATTTAATCATGATCTTGACATAATTATAAGTCTGAATCGGAGACTAGGCCCTTTTTCTATTTATCAGATATGTTCCTCTGTTTTATTATTCTATTTGTTCTGTATTTCTTCCTCTTTTCTTTCTTTTTTGTTTGATGGCTAGGCTACCATGAGCCTGAGCCATGTCTTATAAGAGATGAACGCATAAACGCTAAATTTGGGAAGAATATTGAATAAGGCATATTTGGGCAAAATCGATTTGTAACTAATTTGAGGACACAACGCATGTTGTAATTCTGGACATAAATTTGAGACATATTGCATAAGATGATCTATGACTTAGAAGAAGAGGATTATAATGACTTAGAACATAAAGAACATATTTTCATAATTTAATATCTAGATCTGGGCATATTAAATCTGATAGTTTGTCATTTGGAAGCAGGAGAATTAATTTGCATATGACTTAGGTGTAAAAACCTATATTAAGATTTGATGATTATTAAGTGTGAATACACCTAAGTAAGGGCGGTTTTGGATATGTGACATGCATTGTAATCAATGGCTATTTTTGGCATAATTTATATGTGAATCACGATTTGGGTTTTTGGAGAATATTCTGAACTATGCAAGTTTAACTAAAATTTGGACATGTGTTATATGATGGATTATGACCATAATTTGGGCATATAAGTTTAGGCTTACTTTATGAATTAGGCAAGATATGTGAATAGGACTTTAAGGAATGTTTAAATTGGCTAAAACTTTTATCTGCTTAATATGTTAAATTTTCCTAATCTGCTAAATCTGTTACCTGTTTAATCTGTTGAATTGCCTAAACTGTTAAATATGTTGAATCGCCTAATCTGCTAATTATGCCTAATCTGCTAAATCTATTGAGTTGCCTAATCTGCTAAATCTGTTGAACTGCCTGAGCTGCTAAATCTGTTAAATTTGTTGAAAAACTGAATGATTGTAATTTGTGTATGAAAATCCGTAGGCTCGATCTGAGATTGAGTAAAACATGTTAATTTGATTAATCTGCGGCGACTTGAAAAGAAGTCAAATCTGTTAAATTGACATAAGTAGTTTGATATTTGTATAATTTGTAATGGAATAAACTGGTTATAATAAAAATGCTGAGACACGGGGTTAGACTCATGATTGCGGTAGAAGCCTGCCCGGACCCAACTGGCTAACCAGCAACCGCAAACTGCTAGTCTAATGTGAGAGGTCGTAGGCATAACTTGAACACGAGGTTAGGTCTGGCTTGTGGCAGAAGTCTGCCCGGAACTGCCCGGTTTATCAAGCGACCACAAGCTACCGACCTAATGTAAGAGGTCTGCGCATTAATATTTAATTAATGCAAATCTGAGATTAATATGATGTCTAAAACGAGTTGGGTGGATAGGGCTAAACCAACTGGACTGATGAATTAATAAACCTGTTTCATGAACCTGTAGGCCCAATACAAAGTTAGAAAATTTGTAAGTCTGTTAAAACTGTGCATCTGATCCATTAGTCTGAAAACCTATTGACTTGATTTTCTGATATGTGTACTAGTTGATCTGAACTCTGTAGGTCTGAAAACTTGTAAACAAGTAAATCTGAAATCCATTAGTCTGGGGACACAAGGTTAGGAGGGAAAATATTTGTGTCATCTGTTGTTTGGGACCCATATTAGTCAGTAACCCTTTCTGGTATCAAAACTATGACCCAACAGTAGGTAGGGTCCGGGCACGCATACTGAACTAATTATAAGTGGTTCATTCTGATAATAGCGAGGGGTGTTGATGGTGCGTTCTAACTGGGTCATGTGCGTGCATGGATCCCGGTCTGCCTCTGAGGATGTAAGACGCCGTGACATCCATAAATAGGTCTGTGTCATTCAAAGGTTACCACTTTAGGGGGTGATACACCCTTCTGTACGGCTGGCACAGGGTATTTATGTATTAGCGAACTGATCGCTCGGGGTAGATTTAGGGTACACTTAGTTTTGTATGTTTCCGTTTGGGTACCACCCGTTTCTGTTAGGTGGTAACGCCTATCTGTTTCTGCGTGGTACGGTCTGTTGGGGTGGTAAAGGCCCATTTACTAGTGTATACCTAATTCTAACATTCTGTTTCTATAGGGATTATTCTGTTGTCGTCTCTGATTCCGTTTATGTACCTTCTGTCTGTTGGGGTGGTAAAGGACCATTACTGGCATTTTGTTTCTGTATAGATTATTCTGTTCTGTTTCTGTTTCAGGTTAGACATTAGGGTAATACCTAATCCTGTTATACTAGTATTAGTGCAGAGAAGTAAGATATAAGTAAGAAGCATAACTTGGGCTATATCATTCTGTTTCTTCTGTTTAACTTAAGTATACCACTTACTCCTGTTGCTATTGTCTCTTATCCAGTTTTATTTTCATGTCATGATATTATTATCTGTTCATATGCTGAAAGTCACTGGAACTGCCAGACTTTATGTCTAACCTTGCTTGTTTTCGCCCCTTTTCTTTTGTTCTTCCCGCCCTCCCCCCCCTCCCCCTAAAGGTTTTTAGGGTGGAAATATAGGAGCTTGCTTTGGATTTTCTCTGCTTGAAGTATCACTTGGCCTTGGCTCTATCTTTCCATGGCAGTTTGTATTGGGGATTATGACTTTAAAAAATATGCATTTTGAAGGCTTTTGTACAATACCGATATTTTGTACTTGTATTCTGATATTGTGATTTGAAAGGATGTAACCAAACTTATTTCGGTGTCTGTTGTAATAAAGTTATAAATTTTTCAAGTACTGTTTTATCTGTCTTGTAAATTTCTGTTCTGTCTACTAAAAGCTCCATCAAAGTTAAGGCATTCCCTTTGTGAGTGACCTTAATGGAGGTGGGGTGTTACACCAAACATATTCCTATATTTTTGGGTATAAATTTTATTTCTGCTGTGTGGGTTGTATTTATCAACATTATGCTGATTTAGTTGTGAGCCCTGATTGTATCATATATATATATATATGTATATATATATATATATTTCTCTTTGTGTAAATTTTCAAAAAAAAAAAAATCTCCTTGTGTAAAGAGTTTTGATATATTTTATTTTATTCGTTCCTTTGTGAGATTCTATTTTACTCTGATTTTATAGCGTTAATTTTTCTTCTTCTTCTATTTTAACATTTCTTTTTTTTCTTTTTTTAATCCTTACGGAAAAATCAGTATGTTATAGTAGATACGAAAAACGGTACAGAAATGTCGGTATTAATTATAATTATTATTATCGTATATATACACAAAGAAAATGATACGTAGCTTAAAAATAAACAAATACAGGTTTTAACTCAACATATAGAATTCGAAGTTAAATCAATATTCAATTTACTAAAAATCCTTCTATTTGTTTTATAAATTGTTATAGTTCATCAATGATTATGCAATGATTTTCTAAAAATTTGATTTTTGACAAAACTCAAAATGTAAAAGATGAAATCTCCATTTTTTTCTTTCATAAGAAAGCTATAATCCAATAGATCTGAAAGTTTCTTGTTTAAAAGAATTCTGACCTATATTGTATCCTATATATTCAATTGAAGTTCAAATCATAAACTACGAACTACCGCGATGTTATGGGCTCATTTTAATTAAATTGTAATTAATACGTTCAAACTTCGTTTAATAAATGAATTCCTTGTTATAATTCAAATCTAAACTTAATTAAATCCTTTTATATTGTCCAATTCATAATATATTGCAAATCCAACTTATTTCGACTATTTCAGAATTGTATTTATTATTTCACTATTTATATTGATAAAATACTCAAAATTGTACATTTTGAGTTGTTTAAATTTCCAAATCACTATTCTATTATTTAAATAAATTAAATATTTGACTACTAAAAATCCGGGATGTTACATTCCTCTCCCCTTAAAAGAATTTCATCTCCAAAATAACTAAGGCAGGTGTTAGCCTACTTTGCGAACTAGGCTACACAAAGAGCAAATAGTGAGAAGGACACCAATTGGATCGTATCGGAGTAAGATAGAGCAGAAGGTGAATAAAGAACAAGAGCGCAGACACTTCCTCAGATCGGATCGGAGAGATACAGCAGTAGCCTCATTACATCGGATCGGATCAGTAATACGTCAGCAATACCAAAGGATAGCATGTGGCTTCAGCGGTTCGGATCAGAGGAACACTTCAGCAGCATCAGAAGAAAGAAAGCAATCCCATCGGTTCGGGTCAGATGAGTACGTCAGCAGCATCAAGTGACAACGAGTTGCATCACCGGATCGGATCGGAGGCCCCGATCCGAACCTCTTTTTCCCTTTGAATATGTAGCCGTTGCTGCGCATATCCCCTGAAGACTCGGACAAGGTCTGACCATTTCTCCCACGATCTCCTACTCAATCAATGCGCTGTAGCCATCTTAGAGCCTCCGAACCCGACTCTCAAGGGATGGATGCCACGCAATTCCGAACCGGAGCCACTTCGAGGAGATTTTTCACCTATAAATACACCACCTAGAGGCATCTGAAAGGATCTTTTGGCAAATTCTCAGTCCATACTTCCTCTATAGCCGAATTTTACAATCATATTCAAATCAAAATCATCTCTTAAAGCCCATTTTTGAGAGATTTGAGTGAGTTTATGCATTGTAATTGTGAGGTTGAGTGAGAATCATTGTTGTATTCATCTTCAAATCATCAAATAAAAGAAAACAAAGTAGATGTAGGCTCGTTAACGCTGAACCACTATAAATTGCGTGTTCTTTATTGCTTTTTTGATTCTATTTTCTTGAATTCATATATAACTTGGGTGTTAGAGCCAATTTTTCATCTAACATTTTGGCGCTTTCACTGAGAACATCTTTAAATTCTTAGCTTTTTCGGGATTACCATTCTACTATTTGAACCCTCAAGTTCAAAGAAGTTAATCCCTTCTCTCTGACATCTTTCAGTACTTGTTGACTAACTATGACGGCCCGTCCCGCACCAGCCTGCATTTCCTCCGAAAGTGCACTGTACACATGCCCAGCTAGCACAGAACGGTCGTCAGAAGAAAAGAAAGAAGAGAATGAACTAATCAAGGAACCTGTAGAATGTCTTACAGCGCATGGGATAAAATATAATAATAACATACTTGACATAAAACAAGCGAGACAGTGCATAAGCTGATAACTAAAATCAACATCAATCATCAGAGCAGCGGAAATCCATATACAGCTTATTACAATTTTCCAAATTTACTGTCTCTAAACAAAAGAAAGCTAAAGTAGAAGATACACCAACAATGCCCAAGAAGTGACCTTCAACAACACAGGGAGAATATTATGTATATAGTACGTGGAAGCCTCCTGCTCGTCTCCGGATCATTTACCCGTGCATCACCAGCTAACCTGTCTCTAGTCTGCTCGTGTGAGCACCCAGAGTAATAAGAGGAGACATAAAACTCTGGGTCAGACATAAAGCCTGGTATGAGCGATAAGCATTTAAACAGAATAATAACAGGTATACTAAGCCATACCTGAGCCTGGACCTGCAACCAAAGAGTTAGTACCACATACCGTACAATACTCTAGGGTGCCATAATAAAGGGTGTAAGGATACGGGGGTGGGGTGTGCATGTCATAATGATAGCAAACAAATCAACCATAGCAACCATCCTCACATCTCTCACTCAGTGCGTAAAGCATACGACATCTACCACCTTGGAACACTAGACAAATTGAGGTAACGACGAATCCCGACTTGTAGAAACCCTGCTATGACCAAGCTAAACATATGGAGTCATGACCAAACGTTTCAATGACCCATTTCATTGATCGTAGCCCTTGGTTCTACCGATGCCATAATGGCCATGAATCCGCCTTCGTACCTCCTACCATAGTGGTCCAAAGCTATAGACGTCGATAACCCCTTGGAACGCGTCCCGCAGCAAAGCCCAATCATGAAGCCCACTCATTGGTTCCCAGCAGGATCCTGAGTCAAAGCTCCTCATTTGGACTTCCTTTGCATCTTGGGTTTTGATCGAATTGGAGTGGGTCTTCAGAAGAGTTGTCGTGCAGTAGCAGCCCTAGAATACGGTTCGGTTCGGTGGTCATTACCCTCGTCGGTTCGGTTCGGTCCTCCTTCTTTGTCATCTTTCCATTCGGTTCGGGTCGGGTATTCCACTTCAGGTCGGGTCGGTGTCCTCCTCTGGGTCGGGTCGGGTGTCCTTCCTTCCAGCGCTCCGATCCGCTCCCTTATTTCTTCACGTATTCCGATCCGATCCCTCCTTGCCATCTGATCCGCGTGGCCTTCCCTCTTGCTAGTTCTCCCAAATGTTTACTTCCGATCCGAGCCCTGCATCTCCAAGTTGATCCGATCTGGCGCCCAATTATTCTTCCGATCCGATCCCCTTGTCCACTCCAACTCCAAGTAAACGGCCTTCCTTCTCGCCAAGCCTCCTCCAGTGACAAGTTCCAATCCAGTTCGAATTCCCTTGGTCAGTTCACAAATCCGATCCGACCCCTTTCTCCGATCCGAACCGGTTCGGAACCTGCACACTTCTGCAACTTTCCAGCGAGCTTTCTACGCCATTCGACGGCATTTTCGACCAATCTAACTATTCTAATCAATCATAAAACATACCATAGAGTCATAGCAACATGTAAGAACAACCACAAACACCTAACAACGATTCAAATGAACCAAAATGGATCAAAAGTGGCTAAAACCTCACATTTTCCTATAATCCCTTTTAATCATGTTTAAGCATACGATTAGCAAAACACATCAAAATTAACCCAAAGTTCTAACAGAGCCTTAAAACATTATTTTAGAATTTTAAGAATTTTCCCAGAATTTATTTACGTATAAATTCGCTAATCTTCACTAATTACCCTTAATAATTAGTGCAAAAACTATGCAAATCACTCACCTTGGCCACAAATGAAACACCAAATCTGAAATACTCTCTGTTTGGGTCGAATTCCTATGTATAGCAGCAGCTCCAACCTTGCTTTGTTGCTATTTAGCCTTGCTTTGATGTAGTTTAGGCTTAATCTTCACTAAAATGTGTTTTGGAGTGGTTTTAGAGGATGGAAGCCATTACTAAGGTCTCAAGGAGGTTTGTGGCGGCTCAAAACTGAAATGAAAGTGATAACCTAACCCTAATCAGTCCTCCTATACTCTAAACCCGAAATTCCCCTCTGGGCCTAGCTGTTAATCACCCGGTTAAGCCCAATTAAGCTGTTTTTCACCATCTGAAACTTGTTTCAGCCATATCTCCCAAACGGTGAGTCCGTTTGGCTAATGTGACCACTCTACGGAAAGAGAAACCATCATTCGGAGCTAATGGAAGTGGTTTCAGGTCAAAATTCCTTTTCAGTCAAAAGTTATGGCCAAAACAGTGCCAACTAGGGGTAAAATGGTCATTTAAAAATCGGAAAAAATCGTGATCATGGGAAATGACCCCAATAGTCGTCCCCCAAAGATACATGACCATACGACTTCGTATGTGAAAGAAATAAATATTCTACGATCCTATGATGCGTAGAATGCGGGTCGTTACACTCTCCCCCCCTTAAGAAATTTCGCCCCCGAAATTCCTTAACCCAAAACATACAAAGAATCCCGCATGCCTAACAACCACATACAACAATCAAACATGTAAAACAAGCAAACAAGCCTATCCTAGCATGCGGAAAACTCAATCGAAGTCAAAATCTTATCAGGCAAAGAGTTCTGGGTGTGTCTTCCTAATGTTCTCCTCTGTCTCCCAAGTACAATCATTCTCGTCCTCGCCCCACTGAACCTTGACTAGTCTCACCGCCTTCCTTCGAAGTTGCTTCATGTCGTACTCGACAATACGGGCCGGCTTGCGGTTCCCAACCGCCTCGGGTTCTACTTCGAAGTCCTCTAACTGATCAGGTGAAATAGTCATATCTGAGTCGTGAACGAACTTCCTTAGTTGGGAAACATGAAACACGTTGTGAATTCCCGCCATCTTCTCCGGTAAGTCAATTCTGTATGCCAAATTCCCGACTAATTCAAGAACAGGGAATGGGCCAACAAATCTTGGTGCCAACTTGCCTCCCCTGCCAAATCGTATTACGCTCTTCAACGGAGAAATCTTGACAAACACCAAGTCGCCAATGGAGAATTTTAAGTCTCTTCTCCTCTTATCAGCATAACTCTTCTGTCTATCTTGGGCAGCCTTCATTCGTTGTTGAATGGTCTTGATTTTATCTAAAGTTTCCCTCACCACATCTGGTCCAAGCATAAACTTCTCGCCAGTCTCTATCCAACATGATGGTGAGTTGCACGGTCTTCCATACAAAGCTTCAAATGGAGCCATACCGATACCGGATTGGTAGCTATTATTATATGCAAACTCTACTAGATGCAAATGGTCATCCTACGATCCACCAAAATCCAATATACATGCTCTCAAGAGATCTTCCAAAATACGGTTCACCCTCTCCGTCTGACCGTCGGTCTGAGGATGATATGCGGTACTGAGATGTAACTCGGACCCTAGAGCCTCTTGTAAGCTCTTCCAAAACCCACTAGTGAACAACGGGTCTCGGTCGCTCACAATGCCTTTAGGTACTCCATGAAATCTCACTACCCACTTCATATACAATTCTGCTAATTTAGCTGCCGTTCTGGTCGATTTGACTGGTATAAACCTTGCACTTTTAGTCAGTCGATCTACAACTACCCAAATGCTGTCATATCCCAATCTAGTCCTTGGTAATCCATCGATGAAATCCATCGAGACTTGCTACCATTTCCATTCGGGAATTTCTAAGGGCTGTAACAAACCACTAGGCTTCTTTTGCTCGGCTTTAACTAGCTGGCAATTCATGCGTTTGGATACAAACTTCCCAACGTCTCTTTTCATTCCTTCCCAGTAGTAAGTCTGTTTCATGTCTCTATACATTTTATTACCCCCGGGATGTATAGTCAACTTTGAGTGATGACATTCTCTAAGCACTTCATCTCTCAATCCATTGACATTGGGTACAACAAGCTTTCCATTCTTTCTAAGCCATCTATCTCGATCAAGCTCATACTTGTTCATCTCCTCATCGATACCCATCTCCAACTTGGAGATGATTTCCAATAGGTTAGGATCGTCCCTCTGACTAGAGCCGATTCGTTCAATCAAAGTGGGTCTGATCGTCAAACTTGCTAACATTTCTGGATCCAATTCGCACTTTGGTCTGAAATCAAACCCCGCGATAAACTCCAGTTGCTTCCATTCAAGGAACATAGCCCCTAAGTTGGCATGTCTTCTACTCAATGCATCAGCCACCGCATTGCCCTTTCCCGGTGTATATGCGATGTCAAAATCATAGAAAGCTAAGAACTCTAACCATCTCTGCTGACGGAGATTTAAATCCTTCTGGGAGAATAGATACTTTAACGACTTATGATCTGTAAATAGCTCAAATCTTCCTCCCAAGAGATAGTGTCTCCACATCTTTAACGCGAACACGATCGCTGCCAATTCTAAATCATGGGTAGGGTATCTTCTCTCGTGCGGTTTCAATTGCCGACTTGCGTAAGCTACAACCCTACCGCCTTGCATCAGTACAGCACCCAGTCCGGTAGCACAGGCGTCCGTGTATACCGTCATCTCTTCATCCCCTTTAGGAATGACTAATACTGGTGCGCTTGTCAACTTGTCCTTTAGACTTTTGAATACATTTTCGCACCTTTCATCCCAGACAAAAGCTTGATTCTTCTTGGTCAACTGGGCCAATGGTGCTGCTATCTTAGAGAAACCTTGGATAAACTTACGATAATATCCCGCTAACCCCAAGAAACTTCTTACATCTGTTGCATTCTTGGGCGTAGGCCAATCCTGTACCGTAGCCACCTTCGTCGGGTCCACGGCAATACCATTCTCTGATACAACATGGCCCAAGAACCTCACTTCCCTCTTCCACAAGTGACACTTAGAAAACTTTGCTTTCAATTGGTGTTTTCTCAACACCTCCATCGCTACTCTTAAATGTTCCTTGTGTTATTCCTCTGTCCTCGAATAGACCAAAATATCATCAACGAACACAAGGACAGACCTATTCAACTGATCTCTGAATACCCTATTCATAAGATCCACAAAATATGCCGGAGCATTAGTCAGCCCAAATGGCATGACCAACCATTCATAAAATCCAGACGGCGTTCGAAATGCCGTTTTAGCTATACTCTCAGCTTCCACTCTAAGCTGATGAAAACCTGTCGCGAGATCCAACTGAGAAAATACTTTCGCGCCACTCAACTGATCGAATAAATCATCTATCCGCGGCAGAGGATACTTGTTCTTCCTCGTCACTTTATTCAACTCGCGGTAGTCTACACACAAACGAAGGGAACCATCCGCCTTGGTAGCAAACACAACTGGTGCTCCCCATTCAGAAACACTCCTTCTGATAAATCCCTTCTTCAAAAGATCGCTGACTTACACCTCGAGCTCTCGCTGCTCTCTTGGTGCCATATGACGAAGTGGCATCACTATAGGTCTGGCATCTTTTACCAAATCAATACGGAACTCAATCTCCCGGTGTGGTGGAAGTCCGGTCACTTCTTCGAAAACATCCGGAAACTGGCCAACCATGGGCAAACCTGACAACTCACTATGCGGAATGTCAAGGGAGTTTAGAAAACTAGCCAATACCCCCTTACTGGGTAGACCACCAAACACTATCCTCCGCCCATCATCCGCTCTAGCTGTCACTAAAAAGCCCTCACAGTCTACCACCACCCCGTATCTTTGGAGCCAATCTACTCCCAAAATAATGCCAAACCCAGTAAAGCCCAAAACAAAGCAATCACAAACAAACATGCATCCATGACTCGATAAGACCACATTACGATAAATCATGCTAAGGCTAGTCGAACCACCAATCGGGTTCGTCACTACTAAAGGTCTATCGACAATCTCGGGCTCCAATCCCAACCTATCTACCAAGAACTGGAAGCTCCGGTATCAAACAAAACTCTAACAGGAACATCATAAACAGAAAGCATACCTTGAATGACGACATTCTTTCCCTTCTCCGCCGCAGTTGGGGCATTCGACGAAGAAGGAATAGCATTAAGGGCATATGCTTTCACCATTTGCTTTTCTTTAGGGAGCTGTGGACACTTGTCCTTGTGATGTCCCATTTGGCCACAGTTGAAGCACTTCCTATCCGCTGGCTTGGCCCGACAATTACTAGCATAATGGCCCTTCTTACCACAGCTGAAGCACTCCACATCTTGCTTATTCTTTTTCTTCTGGCCATCCTTAGCCTGATTCTGCTTCCTCTTATTCTGGGAACCACCCTTGAATCCACCACTTGCTTGTGGTTTTGGCTCTTCTGCAGATACAACCTCAGTCTTCGACTTAGGGTAGAGACTTTCTGATCTTAACGCTTTCCCCACAATCGATTCAAACGTCTCATCGATGTTGTTAATAAGTTTTTCCCCCAAGTACTGATCCAAACCAGTTATGAATTTCTCATTCTTTTTCTCAGCAGTATCAATAAGAGATAACCCATATTTTGACAAAGTGTCAAATTCAGCAATATATTCCGAGACAGCTCTGCCATTCTGCTTGAGCTCCAAGAATTTCTTAAACAGCACTGACTTCTGAGCAGCTGGAATGAACTTCTCACTAAAGCGAGCCTTAAACTGCTTCCAAGTAATCTGATCTTCGGGAGTAGCTGCCTTTATAGCATTCCACCAATTCATTGCCCGCCCTTGCAGCTGACGGGACGCTAGCTTTCTCTTCATCGCATCCTCGATACCCAAATCCTCGAAGATACGTTCGCAACTATCCAACCAATCTTGAACATCCGTGGCCGACTCCGTTCCGTGAAATGACTTCCCACCAAGGCTAGTATAATCCTTATTCAGCTTGGCGAAGTCGACTCTTGGCGCCTGCACTATTGGACCACCACCATTTCCACCATTGGGAGCTACCCTCTGTACATCTCTAAGCATCTCTCTCATGAGGTCAGTAAACATCGTCCTCATGTCAGCAGCATTCCTATTGTTGGCTCCCCTACCAGCACCTCTAGTATATCGGCTCATCGTCAATCTGAAAAAGGAAACGATTAACGACTCCATAGTGGTGCTAGTGCAGTACGACTTCATCCTTATACTACTAATAGTATATATATATAGCTTTTTTAAAAACCAAAGAAATCACAAATACGCTCTCTCGTATACATATATTATCTCTCCCTGATAACTTCCCTAGGTTAACTACGCAACCTAAAGCTCTGATACCAAGTGTGACGGCCCGTCCCGCACCAGCCTGCATTTCCTCCGAAAGTGCGCTGTACACATGCCCAGCTAGCACAGAACGGTCGTCAGAAGAAAAGAAAGAAGAGAATGAACTAATCAAGGAACCTGTAGAATGTCTCACAGCGCGTGGGATAAAATATAATAATAACATACTTGATATAAAACAGGCGAGGCAGTGCATAAGCTGATAACTAAAATCAACATCAATCTTCAGAGCAGCGGAAATCCATATACAGCTTATTACAATTTTCCAAATTTACTGTCTCTAAACAAAAGAAAGCTAAAGTAGAAGATACACCAACAATGCCCAAGCAGTGACCTTCAACAACACAGGGAGAATATTATGTATATAGTACGTGGAAGCCTCCTGCTCGTCTCCGGATCATCTACCCGTGCATCACCAGCTAACCTGTCTCTAGTCTGCTCGTGTGAGCACCCAGAGTAATAAGAGGAGACATAAAACTCTGGGTCAGACATAAAGCCTGGTATGAGCGATAAGCATTTAAACAGAATAATAACAGGTATACTAAGCCATACCTGAGCCTGGACCTGCAACCAAAGAGTTAGTACCACATACCGTACAATACTCTAGGGTGCCATAATAAAGGTTGTAAGGATACGGGGGTGGGGTGTGCATGTCATAATGATAGCAAACAAATCAACCATAGCAACCATCCTCACATCTCTCACTCAGTGCGTAAAGCATACGACATCTACCACCTTGGAACACTAGACAAATTGAGGTAACGACGAATCCCGACTTGTAGAAACCCTGCTATGACCAAGCTAAACATATGGAGTCATGACCAAACGTTTCAATGACCCATTTCATTGATCGTAGCCCTTGGTTCTACCGATGCCATAATGGCCCTGAATCCGCCTTCGTACCTCCTACCATAGTGGTCCAAAGCTATAGACGTCGATAACCCCTTGGCACGCGTCCCGCAGCAAAGCCCAATCATGAAGCCCACTCATTGGTTCCCAGCTAGATCCTGAGTCAAAGCTCCTCATTTGGACTCCCTTTGCATCTCGGGTTTTGATCGAATTGGAGTGGGTCTTCAGAAGAGTTGTCGTGCAGTAGCAGCCCTAGAATACGGTTCGGTTCGGTGGTCATTACCCTCGTCGGTTCGGTTCGGTACTCCTTCTTTGTCATCTTTCCATTCGGTTCGGGTCGGGTATTCCACTTCAGGTCGGGTCGGTGTCCTCCTCTGGGTCGGGTCGGGTATCCTTCCTTCCAGCGCTCCGATCCGCTCCCTTATTTCTTCACGTATTCCGATTCGATCCCTCCTTGCCATCTGATCCGCGTGGCCTTCCCTCTTGCTAGTTCTCCCAAATGTTTACTTCCGATCCGAGCCCTGCATCTCCAAGTCGATCCGATCTGGCCCCCAATTATTCTTCCGATCCGATCCCCTTGTCCACTCCAACTCTAAGTAAACGGCCTTCCTTCTCGCCAAGCCTCCTCCAGTGACAAGTTCCAATCCAGTTCGAATTCCCTTGGTCAGTTCACAAATCCGATCCGACCCCTTTCTCCGATCCGAACCGGTTCGGAACCTGCACACTTCTGCAACTTTCCAGCGAGCTTTCTACGCCATTCGACGGCATTTTCGACCAATCTAACTATTCTAATCAATCATAAAACATACCATAGAGTCATAGCAACATGTAAGAACAACCACAAACACCTAACAACGATTCAAATGAACCAAAATGGATCAAAAGTGGCTAAAACCTCACATTTTCCTATAATCCCTCTTAATCATGTTTAAGCATACGATTAGCAAAACACATCGAAATTAACCCAAATTTCTAACAGAGCCTTAAAACATTATTTTAGAATTTTAAGAATTTTCCCAGAATTTATTTACGTATAAATTCGCTAATCTTCACTAATTACCCTTAATAATTAGTGCAAAAACTATGCAAATCACTCACCTTGGCCACAAATGAAACACCAAATCTGAAATACTCTCTGTTTGGGTCGAATTCCTATGTATAGCAGCAGCTCCGACCTTGCTTTGTTGCTATTTGGCCTTGCTTTGATGTAGTTTAGGCTTAATCTTCACTAAAATGTGTTTTGGAGTGGTTTTAGAGGATGGAAGCCATTACTAAGGTCTCAAGGAGGTTTGTGGCGGCTCAAAACTGAAATGAAAGTGATAACCTAACCCTAATCAGTCCTCCTATACCTCTAAACCCGAAATTCCCCTCTGGGCCTAGCTGCTAATCACCCGGTTAAGCCCAATTAAGCTGTTTTTCACCATCTGAAACTTGTTTCAGCCATATCTCCCAAACGGTGAGTCCGTTTGGCTAATGTGACCACTCTACGGAAAGAGAAACCATCATTCGGAGCTAATGGAAGTGGTTTCAGGTCAAAATTCCTTTTCAGTCAAAAGTTATGGCCAAAACAGTGCCAACTAGGGGTAAAATGGTCATTTAAAAATCGGGAAAAATCATGATCATGGGAAATGACCCTAATAGTCGTCCCCCAAAGTTACATGACCATACGACTTCGTATGTGAAAGAAATAAATATTCTACGATCCTATGATGCGTAGAATGCGGGTCGTTACACTAACCGTTGAAGAATTAAGTATTATGGCTAAGACCAAAGGAAAGGAAGTGCAAGGTGCTAGGGGAAATGATGCTAGAGAAAATCAGCAAGCTATTGTGTTAACAAGGTCACGCGCTCAAAGCTCTGGAGAAGATCACTCTAACCAGGATAATCCGGATCGGATCGGAGGGCCAGATCCAAACCGAGAGGAAACAAACCGGATCGTGTTGACACCGATCCGACCTGATGATCCGATCTGAACTGATAGTGTTGGGCGCTTTCACTATCTCCATCCGAACCGCCCTGAACAGGCTGTTGTAGGCCGATCCGATCCGAATCAGAATGAAGCTGGAACTTTTACTCGAGCTCCATCCAATGCACCAATTCCAGCCACGATGACTAATGTCCAGCCTGATCCATCTGCACCCTTCACACAGGGAGATTTTTCACGTTTTCTTGACATGCTTCAGAGCACTAAAGAAGCATTGGAAGCCCAAAGGCGTGACAACCTTCGCATGCAGGAAAACATGATCACCATGGGTAGAGAATTACAAGAGCTCCGGAGGCAAAGAACTCCTTCCCCACCACGCCACATTCCTACAGATGATTCGTCTTCTTCGGAGGAGGAACGTCCTCGCGAGAGAAGGCCGCTTGAACGGCCTCAGAACCTTGACCAATTGTCTTTTGGATCTTTAGGATCCCGAGAAGATGTTGCCCATGTATTGGGCCCTGATGACCCGAATTTGCAACAGCCTATGTTGTTGCCTATGCGCGGATCCCACGTCTTACCCAGGGTTCCTAATATTACTAACCCCACATAGCAACAACTTCTCCAACCTTTACCTCCAGAGATTGACCGGGAGCACAGAGAGCAACGTAGAGCAGCTGCCGCCAGAAACAGAAGGTTATCCCCTGATCAGGAACCTAGGGGTAATCCGAACATCAGATCTAGAGAGCCTGTGTAGACATTAACCAACGCCGATGTACAAGCAATGGTGTGACAGATCATGTCTGAAAGTTGGCGATATACCAATGAAGATTGGGGTATAGAGCGAAGTCATACCCCTTTCACAGATGACATCCTGAATTTCCAGTTCTCCCGACGATTCAACTTGCCTCAGATGGATCGATATTCAGGGAGAACAGACCCAGGGCAACATCTAATGAGATATGCATGGTTCAAGAATGCGGCAGCAGCTCCAGATGCCGTAAAATGCAAAGCTTTTCCCATTTATCTTGAAGATGTAGCATTAATGTGGTTCACTCGACTTCCTCCTCGGTTGGTGTCAAATTTCACTGAGTTGAGTGAGCGTTTCATGAATCAATTCCGATTCCA
Organism: Allium sativum; assembly: GCA_030737875.1. NCBI lineage: Eukaryota > Viridiplantae > Streptophyta > Magnoliopsida > Asparagales > Amaryllidaceae > Allium > Allium sativum. The sequence continues at coordinate 140,878,056 of CM060914.1, read as the reverse complement.
TGCCCAAAAGTCCAAGACTGTTATAGAATTGTCACGAATTAAACAGGGTCCAGGAGAATATTTGAAGTCATATTTGGATCGCTTTAATCTGACCGTCACCAAAGTCACTGATCCCCATGAGTCCACTATCCTGATGGCCTTGATAGAAGGAGTAGATCCCGACACAGAATTCGGGGATTACCTGGCTGGAAAACCACCTCCTACAAGAGAATTATTCTATGAAAAGGCTAATGCCCGTTTAAGGCAAGAAGAAGCTAAGGCAAACCGGAAAAGAAAGTCCGAAGGGACCTCGAAGGATGGTGTCCAGAGCAATGTCGTCGTGAAACAGTCTGGTGACAGTTCAGGAAAAGTGGAAGTAAATGTTGGCAACCAGAGTGGTGGTAATATCAACAGAAATGGGAACAAAAACAGAAGAACAGAAACCGTGGTAATAGCTCAAATAAAAGACCCCGATTCCAGAGTTTTGAAAATTACATGCCGTTAAATGATACGTTGGAGAACATCTATCTAGACACATACATTATATTGTAGTACAAAAAGCCACCACCCAGAGATTCTACTGAGAAGGAAATTGAAACAGGGAAATTTTGCTTGTTTCATGGAACACACGGTCATACCACCAATGAGTGTCATCATTTGAGGGATATCATCGAAAAGTTGATGCGAGAAGGGAAGTTGGATGAATACAAAGCCGCCAAGGGACAGGGGGGCAAGGGGGACAAGCCCCGAACCAAGAACAGCCTGCTTCAAAACCCATGGCTCAGCAAAAGGGTAAGAGGATCGTCATTAACTCCATTATAGGCAGGCCTCACTTGATTGGTCGTAGTTTTAAAGCCATGGACCAGTACGTCAATGCCGCCAAGCATTATGAAGTAGGAGAATGCAGCAGCCTTGAAGACGTCACTCTAATAAAGCAGCAAAAAACGATGTCAAATGATGTCGTATTCCGCAATAGAGACGAGTTTGGAGTTTAATCCCCAACCGACGATCCGCTAGTGATAACCACGACAATTGGCCCTGCTCTGGTTTATAAGGTGTTAGTGGACAATGGAAGCTTGGTCAATATCCTCTTCAAGAAGGCCTTCGAACAAATGAGGCTCGAAGCAAAAGACTTAAAGCCATGTCAAGGATGGATACGTGGTTTTAACGGAGTATCCACAACTCCAATAGGTTTTGTGGAATTGCCAGTCACACTAAGGAAGGGGGATCGCCAGAGAGTAAGGATCCTGCCGTTTGTAGTTCTGGATTTGGAGTCGCCTTATAATGCCTTCCTATGCCAACAAGCCCTTGCCGAATTTAGGGCATGTATTGCGCCTTGGTGTTTGCTGCTAAAATTCCTGACTGACTCGGGAGTTGGGACAATGAGAGGCGACCAAGCTACGGGACGAGCTTGTTACGTGGCAGAGTTAAAGATGTTAATGAAGGGGTTGAATATAGATGCTAGAGATGATTCCGCCTCTCCAAAGTGGGCCTCAGCATAGCAACTAAGGGGTCCTTCCATGAGAGAGTCGCCCTCAGACGTGCTCGAGGATATAGATCCCAGAGAGGACAGAGAACTTGGGGACATGAAGGCGACTCCCAATGAAATAACGATCGACATATCTATTGATGGAACTGACCCAACAAAAGTACTAAAGATCGGCTCTCAACTAGTTCCATTTAGAGCAAGGGAATTGGCTGATTTCTTGAAGGAAAATCTGGATGTGTTTGCCTAGACTCACGCTGACATGTGTGGGATTTCTCCTACCATCATGAGCCACTCTTTGTGTATTAATCCAAAACGCCCACCAGTCAAGCAGAAAAGACAGATGTTGGGCCCAGAACGGTCAGCAGCTTTGAAAGAAGAAGTAGAGAAGTTAAAAGGTAATGGATTCATTAAGGGTTCGAAGTATCCTGACTGGATATCGAATCCTGTCCTGGTTAAAAAGTCAAACGGGAAATGGAGAACGTGCATTGACTTTTCTGATTTGAACAAGGCTTGCTCGAAGGATAGCTTTCCTCTCCCTAGAATTGATCATCTAGTAGATTCAACTGTCGGGCATGAACTTTTATCCTTTATGGACGCTTATTCCGGGTACAATCAAATTCCCATGCACGTACCAAATCAAGAGCATACAAGATTTATCACAGACTTGGGATTGTACTGTTACGTCGTGATGCCGTTTGGATTAAAAAATGTGGGAGCAACATATCAGCGCCTGATCAACTGCATGTTTTACAATCAAATTGGGAAGACTATGGAAGTTTACGTAGATGATATGCTAGTGAAATCCAAGCAATCTTCCGACCATACGAAGGACTTAGCAGAAATGTTTGGCATATTACGAAGGTATGGGATGAAGTTGAACCCCTTGAAGTGTTCTTTTGGCGTGGCATTAGGCAAGTTCCTTAGCTTTATCGTGAGTTCCAGAGGAATTGAAATCAATCCAAATCAGACAGCAGCAATCCGGAATATAGAGGAGCCGCGAAAGATTAGGGATGTTCAGAGCTTAGCTGGGAAGGTTGCAGCACTGGTCAGGTTCATCTCCAAAGCAACAGACAAGTGTGTACCTTTCTTCAATCTCATAAAACGGGGAAAGCGAAATTTTGAGTGGACCCCCGACTGTGTGGAGGCGTTCCAGAATCTGTTAGACTTCTTAGAAAAGCTTCCAATATTAACAAAGCCCGTGCAACATAAGGATTTGTTCGTCTACTTGGCGGTATCATCTCACGCCGTCAGTGCAGCTGTAACGACCCGGGATTTTAGGGCCAATTTAAAATTTTTATTTTTATGAATTTAAAGTATTTTAAATGATTGATTTATTTTTAATCGAAGTTAAAACGAATAAATTTAATTTATATATAAAAGGAAGTGAAAAGAAGCGCTGCAGTTTGAAATTTTGATGTGAAACTTTGACTGAATGTACAGGATTCAAAATAAAACGAATTTTAGTGAAACCAAAAATATTTAAATCTGTTTCAGAATATCTTTCTAATGAATCCAAAAAATTGAAGTTTCACTTTAAAACTTGTAAGTTATGTCAAAATTAAAATTTAGAAAAGTCACTATAAAATGAATATATATAATATATAAAGGTCAGAATTGCCACTTATTGCATACGAAGGAATTGGAACTCGAAACCACTTCCATTGAGTTCAGAAGGACGTTTCTGCATTGAAAAACAGTAAACACTTATATATTTCGAGTTTCAGAAATTATTGATTTCAAAATGTATTTTTAATATTAAATATATTCGCCCTGAAAATAGCCATTTTTCAAAAAGGCTCAGAATTGAACGAAACAAATTTTGTTGTGATCGTATCGGCATAAGAAAGCCAAAAATAATTTTTCCGGATTTTTCTGACTTCGTATGTGGCCCCGGCAAAATTATATTTACGTTCGAATTTAAAATAAAGGATTTATTTGAAAATAAAAGAAAACCATACTGTAACTTCAGAATTGGACCATGGGGATAGCACCATCGCATTCAGAAGGCGTGAAAACATTAAGTTCGACAGTCGTTGAGCGTGAATCGGAGATCGTATGTGAAAACGGTATTTTCTAGAATTAACTAATTAATTAAAAAATTAAATAAAACCCTAAATACACGTATAAATACCCCGTATACGTGAACAGTACCTTTCTTCCTCCTTCGTTGTTTGTGGCCGCCGAAACCCACCTCTCCTTCAAATCTTTGAATCCACTTTTCTCCCTCATATCTTAACGGTTTTCAGCAAACTATATACCAATTCGAAGCTATTTCCGAGATCTTCGTTTTGGTACCAATCTCAACCTCTCCCGTGACCCGTGCCGCCCGCCCCGAGCCCGAGAAACCGCCGCCGTCGCATGCACGTGGGCCCCGCCTGGCACCACCGAACGCCACCATCTTCCCGGCATGAAAAGACCTCTCCAAGCCGGTCCTCGTCCAACAAACGGCACCCCAAACGATCGACTACAGGCTGCGAAAACTGGATTTGAAAATCTGAACAAAAACTGAGTTTCTAAGGTAATTTTAATTTCAGATTTTGTAACGCTTTTAAGCGTGACAGAAGCAGTTGTTAAAAGTCTGGTTAATTAAAACATTGATAACTTATTCATTTGAACACCAATTCTGAAAATTTCAGATCCGACATGACCGTGAGGACGAGTAGTATTTGCTGAGACCGATTGGAGCCTTCTGAAAATTAATTTGGATTTATTATATTTATTATCTAAGCAAGGTGAGAATCCTTTATTTAAAAAATTTACATTAAAATAAACTATTCAATATATGATGCGATTATAATATGATTCTGATCTGTTGTTGGTTATGATTTGGTGATGCCTTGTTATATGATTGAATGGCTAATACTAGATCCCTTGATTTCATGTTCATAGGTAAATAGAATTGACTATGTTAATGAACAAATTTGTTCAATATTTAATAGAAAATTATTCATGGTATGTTCATTGGCATTTTTGCCAATGTTTAAAATAGAAAATTATTCATGGTATGTTCATTGGCATTTTTGTCAATGTTTAAAAATAGAAAATTATTCATTGTATGTTCAATGACATTTGGTATGTATAAAATTGAATATGTCACAGTATGAAATGAACTATTTTTGTCATTATAAAATAGAATATGTCACTATATGTTTATGGACAAATTTGTGTCATTATAAAATGGGATTATACACCGTATGTTGATGGGCACTATTTTTGTTCATTAATAAAATAGAAATTGCCATAGTATGTTAATTGATAAATTTTGTCAATATTAAAATAGAAATTATTCACCGTATGTTAATGAGCAATTTTTGTTAACATAATGTTCACCGTATGAAATTAACATTTTTATTTAATGTTAATATAAAGAACGGTCACCTTATGATAATGACATTTGTGGAAAATGTTGAAAATGTTCATTGTATGATAATTAACATTTTAATATACTAAAATAGAAAATGTTGAATTTGTTCATTGTATGTTAGAGTGACATTTTGTACATATTAATATAGAAAATGACTTCGTATGATAATATAACTTTTTGTTATGTTAAAATATGAGAATGCATTGTATGTGAATAGTATTTTTGTCATTTTTATTTAATGTTTAACATATAAGAATGCATTGTATGTGAATAGTATTTTTGTCATTTTTATTTAATGTTTAACATATAAGAATGCATTGTATGTGAATAGTATTTTTGTCATTTTTATTTAACGTTTAACATATAAGAATGCATTGTATGTGAATAGTATTTTTTTCATTTTTATTTAATGTTTAACATATAAGAATGCATTGTATGTGAATAGTATTTTTGTCATTTTTATTTAATGTTTAACATATAAGAATGCATTGTATGTGAATAGTATTTTTGTCATTTTTATTTAATGTTTAACATATAAGAATGCATTGTATGTGAATAGTATTTTTGTCATTTTTATTTAATGTTATAAAAATATAAGTTTGCATTGTATGCAAATAACATTTTTGGTCATGTTATAAAAATATAAGTTTGCATTGTATGTTAAATAACATTTTTGGGCATGTTATAAAAATATAAATTGCATCGTATGATAAAATAGCATTTTGTAAAAAATGAAAATATTTACCGTATGATTGATTGATACTTATTTTGTTAAATATGAAAATGTCACCGTATGATTCATTAACATTATTTTTAATGTTATGTACTAAGAAAATGAACCGTATGAGATTAACATTCATTTGTGTTAATATTAGAATTATAGAAAATTTTCACCGTATGTTGAATGGAAAATTTTTGTTAATGTTATATAGAAAATTTCACCATACGATAATTTAACATTTTTGTCTATATTAAAAATGTAGAAAATGCATTGTATGATTCATTAACATTTATTTCTAATGTTAATGGAATGGAAAATAAAAGAGAAAAACTCACTATATGGTTCATTAACATTTATTGTATGTAAATGTAACATTATTTTAAATGTTAATAAAAAGAGTATTTCTATCGTAGGAAGAGTACATTATTTTTAATGTTAAAAATAAGTAATTTACAATGCATGGGAAATCGACATTAGTTATAATGGTAATTTAGAGAGGATTAACTGTAGGAAAGAGAGTACATTTTATTTATGCATTATATTATAAGAATAACACCATTGTATGATATTAACATTTTAATGTTAATGTTAAAAAGAAAATAACACTGTATGTAGTTAACATTATTTTTAATGTTAATATAAGAGAAAATTTCATCGTATGTCAAGTTAACATTTAATTTTAATGTTAACACATAAGAATTTATACCGTATGGTATTAACATTATTTTATAATGTATATAAAAAGAGAATTCACCCCGCAGTAAGGTTTAACATTATTTATAATGTTAAATAAAAGAAATGAAACTGTATGTAAGGTTTAACATTATTTATAATGTTAAATAAAAGAAATGAAACTGTATGTAAGGTTTAACATTATTTATAATGTTAAATAAAAGAAATGAAACTATATGTAAGGTTTAACATTATTTATAATGTTAAATAAAAGAAATGAAACGTATGTAAGAATAACATTATTTATAATGTTAAATGAAAGGTAAGGAACTGTATTGAAACATTAACATTATTTATAATGTAGGTAAAAGGGAACTTACACCATAGGAAAGTGTTCATTATTCATAATGAAATTGGAAAAGAAATATATAAAGAAATGAATGGGATGGCACATTATAATTTACATTCTTAAATGAAAATTATAAAGTATAAAATAAATAATAATGAACTAAAAAGGGAAGAATTATCGTCTAATCCTAAACTACATTGTCATGTAAGTAGAAAGGTGAAAGTTAAGAGAAATGTAAGCTGCACGTAGGGACGATAAACTAAACGAATTATTTATATATATTTTTATATATATAATTATAATATAACGAATCGAGCGCAGTAGTTCGTGTTTTGAAATTGAACTTTTAAACGAATATACCGGAAGATCCGACCGTCGGATTTTCCCAAAACTGAAACCGTTAGGACCGTCTTGGAAAAATCTTTCCAACGATATAAGCTACGCTAAAATCCAACGGTTAGATTAGGAAAGTGAAAAACAAAATTGATTGAAAACAGCGCCAAGGTCGCCCTTGACCTGAAGCGTCGTTAAATAAGGAATTAATTATATTAAATAATTAAGGCAAGAATTAATCGTTATAAAATAAAATAACGATACGAAATATGTTTTTTTCTCAAAATATATGAATGCGAGATTATTTGGAAAGACCGGGTTAATCCCATTCCAAATGATCGTACGATTTCAAGAATTCAAGTATGAAGACGGCGGATGAAGACCGTAAATCTCCCCTCGAATGGACAACGATCAAGACTCTGAATTGGTTTGATCCCAATTCAAGGGTCGGGATAAATTGCCCAAACGTACGTGTTGATTTCACGGGTTTGACCCTAGTTCAGACCTAGAGCATGGGTATAAATGGATAGTGTGTCTGACATCGTACCCCACAAAATATTATGTTGTTGATATTCAGTTAATATATAAACGATTGGTGGCAGAGAATTCATTCTCTACTTAACACCCGTTTATATAGTGACGGACGATCAATAGTACGGTATGGAGTGGCGGTGTGGCATACTAAGATGCAATGATCAGGGTTTCTTGTTGAAAAGCAGAACCTTGTGGAATGAAGAACATGACTTCACGAGCCTCACAAACCGGTAGAGTCTAAAAAGGGGGAAGGGAATGCAGGGAAAGTAGCACGTTTCTTTCTAGTTAGTAGTCATTTTACTTTTGGAGGATGATGAAATGAGGCGCCTCGGATAGGTCCTATAGGACCGGGAAACGTGTGCTTAGGAATAACTAATCCTCTAAGCTGTATGTGAGGACCAGCCCTGCCATTTCCAAGGGTTAACTGCGGGTAATCCTGGGGCATTAACTAGAGTGTCTCGAATCGGTAAGGAGTCCTCCCTAGCCTGGACTCATGATGGAAACCCAAATTTCCAATACGACCCCGACGGATTTGATTTGTATTACTAGTACGGAGGCATAATATATGGTACCTATGCTTCCTAGGATTAATACATTTATTTTGAAATGTTTTCATATACACTAATAATAGTATTAGTTTCGTATTTGGCGTATCTAGCATGTTTAACCACCATAAGGTAAAACTCTATCCTCTTGGTGTGCGTTGCATTGTGTGATGGGACCTGAGTCTTATGGTGGTTCCATTTTTCAAAAGACATTGCGTTGTTGACGGCTTATTTAATCATTTATTATGACACTTTAAATTATGCACGACAGTCCCTTAGAGTAAACTCGTTCCGCGTTAGCGGCGTGGTCTTTTGGATTTGCCTTATTTTTAATAGTTACTGTAGTTAAGAATTCTCACACCAGTCCCACGACTGACCCATAGTTTGTTTCACCTTTTTGCAAACTTGGGTGCCCTCTCTTCTACACGGGCAGCCAAGTAGACAGGTTCTTTCTTTGCTTGGAGTTTTTCTTCGAAGCTGCTTATTTTCTCTCTCTTGGATTCTGCTTGGGAGAAGAGGTGATGACTTGGAGCTTGAAGACTCTTACCTTTGTTTCTATGGCATCTTTTCTTTTCTTTTTAGACATCAAACTTATTTCTTTTCTGCAAACTTGTTGTAATAGATTAGTTTCTGTGACTGTGGATTTTCTGTGATTAATGACATTATATTTTTCCGCTGCTATAATGTTATTACTCTATGAATCTCCTTTGCTATATTGTATCTGTGTTCTGTTTTATTGTATTTATGTTGTATTCCAAAAATGATTTCTCCTGCTTTCACTTGTGGAAGTTTGGGGTCATCACAGCAGCACTAGTACGTGAAGAGGAAAAAGTCCAGAAACCTATGTATTACGCAAGCAAAAAACTAGCTGCTGCAGAACGCAACTACCCAAAGAAAGAGAAGCTTGCTTATAACCTCCTGATTGCTTCCGGCAAACTCCGCCATTATTTTTAGGCACACCCAATAGTTGTGTATACCAACCAACCTTTAAGACAAGTGTTGCAGAGACCTGAGGCATCAGGGCGGCTACTCAGATGGAATATCGAGCTGAGCTAGTTTGATTTGAACTTTCAGCCGTGAAGATCAATACGAGGGCAGGCCTTGGCTGACTTCATAGCTAAATTTACAAATCCTGAAGAAGAAACAGTGGGTGGCAAGACAGTTACTTTGGATCAAGAATTAGAGCTTAGTCCGTGGAAATTATATACGGACGGAGCCAAGAACGATAGAAAGTCTGGCGCCGGAGTTGTTTTAATAAGTCCTGAAGGATGATCTATCTACTATGCGTTGCGGTTAGAGTTTGCTGCCACTAACAATGACTCCGAGTATGAAGCCCTGATTGGCAGGCTGAAACTCGCCAAAGATTTAGGAGTGAGGACACTAGACATATATTGTGACTCCAAGATAGTTGTATGTCAAGTTCGGGAGGAATTTCCTGCTAAAGGACCTAGACTCATCACTTACCTCAAGAAGGTAAAGGAATTGTTGGAAGATTTGGAGCATTATAGCGTAACACACATTCCAAGAGCGGAAAATCAGAAAGCAAATCGGTTGGCGAAGCTAGCGAGTTCAGATAGTATTAAAGAATCCGAAATGGTTCCAATAGAAGTGTTGGATTCACCAAGTTTCGATCTAATGGAAACAGAGCTAGCCCTGGAAGTTGAACCAGAAAGAGAATCCTGGATGACATCAATTAAAAACTTTCTCAAAAATGGAACCCTCCCATTGAAAAAGAGTGAAAGACGAGCTGTAAGACGTAAGGCCACCAGATACGTTTTATAGGACGACGTCCTTTATCGCCAAGGGTTTTTGATGCCCCTGCTACAGTGTATCATACACGACGACATCAAACGTGTACTGTAAGAGGTAGATGAAGGTGAGTGTGGAGATCACACTGGGGGCCAAACCTTAGCAAAGAAAGTGTTACGATACGGATATTTCTGGCCTACCGTGAACAAAGACGCGGCTGCTTATTCACGACGCTGCGACAGATGTCAAAGATATGCCAATGTTCCTAGAGCGCCTCCGACTCAGCTCAAGTCAATGGTAAGTCTGTGGCCGTTTGCCATGTGGGGAATTGACATTATTGGAGTGCTACCCATTGCCAGAGGAGGAGCCAAGTATGCGATCGTTGCCGTGGATTACTTCATGAAGTGGGTGGAATCTTAACCTCTAACAACCATCACGGCAAGGAAGGTGATCAATTTTGTGGTGAGAAACATTATTTGTCGATTTGGGATACCAAAGACCATCATAACTGATAATGGGACGCAGTTTGACAGCGTAGAGTTCAGAAACTTTTGCCAGAAATACAAAATTGATAAGCGATACACTGCAGTAGCTCATCCGCAGTCAAATGGACAGGTCGAAGCCATAAATAAAGTCATTAAATAAATACTAAAGAAGCGGCTGAAACAGGCCAAAGCCAGATGGGTAGATGAGTTGCCATTAGCCTTATGGGCATATAGGACGACCTTTAAGACGGCTACCAGCCATACTCCCTATTCACTTTCATTTGGGTCTGAAGCGGTGATCCCGGTAGAATTGGAAGTCCCTTCTCATCGAGTTGCGTACTATGACCCGATGATGAATAAAGCACTCCTCCTAGAGTCTCTTGATATGATTGAAGAAAAAAGAGATGAAGCTGACTTGCCTGCCTCAAGACATCGACAACAAGTAGCACGTTATTCTGACCAAAAGGTTCATCTCAAAACCTTTGAACCACGAGACTTAGTACTGAAGCGAGTCTTCCCACCTTCAACCTAGTTGGGTCAAAAATGGGAAGGACCGTACGCTATCCAACGGAAGCTTGATACAGGAACATTCAAGCTAACGACCATGGACGGTGAAGAGATTCCCAGAGCTTGGAACGCTCAGCACTTACGACGATATCTGAGCTAAATATGAAATGTCATTTCTTTTGTTTTCATAAGCTATGTAAAAAGGCACGACTTGCCTTAAAAAGTCTGTTTATGTGAACAAAAGATTATAAAGTGGATGTAGGCTACGACTTAGCCGAACCACTATAAAAATATCGTGTGTCATTTACTTTCCTGCATCATTTATATCTTCAACTATTATTCTATTATGACTGTGAAACACGAAATGTTAAATTAAAGTTGGAGATGACCTATATGCGGGAACAAACAAAATGACTGTTTGTACAATAAGACATATAAGAATGGGAAGACGACATTCTTAACTCTAACTCTCAAGAATCGAGAGAGAGTATAAAGGACGGGAAGACAAAGTCCTCTGAGGCGTGAAGGTGCACCCAGATAAGAGACCGCCTAAGCGAAAACTCTAACCTAGATATGAGACAGGAGAGTATAAAGATGCCAGAAAGAACAGGCATCAACGACAAAAAAGAATATGACCCCCGTCATAGAATCGGGGACATTTGGACTTTTTAATCTAATCTTGAATAGTTCTCCCTCGGTTATTCAAGATTGACTGGGGGCATACATGTATACACATATTCCCCTCCACCATGACTCCATTACATGACTTTAATATGATATGTTTTTGTATTTATACTCAAGTACTGAACTGACAACTATCAAGCATTGCAGGAAATAAACTATTTTTATTTGCAAACGTGTGAGTTTGTACATGGAAAACAAGCAAATAAGAAGGTGCGAGGGCCGCACTCACTACAACAATTGCGAACCACCTAAATGCCAAAATAGAACGAATCACTTCGTCATTTGGGCTTCGGATCAGACTTGGATTTTTCGGCAGCTTTCTTGGCAGCCTTAGCCTCCTTTTCAGCTTCGGTCATAACGCGTTTTTAACTTTTTCTTCCCTGAAGCCAAAGTGCTAGAATCAGTTGGTTTTTTCCCAGGAGATGGAACGCTGGGATCAAGAGAAGCCTTTTTAGTAAGCTCTTCTGTGATAGATCTAGTTGAAAGCTTAACAACCAACCTTGATCCACGGTCCACCACTGCAAGAGGCTTAAGGCTTTTGGGGTCCAGGCCTTCAACCTTTAGCTGCATATGTTTATCCTGTTCAGCTTTCATTTCAGCCAAAGTGATGTCATCAGCTCTTTTTGGATCCCGGACTATAGCCACATCAGGGTCTTCCTCATGCACCTCGTTACCGCCATCATCTTTCAAGGCGGCTATCATCTCGTCATCATGAGGAGCATCGGCCTTATCCTTTTCTACTTCAGCTTTCTCCGCGGATTCTGTTCCGGCAGTGGTCCCTTGAGGCACGTCTGTCTTCTCGGACGGTTCAGCACTTACAGAATGAGAAGCAACAGTTATCAACTCAGGGGAAAATAAAGGGTCCCTCATCGATTGCCCGATTATGTGATGGAAAGTGGAGACAGCTTTGACGAATTAGGGTGAAAAGGTAGAAATACCTTCCGATGATTTCTCTGCTGGAGTAACTGTTGTCTCTAACGCCGTCTTAGGAATGGGGGATAAAAGAGATGCCTGAGGGATCGCGGGGTTTTCGCGGTCGTATCCCTCAATTTCAGGAGTTTCAGCGGCAGTAGAAGAAGAACCTGCCTCGGAGATATGCTTTTGTTTGGCCCTCCTCTTTCCCTTCTCCATGGCAGCAGCGATGAGGCGACGCCCCTCAGCCAGACGTGACGGCTCATCATCTCTTAGATATTTCTCCATGAGCTTGTATTCATTGACGAAATCTACCTTGAGTTCCTCCTTCTCCCGTTCAATAATTTGGTTCCACACGTGAAATAAGGTAGTCGGATAATCTTCGATCCAAGAGATGTTTCGATGGCGAATTATATGCGCAAAAAACTCGATCATTAATTCACTGAAACCCTGCACATCCTCCTGGGATTCTGACAGTCGCTTGCGGGTCTCTTCAGCCGACTTAATGACACTTTCATCATTACCCTCCGCTAGGGCAGCCCTATTTTCGGCATCCATCAGCTTGGTAGCCAAGTCAGCGTTCTTCTCTTCCAATTCAGCATTCTTCCTCGCTAACTCAGCTTTTTCTAGCTCAAGAGCAGCGTAAGCAAGTTGCATTTTGGCGTTATCCGACTTAGCATCTTCTGCTTGCTTCTTCAGCTCCGAGCGCTCTTGACTATGAGACTCGAGCAAGTCATGATAACGTTTTTGTAGCTCTTCAAATGCTGCTTGAAGTTGGCAGCTTCCCGTTGAGCGATGGCAAGCTGGGCCTGTGTACTCTCAAGATCTTTCCCCAATTTTTTCAAGGCTTTTGCGTCGGCTTCAGCAGTCTTTTTCATCGAGTTAGTATCCGTGATTAGAGTTCGGATGATTCTGGAGAGGTTACGCGAATACTTGAACATCTTTGAAGATTGTCTTTCGACTGCGTCAATTTTCGCCTTGGCCTCGTCTGCCCACCTCGAGGAAATGGGCTCGAGGGAAGGTAAGAAAGTTAGGTTCTCAAAATAGTGTTCGGGGAACTGCTCCTCTAGGTATGCTCGCTTAACTTTAGTTTCAGCATCCAATGGTGGAGGTGCGGGGAATGTTAGCTCGGTGTCCTTATGAGTAGCGGGCACAATGGCTTCCTCACCCTTCCTAGGCCGCTTAGTAGAAACCTTATGCTTGCCTCGTGAGTCTGTACCTTTTGACGGGCTCCTTTCCCTAATGTGTTTTTCTTGAGAAGAGGTTTGATCTTTTGACTGCGACGTGTCATCTCCTCTACGACCTTGGGAGCTTTTGTATTGCTTTGGATCCGACCGAACGGGAGAGCGAGAACGCGAGGTCCGCGACTGATAAGAGTCATAAGGCCTTCTATCCTCTCTACCCCGGCTTTCGCGGTGATCATGGTCAACATCAGAAGGGGGTCTGGTCATGCTGCGGCGTAGTTTCCTGATGTCATAGTGAGCACGAGACATTGTACCTGCGCAACAATACAAGTGGAATTCAGAATCAGTATTCTCAAGAGGAGTAAGTGCTATGAAGTGTAGTGCTATTGTGTTAAGTGCATCCTAAGTGATGCCCACTCCCCCACAAACCCGAGTCCGAAGCCGAGCCAGCGTGAGTGGAGACTCTGGCCTTAACAGGGGTAGTCTCCTCTGTAGAAGTAAAAGCTAAAGGATTTGTGCCAAAATCCTCGGAAGTATAGATAGTGTCAGGTAGGGGGAGATCTCCCAAGCCCTGAAATGTAGGATCATCAGTAGTAGGGGCATCTCCTTAGGAAGCGTCTGTTGGTAGTTCTTTGGGAGATAATGATTTTTCAGGAGAAATAGCATCCCCAGAGGCGATGTACCCTTCTCGGTGCTTTTCGGGTATGTTAGCCAGCTCATCGTCTTGAGTTGAAGTTGGAGAAGGTGAAGTTTGAAGTGGTATTGTGGGGCTTTTTGAGCTCTCGCCCATTCTTGGAACTACATTCACTAGAGGGATGTATACATATGGACCCGTCATGTGACCTATGCTACGGGTAATGGACATTAGCCTGTGATGATGAAGGAATTCATCCTTAAGGACTTCATCGATGGTTAGAAATTTTTGGTTGCCATTAAGGAGCTGACGCATCCGATCAAAGTACACTTGGCCCGATATTTGTTTGGTATTATCAACTGCAAACAAAAAGAAAACGGATTAATGTGTTGGTGTGGACACTCAGAGTTGAGATTTAGAAAACCAATGCTTTACTTGATTTTGTCCATCTCCTAGCACATCCCAGCTGTTGCCTTATTTAAAACCATTCCAACTTGGAATCGTCGGCCTTGCGGCTGAACGACGCTGAAATTATTTTCCTTTTTGGGACTGATTCGAAGTAAGAGAAAGAAGTAGTTTCTCGAGTCCGATGCTTGAAGTTGTAAAAGAAATGAACGTCATCTAAAGTGAGCTCTGTACCTAAGATCTCGCGGTATGCTACATATAACGTATATAGGTAAGCATAGGAGTTGGGATGCAGCTGCATGGGGGCAATCCGCATCTGTCATAGAAAGTCGACACAAAAGGAGAAAACGGTGGAATAGCCCCAACCATGCACATCAGTCGGGTGATTGCCATAAATCCTTCTGGAGGATTGTGAGGAAGGTCAGATTTCGACGGCACCAGAGTATCCCTTCTTAGTATACCGTGCTTTAGACATATGCGAGCAAGTCTATCATCGTCGATCGTTGATTCAACAGTGTCTGTGGGTGATTCCAAGATAATGGCAGACTTGAATTCGTCAGGAGCTCGATAATCTCCAATCTCTCCTTCCTCCTCATAGCCCAGTGAAACTTCGATGTCCGAAGATGTTTCGTTGTTATGCATTCCTATTTCATAATCTGAGCCCTCGTCATCCCATTTAGGGTCTGAAGGAGAAGATATGTCATCGAGAGTATATTTCTTAGAAGTTTCTGCCATTTCCATCTTCTTTGCTAATCTAGAAGAATGTCTTTCGGCCATAATCGCTAGACTATTGAAGAAACAATGGCAAGGATTAGAGTAAAGTTCCCCGTGTCCCCCGTGTGTGTATGTGAACTAAAGTGTGTAGTACGTGTGACAGAGATGCAAAGTAAATACATGAAAGCATAATATAAAGGTACAAGGAAGCCGCGATGTTCAAAACAGTTCTTGATATTCGTTTATGTTCGCAGGGCACTATCCTAACTGTCCATTAAGTTGAAGATTATATTAAGAATTGGTTTAACCAGCTAAGAAAGGTCTTATGTACAATCTTAGGTTGTTTTTCGGTTCAGTTCGGACACACCCACTAGGGTCGAATCTGGTAGAAGGCCTTATGCTAGCCTGGGACAAGAGTTGATGCCCAGTGACCAAAATCAGATCAGTTCGGAGGTGAACACTTAGACGGTCCAGATCGACTTGAACAGCCATGCTTCTCCTCTTCTTTGTTTCACATTCCGATCCGGTCCAGTCAAGTAAATCCTGTTCTTCTCTTGGCTTGCAAATCCGACCCGATCTAGTCAGTTGAGCCCCATTCTCGTTTCTTCCCTGTCATCCGAACTGATCCCCTAAACTCCTTCTCCCCCTTTTTCCTCGTCTGTGCCCTGTCACCCGTACCGATCCCCTGCACTTCTCCTCTCCCTTTTTCCTCCTCTTTGGGGTCAAGCTCGATCCTACTTTGAAAGTCCTAATTAAAATTAAGTACTGATGCATTCGAACACTCAACAAAGGATTTTAATCCCCTCCACCGTCGCCTCGAGAGAAACTTAACACCATTAACGACGACAACGGAGTGGAGGCAGTCATGGCGGTGAAGTTCATCGAATAAATCGCTGGAATCGTTCGAAGAAAACCGCGAATCTAAGCTAAAAAGCAATTATAAAGAGGAGATTCAAGATTATAAAACTACCTATGTGTTGGATTTGGGGATTAAAACGAGAGAGTTTCGGAGTTTTTAAAATTCCAGGGGTTTTGATGCAAATTTCGTTGGAAGAGAATAATAAAGAAGGAAGAGGAAGAAGGAGACGAGGAGGGTACTTATATGAAATAGCAGTGACCACTTGTATTCCCAATTTTCCTCAACCCGTTCGGACCGGAAGATAAGCCCATTAAGGCCTTATGGCATGTTGATCCATGGGGAAGTTGATTCGATGTATCTACTCGGGTTTACCACTGGAGGAAATCCATTCGGATCGGAATCCGGCCCGAAAGAGGCTATATACACTGATTTGACACGCATGGTGAATTTGAGGAAAAGTAGAGAAAAAGCTTACCAGGAAGAATCAATGGACGTTAAAGAAAAGTTCTCAAAGTTGCTTGAAAATGAAGAAAGTAAATCATGTGGATAATGGATGTATATATATAAGCAGCAATAGCCACGACTTCATGAAGTGACACTACAAGTGGATGGAAATGATCATTCAACGGCTCTAATTCAAAGGATGTCTTGTAAATTGCTTCGAAGCACACTTTATCTTAAATAAGAGTGTACTTCGAGGGGGCAAAATGTTAGCCTACTTTGTGAACTAGGCCACACAAAGAGCGTATAGTGAGAAGGACACCAATCGGATTGGATCAGAGTAAGATAGAGCAGAAGGTGAATAAAGATCAAGAGCGCAGACACTTCCTTGGATCGGATCAGAGAGATACAACAGTAGCCTCATTACATCGGATCGGATCAGTAATACGTCAACAATACCAAAGGATAGCAGGTGGCTTCAACGGTTCGGATCGGAGGAACAATTCACCGGCATCAGAAGAAAGCAAGCAATCCCATCAGTTCGGGTCGGATGAGTACGTCAGCAGCATCAAGGGACAACGAGTTGCATCACCGGATCGGATCGGAGTCCCCGATCCGAACACCTTTTTCCCTTTGAATCTGTAGCCGTTGCTGCGCATATCCCCTGAAGATTTGGACAAGATATGACCATTTCTCCCACGATCTCCTACTCAATCAATGCGCTGTAGCCATCTTAGAGCCTCCGAACCCGACTCTCAAGGTATGGATGCCACGCAATTCCGAACCGGAGCCACTTCGAGGAGATTTTTCACCTATAAATACACCACCTAGAGGCATTTGAAAGGATCTTTTGGCAAATTCTCAGTCCATACTTCCTCCATAGCCGAATTTTACAATCATTTTCAGATCAAAATCATCTCTTAAAGCCTATTTTTGAGAGATTTGAGTGAGTTTATGCATTTTAATTGTGAGGTTGAGTGAGAATCATTGCTGTATTCATCTTCAAATCATCAAATATAAGAAAACAAAGTGGAAGTAGGCTCGTTAACGTCGAAGCACTATAATTGTGTGTTCTTTATTGCTTTTTTGATTCTACTTTGTTGAATTCATATCTACTTTGGGTGTTAGAGCCAATTTTTGGTCTAACAGCAGGAAACATGCTACAAATCTTCTAATTTTTTTCACAAATTGTAACAACCTGGATTTTTGGTTAACTGGTATGTAAGGATTTAATGGTTTTTGTGATTCCTAAGATAATATGTTGGCGATACGAGTTTGTAAGACTAACTCGTATAACATTTAAATAAGAAAATAAAGCTTTGAGCATTCCTAAACTAAGTATTCGGAATAAATGTATATAACTTGGTTATAATAAGGAATTTATTCCAATATATATTATCACTTCAAGAATGTAATTTGGTGTTATGATATATATGATTGTATATATTATAAGTGTTCAAATTTATTATGTTTAATAATAAAAATAAAGTATATGTTTTGACATGTTAATGACGTATTTTGTTAAATGCGATATTGGTGACATTTATTTGTTGTGTTGTAAAGAGTATACAAATAAATAAGGATATTTTGTTAAACACATTTATTTTAGTAAATTATGTTGAATGTGACAATTAAATAAAGTAAATGTGGTGTGTGTTAATTTGTCAATTGAATTGTCAAATTAAACACAAGTTGATTTGGTGTGGTGTGTTCAAATTAATGTAAAAAATACTTATATAGTGTTTTAGGCATTACTGTAGTGTAAAATAAGAAGTTGGAAATTTATATCCTTTATATACGAAAAGAAAAAATTGTGTGGTTTTTAATAATCAATAAATTAAATATAATACAAATATTGATTGTAAATCAATATTTGTAGATTAGGAATATTTTTTTTATCATTGATGAATTTAAGTTGTTAAATTTATGAAGTGTATAACAGTCTTTTTATACAAATATAAGAGTGCTTTAAAAGATAAATTGATTAGTATACATATTATTAGTATGTTTGTGTTAAATTGGCACTTAAAATGGAATAAATGTATTGTGAATTTTATTGGTATTGAGTTAGGAAATTGACGCAATTTAATTAGTGTTTTATGTGTGTATATGTTAATAATCTAATAATGATTGTAGCCTTTGTAATTTTGCAACAAAAAGGCATAATTAGCAAAATTGAGTTGTTAATCTTTGTATTTGATCCTTAACATGATGTATTTGGATTGATTAGCTTTATTTGGGCTTTATGGGGTCTTTAGCGTATGCTTCCCTTCTGATTATTTCTGGGCAGAAAACGAAGACGGCTTTTTTTCTCTTTTTCCTCGTTGCTCCTTCTTCTTCTGGCGGAAGGGTTTTGCAAAACAATCCATGGCCTCCTTTACATTTTAATCGTCTAAAACCCAATCAAATCCTTTGAAATAAAAGGAGAAGAATGAATCAACTATTCTCTCATGCCAATTCTCAGATCCGAGTAGTTATTCTGAAATCAGAAAGGAGGAAAGTTACTGTATTCTTTCTGAAGATTTCCATGTAGTTGTTTCCTTGTTTTTTCAGCTTAAAAAGCCTAAAGCCATCTTTTTGTAAGCTTAAGTCAGCGAAATCCTTCTTAAATCCAATCAAGGTGAGTTGATTGATTCACGCATTCTAGTTTACAATTATTTTGATTATTAGTATATGTTTTTCTGAGATGAATTGAAAAGCATTGACTTTCATGAAGCATTTTCATTTTGTTGTGTATTGCTGAAAACACAGCCAAACCCTCACTTTGAGCCTTCATAGGTCTCTGATTATTAAGTGTTTTGGTGTGATTCTTTTTGCATGTTTTTTTCATTAACTTTTGAGTTTATGTTCAAATTTTGGTGACATTCTGAGCTGATTTTGGGGGGTAAATGGGTCATCAAAGTTGGGGTTTCGCTGGGATTTTGACCTGAAACAAAACAACGCCCAGGTCCACCTTTGGGTGCTATATCTCCTTCGTTTTTTATCATAATTCAGTGATTCTTTTTTTGTTTTGAAGATTGGAATCTTTTCTATAATACTGCAAATTTTGGTGTCATTTTAGGTTCGTTTGGATGGGAAAACATATTGCTAAAATTGGGGTTTTGTCGTGATTGTTGTTCATTTTGTTCAAATTGATGAAATCATAGCCAAAATGTAACTTTGGGCTGTTATAACTTCATGGTCCTTGATCCGATTTGAGTGAATATTTTTTATTGAGATACATATTATTCCAGTTTGCGGGTGTCAAATTTTAGATCAATTGGACATCGTTTGGTCATTCAAAACTAGCGTCAAAGTCGTAACCAGAAGCGATTTTACATCAGGTCAAAACTAGAGTACGAGTCCATGTTTGAAGCTCTGTATCTTCTCCATATGAAGTCAGAATTCAACGATTCTTCTTTTTATTGAAATACATACTATCCTATTTTGTGCTTGTTGAATTTTAGACCAATCGGACATCGTTTGGTCATGCCGAACTAACCTCAAAGTTGCAACCAGAATTGGTTTCTTGGTGCCATTTTTGAGCCACGATATGTGTTTTTCGTGATTTTTCTATGGGTTTGTGATTTTTTTTACCATCATATTGACTTATAAACCATGTTTATATTTTGTATATCCCAAACTCCATATTTTGGGGAAATTTGTGATGATTCGTGGTTGACTTCTTAAGGTGATTGAGCACACTTCACACGTTTTAGACTAATTTTGAAAATATATGAATATATATCATTTTCTTATAGTTTTGAGGCTAAAGAGTTTAAGGTTTTAGTTCTAGAATACAAATGGCCATGAAATAATAGTATGAAAATCTATTTTTAAGTAAAAAGAATTCAAGGAAGAAAACAACCGAGTTTCAAACAATCGTTTTATATGTGGCTTTATTAATTCAAATATTCTCTTATATATAAACAACACAATCTTGCACCCTTCAAGATAACGTATTGGATATTAAATGACATTGTACACTCCGTGGTATGGGACACGGAAGTATACGAAGTCGGTTAATTCCAGTATAGTTAGATTGAATCTGATGATTTGGTGTTTTCGACAATTTGGTGTTTTCGATGATTTGGTGCTTTCGATGATTTGGTGTTTTCGATGTTTTCAATTGCGAAGCTAATAAGCAGCTGGTGAACCAGTAGTGAGAACGTGTGGTATGGGACACATTGTTACCACTATTTGGGTTACTTACTGTGAGTCAGTGACGCATATTGTGTTTGTTAAGCCAGTACTTTGCTTCGAGGGGAAGCCGAGACTCGCGGGGAGTCATGAAGACATATTCACTTGACTGGGAGGGTCAAGATACACTCGGCCGGGGGGTCACAGTGATGGGTGCCTAACTTGAATACGTATAAGTACTGAGCTAAGCTCCGGGGGAGCTATATTATTATGTGGTTACACGTGCATATTTAATTCTAATGGATCCATATTGTGATGAGATTTTGTGATTTGATCCATACAATCATACATTGAAGATTACTGGAGTTTAAATTTACATAAATATTTTGTGATTTTCTATGTTGGAGTGTGATGCTCCTTTGTGGTATTTGACTCACTTAAGTTATATGATGATTTTAATGATTTTCGTTTGATAATACATGGTTATTGCTCAGGAGGAGCAGCATTATAGCTTGGAATGGGATTTATTATTATGGCATGGATAAATTCCTTATGATTTCTTTTATTATTTGGGTTCGATGGTTTTAACTCGATTGGGATGATCGTACATTCGCAAAGAGCAATTGGATCTCTAATCCAATATATTTTGGGAATTAGATACTTTGGAGTGGGATACTCCTTTTGTTGATAATTTAACTCGTTATAGATGTATATGATAATTTTGATGGAATTGGTGTTATGTTTTCATAGTGGCTCGAGTATGGTGATATACTTAGCCTAGATCTAGTCCTCGAGACTTATATATTTATCTCTTTAATTATGTCATGTGAACTGAAACTAACCAATCCCTTTTTGTCATCATATTCACAACTCTTAGGGTAAAGAGTTATATATCTTGTTCTTATTTATTTCTTATATTGATTTGTAAACTAGACTGACCCGTATGTGTATTCCTCGGGTCAGACTGAGATATTTCAGGTGTAGTCGTTGAGTTTGACATTAGCATCCATTCTTTTGAGTTATCTTATCTGTTACAGCTTCCAATCGCATTCGAGTTCTAGAGTTTTCTATTAATTCATTATTGAGCTCTCTATTATTTAATTGTTGTAACATATTGTAAGAGATTGAGTCATATCTATTCTTTTGCAGCACATGTAATTGTTGTACTCTAACGATGTAATATTATGCAACTGTTCTATGATCTGTGATGGTGTATCTATATGTACTATGTTCTGAGCTCATTCTAGAGTCACCGTAGAACTGTACTACATAAAATATTAAGTATGTCGAGCCTCTTGAAGAAGTAAAATAGCAATCACTTTATCGACATACTTAGAACTTGCTAATGCAATTCTATGAGCGGCCGCCCTTAGCCGGTCCTATTCTCCGCTCCAATAGACAGCATTACCTAGTATTGCTCTTTATTAGGGTGTGTCTTGGGGTGGGGTGTTACACAAATTCACTTTGTTTTCGTTCCACTTCCCAACTTTTAATTCCAACAATCAAAATACTAATTTATTTCAGTTATTCAAAAAAATTGAAAATTTTCTAACACCTTAAATTTTCGGAAAATTTTGGTTGAGTCTCCTCTGTACAGAGGAACGCTAGAAAAATAATAAGAGAGATAAATATATGCACATTGATCCACACGGTCGGAAAATATAATTCATATACTAAATTTTGTATTTTTCATGGGCGTACCTTACATGAGCATTATTGAGTGAGTTCACTTAATATTAATGTAATTCACGTAAGCAAAACCAAGTCATACAGTTCCATATACATGTACTTACGTAATAGGAAGACATAAGTCTCAATTACATAAAATACTAAACATATTTATCCAATTAGAATGATTTACAACTAAATTGTTTGCATTACAAATCATATATGCATAATTAACCAACTATAATGAAAAGAGTTGATATGTACGACTTAAGCAGGATGTATATGGATATAGCGAAAATGAATGTGATATACTAACTAGCTGATATACAATAGTTATACAAATAATTATAAAATGATATGAAATATCATAGATAAGTAAATGTAGTAAATAAAGTAAAATGACACCAGGAATTTTTATACTGGTTCGGACTTCCCGCCCTACTTGTAGTCCCGAAGCTCCTCTTCGAAATTCACTAACAATGCCCTCTCTTAACCCGGAGAATAGGTCAGTACACCCAAGCATCAACAAGGAGGAGCAACTACAAAGGATTTCCACAAAAACAAGTGTTTTGACTTCTGCTTTGTGTTCTTGAATCAACAAGGATAGTCAACTGTTTAAGTACAATCTTCCTATAATTTGATCCTCGAGTATATGATTTGAATGTGAAGATTTAAGGAAGAAAATGGCTTGTTGAATCAAGTGATATTAAATCAATTCAATGATTCAACAAATATTTGAATTAGGAGAGCTTTTGTTTACAAAGAATGTAAATGGAGAGAATAAAATGATGTCAGTAAAATCAGTAAAAAGGTTATTGTAAAACATGTTTGAAGTTGTTTATATAATAGTATAAGAGTTCCAATTCTTCATGAATAGTTTCCATCGAAAGTTATGTCCATTCCCTTTGATTAATGAAGAGAAGTTTCTTCATGAAGAATGGTGACTCTTCAGAAAATGGTTTCTGATTCGAATCAGTCGACTGGTTAAAAATCATTAGTTGACTGGTAGAATTAAAACATTTATATAAAACATTTGAAACTTTTCGTTATGTGCAGAAATAGCTTAACCAGTTGATTGGTGGATTTCCTACCAGTCGACTGGTAGGCCAGTTTCTGCACGTCTCTGGCTTTTTTAATGTTCTAAGTATATATATATATATATATATATATATATATAACTTGATTAGCACATTCGTGTATACTTAAGGATATATTTTAACATAATTCTAACATGAACCAATGTATATATATATATATGTGTGTGTATATATATACAACCTTGTCTTTATAATTCGATTCCCATAGTAGCTTCGTTCATTGGCATTGATCAAAATCTCGTTATTCAACATTCTCCCCCTTTTTGATTGATGACAACACTTTGGATTTTCTCCCACAGAACATATAGCTCCCCCTGAATTTCTGCATAAATTTGTTAGTTCATAATTTTATAACCTTACCATTTGATTCCTGCATTCACAAATGTTAGCACAATTTTCCCGCAGTATGGAAAATATAAGAGTATAGTAGCATGGAAACTTAAAAATGGTATAACCATGAGAGATGAGAGATATTTCTCCACCTTTGTCATCGATTAACAAGAATATTTAATATGATAAAGTAGTAATCGAGCCCAAATAAAAGAATACAAGCACAGATATTTTTAAAAGAGCATACGAGACTATTTATTATATGTCTGATAGAGAGACCAAGACAGTCTTCTCTTTGTTTTGGTGTACCTGCAAAAAATATGATTTATATACATTGGTACCCACTTGTTTCGTTTGGGTCCAGGGGTTAGATGGAAGGTAATCACACCCAAGAGGGTTTAATGAAGCCTTTAAAGATAAAATTTTAATTATTAACTACAAAATCAAAATAATTATCGATATATTTTTCTCTGTTTTTCAAATTTACAGGATCCCAGATACTTAAATAATTTATATTGATATTTTTTTTCGTACTTCTAGATTTATTATGAAGATCTCTAGTCATAGAAGTATTTGAATATCTATAATGATTGGATCTTGGATGTGCACAGGTTTTATCATATCCTAAACCACTTTTGTCATGTAAAGGTCGAGACCTAGATAAGATCATACTTAAATCATTTTGACCTTTATTAAATTTCGCGAAATTATTTGTATATCTTTCAAATTTGATTCCAAGGTCATAATTGATATTTTCAGAAGAAACTTTGTTATCAGTATCCTTATTTAATTCAGAATTCTTCCTTTTTTAAGTACTATACTCATTTTCGAGATGACTAATTTGAGATTCCGAATTATCTAAAGATGATTGTAATTTTTCAACATTTTCTTTTGATTCAGAATTTTCTTTTTGCAAAATATTTTTATTTACTTTTAAAATCTCGCATTCTTTAGATAATTCTAAATTCTTTTCTGTTAAAGCCCCGTTCACTTTTTCAAGAGACAAAATTAAAGAACTAGAATTGTTTAAAGAATCTTCTAATGATGTATTTTTATTTTGTAAACCATCGATTTCCTTTAAAAGGACATTGCTTTTATCTTCTAGTTGTTCATTTTCTTTTTGAAGGAAATCTTTTTAAAAATCAAGCTCTTCTAAGGTATTTTAAAAACATTTGGCTTGTTTTACTAAAAATTGTTTTCTTCTTTTAATTTGGAATTTTCTTGCTCATAATTTTTTAACCTAGCTAAAACGACTATATTGGGTTTACCTAAGCTTTTAAAATCATTCAATAATTTTTCATGGTCTAACATATGATCTTTATATAATGAATCTACACATACCAATTATGATTTGACTTTAGCCATGAGACAATTGCTTCCTTGCTCTCTTGATTTAGCTTTGTCATTATTCCACCTTCTAACTCCTTGACTAGACTTATTTATTGCCATTTGTTCTAGGATGTTGTTACGATCTCTAGAACACCAGGCTCTAATACCAATTGAAAAGAGTCGATATGTACGACTTAAGCAGGATTTATGTGGATATAGTGGAAACGAATGTGATATACTAACTAGCTAATATACAATAGTTATACGAATAAATATAAACTAATATGAAATCTCACAGATAAGTAAATAGTAAATAAAGTAAAATGACACCAGGAATTTTTATACTGGTTTAGACTTCTCGCCCAACTTCTAGTCCCGAAGCTCCTCTTCGGAATTCACTAACAACGCCCTCTCTCAACTCGGAGGAATAGGTCAGTACACCTAAGAAACTCAATAGAACTTCAAGAAATACGAGTGTTTTGACTTTTGCTGAGTGTTTTGAATCAACACGGATAGTCAACAGTTTAAGTACAATCTTCATATAATCTGATCCTTGAGTATATGATTTGAATGTGAAGATTTAAGGAAGAAAATGGCTTGTTAAATCAAGTGATATTAAACCAATTCAAGGATTCAACAAGTATTTGAATTAGAAGAGCTTTTGTTTGCAAAGAATGTAAATGGAGAGAATAAAATTATGATCAGTAAAATCAGTAAAAAGGTTATTGTAAAACATGTTTGAAATTGTTTAGATAATAGTATAAGAGTAGAATTTAATTATGGGCCAGTATTCCGGTCCGATCGGAATGGGGGGACACGCTGGTAGGAATACAAAGGGCCACTCTGCTTTTATATATAACTTCGTTTTTTCTCCATTTCCTTCTCCCTTCTTATATTTCTACGGGTTTTTTCCCAAATTCTGCACCAAAGAAAAACAAAACCCTAGCTCCAAATATTCCAGGAATTCCCCTTTAATCCTCAAATCAATTACTTAGGTGGATCAAAAATTTGGTTAACTCCCTTTTTTACTTGATTTCAATTCGAATTCACGAATCGTTTGAGTGATTTCAACATGGAGTTTATTCGAAGCAGCGCCTTTCTCCTCCTCGCCACCGTCGTTGATGGCCTCGTCACCATCTTGAGGTGGGTGTGGAGGAGGATTGAAGCTAGCGTAGGTCATGCCAACACATAGGCACTTCAGCTTTGATTTTGTTTTTGGCATGAAACTGGTTTCGGTGCTGATGAAGGAATAGAGGAGATGAAGAAGGAGTAGAGAGAAAGGAAAGAGATCGGAAAGAGGTGGATCTATTGGTGCTAAAGCGCTGGGGATAGGGCATGGAGCATCGGATCGGATTGGGAAACTCGGCGATGGATGGAGTAGATAAGCTTAGGATTTTTGGGAGTTTATTGGATCGGTTCGATCTGGCATTAGCCAATCTGAATAGATTCTCCATCTTAAAGTTGGCTCTATCTTTTCAAGTGTTCCGAATAGATCCGATACAGCTCAACCCAGAGCTCTGAATCGACCCACTTCTAGCACTGATCCGCTCGGATCTGCCTCAGAAGTGCATGTTCCGAACCGATCCGGTTCAACACTACATAACCAATCCGAACCATTAAGCTTTGTTTTGAAACATAACTACACTATAACCAACTCAACAAACACTAAACATGACTTCCATCTCTATGGATAGTTACGATAGAGCCCTTTTGCTGTACTTTTCGGAATGTTCATATGCACACATAGAGGCATTGTCCGTCTTTACATTGCATTTCTTTACACACTTGTACACTTTAGCTTACACACATGCACAGAGGGGATAAGGGCTATTTTACTCTAACTTATGTTATTGCTACTTCAGTAGTTTAGCAACCATGCCGGAGAGACGTTCATCTAGGTTAGCAGAAAAGAGAGAAGTCGTACAAACTTCCGAGAAACTCACTCTTGATGATATATCCTCTCCCTCAGACCCTGGGTGGGATGATGAGGGCACAGATTATGAAATGGAAGTACACAATAGTGAAGTATCTTCCGGAAGTGAAGTTTCTCTTGGTGAGGAGGAGGAAGGAGAAATAGGAGATGATCGTGCCTCGACGAGTTTGAAACTGCTACTATATTGGAGTTACCCAAAGATTCTTTTGAGTCGACAATCGATGATGACAGACTCGTCAAAATATGTCTAAAGCATGGGATATTAAAAGGAGATACCCTGGTGCCTTAGAAAATAGTTCGTCCCCATAATCCACTGGAAGGATTTATGGAAATTACCTGATTGATGTGTCTGGTTGGGGCTATTCCACTGTTTCCGCCTTTTGTCGTCGATTTTCTGAGACAGATGTGATTGCCCCCATGCAATTACATCCCAACTCTTATGCTTATTTATACACCTTGTATATAGCATACAAAGAGATTTTGGGTATTGAACCTACCTTCGATGACATCCACTTCTTTTATAATTTCAAGCATCGGACTCAAGGGACTCCCTCTTTCTCATACTTTGAATCGGTTCCAAAAAGGAAAATTATTACTGTTCCATATAGCAGCAAGGCAGGTGATTCTAAACTTGAATGGTTTTATATCAGACAGCAACCGGGGTGCACTACGAGATGGACCAAATCAAATAAAACACCGACTTTCTAGATTTCAACTTTAAATACTCTGACCAACACATTAATTGGCTTTCTTTTTCATTCGTTGTTGATAACCTAAAGCAAATATCAGGTCAATTATACTTTAATCGTTTGCATCAGCTTCTCAATGGCGATCAAAAGTTCCTAACCATCGATGAAGTTCTTAAGGATGAGTATTTCCATCGTCACAGGTTACTATCTATTACCCGTAGTATAGGTCATCGGACAGGTCCATATGTATACATACCCCCGGTCGACATTATTCCTGAGATGAGTGAGGGATCAAAAGGTCCAACGATACCTCTTAGGACTTCTCCTTCTCCATCCTCAACTCAAGACGATGAGTTAGCCAACATATACCATCCCTGATGATGCCATTTCTCCTGAAAAGTCAGCATCCCCTAAAGAGATGCCACTAGATGCTTCCTCACTAACTCGGCCTTTTCTTGCTCGTGAGTGTTGTAAGCTAGTTGCAATTTGACACTGTCTGACTTAGCATCTTCAGCTAGCTTCTTCAACTCTAAACGCTCTTGACTATGAGATTCCAATAGGTCGTGATAACTCTAAGGCAGCTCGATTTTCGGCTTCCATCTAACATTTTTGGCGTGCCAGGTAGGGGAACAAACAAAACTTTCCCGTTTAAACCCCCATCCCTTGGAGCAACCTTGTACTCGTCTAACTTCCCTTCCCATAGTAATCTTTCAACTACATCTCTCAAATGACGGCATTCGTTGGAGGAGTGACCGTGGGTTCTATGGAACAAACAAAACTTTCCCATTGCAATCTCTTTTTCAGTGGAGTCTCTAGGTGGTGGTTTCTTGTATTGTAATATGTTGTATGTGTCCAAATAAATGTTAGATCCAAAATTGGCTCTAACACCCAAACGAGAAATGATTCTACTGAAATGAAATCAAAAAACGGAGAAAACACACAATTTATAGTGGTTTGGCATTAAATTAGCCTACGTCCACTTCCTACTCTTTGATATGATGTCTTGAATGCAAGTACAACAACGATTCTCACTCAGTTATCACTTATACAATACATTGATTCACCTAATTTTCTTCACAATATGATTCAAAAGATGATTGTAATCAGAATAACTTGATAGCAAAGGAGTTTGAGTTCCGAAAATGCCAGAAGATCCTTCCAAATGCCTCTTGATGGTGTATTTATAGGTGAAAAATATTCCGGGGATGGCTTCGGTTCGGATCCACGTGGCCTCCATCCCATCACTTTCGGGTTTGGATGGGATATAGGAGTGACAACACATCAGTTTAGTGGCAAACATGGGTAGAATGTGGACGTAACCGCTCCGAATTTCAAGGAAACATGGGTGAAACTATCGCTGCACTGGATCGAGTCGGTTATATAAGAGGGAATGGGATCGGATCAACTCATTCCGAACCGATTCGGTCTTGGAGAGGCTTCACTTCTTTCTGTTCCACTCTGTTCTGATTTGGCAATGAAAATCCGATCCGATCCGGCTTGTTCCTACATCTTTATTTTCTGCTTTGAAATGTATAGACTAGGCTTACGGTCTCCGATTCGATCTGGTCTTCAAGTGGGTTTTCTTCTATTGATCATCTTCATAAATTAATCTTCTGACTTTGTGTAGCCTAGTTCACAAAGTAGGCTACCATTTTGCCCCCTTGAAGTACGTTTCTATTGAAGATAGAGTGTGCTTCGAAATTGTCTGTTTGTTGGTTTCAAAACCAAAACCGTTGAATAATTTATTCCATTCATTTGTAGGGACATGTTGCTTCATTAATTCACATCTTTTGCGGTCTATAAATGCACCATAGAATGCGCAAATTGTTTTCTTCGTTTCAAATAACTCTAAGAATTCTGCTTGATGTTCATTAGCTTCTTCAGGGTAATTCTTCGTTTATTTTTATTTTCCTTTGAATTCAACACATATGCCAAGCCAATGCGCGTGATTCCCTCTAGGTTCGGTCTCCGATCCGAACAGCTTTTCTCACATTTCATTATCATTGAACGAATGGGCTGAATTCTCGTATGGCCAGTACTCCGGTCCGATCAGAAAGGGGGACACGCTGGCAGGAATACAAAGGGCCATTCCACTTTTATATATAACTTTGTTTTTTCTCCATTTCCTTCCCCCTTCTTTTATTTCTACTATTTTTCTAAAATCCAAACCAAAGAAAAACAAAAGCCTAGCTACTAATATTCTAGGAATTCTCCTTTAATCCTCAAATCAATTACTTAGATGGGTCAAAAACTTCGATTAACTCCCTTTTTACTTGATTTCAATTCAAATTCACAAATCATTTGAGCAATTTCAGCATGGAGTTTAGTCGATGTCGCACCTTTCTCCTTCTCGCCACCGTCGTTGATGGCCTCGTCACCATCTCGGGGCTGTTGTGTAGGAGGATTGAAGCTAGCGTAGGACATGCCAACACATAGCCACTTCAGTTTTGATTTTGTTTTTGGCATGAAACTAGGATCGGTGCTGATG
The DNA here is from genome assembly GCA_030737875.1 of Allium sativum. Taxonomy (NCBI): domain Eukaryota; kingdom Viridiplantae; phylum Streptophyta; class Magnoliopsida; order Asparagales; family Amaryllidaceae; genus Allium; species Allium sativum. The sequence continues at coordinate 140,847,843 of CM060914.1, read as the reverse complement.
AAGGAATAGAGGAGATGAAGAAGGAGAAGAGAGAAAGGAAAGGGATCGGCAAGAGGTGGATCGATTGGTGGTAGAACGCTGGGGATAGGGCATGGAGCGTCGGATCAGATCAGGAAACACAGTGACGGATGGAGTAGATAAGCTTAGGATTTTTGGGAGTTTACTGGATCGGTTCGGTCTGGCGTTAGCCGATCTGAATAGATTCTCCATCTCGAATCTGGCTCTATCTCTTCAAAGGTTCCGAACCGATCTGATACAGCTCAACCCAGAACTCCGAATCGATCCACTTCTATCACTGATCCGCTCCGATCTTCCTCAGAAGTGCATGCTCCGAACCGATCCAGTTCGACACTACATAACTGATCCGAACAATTAAGCATTGTTTTGACACATAACTACACTATAACCAACTCAATAAGCACTAAACATGACTTCCATCTCCATGGACAGTTAGGATAGAGCCCTTTTTGCTGTACTTTTCGGAATGTTCATATGCACACATGGTGGCATTGTCCGTCTTTACATTGCGTTTCTTTTCACACTTGTACACTTTAGCTCACACACATTCACAGGGAGGATACAGGCTATTTTACTCTAACATATGTTATTGCTCCTTCAGTAGTTTAGCGACCATGGTGGAGATACATTCATCTAGGTTAGCAGAAAAGAGAGAAGTCGTAAAAACTTCCGAGAAACTCACTCTTGATGATATATCCTCTCCCTCAGACCCTGGGTGGGATGATGAGGGCCCAAATTATGAAATGGAAGTACACAATAGTGAAGTATCTTCCGGAAGTGAAGTTTCTCTTGGTGAGGAGGAGGAAGGAGAAATAGGAGATGATCATGCCCCGACGATTTTGAATCTGCCACAATATTGGAGTTACCCAAAGATTCTGTTGAGTCGACGATCGATGATGATAGACTCATCCGAATATGTCTAAAGCATGGTATTAAAAAGAGATACCCTGGTGCCTTCGAAAACTGATCGTCCCCACAATCCACTGGAAGGATTTAACCATTACCCGATTGATGTGTCTGGTTGGGGCTATTCCACCATTTCTGCCTTTTGTTGTCGATTTTCTAAGACAAATGCAGATTGCCCCCATGCAATTACATCCAAACTCTTATGCTTATTTATACACCTTGTATATAGCATACAAAGAGATTTTGGGTATAGAACCTACCTTCAATGACGTCCACTTCTTTTATGATTTCAAGCATCGGACTCAAAAGACTCCCTCTTTCTCATACTTTGAATCAGTTCCAAAAAGGAAAATTATTACTGTTCCATATAGCAGCAACGCTGGTGATTCTAAACTTGAATGGTTTTATAGCAGACACCAACCGAGGTGTGCCAGGGGATGGATCAAATCAAGTAAAACACTGATTTTCTAGATTTCAACTTTAAATACTCTGACCAACACATTAATTTGCTTTCTTTTTCATTTGCAGTTGATAACTCAAAGCAAATATTGGGTCAATTATACTTTGATCGTTTGCATCAACTTCTCAATGGCGATCAAAAATTCCTAACCATCGACGAAGCTCTTAAGGATGAGTATCTCCGTCATCACGAGATACTATCTATTACACGTAGTATAGGTCATGGGAGAGGTCTATATGTATATATACCCCCGGTCGACATTATTCCTGAGATGGGTGGGGGCTCAAAAGGTCCAACGATACCTCTTAGGACTTCTCCATCCTCAACTAAGGACGATGAATTAGCCAACATAGCTGAAAAGCACAGAGAAGGGTATACCATCCCTGATGATGCAATTTCTCCGGAAAAGCCAACATCCCCTAAAGAGCTACCACTAGATGCTTCTCAAGGAGATGCTCTTACTATCGACTATTCCACATTTAAGGGTTTAGGAAATCTTCCCCTACCCAAAACTATCTACATTTCAGAGGACTTCGGAACGAATCCTTTAACCTTCACTTCTTCAGAGGAGACTACTCCCGTGAAGACCAAAGAGCCCACTCACGCTAGTCTGGCTTTAGGCTCGGGTTTGTTGGGGGGAAACGTCACTTAGGATGCACATAACACATTGGCACCGCACGTCACAGCACTCATGTCTTATGTGAACATCGATTCTGAATTTCACTTATTTTCTTGTGCAGGTACAATGTCATGCCCTCACTATGATATCAGGAAAATTCATTGTAGCATGTCTAGACCTCCCTCTAACACCGAGCATGATCGCCGTAAGAGCTGGGGCAGAGATGACAGAAGGCTTTATGATTCTCATCGACCTCACACTTCACGCTCTCGTTCTCCTATTCGGTCGGATCCAGACAGGTATAAGAGCCAACAAGGTCGTCATGGGGAAGACACATCACAATCCAAAGATCGAATTTCTCCCCAAAATTAATATAATCGAGAAAAAAGTCCACCAAAACACTGATTCGCAGGACAAGCACAAGGCTTCTGAGAAGCGATCTGAAAAAGGTGATGCAACCATCATCCCTGCTAAGCAGAAACATATTGAACTATCATACAGGAAACCCCCACCACTGGATGCTAATTCCAAAATTAAGCTGGCATATCTGGAAAAGCAGTTCCCAGATCACTACTTTGAGAATTTAACATTCTTGCCCGTGCTTGAGCCTATTTCTTCAAAGTGGGCATATGAGGCTAAGGCAAAGATTGACACAGTGGAGAAATAGTACTCGGAGATGTAAAAGTATTCACGCAATCTCTCCAGAATAATTCGGGCCTTAATTACAGACGTCGCTGCAATGAAGAAAGCTGCAATTTCGATGAGAATGCTTTGAAAAATTTGGAGAAAGACTTAGAAGATACACAGGCTCAACTCGTCATCGCTCAACGAGATGCCAACAACTTCAAAAAGCAATTTGAGGAATTACAAAAGCATTATCATGACCTGCTGGAATCTCACAGTCAAGAGCGTTTAGAGTTGAAGAAGCAGGATGAAGATACTAAGTCAGACAGTGTCAAAATGCAACTGGCTTACAACACTCTTGAGCAAGAAAAGGCTGAGTTAGCGAGGAAGAACATCGAGTTAGAGAAACGAAATGCTGACTTGGAGTCCAAGTTAATGGATGTCGAAACTCGAGCTTCCTTAGCTGAGGGAAATGTGGATAGCACTATTAAGTCTGCTGAGGAAACTCATAAACAGCTATCAAAGGCTCAAGAAGAATTGCACGGCTTTGGCGAACTGATGATTGAATTCTTTGCGTGCATAATCCATCGCTGAAACATCTCTTGGATCGAAGACTATCCGACTACCTTAATTCATGTATGGAGTCAAATCATCGAATGGAAAAAAGAGGAACTTAAGGTAGACTTCGCTGATGAAGACAAACTCATCGAGAAGTATCTGAGAGATGATGAACCGACACGTCTGGCCGAGGGGCATTGCCTTATTGCTGCTGCCATAGAGAAGGAGAAACGCCTGGCCAAAGGAAAGAATATCCTTGAAGTTGGTTCTTCTTCTGTTACCGCCAAAGCTACTGGAGTCGAGCGATATGATCCCGAGAATCCGGGAATTCCTAGAGCATCTATTTTATCTCCTATACCCGAATCAGCATCAGAGACGGTAGCTACCCCAATTGAGAAATCATCAGAAGGTATTTCCTCCTTTTCACCCCCAATTCGTCAAGGCAGTCTCCACCTTTCATTACATCATTGGTTAATTGATCGAAGATTCTTTGTTTTCTCCTGAGTTGATAACTGTTGCTTCTCATTCTGTAGGTGTTGAACCAACCGAGAAGACTAACTAGCTCGGGGAACCACCATTGGGGAGAAATTCATGGAAGAGGCTCATGGAGGATAGGAAAAGGCTACCATCGTTGAATCCGGAAGGGGAGCTGAACCGCCTAAGGTCGACACTTCTCATGATGAAGAAATGATAGACGCTTTGAAAGATGACAATGGTAATGAGGGGCATGAAGAAGATCCTGATGTTGCTATAACTGGGGATTCAAAAAATTCTGATGACATGACTTTGGCTGAAATGAAAACCAAACAAGACAAGCGCATGCAGCTAAAAGTCGAGGAATTAGACCCTGAAAGCCTTATGCCCCTTGCAGTGGTGGATGCTGGATCGAGGTTAGTTGTTAAGCTTTCAACTAGGTCAATTACAAAAGAGCTTGCTAAAAAATCTTCTCTTGATCCCAGTGCTCCGACTCCTAGGAAGAACTCTACTGATTCTGGAATCTCGATTACAGAGAAAAAAAAACCAAAGCATCTCATGTCCGACGCTGAAAAAGAAGCTAAAAAGGCTCTTAAAGATGCCAAGAAGTCCAAGTCTACTCCAATGCCCAAGTGACAGTGCGCTTTGTTTGATATTACACTGGTCCGCTATTGTTATAGCGAGTGCGACCCTCGCATCCTTTCTTTAGCTTTCCTGTATAAACTCACATGTTTGTGAATAGAGTTGTTTGTTCCTGCAATGTCTGACATTCGCAAATTTAGCATTTAAGCAAAAATGCAAATGAACAGCATGTCATATCATAGTTATATAATAAATTCATTATTAAGGCGAACATGTGTACATATATATGCCCCCAATCAAAATTCAGTTGCCCCTGATTCTCTGACGGGGCCATATTCTTTTCGTCATGGATGCTTACTCTTTTTAGCATCATTGTACTCTCCTGTCCCATAACCAGGTTAGAGTATTACTGAGGCGGTCTCTTATCGGGGTTCACCATCACGCCTCAAGGGACGTTGTCTTCCCGTCCTTTATACTCTCTCTCTCGATTCATGAGAGTTAGAGTTAAGAATGTCATCTTCCCATTTTTTTGCATCTTATCATGCAAGCGGTCATCTTGTTTGCTCCTACACATTGGTTATCTCCAACTTTTCAAATTTAATTTAATGTTTTGTATTTCATTGTCATGACAGAATAATGGCTGAAGATATAAATAATGTAGAAAATTAAATGACACACTATATTTTTATAGTGGTTCAGCTAAGTCCTAGCCTACATCCACTTCATAATCCTTTGTTCATATAAACACATTTTTCAAAGCAAGTTGTGCCATTTTACATAGCTTATAAAAACAAAAAGGAAAACATTTCATATTTAGCTCAGGTATCATCGAAAGTGTTGAGCATTCCAAGCTCTGGGAATCTCTTCACCGTCCACGGTCGTTAACTTGAATGCTCCTATATCAAGCTTCCGTTGGATGGCGTATGGCCCTTCCCATTTTGGACCCAATTGGGTTGAAGGCGGGAAGACTTGTTTCAATACTAAGTCTACTGGTTCAAAGGTTTTGAAGCAAACTTTCTGGTCATAATAACGTGCTACTTGATGTCGATGTCTTGAGGCACGCAAGTCTGCTTCACCTCTTTTTTCTTCAACCATATCAAGAGACTCTAGGAGGAGTGTTCTATTCGTCATCGGGTCATGATATGCTACTCGATAAGAAGGGACTTTTAGTTCTATTGGGATTACTGCTTCTGACCCGAAGGATAGTGAAAAAGGGGTATGCCTGGTGGTTGTCTTAAAGGTCGTCCTGTGGGACCACAAAGCTAGTGGCAACTCATCTACCCACTTGGCTTTGGCCTGCTCCAACAGCTTCTTGAGAATAGATTTAATGATTTTATTTATTGCTTTGACCTGGCCGTTTGACTGCGGGTGAGCTACAGTAGTGTACCGTTTATCAATCTTGTACTTCTGGAAGAAGTTTCTGAATTCGACGCTGTCGAACTATGTCCCATTATCAGTTATGATGGTCTTCGGTATTCCAAATCGACAGATAATGTTTCTGACCACAAAACTAATCACCTTTCTTGCTGTGATCATTGTTAAAGGTTCAGCTTCCACCCATTTTGTCAAATAGTCCACGATGACGACCGCGTACTTTGCTCTCCCTTTGGCAATAGGTAACACTCCAATAATGTCAATTCCCCATATGGCAAACGACCATGGGCTTACCATCGACTTGAGCTGAGTCGGAGGTGCTCTGGGAATTTTGGTGAATCTTTGACATCAGTCGCAGCATCGTGAATAATTAGTCGTGTCTTTATTCACGGTAGGCCAGAAATATCCATACCGCAATACTTTATTTGCTAGGATTTGGCCCCCGGTGTGGTCACCACACTCACCTTCATGTACTTCTTGCAGTACACGTTTGATGTCGTCATGTGCGATATACTGCAGTAGGGGCATTGAAAACCCTTGGCGGTAAAGGACGTCGTCCTGTAAAACATATCTTGCAGCCTTACGTCTTACAGCTCGTCTCGCTTTTCTTCAACAGGAGGGTTCCACTCTTGAGAAAATTCTTGATCAGTATCATCCATGATTCTCTCTCTGGATCAACTTCTAAGGCTAATTCCACCTCCATCAGGTCGAGACTTGGTGATTCAAAAACCTCTATCGGAACCATTTCAGTTTCTTCGGGGTTAACAGAACTTGCTAGTTTTGCCAACTGATCTGCTTTCTGATTTTCCGTTCTTGGAATATACGTTATGTTGTAATGCTCCAAACTACCTAGCAACTCCTTTACCTTTTTTGAGATAAGTTACGAGTCGAGGCCCTTTAGTGACAAACTCCTCCCGTACCTGGCATACAACTATATTAGAATCGCAGCATATATCTAGTATCTTCACCCCTAGTTCTTTGGCGAGTTTCTGCCCGGCAATCAGGGCATCATACTCGGAATCGTTATTGGTAGCAGCAAATTTTAACTGCAATGCATAGTAAATAGATGTCCTTAAAGAGTTATTAAAACAACTCCGGCGCCGGACCTTCGATCATTTTTGGCTCCGTCCGTATATAACTTCCACGAACTAAGCTCCAATTCTTGGTCTAAAGTAACTACCTTGTCACCCACTGCTTCCTCCTCGAGAATTGTGAATTCAGCTATAAATTCGGCCAATGCATGCCCCCTTATTGATCTTGGTGGCTGAAAATTTAAACCGAATTGACTTAACTCGATGTTCCATTTAAGTAACCGACCTGATGCTTCGGATTTTTGCAACACTTGTCTTAAAGGTTGATCGGCGTATACAACTATTGGTGAGCCTGAAAGTAATGACGAAGTTTGCGGGAAGCGATTATGATTATAAGCAAGTTTTTCTATCTCCAGATAATTACGTTCTGCAGCAGCTAGCTTCTTGCTTACGTAGTATACAAGCCTTTGGATTTTATCTTCTTCACGTACCAATGTTGTACTAACGGCATGAGATGATACCGCTAGGTAGACAAACAAATCCTCATGTTCCATAAGTTTTTATAATATTGGAGGCTTTTCTAATAATTCTAACAGATTCTCGAAGGGATCCACACAATCAGGAGTCCACCCAAAATTTTGTTTTCCTCATTTTATTAGATCGAAGAAAGGTACGCACTTATCTGTAGGTTTGGAGATAAACCTGCTCAATGCAGCAACTTTTCCGGCTAAGCTTTGAACATCCTTAATCTTTCGTGGTTCTTCAATATTCCTTATTGCTGCTATTTGACTCAGATTTATCTCAATCCCTCGAGAACTCACGATAAACCCAAGGAATATCCCAGATGCAACCACAAATGAGCATTTTAGTGGATTTAACTTCATCCCATACCTTCGAAGCATATTGAACATTTTAGCTAAATCCCTTGTATGGTCGAAAGATTGTTTAGACTTCACAAGCATGTCACCCACGTAAACCTCCATGGTTTTCCCGATTTGATCATAGAACATGTGGTTGACCAAACGTTGATACGTGGCTCCTACATTCTTTAGTCCGAATGGAATTACCACATAATAATATAACCCCAAGTCTGTGATGAAACTTGTGTGATCCTGATCTGGTATGTGCATGGGAATTTGATTGCACCTCGAATAGGCATCCATAAAAGCTAAAAGCTCATGTTCGGCCGTCGAGTCTACTAGCTGATCAATCCTAGGAAGAGGAAAACTATCCTTTGACAAGCCTTGTTCAAATCAGAGAAGTTAATACATGTACGCCACTTCTCGTTAGATTTTTTGACCAGGACAGAATTCAATATCCAATCGGGATATTTCGAATCCTTAATGAATCCATTATCCTTTAATTTCTCTACCTCTTCTTTCAAAGAAGCCAACCGCTGTGGGCCTAACATCCATCTCTTCTGCTTGACTGGCGGGTGCTCTGGATTAATGCATAAAGAGTAGCTCATAATAGCAGGTGAAATCCCACACATGTCAACGTGAGTCCAGGCAAACACATCTAAGTTTGCCTTTAAGAAATTAGCCAACTCTTTCGCTCGAATTGGATCTAGTTGCGAGCAAATCTTTAGTACTTTTGTCGAATCTGTCTCATCAATAGGTATATCTTTTGTTGTCTCATTGGGAGTCTCCTTTCTATCCTCGGGTTCTCTATCCTCCCTGGGATCTATATCATTGAGTGCATCTAAGGGCGACTCTCTTGGGGCTGGACCCCTTAATTGCTATGCTGAGTTTTCCTTCGAAGGGGGAGAATCGTCCTTAGATTCTATATTCAACCCCTTCATTAGCATCATCAACTCCGTCATGTAACAAGCTCGTCTCGTAGCTTGGTCGCCTCGCATCACCCCAATTCCTGCATCAGTCGGGAATTTAAGCAATAAGCACCAAGGTGCAATACATGCCCTAAACTTGGCAAGGGTGGGTTGGCCTAGGAAAGCATTGTAGTGTGACTCTACATCCAAAACTACAAATGGCAGGATCCTCACTCTCTGGCAATCTCCATGTCCTAATGTTACTGGCAATTCTACGTAGCCCATCGGAGCCATTGACGCCCCATTGAAGCCACGTATCCATCCTTCGCAGGGCTTTAGATATTTCGCTTCAAGTCTCATTTGTTCAAAAGCTTTCTTGAAGAGGATATTGACCGAACTCCCGTTGTCCACCAACACTTTATGGACGAAGGCAGGGCCGATCGCCGTGGTAATTACCAGTGGGTCTTCAGTTGGTGATTGAACTCTGGAATCATCTCTACTACGGAATATTACATCGTCTGACATTGTCTTTTTTTGTTTTACTGGAGTAATGTCTTCGAGGTTACTACATTCTCCAACCTCAAAGTGCTTGGCGGCATTGACGTACTGATCCATCGCTTTGAAACTTTGACTAGCTAGGTGAGGTCCACCTATAATGGTATTGATAACGATCCCCTTACCTTTCTGCTGGGCTGTGGGTTTAGAAGTAGTCTGGTTTTGGCTCGGGGCTTGCCTCCTTGCCCCCTGTCCCTTGGGGCAACCTTGTACTCGTCTAACTTCCCTTCCCGCAGCAGTCTTTCAACTACATCTCTCAAATGACGGCATTCGTTAGTGGAATGACCGTGGGTTCCATGGAACAAACAAAACTTTCCCATCGCAATCACTTTTTCAGTGGAGTCTCTAGGTGGTGGTTTCTTGTATTGCAATATGCTGTATGTGTCCAAATAAACGTTCTCTAAGGTATCATTCAATGGTGAATAGTTTTCGAAAGTTTGGAATCAAGGTCTTTTGCCAGAATTGTTCCCCCGGTTCCTACTCCTCCTATTTCCGTTTCCATTCTTGTTGCTGTTACCTCCATTCTGGTTGCCAACGTTCACTTCAACCTTCCCTGAACTGTCACCAGATTGTTTCACAACAACATTACTTTGGACACCTTCCCTCGAGGACCCTTCGGACTTTCTCCTCCTATTTGCATGATCTTCTTCTCACCTTAAGCGAATGTTAGCTTTTTCATAGAACAATTCCCTAGTAGGGGGTAGTTTCCCGGATAGATAATCTCCAAATTCTATGTCCAGGTCAACTCATTCTATTAAAGCCATCAGAATAGTGGGTTCATGAGGGTCACTAACTTCGGTGACGACCAGGTTGAAGCGGTCCAAATATGATTTCAGAGATTCGCTTGGAGCCTGTATAATCCTTGACAACTCTATGACGCTTTTGGGTTTTTGGCATGAAGTCGAAACTGGTTCATAAAGCGTTCACTTAATTCTGTGAAATTTGACACTGATCATGGAGGGAGTCGAGTGAACCACATTAACGCCACGTCTTCTAGATAAATTGGAAAGGTCTTGCATTTTATAGCATCTGGAGCTGCTGCGGCGTTCATGAACCATGCATACCTCATCAGATGTTGTCCTGGGTCCGTTCTCCCTGAATATCGATCCATTTGTGGTAAGTTGAATCTCCGAGGGAACTAGAAGTCCAATATATCATCCGTGAAGGGGGTATGACTTGGCTCAATGCCCCAGTCCTCATTAGTGTATCGTCGACTTTCGGACATAATCTGATGCACCATTGCCCACACGTCAGCATTTGTTAATGTCTGCATAGGTTCTCTAGGTCTGATATTTAGATTACTCCTAGGTTCTTGATTAGGGGACAACCTCCTGTTTCTAGCGGCGGCTGCTCTACATTGCTCCCTACGCTTCCGGTTGATCTCAGGAGGAAGGGGCTGGATAAGTTGTTGCGTAGGATTAGTAATGTTAGGATCCCTAGGTAGAACATGGGATCCACGCATGGGCAACAGCATAGGCACTTTCAAGCTCGAGTCATCAGGCCCTAACACATGAGCGGCGTCTTCGTGGGATCCTAAAGATCCAAAAGTTAATTGATCAAGATTCTGAGGTCGCTCAAGCGTCCTTCTTTCACGAGGACGTCCCTCATCTGAAGAAGATGAATAATCTACAGCAAGGTGGCGCGTTGGGGAAGGTGTCTTTTTCCTCCGGAGCTCCTTGAACTCCCTATTCATGGTGATCATGTTCTCTAGCATGCGAAGACTGTCACGCTTATGGGCTTCCAATGCCTCTTTAGTGCTCTGGAGCATTTCAAGAAAACGTGAAAAATCTCCTTGTGTGACGGGTGCAGATGGGTCAGGCTGATCATTGGTCATACAGCTGGAATCGGAGCATTGGTAGGAGCTCTAGTAGAAGTTCCAGGTTCACTTTGATTCGGGTCAAATCGGAGCACACTGATACGGCCGGACCGGTTCGGATGGGGAGAGTGGGCGACTTCAACATCGCTGGATCGGATTGGATCGGGGTCATCGGTTCGGATCGGTCCTTCCTAACCGGAGCGGCCTGCTCCAGAGTCTTGACCACACGACCTCGTCACAACAATTGTTTTGTTGATCTTCGTTAACTACATAGTCTCGATTACTTTGGATTTCCTTGCCCTTTCATTTGGCCATAATTTCCAATCTTCAATGATTAACCAATAGGTACTTAAAGATGCCAAAAATAGAGGATTAACTTCTTTGAACTCGAAGGTCCAAATAGTAGAATGATAATCCCAAAAAGTGGAGAATTAAAAAATTCTCAGTGAAAGCACCAAAATGTTAGATCCAAAATTGGCTCTAACACCCAAACGAGCAATGATTCTACTAAAATAAAATCAAAAAAGGGTGAAAACACACAATTTATAGTGGTCTGGCGTTAAATAGCCTACGTCCGCTTCCTACTCTTTGAATTAATGTCTTGAATGCAAGTACAACAACGATTCTCACTCAATTCTCACTTGTACAATACATTTATTCACTCAATTTCCTTCACAATATGATTCAAAAGATGATTGTAATCTGAATAACTTGATGAAATTCGGATAGCAAAGGAGTTTGAGTTCTAAAATTGCCAAAAGATCTTTCCAAATGCCTCTTGGTGGTGTATTTATAGGTGAAAAATGCTCCTGGGATGGCTTCGGTTCGGATCCACATGGCCTCCATCCCATCACTTTCGGGTTCGGATGGGATATAGGAGTGACAACACATCAGTTTAGTGGCAAACATTAGGGCTATCAATGGATATCCGAAAAATCCGAAATCCGTCCGCATCCGAAAAGCAGATAAATATCCAATATCCGGAAAAGCGGATGCGGATGTAGGCATATCCGCATCCGAAAATTATCCGTCCGCTTTTTTCACGATTATAGCTTAAATTATGTGTATTTTTACATAATTAAGTATACTAATTTATTATTTTGCAAAATTGAAAGTCAACTAAATGCATTCATATTGCTCAAAATTATATATTACCATCATGTTTATTTATTTTTAGCACTTTAGTAATCAATTGGGTTGAAAAAACTTAATATTAAGCTAAAAAAATTCATTTATGTTCATTGATTTATCGACCGTTGGCGGAGCGGATAATTATCCAATATCCGTCCGTATCCGCGGATGCGGATATCTGATATCCGAAAACGGTTTCGGATGCGGATGCGGATATGGCACTATCCGCATCCGAAAGTATCCGTTGACAGCCCTAGCAAACATGGGTATAACGTGGACATAACCGCTCCAGATTTCAAGGGAACTTGGGTGAAACTATCGCTGCACAGGATCGGGTCGGATGTATAAGAGGGAATGGAATCGGATCAACTCATTCTGAACCGATCTGGTCTTGGTGAGGCTTCCCTTCTTTCTGTTCTACTCTATTCTGATTTGGCAATGAAAATCCGATCCGATCCGGCTTGTTCCTACATCTTTATTTTCTGCTTTTAAATGTGTAGACTAGGCTTATGGTCTCTGATCCGATCCGATCTTCAAGTGGGTATTCTTCTATTGATCATCCATCATAAATTAATCTTCTGACTTTGTGTATCCTAGTTCACAAAGTAGACTAACAGTAAAACATGTTTGAAATTGTTTATATAATAGTATAAGAGTAGCATTTCATTATGAATAGTTTCCATCAAAATTTGTGTTTGTTTCCTTTGATTAATGAAGAGGAGTCTCTTCATGAAGAATGGTGACCCTTCAAAAAATAGTTTCTGGGTCGAATCAGTCGACTGGTTAAAAATCATCAGTTGAATGATAAAATTAAAATATTTATATAAAACTTTTGAAACGAGCCATTATGTGCAGAAATAGCTTGACTAGTTGACTTGTGGATTTCCTACCAGTCGACTGGTGGATTTCCTGCCAGTCGACTGGTAGACCAGCATGCACATCTCTGGCTTTTTTATGGTTTTAATTATATATATATATAACTTGATTAGCATATTCGTATATACTTGAGGATAGATTTTAACATAATTCTAACACGACTCAATGTGTATATATATATATATATAAAACCTTATCTTTATAATTCGATTCCCATAGTAGCTTCATTCATTGGCATCGATCAAAATCTCGTTATTCAACATATAATACTTAGGATATACATGTATCCATATTATAATTTGTTGAGAATTTCAGGATCAAACCCCGGATTTTGAAATCATAAACTATGGATTCAAATTAAATTCTCGTTTTAAATCCAACAATTTATCTATGGATAACAAGTATTACATAGAAGTCGAAAATGAACATCGATGATGGCATGCTCATCATCAGAATTATTTTCAGCAATCGAAGTAAGATTTATGCTTCAAAAATCCTTAAGGATCCATTTATTTTCTAAAACACATTAAAATAATCTAGATTTTTCTTTTTCAAATCTTTGGAAAAAATCATTTTCAATTTCATATGAAATTTCGATTTCTCGATTCTAAGTTCATATCCATTTCTCATTTATAAACTCCATTTATAAACTTCACTTATATATTTCTAGTTCTATATAAGTTTATTTCATATAGGTTCTTTCTTCTTTAAGTTCATATTAAACAACTTTACTTAGTTAAATTCTAACCCACCCCAACTACTAATACCTATAAACAAGTAGGTCACAACTAGTAATCAAATAACCATAGCCAATGCTCTAAAGTGAGAACAACTTAACAATAGATGATAATAATAGAATATTATCATTTCCAATCAAACTAATCAGCCATAGAACTATACTTAGTTTAAAATTCCTTATATATGTAAAATCTTGGTAAAATTATTTCACCAACCAAATCTTAAAACAATATTATGTCAATTTACCTCGTTTAAGTGTTTAGAGATCCTTATCGACCACCTCCACTAAATGTGTCGATATGGAATTTTAATACCACTCAACTCATAAACAAACACGATATAAAACATTTTTATTACACTAATAAGTATGCTCTCATATATATATATATATATATATATATATATATGTTTGTATATATATACTCACTCAAACTCAATCTAGGTTATTATTAACCCTATCTCTATTGAGTTACGCCACATAGCCAAGGTTATTTCTTAACCTTATGTTCTGGTACCAAATGTAATGACCCAATTTTTTCAAATAGCTTAAGGCAACATTTAACTAGACATGTTAACTCAAAAATGCACAAAAAAGCAGATGGTTAGAAGAAAGAAGTTAGCGGGTGAGAAAACAGAATGAAAGAAAAGTTAGAATATAAGAAGTAGAAGAACATAACACAACCAATATCAAAATAAACACAAATATCATAGCGGAATGAATAAAATATAATATATCAAAACTCTTTACACAAAGAGAAAACTAGTGTATAAACATAAATACAGTCATCTAAGTACACCATCAGATCAGCCTATGTAATGCTGATAAATATAACAAACATAGCGGAAATAAATTAACATGAGAGAATATAAGAATACATTTTGAATCTAACTCCTCTTCAAAAGCTCCAAATGAATCCAGTGCAACTTGAAAAGATACTCGGCCTAACCTGAGAATTACATACAAAGATCAGTTTGGGATACTTTCAACGAGAAATCTCACATCATAAACAACTTGCTCAACTTTTGAAAACCTTCTAAAGAAAGAAACACCCATAAGACATGACCATACATAAACATGGCACGTGTTTTTACCTTACGATACCCAAGTCATTTTTATAACAAAAATCCAGTGATATTATACTAATGACTTTCAATCTATAAATAAAATAGAAATATAACCAAAAAATTTGCATATCACTTTCCAACATAGTTGGTATACAACAAAAAACGTACAGCTTATAATGGAGTTTGGATATCCAACATACCTAGTTATGGATCCACCTTCCTATCAGTGTCCTCTAGAGATGGAACACTGGGGTTCAACACGAACATCCTGCAACCCGACCACACATGATCGACTACTCATTCAATTTAAGTGTACCAAATATATCATCACCACGGTTGTTAGCTGTCCAACTGTATTCATTCTGAAGCATATAAATAAGGATTATCGATTTCTCTGGATTAGGTGATGATATACCTAAATCTGTATGATCCACATATCCATGTTGACTCACCAATTTTATTCATTTCCCATTGATTAGGCTTAAGGTCACAATTACCTTTTTGTGACAACACATACAACTTTGAATGCCTCATTGTCAGATCATCGAATCACTAAATGATTTGCATAAATATACTCTACATGTTAAGCTAAAAGAAGTTATCTTCTCTGCTACAGTACTTGGTATATTTGTAAAAATCAATGTACATGGTCTTAGGAAATACTCTGTCAAACATTTCCGCAAATAAGTTCGTTTTGGGACTAAACGAAACTGAAGATACTCTAGAACGTCGGACTTACAACTACGAGTATAATCCTCGTTGCCAACCAGACACATTAGCAAGAAACCCCCTCGCTCTGAATTTTTATGTATTCAAATATAATCATACCTTCAAGTTAGTTTTTGAACAAAAAAGTTGGTTCGAAGTGGTTTTAGGTCGAGTTCCCATCCATGTCTCTTCAAACTAACTCGTTAAAAGTCAACAAGCGAATATTCACTGAAAGTCGGTTCTACAACTATCAATTCACAATAGTACAAATCAAGTACATCAGAACCTTAGGCCCTTTTTATTAAAACCCTTTTCATTCATTCTTATCTTAACGGGATAAGTATATTCCCAAATCTCAGTTATTTTAGTTACTTTGAAAACATTGAACATAACTTTATATGTTAGACCAAAATATGGTTCTTACACCCAATTTATCTTGAATCGCAGAGAATTATAACTGGAAATAAAATAAAATGCAGCAAGCACACACAATTTATAATGGTTCAGCGTTAAAGAGCCTAAGTCCACTTTATATTATTCCGATTATAAGATTGAAAACAAGTGCAATCACAATCACCTCCTAATTTCACTCTTACAATGATAATTCTCTCAGCAATCTTGAGTTACTTCTCGAAAATTTGATAATGGTGGAATAAGAGCTCTCAACTGCCAAAAGTTCCCAAAAAATGCCAAGTCCTGGGCAATTTATAGACAGTTTCTGTAGGCGGTTCGTGAAGACACGTGGCATCCATCCCAAAAATCTCGGAGTCGTTCGTGAGAGAGTGGAGAAGTGGTCAACAAGGCCATTATAGACACATGTCACCAAATCCTTGATTTTTGGTTTGTGGCTCAATGAAGAATGACCAAGTCCTGGCCATTCTTCTTTGACGACAAGGTCGGGTCATGACCCAATGTCACGAGCGGGTCGTGACCTAATATCACGAGCGGGTCGTGACGTGATATCACGAATCGATGTTGAACCAAACGGGGTTTCACGAGCCGACCCTTGTGTCTAGTCAGTGAGCCATTTGTGTGAGCCATGATGCTTGTCTTGAGTCTACAAGAGAATGAACCTTTTTTCACTTAAACATGAATGATTAAGTCCTTGGTAGCTTGGTCGAAAAGCTAGCCAACATTTTTCCCCCTCGAAGTACATTTTATCAGGGATGAGATGTGCTTCGAAATCACCGAACTGTTTGTTCTTGAAACGGTGAGCACCAATAGTCGTTTCTGTTTGTATTGTCGCATGGCTTCACTAAGTCATATCTCTTTAAGAAACCATGTTTTCTGATATCTTGAGGCAAGTATAAATAGTAGGCTGAGTTTCCAATTATTTCTCCATATTTGTTGATTTTTATCTTTGAATTTTCATAGCAATCAATGATCAATTTTTCTGATAAACCATTAGATCTTTCTTCACCCTAAATTGGAGACTATTTCATTGATGTTTGTCTGCATGCATGATTGGGTTTTTCACAACTTTCCCTTAAAGCACTTCACTCTTTTTCAATGTTCAAACATTTTGCTTGGGTCATGATCTTTGCTAGAAGTCAACATGGCTTGTTCTCGCTCAAGTCAAGGCACGCTTGGGCTTAACACCCATTATCCACTGAGCTGTTTTGGCAATATTGGGCTGAGTCAAGTGGTCTGTTGAATCATTTGCACAGTAGCGGATTGGGCTGGGGAGAGGATGGGTTTACTCCTCATATATAATGCATTTTTAACCCAATTCCTTTTTCATTTTTTCACCGCAGTAACTTCCTTTATCCCCAATCTGAAACCCTAATTTCCAACCTTGATCAAATCATCAATTTTCTCGTCAAATCAATAGGTATTAAGAGATCTTTACTTTGATTTATGCCTTTAATCTGTATAGCATGTGAGGCGAGATCGAATTTTTGTATCAATTCTCATCACTTCCTCTTGATGACTTCAGCGTCATTGTTTGTAGCGCGGGTGCCGACGTCGATGGCTTCATCCATGCTCAGGCGATAGCCAATGGGGTGTACTTTCATCGATGTGTGAGTAAGCCCTAAAGGAGATAGTTTTGTGGTTGAATCGTGGGGGTAAGATTCGATAAAGTATCGTGCTTGAATCGTTTTAGATTAAGGAGACTCGTCGAGGACAATTTCACTCTTAAAGATCCACTCGTGTAGATGGGAGAACATAGAAGGAGCTAGGGAGAACGACGAACCCATGAGTGGTGGTTCAGAAATGTGATTTGAGTAATTTTCACTTCTTGGGGACCCGTTCATGGAGAGAGGATAAATAGCAGATCGGGTCGTGGAAGTCGTGAGTGATGGTGATTCGCTCGTGTCAAGCCCCACGAGCCGTCTTCAATCACGAGTGGGATTTAGATTTCGATAGGGCAAGCCGGGGTCTTTGAGTGGGTTGGAATACACGAGAGGATACAGGGGAAAGCCACATCTTCACTCACGAGCCCTCTCCAGTAGGCGGCCCGTCTCATTGCATGAGTAGGGTCTAACTGGCCCTAGTTGCGAGCCGATTCATAGAACTACCTGAGCTGGCTTATATTCGAGCTAATATTCATCTACCACTACACTTGCTTAAGTAACATAAATCAATCAAACATGTCGATATAGACTTCAGCTGAGTGTCAACTGTAACTCGAGCAAATTGACAAACAGTTAGGTTAGAACCCTTTGAACAGGTTGAACTAGACTGGACGAGAACATAACTTGGTGACATATAATGACTAATTGCATGCTTATTTGCCTTATTTCATGTTTTTCTTTTCAGTACTAAACACATTAGCACTTGTACACATGGGGGTTCGCGGGCAATTATACTATAATCCTTTATGTTTGTTCATCAACGCCATAGACATGTCAGATAGACGTTCGACAAGATTATCAGATAAGAGTACAGCTTCAGAATCTTCAAGTTATTACATTCCTAACATGCTCCCGTCAGACCCAGATTGGGATATTTTTGGATCATAGTATGAAGCAAACATTGATGCAGAACCATCATCCTCTGGAAGCACGTCCCTTGAGGAAGAAGAAAAAGAAGGTGGGACTGGAGATACCTATGCTCTTGATGAATTTGAGATTGCCTTAGCATTGGACAACACGAGTGATTCCATAGCCTCCACACTTGATGATATAAAGCTAAAGAATTTTTTTTAAAGCATGGGATGACGTTAAAACTCCAGAGGAAAAGGATAGTCCCCACTTTTCTCCGGAAGGGTATATGGCCATCAGCAGGGTCATGTGTTTGATAGGTGTTATTGCTCTGTTTCCTCCAATCGTCGTCGATCTCCTGAGACGACTACATATTGCTCCCATGCAGCTTCCCCCCAATTCCTATGTTGCTCGGTACACCTTGTACATCGCATATGCAGAAATCCTGGACACTGAGCTTTTTTATGAAGATTTGAACTTCTATTTTCACTTTAAACATCGTTCCACAAGGAGCCATAATTTTGTTTTCTTCAAGTTTATCCCCATTAAGAAAGTCCTCACTAGTGGAAACAGCAACTTAGGTGATGCTAAATACGAGTGGTTCTATATAAAGTACCAAACTGGGTGCGTGAGGAAGTGGTTGAAGTCAAGTAGGTGTTATATCCTTCAATGTTTGCTTCGATTGCATAGACCAATGTACTAATATTTCATTTCTCTTTAAAGTTCCCAATCCCAAGAAGCAAGAGGGCGAAGTATACAATGATCGCTTGTCCCGCCTTACAAAAACAGAAAGTCCGATTTTCTCAAAATCAAGAAATGTATAAAGAATAAGAATCTTCATAAACATCGTCTTCTGTATATAAGGTGAGGCCTTAGTTAAGGAGGCAAGTCTTATAAGTATGTGCCCCTAGCCCAAACTCTTGGGCATCTACTAGCATGCTCTCGAAAGGGGGACAAGTAGCCATAGAAATTATATACATGACCGAGCTTCCTAAAAGTCCACAGATGATTGTTCAAGATGATGAAGATCTAATGTGTACATGGGGAGTGGAGTTCAAGGAGATGAACTGAAGGGTGTTTCCATTCCCGAAAGGCAACCTTCTCCAAAAACACCGCCACCGACTAAGCTTCCCACTTATGATTTACAAACAGAAGAACAAATATATGGGATTTAGCCAAGCTTCCCTTGCCGGATGATATTTATACTTCTGAGGATATTGGAACAGGTCAATCTTTCCTACTCTTGAAGAAGAGCTTACTCCTGTTAAAAAGGGAAATGTTGAGCAAACAAGCCTGGCTTCTGGCCCAGGTCTGTTGGGAGGATCACACAAGAGACACACCACATGCATCGCACATCACAACATCTTTATGCTGTATTGACCCATGATTCTTATACTTGTTTGTAATTTTTGCAGGAAAAATGACTCGTCATCTCTATTCTCATCGGAATCTTCGCGAGTACACTCCCAGATTCAATCCAGTTACCAAGCATGATCGTGGTGATAGTCCCATATTCAATCCTGTTACCAAGCTGTACCGACCTCATTCTCCACGCTCTCATTCTCCCCTAAGGCACGACATCGAGAAGCACTATAGTCACCAGATTCAGCATGGGGGAGGCAAGCAGCCACCAAAAGTTCCGATCCCTCCAAAGAGAGTTCGTCCTCAGGGGAAATTTACCAATAAGCATCATGAGGCCAAAGGCCGGCATAAGGACCCAAGCAAAAGGCTGAAAAAGGGGAAGACAACTCTTGTCCCTTCCGAACAGCGCAACAATGACATTACTACTAAATAGCCAGTTGTCCTTACTACCGAAAATCAGGCAAAACTGGAGCGTTTGAAGGAGCAGTTACCCGAAATCTACTTCGGTAAGATGCATTTTGTTCCAGATCTTGAATCGGTTCCTAATTATTGGGAAATAGAGGTCCAACTCCGGGTTGGCTTTGTGGCTGAACAGTACAAAGTAATGAGGAAGCATGCCAAGAAGCTCTCCGAGGTCATCCGTCTTCTTGAAAAGATGTTAAGGATGCACGGGAAAAAGTAGAATACTATGTTAATTCCAGGGATGAGGCCGAGAAGAAATTAGAAGACACTCAAGCCCAGCTTGCTTTAGCTAAGTAGGATGCCGAAAATTACAAGAAACAGTTTAAGGATGCGGAGAGGTGTTTTCACACTAAGCTTGACTCAAATAGCAAGGAGCGCATGACTATAAGGAAAGAGATAGAGGACCTCAGATCAACTAACACCGAGCTGAAATTGTCGCACGATCGCTTAGCTAAGGAGAGAGCTGCTTGTGGGAAGGAAATGGCGAGTTTGAAGGACATGCTAGCTCATGCGGAGGAAAGAGAAGTTCTCGCTGAAGGACACACTGAAAAAGCCCTTGTGTCTGCTTCCAATGCTACCACTAAACTTACCGTGGCTGAGCAGGAGATAGAAGAATTTGATGAGTTGTTGATAGACTTCTTTGCCCAGGTCATTCGAACCTGGGACATTTCCTAGATCAATAACTATCCTACCACTTTATTTGATGTGTAGGTGCAAATTGTTGAAGGTGAAATGCAACATTTATAGATTGAGGTTATTGATGAGAACCAGCTCATGAAAACTTATCTTAAGGGTGAGGAACCAGAACGTCTAGCAGAGGGGGAGGTGTTTGATTAAAGAATCCATGGAGGAGGAGAGACGTAAGCTTAAAGGTAAGAATCAGGTTGAGGAAGGTTTTAGCTCAGCTATTGAACCCATAGTTGCTAAGGTCGAGGAGTACAATCCTGATGATATGCTAATCCCTGATATTACTATTCCTCCCCCTGCTGAGGCTTCTATTACAGCTCCAGAGGAGCAATCAGCAGAAGATATCTCCATATTCTCTCCACAATTTGTCAAAGCTACTATAAAATGCCTTCTCATTGTGGAGCAAACATTTAAGAGGACCGCATTCTCTCCTAAATTAATAATAGTTGCTTCTCATGATGTAGGTGTCAAGCAGCTGAAGGGATTGGAAAGTAACAAACTGAGACTGAGGTGGTTGAGAAGGCCATTATACCACCAAGCACAAATATCCCTAAAGATGTTGAGATAATTTTAGCTCTGAAGGACACTGATGGTGACGATGGAGATGAAGAGGAGGATGTTGCCATCAGGGAGAGACTAATGAGGATGATAGTATGACCTTAGCCGAGATAAAGGCTAAGAATGATGAGCTTTTAAAAGTTAAAGCCGAGGAGGAGGCTTTAAATATACCGCCTCTCACTGCAGCTGCCCCTGGTTCTAGGCTGGTTATAAAATTCTCTAAGTCGATAACTACACAGCTTGTGTAACACCCCACCTCCATTAAGGACACTCACAAAGGGAATGCCTTAACTTTGGTGGAGCGTTTTAGTAGACAGAACAGAAATTTACAAGACAGATAAACAATACTTGAGAAATTATAACTTTATTACAGCGGAAAACAGAAATAAGTTTGGTTACATCTTTACCAAAAACTCAAGTACATAAATATCCGTCCTGTTCAGAAAATCATCAAAGTACAAAACTTTAAAATCATAATCCCCACAGAAGCTGCCATAAGGAGTCAAGCCATACTTTAAGCACTCTAAGTACTTCAAGCAGAAAAAATCTGGATCAAGCTAAAGTGTTCCCTCCTTGAAAAACCTGGGGGGGAACGGAAGAAAAGGGGCGAAAACAAGCAAGGTCAGACATAAAGTCTGGCAAGTCCAGTGACTTTCAGCATATGAACAGATAATAATAATAATCATGGCATGCAAATAAAACTAGATGAGATAACAGTAACAGGAGCAGCAATGCACTTAGATTAAACAGAATAATATTACTTTTCATTTCTCTGCACTAATACTAGTATAACAGGATTAGGTGTCACCCTAATGTCTAAACTGAAGCAGAAACGGGAACAGAATAATTTCCATAGAAACAGAACGCTAATAATGGGCCTTTACCACCTGAACAGAAACGGAATGCTGATAATGGGCCTTTACCACCCGAACAGAAACAGATAGAAACAGAATGCTGATAATGGGCCTTTACCACCCGAACAGAAACAGAAACAGATTAATCCCTACGGAAACAAAGTGTAGAATTAAGTGTACACTAGTAAATGGGCCTTTACCACCCGAACAGACGGTACCACGCAGAAACAGACAGGTGTTGCCACCCAACAGAAATAGACGATACCAACAGAAACAGACAGAACTAAGTGTACCCTAAAACCCTACCCCAAGTGATCGGCTCCCTAATACATAAATACCCTGTGTCGGCTCCACAATAGGGTGTATCACTCCCTAAAGTGACAACCAGTTGGCACAGGCCTATTTACAGATGTCACGGCATCTTACATCCTCAGAGGCAGACCGAGATCCATGCAAGCACATGACCCGGTTGCAACGCACCATCAACACCCCTCGCCATTATCAGAATGAACCACTTATAATTAGTTCAGTAAGCGTGCCCGGACCCTACCAACTGTTGGGTCAAAGTTTGATACCAGAAAGGGTTACTAACTAATATGGGTCCCAAACAACAGATGACACAAGTAATTTCCCTCCTAACCTTGTGTCCCCAGACTAACGGATTTTTGATTAACTTGTTTACAAGTTCAGACATACAGAGTTCAAATCAACTAGTTCACGGATCAAACAAGTTTTGCAGACTAACGGGCTAGGTATACGGATTTAACAGATTTACAGATTTGTCTAACTTTGTAATTGGGCCTACAAATTCACGAAACGGGTTTGTTAAATTCATTAGTCCAATTGGTTCAACCCTATCCACCTAACATGTTTTAGACATCATATTTATCCCAGATTTGCATTAATTAAATATTAATGCACAGAACTCTCACATTAGGTCGGTAGCTTGTGGCCGCTGGATATGCCGGGCAGTTCTGGGCAGACTTCTGCCACAAGCCAGACCTAACCTCATGTCTAAGCATATTTTAGTTATGCCTACGACCTCTCACATTAGACTGACAGTTTGCGGTCGCTGGTTAAGCCTGTTGGTTCCGGGCAGGCTTCTACCGCAAACAGAGTCTAATCTCGTGTCATAGCCAATTCATTTCAATATAGATTTTTCAGATATCAGACAAATTCTATTTATTTAACAGATTAAACTTCTGTACAAGTTACAGCAGATTATTCGAGGTTCTATTAACAAGTTTTGCTCAATTTTAAGTCGAGCCTACAGATTCACACACTTCAAATTTCAGCATTTCAGTTCCAACAGATTACGTCATTCAACAGATTAAACAGATAACAGATCTTATAGATTAGGTTATTTAGCAGATTTAGCAGATAAGGCAATTTAACATAATTAGCAGATTAGGAAATTCAATCTAATTAGCAGTTTAGGCAACTCAACAATTTTAGCAGATAACAAATTTGGCAGTTTAACAGATTTAGCGGATTTTATATATCTAAAACTCTATTTAGATATCTTGCCTAATCATAAATTTATCCTAAACTTACATGCCTAAATCAAGGTCATAATTCTCAATATATGCCTCAAATCTTAGTCTTAACATTCCTATTTACAGTTCATGTCAAAACTAGATTTAATATTCTAGTTTACCATTTATGTCCAGAACTAATATACATGTTAATCATTCACTATCATAGCCAATTCAGAGTATGCCAACATATTTATTATTCCAAATTAACTTAATTAAGCTACGCCCAATCCACGTATAACATGCTTCCACAAGTTCTCTAAGTACTCATGAAATGACCCTAACAAAAGGAATAGGGGATAAGCACAAGAAAGAATAGGCATGCAATGATGAACCAAATACAACTATAATGGTCTTACTAGGCTCGATGTACATAACAGTGAATGGGAATAAATAGCAAGGTTACATACTAAATATGAGATCCAACATCAATAAGGGAATAGGCATAAGAAACTAACTACAATAGTTATAGGCAACTTACCACAATAGTCATGGGCGACTAATCACAATAGTTTCTTATTCAATGTCATAGGCAATAGTCTCATAGGCATGAATCATAGTCATAGGCAATAGTCTCGTAGTCTTGAATCATAGTCATAGGCAATAGTCTCATAGTCAATGAATCATAGTCATAGGAAATAGTCTCATAGGCAACAGTTTCATTTCCATTTATGCATTATTATTTGTCCCAAAATTTAGCGTTCGTGCGTTAATCTCTTATGAGATTTTGTGCAGGCTCGTAGTAGCCTGGCTATAGAACAGAAAGAAGAAAGAGGTACAGAATAGTCATAGAAAAACATATCAGACAGATAAGAATATACATAACCTCAGATTCAGATTTATAATCATGTCACAATTATAATTACAGTTTATAGCGGAAAATAACTGTACTTGCCTTTCGGGGTTTTAAGAAAGGAAAATAAACTGTTGTCGTAGCTCTAGACTTGGATTTGAGATTTGATTTAGCTTTTAATTCTATTCAGGTTGGAAGAAGATTCATCAGTCCAAGTTTTGATTCCAGCAGGGTAGCGATGCCATTTTTATTTTTAATTAGAACAAAGGCAGAATATAGACAGAATGAAATGGTGTGGAGAGAATGAGGTTAGGGGTGAGTTTATATAGGATTATGCGGACGAATCTAGATAGAAACGAGACCGGATACATCAGAATGAACCAGGTTAAAAAAACTAGGATTCGGGAGCAGGTCGACCCCCAGGTCGACACTATGGTCGACCTGGTCCCCCCAGGTCGATACTACGGTCGACCTGGCCCTGGGAGGTCGACACTACGGTCGACCTCCAGGTCGACCTAGTCCATGGGAGGGAATTTTCCCACCCAGCCTGTTCTGGGATTTTGAATTCTAATTTGAATTCGAATTTTCGAGCTGTTTTCGATTCTGAAATTCTATGAAACTTCGGAGGGCCATATCTCCGTCATACGGACTCCGTTTCTCGAAAACTCGGACTCATTTCCAAGTAGAATTTCGAGACGAACGACTATGGCGCAACCCATTTCCCTTGATTCTTATTTTATAATTTAATTATTCTCTGTTTTGTTAGTTATACGATTATAGAAAATACGGGGTGTTACAGCTTGCATCCCAGTCCTATGGCGCTCCACAAGACCCTCCTTCGGAGAAGAAAAAGAAAAGGAAAAAGCATGGTATCTCTGATGTGAGAAAGGAGGTTCCATAGAAATAGAAGAAGTCGAAGTCGTCCCCAAAGTCCAAATAGGGCTCGCCTGCTTTTGTTTGTTTTTAGTTTCCACTGGACTTTTGTTGTAGTCGCAAGAGTGGCCCTCGCGTTTTGACTAGCTTTGCTTTGTAGCCCTGTGTTTCGTAAATAGAAATTCTATTTCTTTCGCATTGTTATGTACCTTACCTGCGAATTTCTCATACTTAGTCAAGTACATAAATATTCAAGTCATAACTAAGCTATAAACAAACTATATTATAAGTTGTGATGTGTGTGGATATGCCCCCCAATCAATCTTTAACATGATGCCGGCAAGGACTTGTTTAGGATTGATTAGGACTGACTATGTGTTGCCCTCCATATCCAAAAATGAAGGGTTTAGTCTCAGCTTTCTCTCTTGCCATCGGTTCTTTAGCGGGGTAGGACCCCTTTTTATGGCATTTAATCAGAATGCCTTTATACTCTCCTATCGTATGCTCAAGATGGAGTTCGAACTTAGCTTTCAGTCTACTCCTCAATCCTTCAGTGGGGGTAGGATTTCATTTGTGGTGCTCAGTCTCTGATGCCTTTATACTCTCCCGTCGGATGCCAAGGGTAGAGTGAGGTTAAAGCGGTCTTTTAACCCTGGTGCACCTTCACGCTTCATGGACATTTTGTTCTCTCATCCTTTATACTCTCTCTCTCTCTCTCGAATCGTGAGAGTTAGAGTGATGGTGGTTGTATCATTTGCTTTATTTTATTTTTTAGACCCTATGTCAACATTTCTTAAGATCGTTACACGGCTTGCGATGAAAACCACGGGCATAATATCATATATTATTAGAAACAAAAGAGTAAGCATGAAACAGTACAGTAAAAGTAAATGACACATGATATTTTTATAGTGGTTCGGTCGAATCATGACCTACGTCCACTTCATAATTTTTTGCTTATGCAACCAGACTGTTCAAGGAAAGTCGTGCCTTTTTACATGGTCCTAAAAACAAAAGAGTAAAATGAAAATTTGGGCCTTAGGGCACCCAAATGTGTGCTTTGTTGTGAGAAGGGAGACCATGCATCTCTACAACACACGTGCGGGCCGCCCTTTGTCCGACCGGGCTGGGTTTTATTTGAATCTGAGAAGTCAATGCACGTGCGCCACTTGCCATTAGCCTTCTTGACTAGGAAGGGGTGGGAAATCCATTCTGGGTAAGTTGAGTCCCTAATGAATCTGTTGTTTCTTAACTTCTCCACTTCTTCTTTAAAGGCAGTTGACCTCTCCGAGCAAAGCATTTGCCTTTTCTGCTTAACAGGGGGATGCTTTGGGTTGATGCCCAATGAGGGGCTCATGATTGAGGGAGATATCCCACACATATCAGTGTGGGTCCAAGCAAATACGTCCAGGTTTGACTTTAAAAAGTCAATCAGTTCCTTAGCTCGGAAAGGTTACAACTACAATTCGATCTTTAAGACCTTCGTCGAGTCATCTCCATCGATCGGAATATCCACAATTGTTTCATTAGGTGTCGCCATTCTACCCCCAGGCTCTTCATCCTCACTAGGATCTATGCCCTCAGGTAGGTCTCCGGGCGACCCTTCTGATGATGTCTCCTTTAATTGCTATGTTGAATCTTCCTTTGCAGGGAAGGAAGTACCCTTGGTCTTGATATTTTTTTCCATTACGGAGCATTTTAAGTTCTGCCATATAGCAGGCTCATCCGGTTACTTGATCACCCTTTATCACTCCACTCATGCTTTAGTTGGGAATTTTAATAGTAAACACCAAGGTGTAATACAGACCCTGAACTCAAAAAGGCATTATAGGGTGAACCAACATCCATAACCACGAAAGGGAGAATTCTCACTCTCTCTGATGGTCTCCTTCACCAAGAGTTATTGACAATTCAACAAATCCCATCGGAGCTGTTGAGGCTCTGTTGAAGCCGCGTATCCAACCTTCACAGGGCTTCAAGTCCTTTACTTAGAGCTTCATTTGGTTGAATGCCTTCTTAAATAAAATGTTGATAGAACTTTTGTTATCTACTAGGACCTTATGAACTAGGGCGGGACCGATGATAGCAGTGATCACTAAGGAGTCTTCGGTAGGGGCTTGAACTCTGATACTTCCTCTGTTATGGAATATGACATCATCTGACATCGTTTTCTATTGTTTACTAGGGAAGAATTTTTAGGATTGCTACACTCTCCCACTTCAGGGCGTTTAGCTGTTTTAACATATTGCTCCACCACTCGATTACTATGTCCCGCGGGATGAGGTCCACCAACTATAGTATTGATGATGATACCTTTACCCTTTTGTTGAGCGGTAGCCCTCTGAGGCTGCTGCCCTTTATTTTGCTCTAGACTACCTTGCCCCCGGTTTGTCGGGGCTCCTTATATTGATCCAATTTTCCCTCTCTAAGAAGTATCTCCACCACATCTCTTAGATGTCGACATTCATTCGTTAAATCCCCGTAAAGGTTGAATTTTCCTGATTCACTCCCCATTTCCGTTGAATCCCTTTGTGGAGGCTTCTTGTATTGGAGAACTTTATAAGTGTCCATGTAGATGTTTTCCAACGTGTTGTTCAATGGTGTGAGGTTCTCAAAAGTTCTAAACCGAGGCCTCTTCTATGAGTCGTTTCCCCA
Source organism: Allium sativum (assembly GCA_030737875.1). Lineage (NCBI taxonomy): Eukaryota > Viridiplantae > Streptophyta > Magnoliopsida > Asparagales > Amaryllidaceae > Allium > Allium sativum. The sequence continues at coordinate 140,819,837 of CM060914.1, read as the reverse complement.
ATTCCTTTTCCTGATGTCGTTCCCAGTTTAGCGGCCATTTCCCTGGTTCTTATTTCCAACATTGACCACCACCTTTGTAGAGCTATCGCTAGACTGTTTAATAACCACATTACTCTGTATATCTTCCTTATATGCGGCCTTCCTCTTTCTATTAGCATTTATCTCTTCCTGACGTAGGCGGATATTAGCTTTTTCATAGAATATCTCCCTGGTGACCAGTGGTTTTCCAGCAAGGTATTTACCAAATTCAGTGTCTTTATCTACTCCTTCAATTAAGGCCATCAGGACAAACTGCTCGTGAGGGTCTCTTATCTCCGTTATTGCTAAATTAAAGCAATCCGAGTATGACATCAAGGTTTCATTAGGGAATTGCTTAATGAGGGATAATTCAATAATGTTGTTGGACCTTCGGAGCAAGAAGTCGGAATTGATTTATAAGCCTTTCACTCAATTCCTTGAAGTTGGAGATTGTTCGTGGCGGTAGCCGAGTAAACCACATTAATGCTACATCCTCTACGAAGACCAGGAATGCTTTGCATTTTACAGCATCTGGAGTGGCGACGGCGTTCATTTACCATGAATCTCTCATCAAGTGCTGAATAGGGTCTGTCCTACCCGCATAACAGTTCATGGTCGGCATATCAAATCATCTCGAAAATCGGACGTCCAATATGTCATCAGTGAAAGGCGTATGACTACGATCTACACCATATTCCTCATTTCTTTGTCCTCGGTTGCCTGCCATGATCTACATTACCATCACCTCAACGTCGGCATTAGTCAAGGTGGACTCAGGATCAGCGTTTCTTGCTCTACGAGGGCCTCAAATATCTCTTTGGTGCTTCGTCGCCTAGTCCGGAACCTAAGCAGAGTTTCCTTGCCCCCTATGGCCACGATCATTCACGCGACGAGGGGGCTGTACTGGTTGATTCTAAGTAGGATTAACAGTGCTCTAACCCCTGGGTAACATTCAAGAACCCTTCAACGATGGTAATGCGGGATTATTCAAATTACAAATGTCAAGTCCAACATTAAGTGTCATTTCTTCTCGAAACTGAAGTGATCCAAATCGAAGTTGGTCCACATTTTCAAGCCTTTCTAGTGGTCGTCGTTGGGGTCTTGGAGGCTCCTCTGATGAAGATGAGTAATCTGGAGTAAGGCGATGTGTTGGTCAAGGAGTCCTATGCCTTCGGAGTTCATCTATATGCCTACTCATCGTAGTCATATTCTCCCGCATCAAAGAACTCTAGCGTCTTTGAACCTCCAACGCATCATTTGTCCTTTCAAACATGTCGAGAACACGAGAAAAATCTATCTTTGTTACTGGAGCAAAGGCAGGTAGCTGGTCATTAACATTCACAGCTGGGTTTGGAGCACTTGAGCCAGGTCGAGCAGAAACGTCAACATAGGTGGAGTGGGTTGCAATTTCCTTTCCGGGCCCGGCCGTGGTCACTTGCTGGGACTGGTTCGTGACCCATTCTTGGGACCGATTCGTGACCCCTTCTGGGATGGTTCATGACCCCTTCTTGAGAGCGGGTCGTGACCCCCTCCTAGTGTCGGGTTGCCCCCTAAGAGCCATGAAATGGTGAGACCATCTCGGCCTGCTCCTGAATATTCTCTTCGTTAGCTTCATATGCTCAAAAGGCTCGTGAATCCTTGGATTTCTTCGCAGCCATAGTGTTCTGACTTTACTAAAATCTTCAGAAACAAAACAATAGGACTGCGGACAATCTTCTTTGGACCTAAAAATCAAAACAGCAGAGTAATAATCCGATAAGCTGAGAATTCAGTTCTTAGTGAGAGCACCAAAATGTTAGACCAAAATATGGTTCTAACATCCAAATTATCTTGAATCGCGAAGAATTATAAGTGGAAATAAAATAAAATGCAGTGAACACACCAAATTTATAGTGGTTCGGCGTTAAAGAGCCTACGTCCACTTTATATAATTCCAATTAAACTATTGAATACAAGTACAATCACAATCACCTCCGAATTTCACTCTTACAATTATAATTCTTTCATCAATCTTAAGTAACTTCTAGAGAAATATGATAGTGGTGGAAAAAGAGCTCTTAATTGCTAAAAGATCCCAAAAAAGAGCAAGTCTTAGGCTATTTATGGACAGTTTCTGCAGGCGGTTCATGAAGACACGTAGCATCCATCCCAAAAATCTCGTAGTCATTCGTGAGAGAGTGGAGAAGTGGTCATATTGGCCGTTATAGACAAATGTCACCAGATCCTTGATTTTTGATCTGTGGCTTAATGAAGAATGACAAGTCCCAGCCGTTCTTCCCTGACGATAAGGTCGGGTTCTGACCCAATGTCATGAGCGGGTCGAGACCTAATACCACGAGCAGGTCGTGATTTGATATCACGAGTCGATGTGAACCAAAGGGGGGTTCACGAGCCTGCCCTTATGTCTATTCAATGAGCCATATGTGTGAGCCAGGATGCTTGTTTTGATTCTACAAGAGCATGAACCTTTTTTTTTTGCTTAAACATGAATGATTAAGTCCTTGTTGGCTTGGTCGAAAAGCTATCCAATATTATCTTTTCAAAATAGTTGTATTCAAAAAAGCTCCTTAAGGGACCCGAACTTCCCCAGTAAGGAAAGCACGGATTGAATTAAGAACAAGCCACATCAGAACGCAGACAAAAGAACATTTCATTGTTAATTACAACAATTCATCAGAATACAAGAATATACAGAGTATAAACAAATAATATACATCAGAAAAATATCAGAAATTACAATACATTACATGGCAGCGGAAAAATAATACAATACACAACTAGAAGTAATACACGGATACAGAGCTTTTCGAGTACCATTCCAGCTGTAAATCAGGATCCTGTGAATATGAATCTGCAAAACCAAAACTACTAGCTTCCCGTGTCAAAATAAAGGCACCCAGAGTTTAGGTTAAAACAATAAACTCCAGGTCAGTCATGTGACTGGTGTGAGAACTAAAACAGTTATTTATCTTTATTTTAAAGTTAGGTAAATCAAGGGACAACGCCATATAACAAGGAACGGGTTTCCTCCCAAGAACACCAGTGCATAAAACAAACAGCGCAATGCTAAATAAAGAACAATGAAGCTATTATAACTTGTCCGCCATATATAGGATTACAACTAAAACCGAAACGTCACGTATTGGAAGTTGGATTTCCATTTGTAAACCGAGGCAAAAGATAGTCCTCTACCGATTTGAGAGCCTCTAGTCCGCCCCTTAGGATTAGAGCTCGAGTGACCCTTGGATCGTCAGGGTCGGTCCACCGATGTGAATTAAAATGCCTAAACACTGTGTTTCCCCACACTTTGGGGCGTAAATGAGCGAACGAATGACTCCATCGGCTTCACATAGTCACCGATATATCCGAGACGCCTCGCAAACCAACAACCACATAAGTAAAGCTCGTTAGGGCGTGTCAAACCACTGATGCCACTTCTAACTGGAAAGAAACGCATGTCCTCCCTGAGGTCCTCTCCCATTTTTGGTTCACCACCGGGGTGTGAGGCTCGCGAATCAACGCTACACAAAGCTATGCCACACAGGCTGTGCTTTGATCATCAACCACAAGACTCTGCTTTTCAATAGAAGCCTTGATCATTTGCATCTTTGCATGCCACAAAGGCAAACCACTCTATGCAACCGATATCAGTCACACAGAATGAAATCCAATGTCAGACACACAGTCCATCTACTAGTCCGTTCTGTGTCTGAACGAAACCGAAGGCACCTTGTACCTCGCATATCCATCGATCTCGAAGTACGTCTGGACGATCACCAACTGATTCCCTCCTCTTGGGTGTACTGCCCAATCAAGATCATCAGTAATTATCCAAACGACGTGAAGACCTCCGGTCTTCAACCACCGTCTTCATCTTCGACTAATCGTCGAATCAGTTATTCAGAATGGGATAAACCTGGTCTTTATGAATAACACGCGTATATAATAAACAAGTTTTACACAAACACAACATACGCCTCATTCCAATTCATTAGTCACTAACCGTAAATTAGTAAGAGAACAATTCCCCAAATATTAACCCCGAAGGCCGAAACCAACATCAGATCAATACCCAAGAAACCATTCTTCTTAGCTAACCTAAAGTTAATTTCTAAATTTCACATTCTTAGGGAAAATTTCCCATTAATTTTATCAAGATAAATTCTTTTAAATTTATTCTTTAATCTTCCTTTGAATATCCCTTCAAACTAGTCGGGATTAGCGAACCACACCAAAGTAATTATTTATTTTATTTCCCAACCTATTTATCCCATGAAGTAAAACTGGTCATACTTCATATCAAACACCACGGTGTTATCGGTAAATTCAATTACCATTTCATGTTCAAATCTAATTAAAGATTTAACTACCGACTGGAATAAAACTGGTGATACTCCATTCTCGATCATTTCAATCTAACTAAAGATTCATTAAAACTCCACTTAGTTTTAATCTTTAACTAGGTTAAAAAAATCAGTGTCATTTAAAACACGGTTCACGATAAACCCCAAAATCACATCACATTTCAATCAGTCCCTAACCGTAAATTGGCAAGTGAGCAATTCCCTAAGTATTAACCCCGAAGGCCGAAACCAACATCAGATCAATACCCCAGAAACCATTCAGCATAACTAATCTCCGGTTAGTTTCTGATTTTCTTAACTCCTTTGGGTCTAAGAACAGTATTATTGAAGATACCGTTCACGACAACCCAAAATCACATTCCATTAATTATCAGGTTAAAGAACAAGTGTTATTTAAAACACTGTTCACGATAAACCCAAAAATCAATACCAATTCAATTACAATTAAATATTATTTAATTGGTACACTTCATTAAATCTAAATAAAAAGATTTAATTTTTTCTCAACTGGGGTTAAGAACAGTGTTAATGAAGACACCATTCACGACAAACCCAAATCCCATTTGATATTAAATACAAGGCCCTGAATAGAAAATATATCAGCTTATATTCAATATCAAATTCTACGACCAACAAATATCGTATTGGAAATAACGATATATATATATATATATATATATCTTTCAAATTTCCATAACAATATCTGTATAATCCCGAAATCCAACATCGAAATATTCCAAAGACGATTTCGATTCAAATCCATTCCAATTCAGTTATTGGAAATTCTGGTTATTATCAAAACCATTTCAAATCCAATTTATTTATTTTAAAAATAAATAAATTATTATTCTAGTTCAAAACTTGTTCATTTCGATAAAAATCTACTTTTATCTTTTCAAATATGGAGTTTTTCATCCTAATTATTCCAAAATCATTTCTTATAATTTTACACAAATTATTATTATTTTAATAATTTCATCAAGGCCCGTACAGTCGATTTCCATCAATGGTCATCGAACTGCACTTACAGCGACCTTTTCCAAATTTGATTTGGACATAATCCCAAATTCTACCGTTAGATTTCAAATTTGTAATATTCTTTAGAAAGCTCTTTCCGATACGAACCCAACGATTTTGGTTTTAGGAGAATTCGACGGTCGGATCACCCGTAATATCCATTTGAAGTCAATGGTCGAAATTCGTGAACTGCCCCGGCATGGCGCGTTCTATTTAGGCCATTATATATATATTATATATATTTCGTCGATTTCCTTTTAAAACATATTTTATAAATCGTTTTAAATTCGTTTTCAAAATGATTTCAATTCTATTTCAATCTAATTTGAATTTCAATTCATTTCAATTTAATTCGAATTTCAATTCATTTCAATTTAATTCGAATTTCAATTCATTTCAATTTAATTCGAATTTCAATTCATTTCAATTTAATTCGAATTTCAATTCATTTCAATTTAATTCGAATTTCAATTCATTTTAATTTAATTCGAATTTCAATTCATTTTATTTAATTCGAATTTCAATTCATTTCAGTTTAATTCGAATTTCAATTCATTTCAGTTTAATTCAAATTTCAATTCATTTCAATTTAATTCGAATTTCAATTCATTTCAATTTAATTCGAATTTCAATTCATTTCAATTTAATTCAGATTTCAATTCATTTTAATTTAATTCGAATTTCAATTCATTTTAATTTAATTCGAATTTCAATTCATTTCAATTTAATTCGAATTTCAATTCATTTCAAAAAATCAGATTTTGAAATCACTTTCAATATTCATTATAAAATGAATAAAATCGATATAAATATCGTTCACGTCAAAATGGCGTCAATCTAATCAACACGGCTTTTATTCAACACATGAAATTATTTTCTATTCAACACATGAATTTATTTTCTAAATTGCATTGAGGCCCAATCAATTACCATATAATGTTAATTATATGGATTTTCTACAACACATGTATATAATAGCAACGGTAAATAATCAACCATCAACCAGAGTGCACCACACAACTGCATAAGCATTAAATATAAATAATTAACGCTTACACAGTCTATCAATCCATCGTTTGACATACAACTAAACAATCAGGATTAGTGTACGTCCAATCTCATCCCAATACCCGTGTGGGGTTTCAAATCAATAAACACAGATTTTATTTGTGTAGTTGGGCGATGTGTAAAATTTATCGTCCAAATCAATATCAGTCAAATCAGTGAATATAAACAAATCGGCCGATTTGTTTATAAATATTTATTTTATATACACGTTAAAAATCATATTTTTAACTATAAAATATTCTCCACTATAAAATATTTCATTTCATTTCACCTCATACAATCAAATTTCACAACATAGCAATCAAATAAACAAGCCATCCATGGTCTGTGGACGACGGGTGTCGGGTGCTACTAAACACCGTCTGCATCCTGGTATATATTTCAAACTAGAAATAAATTAAAGTTGAGGAGTTCTCACCGACCAGCTAAACTAAACGTCACGACTCTTCTTATGTAGGAAGTCTTCGTCGTTCTTGCCTTTCGTCAATTTCACTGTCCATAGCCACTACATATATAAAAATCACATTTTTATATTGTTGCTATGTATATAAAAATCACATTTTTACACCCCTGCTATATAGATAAAAATTCTATTTTCATATAGTTTCTATATCGGTAAAAATTCTATTTTTGCATAGCTACTATATCGATAAAAATTCTATTTTTATACTTCTCACTATATAAAAATTATATTTTTATTCTCTATGTCTTCATATATAAAAATCTCATTTTTGTTTCACCATTTCAACTATATAAAGATTCAAACTTTTCTAATATAAAAATCCGACCTTTTCTATTTGATTAACTATTAAAAATCCGACCTTTTCTATTCGATTAACTATATAAAAATCCGACCTTTTCTATTCGATTAACTATATAAAAATCCGACCTTTTCTATTATATAAAAATTGTATTTTTAACCTTAACTAAAAATCAAATTCTATTTTATATTTTTAAAAATCCATGTTGTTTATATTTTTAAATCAATGCTATTTTAAAAACCATGTTATTTTATAATTTAAAAACAATGCTTTACATAATTTCATAGTAGAAAGGAAAGAAGTTTACACTGTCTGTCTTCTTCAATTTTGAATCGCTCCATGCTCAGGCCGTTGCTCCAAAAATGTCGGCCCCTAGGGCTTCAATTCGCATCACCACTGTGGCGTCGGAGGATGATCGGAGGTGATGACATGGAGGGCCTTCGCGAGGCGCACCTGCGCCACCCCCACTCGGCTAACTCGATAGCGGCTTGGGAGCAATTCAAGGGTGAATGGTAACTGTTCGAGCGCGGAAATCGAGGCCGATTCCTCACGATGGGGGGTAAGTGGGTATAGATCTGAAGCTTGAGATCTCCTCTACCATTCGTTCCACATAAGCTCCTTCTAACTGTTAATGGATTAAGAGAAAAATGGAGGGGAAGGAACGAGTGAAATGCGCTGTATATCGACCTTGAAGGAGGGTTGCGGGTTTGACTAGGCAGAAGAAAGGGGGTATTTATATTATATATTTTATTATTTATTTATTTTTCTTCTTTAAAAGTAGGGTTTTTGTTCGAACTCCAAACGAACTCCACCGACTGTCGCCCTTAGCTATTTACCCCCATTCTGAACACAATGGGATATGTATCGTAAGTTGATTGGATCGTTTCGATCAATTTTTGTCAAAATCAAAATATAACTCTATATATTGATTTTGAACGCGCATTTCAATTCATCGGGGCCACATACGGACTCTAAAAATTCCCGAAAAATATTTTCTAGCTTCGTATTGATGATACGGTCCTAACAAAACTAATTTCGCCGAATTCTGAGACTGTATGAAAAATGGACATTTTCCAGTCGATTAAAATCAACTGAAACTGGTCAAACGTGTTTTCCTTTGCCACGCTCACATATTGATTCAGAAAATTACGAATTTTAGAATCTAGCCATAACTTGACAATACGGATCCAACAAAATTAGTTTCATCGAAAACCGAGGTCGTTTGCAAAATTTCCATTTTCAAAGGCCTTTATATATATATATATATATATATATATATATATATATATTAAAATATATATATAAATTCCACAGCGACTTTTCTGAATTTTAAACTGGACATATATTTCAGCTTCTAAAGTGAACACTCAATTTCTTACATTCGTTAGAAAGATATCGTCAAACAGATTCAGATATTTCCGGTTTCGTCCAATTCCGACTTAAAACGAGTTCTGTATATTCATTTGAAATCGAAATTTCAAACTACTGCGCCATTTCAGGCTCGTTATATAGTTAAAATAAATTTATTCGTTTTAACTTCATCGAAAATTAATTTTTTGTCGTTATTATTTTAAATAATTCATTTACATAATCAAAATTCATTAAAATAGCCAAAATAAAAATGTTAAATTGGCTCAGATTTCCGGGTTATTACAATCTCCCCCACTTAAAATTTTTCTTCCCCGAAAAGGAACGAAGCCAAAAGTTGTTTAACAAATCAACTCAACTTTCCTTATTTTCATTACGGCTTAAGTTCTTCAACTTTTCAGTTTCTAACAACTTTCCAATTTTTCAAAAATTTGGCTAACACCCTAAATTTTCGAAAAATTTCGCCATAACCTCCCCTGCACCGGGAACTTCGGGATATTTCATATAGCCTCCCATAGCTTTCTTCAATCCAAAAGAAGAAGAAAAAGCCAAGCGGCTAGCCAATCGGCTCATAAAATCATCACCATCCAAACAAAACAGTAAATTATGGTAAACATGTACCTATTTGTCGGGCAAACAATTTTATTCTTCTGCTCTAGCCTCCTTGCTATGACCTGTTCAATGTAAGTACATGGATATGTATGCAAATGCGATCATTTTCCAATACAACTCACTATTTGATTCAAATTGGCTAAAGGTTCAACATTTAATTAATCAAACAATACAATCAGCAATCAATTAGTTGATTATCGTTTCAAATTCATAATTTAGATATATATACACAGAAAATCATGTTTTTAATGCCAAATCACAACAATAAGCCCTATCTAGTTTTGGTTCTCACACCAGTCAATTGGAAATATATAGAATCTCACTTTCGAAACACGAAAATAAATTCTGATGATGCTCGAGCTATCATCAGAATCATCTTCGAGCGACTAGAGTATGATTCTATATATATCCAGTATATTAAAACCTCAAATACACGCGGACCAGACGTATACACAAAATCTCTATATACCTAATAGTCCAAATTCAATATAAAATAAATAATCAAATACGAATAATTGATTTAAATTTTTAAAACAAAAATTTTTTTCATTTTAAAAATATACTCTTCACACTCGTTCTAGGATACTACTTATCCTATCTCTAACGAGTCATTTTCATGGATACTACTAATCCAATATCTGAAGAATTCTTTCGTTTGGCTCTAACGTGTCTTGTTTTTTGAGCTTTGTAAACCAAAGCTCTGATACCAACTGAAGTGACTCGAACTTCACCGGTAAGGAAAGCACGGATTGAATTGAGAACAAGCCACATCAGGACGTAGAGAGAAAAACATTTCATTGTTAATTACAACAATTCATCAGAATACAAGAATATACAGAGTATAAACAAATAATATACATCAGAAAAATATCAGAGATTACAATACATTACATAGCAGCGGAAAAATAATACAATACACAACTAGAAGTATTACACGGATACAGAGCTTTCCGAGTATCGTTCCAACTGTAAATCAGGATCCTGTGAATATGAATCTGCAAAACCAAAACTACTAGCTGCCCGTGTCAAAATAAGGGCACCCAGAGTTTAGGTTAAAACAATAAACTCCAGGTCAGTCATGTGACTGGTGTGAGAACTAAAACAGTTATTTACCTTTATTTTAAAGTTAGGTAAATCAAGGGACCACGCCGTATAACACGGAACGGGTTTCCTCCCAAGAACACCAGTGCATAAAACAAACAGCGCAATGCTAAATAAAGAACAATGAAGCCATTATAAGACCCAGGTTCCATCACACAATGCAAAGCAACCCGGAGGATAGGGTTTTTACCTTATAATAGCCAAAGAATGCTTGATATGCTAAATTTCATGTTTTAATTCTTAATCAGACTCCAACCGTAAATTAGTAAGAGAACGATTCCTTAAGTATTAACCCCGAAGGCCGAAACCAGCATCCAATACCCAGGAAACCACCCATCTTAGATCGTTTCCAGTTAGTTTCTGATTTTATATACAATCATAAATATCAATCATAGGCGGCATGAGCGCCACATCCCACTGTGTCGCCATATATAGCATTACAACTAAAATCGAAACATCACGTATTGGAAGTTGGATTTCCATCTGTTAACCGAGGCAAAAGATAGTCCTCTACCGATTTGAGAGCCTCTAGTCTGCCCCTCAGGATCAGAGCTCGAGTGACCCTTGGATCGTCAGAGCCGGTCCACCGATGTGGATTAAAATGCCTAAACACTGCGTTTCCCCACCCTTTGGGGTGTAAATGAGCCAACGAATGACTCCATCGGCTTCACATAGTCACTGATATATCCGAGGCGTCTCGCAAACTAACAACCACATAAGTCAAACTCATCAGGGCGTGTCAAACCACTGACGCCACTTCTAACTAGAGGGAAACGCATGTCCTCCTTAAGGTCCTCTCCCGTTTTTGGTTCACCACCGGGGTGTGAAGCTCGCGAATCAACGCTACACAAAGCTATGCCACACAGGCTGTGCTTTGATCATCAACCACAAGACTCTGCTTTTCAACAGAAGCCTTCATCATTTGCATCTTTGCATGCCACACAGGCAAACCACTCTATGCAACCAATATCAGTCACACAGAATGAAATCCAATGTCAGACACACAGTCCATCTACTAGTCCATTCTGGGTCTGAACGAAACCGGAGGCACCATGTACCTCGCATATCCATTGATCTCCAAGTACGTCTAGACGATCACCAAATGGTTCCCTCCTATTGGGTGTACGGCCCAATCAGGATCATCAGTAATTATCCAAACGACGAGAAGACCTCCGGTCTTCAACCACCGTCTTCATCTTCGACTAATCGTCGAATCAGTTATTTAGAATGGGATAAACCCGGTCTTTCTGAATAACTCGCGTATATAATAAACAAGTGTTACACAAACACAACATACGCCTCATTCCAATTCATCAGTCACTAACCGTAAATTAGTAAGAGAACAATTCTCCAAATATTAACGCCGAAGGCCGAAACTGACATTAGATCAATACCTAAGAAACAATTCTTCTTAGCTAACCTAAAGTTATTTTCTAAATTTCACATTCTTAGGGAAAAGTTCCCATTAATTTTATCAAAGATAAATTCTTTTAAATTTATTCTTTAATCTTTCTTTGAATATCCCTTAAAACTAGTCGGGATTAGCGAACCACACCGAAGTAATTATTTATTTTATTTCCCAATCCCAACCTATTTATCCCATGATGTAAAACTGGTCATACTTCATATCTAACACCACGGTGTTATCGGTAAATTAAATTAACATTTCACGTTCAAATCTAATTAAAGATTTAACTACCGCCTAAAGTAAAACTGGTGATACACCATTCTCGATCTTTTCAATCTAATTAAAGATTCATTAAAACTCCACATAGTTTTAATCTTTAACTGCGTTAAAGAATCAGTGTCATTAAAAACACGGTTCACGATAAACCCCAAAATCACATCACATTTCAATCAGTCCCTAAATGTAGATTAGCAAGTGAGTAATTCCCTAAGTATTAACCCCGAAGGCCGAAACCAACATCAGATCAATACCCCAGAAACCATTCAACATAACTAATCTCTAGTTAGTTTCTGATTTTCTTAACTCCTTTGGGTCTAAGAACAGTATTATTGAAGATACCATTCACGACAACCCAAAATCACATTCCATTAATTATCGGGTAAAAGAACAAGTGTTATTTAAAACACTTTTCACGATAAAGCCAAAAATCAATACCAATTCAATTCCAATTAAATATTATTTAATTGGTACACTTCATTAAATCTAAATAAAAAGATTTAATTTTTTCTCAATTGGGGTTAAGAACAGTGTTAATGAAGACACCATTCACGACAAACCCAAATCCCATTTGATATTAAATACAAGGCCCTGAATAGAAAATATATCGTCTTATATTCAATATCAAATTCTACGACCAACAAATATCATATTGGTAATAACGATATATATATATATATATATAAATACCTTTCAAATTTCCATAACAATATCTGTATAGTCCCAAAATCCAACATCGAAATATTCCAAAGACGATTTCGATTCAAATCCATTCCAATTCAATTATTGGAAATTCTGGTTATTATCAAAACCATTTCAATCCATTTTATTTATTTTAAAAATAAATAAATTATTATTCTAGTTCAAAACTGGTTCATTTCGATAAAAATCTACTTTTATCTTTTAAAATATGAAGTTTTTCATCCCAATTCTTCTCAAATCATTTATTATCATTTTACACAAATTATTATTATTAGTAGTAATTTTATCAAGGCCCGTACAATCGATTTCCACCAATGGTCATCGAACTGAACTTACAGCAACCTTTTTCAAATTTGATTTGGACATAATTCCAAATCCAGCCGTTAGATTTCAAATTTCTAATATTCGTTAGAAAGATCTTTTCGATAGAACCTAACGGTTCCGGTTTTAGGAGAATCCGACGGTCGAATCTCCCGTAATATCCACTCGAAGTCAATGGTCGAAATTCGCGAACTGCCGCGGCACGACGCGTTCTATTCAGGCCATTATATATATAATATATATATTATATATATTTCGTCGATTTCCTTTTAAAACGTATTTTATAAATCATTTTAAATTCGTTTTCAAAATGATTTCAATTCTATTTCAATCTAATTCGAAATTCAATTCATTTCAATTTAATTAGAATTTCAATTCATTTCAATTTAATTCGAATTTCCGTTCATTTCAATTTAATTAGAATTTCAATTCACTTCAATTTAATTCAAATTTCAACTCATTTCAATTTAATTCGAATTTCAATTCATTTCAGTTTAATTCGAATTTCAATTCATTTCAATTTAATACGAATTTCAATTTATTTCAATTTAATTTGAATTTCAATTCATTTCAATTTAATTTGAATTTTAATTTATTTCAATTTAATTCGAATTTCAATTCATTTCAATTTAATTCGAATTTCAATTCATTTCAAAATATCAGATTTTGAAATCACTTTCGATATTCATTATAAAATGAATAAAATCGATATAAATATCGTTCATGTCAAAATGGCGTCAATCTAATCAACACGGCTTTTTTTCAACACATGAAATTATTTTCTATTCAACACATGAATTTATTTTCTAAATTGGAATGAGGCCCAATCAATTACCATATAATGTTAATTATATGGATTTTCTACAACACATGTATATAATAGCAACGGTAAATTATCAACCATCATCCAGAGTGCACCACACAACTACATAAGCATTTAATATAAATAATTAACGCTTACACAGTCTGTCAATCCATCGATTGACATACAACTAAACAATCGGGATTAGTGTACGTCCAATCTCATCCCAATACCCATGTAGGATTTCAAATCAACAAACACAGATTTTATTTGTGTAGTTAGGCGATGTGTAAAATTTATCGTCCCAATCAATACAAGTAAAATCAGTGTATATAAACAAATCGGCCGATTTGTTTATAAATATTTATTTTATAGACACATTAAAAATCATGTTTTTAACTATAAAATATTTCATTTCATTTCACCTCATACAATCAAATTTCACAACATAGCAATCAAACAAACAAGCCATCCTTGGTCTATGGACGACGGGTGTCGGGTGCTACTAAACACCGTCTACATCCAAGTATATATTTCAAACTAGAAATAAATTAAAGGTGAGGAGTTTTCACCGACTAGCTAAACCAAACGCCATGACTTTTCTTATGCAGGAAGTCTTCGTCGTTCTCGCCTTTCGTCAATTTCACTGTCCGTAGCCACTACATATATAAAAATCACATTTTTATATTGTTGCTATGTATATAAAAATCACATTTTTACACCACTACTATATAGATAAAAATTCTATTTTCATATAGCTACTATATCAATAAAAATTCTATTTTTACATAGCTACTATATCGATAAAAATTCTATTTTTATACTTCTCACTATATAAAATTATATTTTTATTCTTTATGTCTTCATATATAAAAAATCTCATTTTTACTTCACCATTTCAACTATATAAAGATTCAAACTTTTCTAATATAAAAATCCGACCTTTTCTATTCGATTAACTATATAAAAATCCGACTTTTCTATTTGATTAACTATATAAAAATCCGACCTTTTCTATTCGATTAACGATATAAAAATCCGACCTTTTCTATTATATAAAAAATTATTTTTTTAATCTTAACTAAAAATCAAATACTATTTTATATTTTTAAAAATCCATGTTGTTCATATTTTTAAATCAATGCTATTTTTAAAACCATGTTATTTTATAATTTAAAAATAATGCTTTACATAATTTCATAGTAGAAAGGAAAGAAGTTTACATTGTCTGTCTTCTTCAATTTTGAATCGCTCCATGCTCAGGCCGTTGCTCCAAAAATGTCGGCCTCTAGGGCTTCAATTCGCATCACCACTGTGGCGTCGGAGGATGATCGGAGGTGATGACATGGAGGACCTTCGCGAGGCGCACCTGCGCCACCCCACTTGGCAAACTCGTCAGTGGCTTGGTGGAGCAATTCGAGGGTGAACGGTAACTGTTCGAGCGTGGAAATCGAGGTCGATTCTTCACGATGGGGGGTAAGCGGGTATAGATCTGAAGCTTGAGATCTCCTCTACCATTCATTTCACATGAGCTCCTTCTAACTGTTAATGGATTAAGAGAAAAATGGAGGGGAAGGAACGAGTGAAATCCGCCATATATCGGCCTTGAAGGGAGGGGTGCGGGTTTGACTAGGCAGAAGAAAGGGGGTATTTATATTATATATTTTATTATTTATTTATTTTTCTTCTTTAAAAAGTGGGGTTTTTATTCGAACTCTAAACGATCTCCACCGACTGTAGCCCCTAGCTAATTACCCCCCATTCTGAACACAATGGGATATGTATCATAAGCTGATTGGATCGTTTCGATCATTTTTCGTCAAAATCAAAATATAACTCTATATATTGATTTTGAACGCGCATTTCAATTCACCGGGGCCACATACGGACTCTAAAAATTCCCGAAAAATATTTTCTAGCTTCGTCTTGACGATACGGTCCTAACAAAACTAGTTTCGTCGAATTCGGAGACTGTTTGAAAAATGGTCATTTTCCAGTCGATAAAATCAACTAAAATTGGTCAAACGTGTTTTCCTTTGCCACGCTAACATGTTGATTCAGAAATTATGAATTTTGGAATCTAGCCATATATTGACATCATGGATCCAACAAAAGTGGTTTCGTCGAAAACCGAGGTCGTTTGCAAAATTTCCATTTTCAAAGGCCTTTATATATATTAAAATATATATAAATTCCACAGCGACTTTTCTGAATTTTAAACTGGACATATCTTTCAGCTTCTAAAGTGAACTCTCAGTTTCTTACATCCGTTAGAAAGATATCGTCAAACAGATTTAGATATTTCACATTTCGTCCAATTCCGACTTAAAACGAATTTTGTATATTCATTTGAAATTCGAAATCGAAATTTCAAACTACCGCGCCATTTCAGGCTCGGTATATAATTAAAATAAATTTATTTGTTTTAATTTCATCGAAAATAAATTTTTCGTCGTTATTATTTAAAATAATTCATTTTAAATAATCAAAATTCATTAAAATAACCAAAATAAAATTTTTAAATTGGCTCAGATTTCCGGGTTATTATATCTCCTTTCTATTTTCTTTACTTTGAAGTATCATTATATATATAACCAATTGGTAAAGGTTTCATTATGTCAAGTGGCACATCTCTTTTTATATAAACCCAAATGGCTTTATCTAACTCCAAACTTTGAAGATTACAATTTATAATAATGCTTACGGAAATAATAATTAAATTTCCAATATTTACTTTCATTTCAAATCCGTATAACCTCTTGTTTATATTATCAGAAAACCATAGTACTTATTCACATATTTCTTAGAATAAGTGTATTCACAAATAGTTCTATAATCATTAGTTAGAAAATAGTGTTATATACTTAACCAAATGGTATAAGTATAGTCACACTTCATATCTGACCAAACAATGTCAAATAATACATTATTTACTATAAAACTCAATAGTTTTTATCCAATATCTGAATTTTGAAAATTTAGATGCAATATTTCTCTTATAAAAATAATTATTTATTTCTACCATTTCAAATCAATACCATCCCTTGGGTAATAGTGAAGACGTTCAAATTGGGGCATTTTATTTACCTTTCAGACCTTGATCGGCAACGTGTTTATCTTTGGGATAAATTGAAGTTTGTTCACGCAAAATAACATTCAGTAAATGGCAAAGAAATTCCATTTACTATTCGATATAAGTATGGCTTTAGAGACCATATTTTCTTTCCTTTTACAAAACTCATCTCAATTTCAAACACATTTACTTCACTAAATTACTAAGTGAACTATCTTTCAAAACCAAAACTTATTAGCTTTAACCATCCATACGACATTTCATAAAAACACTGGATTCCATTATAAATAGGATTCCTTTAAAAAATATTTATAAGTTTTTATTTCAAAAGTCAATTCATTTTTATCTTCATAAACTTCATTGTTAACTAACATATCGAACTTACATCGAATCATTAGGATTTAACTCGTTAACCAATTTCAGTTCATTTTAGGCTTCCGTGTTGATTTCACTTCATACCTTACTACTTCTGAGATTAAATTACATTTAGGCCATTTTAAGTTTATAAATCAAATTATAAACTCGTTCCAATAGTTGGAACCATTTCCAAACTTATTCACAAAAACTTAATTTTTCATGACTAAGAATAATTTGGATTTGTCGATAAAATCATTTAACAAAATTCTTCTACAAAAATCCATTTTAAACCCTTATATTTATATTAACTTGCTTAACTCTTTTATAATATTCAATCTTTTATATTATTGTTTTCTAAAAACCCACACCATTTCTATGCCGATCTTATAAGTTAGATAAACTGTTATAAACTTGTTCAGAACGGCTGAAATCACTTAGAAATTCCTTTAATTACAAAACAAGGTCTTATACCCCATAAAATTCATTAAATGAATTTCAATTTAAAGGTCGTCGCTTAAATTATTATTAGTTAAATAATAATTAACTTCAATATTCACTAAGGTAAAAGTCGTTCACTTCATCATTGGCTAACGATAAAACAGTTAATTAGTCTTACAAAGTTATTAAATAATAATTAACCTTACTGATAATCATTAACTCAATATCATCTTTCAACCTTTTAATAATATGTTTTAAGTTTAAGCAACTATTTATCAAAATTATCTCTATTCAATTAATTGAAAATAGAATTTTTAAATATCCAATTCCAATTGGAACAGTTGACTTAGTTAACTTGAAACACATTGTCAACTCGTCAGTCAAGTTCAATTAATCATTTCTACTAAATTAGTTAACAGCATAATTAATTTAAATAATCCCAAATAATTGTTTTTAAAACAATTAATCCAAATGGTGGACAGTCTACTTTAAAAACCGAACGTAGTAGGTTGGTAACAACCAACCTCCTGTAATATTTGTATTTATTATTGCTTATAATAAAAGTGTTTGCGATCACTTTAAACACAGTCAGCCTTGCAAAAAACAATTAATCCAAATTATTAACCCTTCGGTTAATTACAGACTTACTTGCTTATACAACTTATTAAAAATATAAGAATTAGTCATAATAAATCATTTTGTAATTACTTATTAAACTAATAATAAATATTGAATTTCTTTTAACTAAATTTCTATTTAAGATAATTTATGTTAAATAGATTTCAAAATCTGATTCTAATTATAAAATAAATTTTATAACTTCATTTCAATCAATTCGCCTAATGGTAAATCAACATATTATAAAGTTGGATTTTTAGGCCATCTGCTGCCAATCACTTAATCAATACTATTTATTTATTAATAAACATCTGTGTTAAATTCCAGTCCATCAACAACCAAATCACTATTCAAACAGATTGGTCAAATTGTTCATATAATAATAATATGAAAGCAAATAACATTAAAATATTTGAGGAATCTAGTTTGATCCCTCCAACCTGCTTCTCTCGGCATCACAGTTAATATAATAGTTTATATATGCATATAAAAAGACAATCTAAATTAATTCATTCCAAACGATCTTCTGCTTAAAAGCAGACAATGCCAGGGTTTATCCATTCAGAGACGGAAATTTATAACTATAACTAAACAATCCAAGCAACAAATAATAACTAATTCAAACAAAAGCAACCAATCATCTGAACAATCCAAGCAACAAACAATAACTCATTCAAACAAAAACAACTAATCATCTAAACAATCCAAGCATCAAACAATTACAAATTCAAACAAGAACAACCAATCGTCTAAACAATGAGCCAATCATATCATATAAATAAATATTGATTAAACAATAGATATTTATAACATGATATATTTAAATAGTATACCAAAAAGTATGAGTTGACAATTCACCAGTCGTTCGATCGATGATTCAGCATTGTTTCATTTAATTTTAAACAACGTTTAAAATTAAACAAAATTTTGACTTGCTCCAGGCTGTGTCAATTCATCAAGAACTTATAGTTCTCATCGATACGATTCCGATTGATTTTATCTTGTCAGATTCTGAGAACATGGACAAAACTATTAATATTACAAGTTATAACTGGATTTAAATGTCATTAACTATTAAATCATCAATTAATTAATCTTAATCATCTTTACCGTTAATCCATGAAATTAGACCGTTAATCCTTCTTTCCTTTAATGTTCAAACTGCCTGCTCCTCCAATTTACTCCACGACCTGACTCCTTCACCTCCATGTTGCGCCTTCTGCAATCCATGATTCCACAAGCAAACCACACCATCGAACTTCCCATCACCATAAATTTTGACTTGCTCCAGGCTGTGTCAATTCATCAAGAACTTATAGTTCTCATCGATACGATTCCGATTGATTTTATCTTGTCAGATTCTGAGAACATGGACAAAACTATTAATATTACAAGTTATAACTGGATTTAAATGTCATTAACTATTAAATCATCAATTAATTAATCTTAATCATCTTTACCGTTAATCCATGAAATTAGACCGTTAATCCTTCTTTCCTTTAATGTTCAAACTGCTTGCTCCTCCAATTTACTCCACGACCTGACTCCTTCACCTCCATGTTGCGCCTTCCGCAATCCATGATTCCACAAGCAAACCACACCATCGAACTTCCCATCACCATATTTCTCAACTCGCATCATTCCTCATCGTCATGGCAGCAACACCCCACCACATTGCTATAGTGCAAGTATCGAACTATTTATGCCCAGAAATCCCCAAATTTGCATGAAGGTGCTAAATCCCATGCTAAACCCAAAAACAACCTTTGTTTCATCAATTGATGCAACATTGCTCACGATTTTCACATCCCTATTTGCGCTGTAGTAAAATCAAGCCTTCTTAGTAAGCGTCGCAACATATAAAATGCACACTAGCTTGAAGTATATGAGTATACAAACTCAACGAATCAAACGGAATTATATTTCGGTAGGAATTCAATTAATAGTAATTTTTTGAGGAATTATCAAGTGGCGGTGGTTTTATTTCATTGACCAGACGATGGAAGATGAGTAGGATTTAGTAATGTTAAGGAATATGTGACACCCCACGTCCACTAATGTCACTCACAAAGGAAATGCATTAAGTTTCATGGTGCGTTATAGTAAACAAAATGGAAATATTACAAGACATACATATATAATAACAGCGAAATAAAAAAAGACTTTATTTATCATAAGATACCGTGTTCCAAAAACGTCACATGGCTGAAATACAAAAGCCCAATACAACAAAAAAAAATACTATCTTGCACTTCAAAAATATCAGAGAACATAAAAGAAACAAAATTCCCCAAAAACAAAATATAGCCATAGCAACAAGGATAGGAGCTTAAGCCATACATATCAGCAGCTCCAGCAAAAGTAAGCAGAATCACGGTCAAGCCTGAGTGTTTCCCCCTGAGAACCTGGGGGAAACAGAAGAAAGAAGGAGAAACAAAAAGGGTCAGATATAAAGCCTGGTGAGTCTAGTTACTTTTAGCAAGTAAATAAATAAAAGTAGCATGCCAGGCATATAAAACGGGTAAGAGAGATTACTTCATAAAAGACAAGTGTGACAAGGTAGATAGGATAAGGTGTATAGTCTTCCCTAAAATGATCACTCCACATTATTACTAGTATATCCAGAATGAGATGATCTGTTCCACTATAAGTTGGTAGACTTAGGCATACGTCCAAGTGTACCCTAACTACTACCCTAATCTATTGGCTCCTTAATCCGCATAGATACTCTGTATCGGCCCCACCGTAGGATATATCACGTCCTAAAGTGGCAACCCCTCGCTGATATGCACAACCCCATATCTACAGGTGTCATGGTCGTCTTATCCCTTCTTCCCGGCTCATGCACGCACATGGCCCGGTCGGTTTGCACCGCCCACACCGTCCTCCACGTTTGGATCTCTTACAACCAGTCCAGTAAGCCTGCCCCTTCTCCAACCTAGTACGGAGTACATGTTTTGATACCTACTCTGGGTTACTGGATGAAACGGGTCCCACACAATATGGTACAAGCTCTCCCCTTTGTCTCGTATTCCCCACTATGTTTTCTTTGGCTATGTATACCACTAGGTGTCGTTAATTACATAACCCTATCATTTCTACAAGTTATGCTTACCCTAAAAGGTGTCTTTAATTACATAACTTTATTATTTCCACCGGTTATGTATACCACTAGGTGTCTTTAATTACATAACCTTATTAGGTAAAGTTTGTGGGACTAAATGTAAATATTACCCAACGCCTCAGATTTACTTAACCCACCCATTGTCCAACCAATTTTACTTAACCCTAATCTTAGTTCATATTCATACAATCCCTTATGGATTAGATTAGGTTAAGTAGTCTAATTTATTACTATGTCCATTTGTGGTTTATAATGGGCTAGACCTCCCACATTAGGCCTACAACTTGTGGACGCTGGATATGCCAGTCGGGTCCGGGTAGTCTTATTCCACAAGTTGGGCCTAAACTCGTGTCTTAGCCCGATTCGTATTTGCGCACTAAGGCCTCTCACATTAGGTTCAACATTAGTGGTTGCTGGATATGCCGATCGGGTTCGAGCAGACTTTCACCACTAATGCAACCTAACCTCGTGTCATAAGTGCAATTACAGTTTCTAATTGTAATTATTAGACATATCATTCTTATCCAATTCTTACCTACGTTTTTATAGGTGATTATGCCCCCTTTTTCTCCATTTTGAATTATATGTCCAATTCATATAAATATTATTTAAATTACGCCAATTTTAACCTTTTTTCATGTTCCCTAACTAGAGCATTTGCATATATTTGATGGCATCTAGGCTAGAAAGTAGCCTAGCCATGGAAAATAAAATGGGAATGGTGATGGGGAAAAATGACAATAGTGATCATTCTAAAAGTGACACAAACACATATAATGGCATAGACAAGTAATAGGCATAGTAAGAAGGACATAAAACCGGTCTAGTGAAAAGGGTGATGATAAAACTAGATCCAATATACTTAGTATGAACATATCCAAATAAGAATTTATATGTCCAATAATGAAAGATCTCGATTAATCACAATATAATGATCAAGATGTAAACAATGGTTCAATTGTCCATGAAATGATAATCCCAAATTAATAATAAATTTGACAAAGGTTCAGATCCACAAAGGTGACATGATAAACAAATCTTAGGTGAATTAGATCTATAAAAATAGATCTAGCATAATAAAATTTAAGATCCAAGAATAACATAGATTCATGATTCAAGACAGATCCAAATCACAGTACTATCACGTTTTACTTTTAATCATTTAAATCTAAAAGTAACCTAGAACTCAAAGTGTATGGATTAAAAGAAAAAGGTAGAAAAATTGTTGAGATTGGATCTACACTTGAATCTCTAAGTTTGGTTTGCAAAGTTGATCGTTATTGAAGAAAGGATCCATCTCAGTTCAAACACTGGTAGCATTTGGCCTCTATGATTTTCAATGAAGAAAACAGGAGAAATGGACACATATTTATAGCTGCCAGCACCTCTGAAACAGACTGTCATGTTAGCCCTCGGGGTGTTGACACCCCTCTAAGGGGGTCGAACCTGGTGTCGACACCCCTCAAGGGGGGTCAACCCCCTAGAGTGGGAAATTTGCTTCCTTCCGAGAATTTGATTTTTGAACCCTTTGTGGATAAGGTTCTGACTCATATGTATATATATAATTCTCCATTGTGTATACAAACTTAAAATCCTCATAACTTCTACACACGGTGTCTGTTTTACCAAACCAAATATCTATCTTGACCAGAATTTCAAGACGAATGCAATGGTGTAGTCCGTTTCCCTTAATTCTGAATATTAAATTAATTATTATTTAGTTTATCCTCTTTTAGTGTTGTTAAAAATACGGGGTGTTACATTCCCTCCTACTTAAAGGATTTCGTCCCTGAAATCTCTAAGTTGAGAAAAATGCATATCCTACCATCCATCATCCATCTACTCATCCATCAATCACTGGAATCCACTATCCTTAAAGATTTCTAATGCTTATATGAATATATGCAAAGGTGTGTGTATGTGTCCCAATACTAAAGCGAAGATCAGGCGGTCTACTGATCCAGTTGACCTCCTTAATGCAATGTATGTTAGTGCCATGTATCCAATATGTATGCGAATAATCCTATTATAACATGTGAGTTCTATATGTGTGCGCACTCATTCGTCCAAATGCAACATCCATATGCTAATACATCCATTTCCATCCATAAAAGAAAAGAAGATGCACATACATCCATATGCAGTATGAGAGTGAATGAGCCGATCTAGTGCCTAAAGTGTGTGTATATGCATCCATAAGTAGCCACTAGCAAACACTTGCATTCACTTACATCAATCAAACATAACATGTCTCAAACACATGTTTACATCGATAGGATTCCTTTCTAAAGGTCGAAGATGCTATGGATAGGGTATATTTAAATGATAGAAACAAGCGCAGATAAATTTGGAAAAGGAGTTAACAACATACCCTTGAAAAGAAAAGGGTACGAAGCCTGAATCTTTTCTTCGATCTCCTTTGTCGCATTCTCTGGGTTATCTCCCTATTGAACCTTTATCATCTTGTTCTCTTTATTGCGTTGCTTTTTAACCTCTGATCCAAAAATACGGGTAGGGACTCGTCTGACTGTCGCCTCCCGCTCTACTTCCACTTCTTCCAATATGCTTGGCTCAACAACTTCCACTGTGTCATGCAAACACTCTCGCAGATGAGAAACCTGGAAAACATCATGAACACCGGATAAATTTTCTAGAAGCTTTACTCTATAGGCCATTTGGCCAATCCTCTCGGTTATGGGAAATGGTCCCACAAACCTAAGTGCCAACTTCCCTACCGTTCCGAAGCGAACCACATTCTTCAGAGGTGACACTTTGATAAAAACTAAATTTCCCACCTAAAATTCGATGTCAGTCCTTCTCTTGTCTGCATAGGATTTCCGCCAATCTTGGGCTGTCTTCATCCACCGTCGAATAAGGTCAACCTTCTCAGACGTTTACCTAACCATTACTAGTCCAAGTAATAATCTTTTTGTAGATTCCCACCAAGTTGGTGATCTACAGGGTCGTCAGTACAATGCTTCGAAGGTTGCCATGCCGATGCTGGCTTGATAGCTATTATTATAGGAAAACTTTACTAAAGGAAGGTACTATTCCCAAGTCCCTCCGAAGTCTAGGATACACAGCCTTAAAAGATCTACAAAAATTCCATTCACCCTCTCGGTCTGCCTATCGGTTTGAGAATGATAAGCGGTACTCAAACAAAACTGTGTGCTTAATGCTTCTTTCAAGCTCGTCCAAAATTCACTGGTAAAGATGGGTTCACGATCGCTCACAATGCTAGAAGATACCCCATGAAGACAAACTATCTCTCGAACATAGATTGCTGCCAACTATGATGTCGTCCTCTTACTCTTAACCGGAATAAAGTGAGTGCTCTTAGTGAGTCTATCTACCAAAACCCAGATACTGGTGTTTCCTTTCTTCGATCTAAGCAAACCATCCACGAAATCCATGGAGACTCTCTCCCATTTCCATTGAGGAACCAACAAAGGATGAAGTAAACCACTAGGCTTCTTTTGCTCAGTTTTTACTTGTTGATAAACCAAACATTGAGAACAAATTCGGCCACATCTTTCTTTATCCTAGCCCAAAAGAAAACCCTTTTCATGTCTCTGTACATCTTATCACCTCCTGGATGAATAGTCATCTTAGAATGGTGGGCTTCTTCTACGACTTCCTTTATCAAGCTTCCAGTTTGAGGAACACAAAGCCTTCCATCCCGTCCCAACCACCCCTTTTTATCTATGGTATATCACTGAGGTGACTAGAAGTCTCCCCTTTTCTGAGCTTATTCATGATGTCTAAAATCTATGGGTCACCTTGCTGCAAAGCTCCTATTTGTGCCCTAAGAGTTGGTCGTATTTCTAGCGATGCAAATAAATCAAGCAAAATTTCGATGGAGGGTCTAAAATTAAAAGTTGATATGAACTCCAAGCTCTTCCTCTCCACAAATAGAGGACCTAATGTCATCCTCTGCCTACTTAGTGTGTCAGACACCACATTACTCTTGCCAGGGGTATAAGCAATCTCAAAATCATTAGAAGCTAAGAACTCCATCTACCTTTATTGCCTTAAATTAAGATCCTTCTATGAGAACAGATACTTGAGAGATTTATGATTGGTGTGTAACTCAAACTTTTCTCTAAGTAAATAATGATGTCACGTCTTTAGCGCGAATACTATGGAAGCTAGCTCTAGATCATGGGTGGGGTAATTCTTCTCATGAACTCTCAATTGTCTACACCCATAACGCACTACCTTTCCTTCTTGCATCAGAACCGCACCAAGCCCTGTACCACATGCATCAGTGTAAACTGTAAACACTTTGTTCCCATCGGAAAAAGTCATGACAAGGGTTTTTGTACGAGCCCTCTTCAAACATTGGAAAGCAACATCACAATCTATATCTTATGAAAATGTCGAGTTCTTCTTCGTTAGCCAGGTGAGAGGGGCTAATATCTTTGTGAAGTCCTTAATGAACTTCCTATAATAGCCCGCCAATCCAAGAAAGCTTCTCATTTTTAGGAATCTGCCAATCTTACACCACGATAACTACTTCCGCGAGATCCACAGCTATCCCTTCTTTGGAGAATACATGCCCTAAGAATCTCACCTCCTTTCTCCGAAAATGGCATTTGGAGAACTTTGCCTTAAGCTGATGGTCACGGAGAGTTTTCAAAACTTCTCCCAAATTTTGGGCATGCTCTTCTTTTCTCTTGGAGAAGATCAAAATATCATCAACAAAGACTACAACAAATTTATTTAGGAACCCCCGAAACACCCTACTCATCAAATCGACAAAATAGGCAGGTGCATTCATCAGCCTAAAAGTCATAACTAGCCATTCACAGAAACCATCCGGAGTCCTAAAAGTAGTTTTATCTATGCTGTCCTCAGCCACTCTCAACTGATGAAACCCCGTGGTCAAGTCTAATTGAGAAAATACCGAGGCCCCGACAATCTGGTCAATCAAGTCCTCTATCCTCGGAAGTGGGTGCCTATTCATCTTTGTGAGTTTGTTCAGTTCTCTATAGTCCACACACAAACGAAGCGAACCATCCACCTTAGTTGTGAATACAACTAGAGCACCCCATTCAGATATGCTTCATCTGATAAATCCTTTCTTACGTAGCTCCCCTACTTGCTTACTCAGCTCCCTCCTTTTCCATGGAGCCATATGGCGCACTGGCAATGCAACTGGCTTTGCATTGTCTACCAGATATATACGAAAATCGATCTCGCGCCTCGGAGGTAAACCCCGTACCTCATCAAAAACGTCATAAATATCTCGGACTACTAGAACAGAATGTAGATCATCGATAGATGCATCAAGAGACTCTAGGAAACTGAGCATAACAGACCCTTAGGGGTCACAAGAAATCTCGAGGGTCGTCCCATGACAAGTCAGAAGCCTAACAACCCTCTTCTCACAATCCAGAATGGCACCATATGTGGTAAGCCAATCCATTCCTAGAATCAACCCATAGCCCGTAAACCCAAGCATATACGCGTCACACTCAAACTCGATGCCTAACACAAATATTTTCAAACAACGACAAATCATAGATAAATGAGCCGAACCACCAATGGGGTTTGAAGCAACTATGGGATCCACTACCATACTAGTAAGTGCAGAGATTCAACCGCAGAACTAGATATAAATGAATGTGAAGTGCCAGAATCAAAATGTGTTCTAATAGGATGGTTTGAAAGAGAAATTAAACCTTCCACAGAAATTGTTATACCTCCATCGGGAGCCTGATCGCGAGAGCATACATATGCCCTCCAAAAGTTTCTGCCATTTGACCTTGTCCCTGTGATCTCTGTTTCTTCGGGCACTCTCTAGCAAAGTGTCCGACCTCTCCATAGTTGAAGCAAGTGTTCTTCCTTCTTTTGTAGTCTTTAATCAAGTGACCTTCTTTTCCACAACTGTGACACTTCCTTTTATCCTTACGCTTGTCATTCTTTCCTCCTTTCTTTTGTTGTTGTTGTTGTTATCCTTTCTTGGGCCATGTCTTCTTGTCTTGCGTTGTTTCCTCAGCTTTAACCTCCTTTTCTCCTTTCTCTTCCTCATACATCAAGGTCATATCAACAAGTCTTTCAAAAGTGGCTCCCATTGGAATATGGGACATGGCTAACCCATGAAAGGGTTCATTTAGCCCTTTAGAAAACCGCAAAATCTTCTTATGCAGCGTGTCTACCAGTTCCAGTTCAAATCTTGCCATTTGGTTCAATTTGTTCACATATTCTTTAACCGTCTAGTTCCCTTGTTGAGTACTAAGAACCTCTCTATTTGTATGCTCTTCTCAGCTTGGGAAAGGAATTTCATCTCAAACCTCTGTCTAAAGTCATCCCAAGTTTCCACCGAACGGCCTACTTGGGTTACCTCCTACCAAAATGAAGCTTCATCCTTCAATAGACAAGCAGCTAACTGAATCTTTCTTCGATTCTCCACTTCAAAGATTACAAACAACTCCTACGTCTCCTTGAGCCAGTTCTCAGCTTCCACAAACATCTCGGTTCCATGGAACGGCTTCCCTCCCATACCACGGAAATCTTTGCAGATATTTGAGAATTGACTGCACGCAGGGGAGGAGGAGGAGGAACAACATGTGCAACTGGGGGAGGAATGTTTCCCTGGCATTCGGCAGGCGTCGTGGCCTCAAGATACCTACGAACCATCTTGGTATCTTAACGCCCTCTGGAAGGTTGGTTTCCCCAAACTTGCTAAAAAAGAAAAGGAAAGAGATTCATACAAGGGATCGAATGATATTACTTATGGCTTTTTGGGGAATATTTTTCAAAAGAGACATTTCTTTTTGAAAATGCTTTCTTTTAAAACCTTTTTGAAAATAGCTTTCAAAAACTTTTATCTAATCTGGTAACCTTCAGTTCTGATACCAAATGTGACACCCCACGTCCATTAATGTTACTCACAAAGGGAATGCATTAAGTTTCGTGGAGCGTTTTAGTAAACAGATGGAAATATTACAAGACAGACATATATAATAACAACGGAATAAAAAAATACTTCATTTATCATAAGATAACGTGTTTCAAAAACATCATATGTCTGAAATACAAAAGCCCGTTACAACATAAAAACTACTGCCTTGTACTTCAAAAATATCAGAGTACATAAAAGAAATAAAATTCCCCAAAAACAAAATATAGCCATAGCAACAAGGATAGGATCCTGAGCAATACATATCAGCAGCTCCAGCAAAAGTAAGCAGAATCACGGTCAAGCCTGAGTGTTTCCTCCCTGAGAACCTGGGGGAAAACGAAAGAAAGAAGGAGAAACAAAAAGGGTCAGACATAAAGCCAGGCGAATCTAGTTACTTTTAGCAAGTAAATAAATAAAAGTAGTATGACAGGCATATAAAGTGGATAAGAGAGATTACTTCATAAAAGACAGGTGTGACAAGGTAGACAAGATAAGGTGTATACGCTTCCCTAAAATGAATACTCTGCACTATTACTAGTATATCCAGAACGATATGATCTATTCCACTATAAGGTGGTGACTTAGGCATACATCCAAGTGTAGCCTAACTACTACCCTAATCGATCGGCTCCCTAATCCACGTAGATACTCTGTATCGACCCCACCGTAGGATGTATCACAACCTAAAATGGCAACCCCTCGCTGATATGCATAGCCCTATAGCTACAGGTCTCATGGTCGTCTTATCCCCCTATGCCCTGCTCATGCATGCACACGGCCCGGTCGGTTTGCGCTGCCCACACGGTCCTCCATGTTTGGATCTCTTATAATCAGTCCGGTAGGCATGTCCCTTCTCCGGCCTAGTACAGAGTACATGTTTTGATACCTACTTTGGGTTACTGGATGAAACAGGTCCCACACAATATGATACAAGCTCTCCCTTTTATCTCATATCCCCCACTAGATTTTCTTTGGCTATGTATACCACTAGGTGTCTTTAATTACATAACTCTATCATTTCTACAAGTTATGCTTACACTAAAAGGTGTCTTTAATTACATAACTTTATTATTTCCACTGGTTATGTATACCGTTAGGTGTCTTTAATTACATAACTTTATTATGTTATGTTTGTGGGCCTATATGTAAATATTAACCACCCCCTCAGATTTACTTAACCCACTCACTGTCCAACCAATTTTACTTAACCCTAATCTTAGTTCATATCCACGCAATCCCTTATGGATTAGATTAGGTTAAGTAGTCCAATTTATTACCATGTCCATTTATGGTTTATAATGGGCTAGACCTCCCACATTAGGCCTATAACTTGTGGATGCTGGATATGCCGGTCGGGTCCGGACAGTCTTATTCCACAAGTTGGGCCTAACCTCGTGTCTTAGCATGATTCGCATTTGTGCATTTAGACCTCTCTTATTAGGTTCAATATCATTGGTTGTTGGATATGTCGATCGGGTCCAGGCAGACTTCCACCGCTAATGCAACCTAACCTCGTGTCGTAAGTGCAATTACAATTTCAAATTGTAATTATTAGACATTTTATTCTTATTCAATTCTTACCTATGTCTTTATAGGTGATTATGCCCCCTTTTCCTATTTTGAATTATATGTCCAATTCATATAAACATTATTTAAATTATGCCAATGTTAAACTTTTTCCCCCGTTCCCTAACTACGCATTCACATATTTTTTGCGGCATCTAGGCCAGAAAGTAGCCTAATTGAAACGACTCGAAAATGGCCCTTGCGGGAAATCACCGGACACGCTTACTTTGGGCTACAACACATCAAAACAATAACAACAGACTTTTATAAACATTAAAATAATGTTACATTAGAGTACAGAAAATCAGAGTGCATCGAATAAAATTACAGCGGAAGATAAATTATGTAACAACCCGCATTCTACGCATCAAAGGATCGTAGAATATTTATTTCTTTCCCATATGAAGTTGTATGGTCATGTAACTTTGGGAAACATCTATTAGAGTCATTTCCCATGTTCATGATTTTTGTCGATTTTTTTATGACCATTTTGCCCCTAGTTAATCTTGTTTTGGCCATAACTTTTGATTAAAAAGGAATTTTGACCTGAAACCACTTCCATTAGATTCGTTTGATGGTTTACCTTTCCGTAGAGTGGTCATAACAGCCAAACGAGCTAACCGTTTGGGAGATATGCTGAAATAAGGTTTGGAAGGTGAAAAACTGCTTAACCGGGCCAAATAGGGTGATTAGTGAATAGGCCCATAACTCATTTCTGGATTAGGGTTATGGGAAGGCTGAAATGAGTTAGAGAATCATTCCATTTCAGTTTTCTAGCCTCCACTTATCACCAAGGAACCCTAAAAATGGCCTCCAACCTCTAAATCACCTCCAAATCATCTTTTGATCAAGGATTAAGCTTAGCAACATCAAATCAAGGAAGATCTACACCAAATCAACATTGGAGCTGCTGTTTAGCATTGGGATTTGCATCAAATCAGAGATTTATTTCAGATCTTAATTTATTTGTGGCTAAGGTGAGTGATTTGCATAGTTTTGCACTAATTATGGCTAATTAAGGGTAATTAGTGTTAATTAGCGAATTTAAACTTGATAAAACTCTGGAAAAATGTTCATAAATTCTTCAATGATGTTTTAGACCTCTGATATGAATTTGGGTTAATTTTGTTAAGTTTAGCTAATCCTATCATTAGTTTCGCCTAAACATGCTTAAGGGGGAAATATGGGGTTTTGGGTATGTTTGATCCATTTTAACCTATAATGTTGATGTTTTGATGTTTGTGGTTGATTATGCATGTTGCTATGACTATATGATATGCTTTGTGATTGATTTCAATGGTTAGAATGGTCGAAAACGTCGTCGAATGGCGTAAACACTTTCTGGAAAAGTTTCAGAAAACAGTGCAGGATCGGATCGGATCGGATATGGTGGCTCGGATCAGATAAGTTGAACTGGGAAAGGGATTCGATCAGATCGGAACCTAACACTTGAGAAAACTGGCAAAAAGGAAGGCCATGCTAATTGAACTGGGATCGGATCGGATAAAGGAGGAGGGATCGGATCGGAGCATGTGAAGAACGGAGGAGCTGATCGGAGCGGGAGCATGAACTGGATGGGAGATGGTTCCCGACCCGACCCGAACGGGGACACCACGACTCAAACCAACGCGATGGAGTGGACCCGAACCGAACCGTTACCAGAGGAAGACCATGCACCGACGCAACGCAATGGACCCGAACCGATGGCTTGAAGAGGAACCCGACCCGACCAGGTATTGACCAATAACCCGAGATGCAAAGGTAGTCAAATATGGGAAGTTAGAGCTCAGGATCAAATTGGGAACCAATGAGTTCACTTCATGGTTGGGCTTTGCTGCGGGACGTGTGCTAAGGAGTTGTCGACGTTCATAACTTCGATTCACCACTAAAAACGGATGAAGGGCTATTTATCAGTGTAGTGGAGTCATTGCAACTCGAGGGGCAAGGTGATGGTAGCAAGACTACGTTATTAGTGCAGTAGAGTCATTACGACTCGAGGGGCAAGGTGATGTGTAGTAAGACTATGAGCCAGCACAGATAGGGTGAATAACTCCATGGGGAAAGTGGACATAGTAAAGTATTGGTAAGGCTATGAGCCAGCGCAGATGGGGTGAATAACTCCATGGGGCAAGTGGACATAGCAAAGGACTAGTGGCTACGTTATCAGTGCAGTGAAGCCATTTATGACTTCATGGGGCAAAGTGATCATAGCAAGGATGGGTGATCGAAGTGGTGAATATCCTATGCTTTACGCACTGAGTGAGAGAGGTGAGGATGGATGTTATGTTTGATTGTTTGCCATCACTATGACATGCACACCCCCACCTCCGTATCTTTACACTGTTTGATATGGCACCTTAGAGTGTTGTACAGTATGTAGTGCTTACTCTTTGGTTGCAGGTTCAGGTATGTTTTAGTCTACCTGTTATTGTTCACTTTAGATGCTTATCGCTCATACCAGGCTTTATGTCTGACCCAGAGTTTTATGTCTCCTCTTATTACTCTGGGTGCTCACACGAGCAGACTAGAGACAGGTTAGCTGGTGATGCGCGAGTAGCTGATTCGGAGGCGGGCAGGAGGCTTCCACGTATGGTATATAGATATTCTCCCTGTGTCGCTAGTGGTCGCTACTTGGGCACTAGTAGCGTACCTCCTTTATCTTGCCTTTGCTTTGAGACAGTTTGAAAATTTGTAATAATGTTTAACTTTGGATCATAAGTTGTACTTACATTTTCCGCTGCTATGTTAGTTGTTTCAGCTTATGCACTGTCTCACCTGTTTTATGTCAAGTATGTTATTATTATATTTTATTCTATGCGCTGTGAGACATTCTACATGTTCTTTGTATGTTCATTTCCTTCTTCCCTTTTTCTTTTGACGACCCATTCCGTGCTAACTGGACATGTGTACAACGCACTTTTGGAGTAAATGTCGGTTGGTGCGGGGCGGGCCGTCACACTTGGTATCAGAGCTCTAGGTTGCGTAGTTAACCTAGGGAAAGACACTAGGGAGAGATAGTACGTATATGAGAGCGCGTATTTGTGATTACTTTGGTTTTCAAAAGCTATATATATATATATATATATATATATATATACTATTAGTAGTATAAGAATGAAGTCATATTGCACTAGCACCACTATGGGGTCGTTAATCGTTTCCCTTTTTCAAATTGACGATGAGTCGAGACACGAGGGGTGCTGGTAGAGGGACCAACCATGGGAATACTGCTGACATGAGGGCGATGTTTACTGACCTCATGAGAGACATGCTTAGAGAAGTGCAAGGGGCAGTTCCCAATCCCAGAGTTGGTGTTGGCCCAGTAGTGTAGGCGCCTAGGGTCGATTTCGCCAAGTTGTGCAACGATTACACTAACCTTGGTGGGAAGCCGTTCCACGGGACGGAGTCGGCCACGGATGTTCAAGATTGGATGGATAGCTGTGATCATATCTTCGATGACATAGGTCTTGAGGATGCGATGAAGAGAAGGCTAGCATCTTGTCAGCTGCAAGGGCGAGCGATGAATTGGTGGAATGCCATTAGAACAGCTACTCCAGAAGACCAGGTTACTTGGGATCAGTTCAAGGCTCGCTTTAGCGAGAAGTTTATTCCAGCTGCCTAGAAGTCAGTGTTGTTTAAGAGATTCTTGGAACTCAAGCAGAGTGGAAGGGAAGTTTCTGACTATATTGCTGAGTTCGACACTTTGTCGAAGTATGGACTGTCTCTTATCGATACTCCTGAGAAGAAGAATGAGAAGTTCATTACTGGTTTGGACGGATACTTGGGGGAAAGGCTTATCAACCACATTGATGAGACTTTTGAATCGATTGTGGGGAAAGCTCTGAGATCAGAGAATCTTTACCCTAAGACGAAGACTGAGGCTGCATCTGCAGAAGGGCCAAAGCCGCAAGCAGGCGGTGGAGGCAAGAATAACTCTCAGAATAAGAGGAAGCAGAGCCAAGCTAAGGATGGCCAAATAAAGAGCAAGAAAGATGTTGAGTGCTTTAGCTGTGGTAAGAAGGGCCATTATGCTAAAGAATGTCGGGCCAAGCCAGCGGAAAGGAAGTGCTACAATTGTGGTCAAGTGGGACATCATAAGGATAAGTGTCCGCAACCTCTTAAGGAGAAGCGTATTGTGAAAGCATATGTTATTGATGTTGTTCCTTCTTCGTCGAATGCCCCAACTGCGGCGGAGAAAGGAAAGAATGTTGTTATTCAAGGTATGCTTTCTATTTATGATGTACCAGTTCGAGTTTTATTTGATACTGGGGCTTCCTATTCCTTCATATCTAGTGACCTGGTAGATAGGTTGGGACTGGAACCCGAGATAGTCGATAGACCATGGGTTGTGACGAACCCGATTGGAGGTTCGACTAGCCTTAGTATGATTTGCAGGGATTTGGTCTTATCGAGTCATGGATGTATGTTTGTATGTGATTGCTTTGTTTTGGACTTTACTGGGTATGGCATTATATTGGGAGTCGATTGGCTCCAAAGATACGGGGTGGTGGTAGACTGTGAGGGATTTTTGGTGACTGTTAGGGAGGATGATGGGCGGAGGGTAGTGTTTGGTAGTCTACCTAGTGATGGGGTTATGGCTAGTTTTGTAAATTCCCTCGACATCCCGCAGGATGAGCTGTCAGATGTGCCCGTAGTTGGCCAGTATCCGGACGTCTTCGAGGAGGTGACCGGGCTTCCACCACACCGAGAGATTGAGTTCCGTATCAATTTAGTGAAAGATGCCAGACCTATAGTGATGCCATTTCGTCGTATGGCACCAAGGGAGCAGCGAGAGCTCGGGCTGCAAGTCAGCAATCTTTTGAAGAAGGGATTTATTAGAAGAAGTGTCTCCGAGTTGGGAGCACCAGTTGTGTTTGCCACTAAGGCAGATGGTTCCCTTCGTTTGTGTGTGGACTATCGCGAGTTGAATAAGGTAACGAGGAAGAATAAGTATCCTCTACCAAGGATAGATGATTTGTTTGATCAACTGGAAGGAGCAAGAGTGTTCTCCCAGTTGGACCTCGCGACAGGATTTCATCAGCTGCGAGTAGCGGATGGGAGTGTTCTGAAAACAGCATTTAGGACGCCGTCTAGATTTTATGAGTGGTTGGTCATGCCATTTGGTTTGACCAATGCACCAGCCTACTTTGTGGATCTTATGAATCGAGTATTCAGAGATCAATTGAATAAGTTTGTTCTTGTGTTCGTAGACGATATCCTTGTTTACTCAAGGACAGAGAAGGAACACAAGGGACACTTTGGGATAGTGATGGAGGTGTTGAGGAAACACCAATTGAAAGCGAAATTGTCTAAGTGTCACTTTTGGAGAAGGGAAGTGAGATTCTTGGGTCATGTTGTTTCCGAAAATGGTATTGCCGTGGACCCTGCGAAGGTGGCTACGGTACAGGATTGGCCTACGCCCAGGAATGCAACAGATGTAAGAAGTTTCTTGGGATTAGCTGGATATTATCGTAAGTTTATCCAGGACTTCTCCAAGATAGCAGCACCGTTGACTCAGTTGACTAAGAAGAATCAGTCCTTCGTCTGGGATGGAGTGTGTGAGAATGCATTCATGCGTCTAAAGGAAAGGTTGACGCATGTGCCAGTGCTAGTCATTCCTAAAGGGAATGAAGAGATGACGATATACACGGATGCTTGTGCTACCGGACTAGGTGCTGTATTGATGCAAGGAGGTAAGGTTGTAGCTTATTCTAGTCGACAGCTAAAGCCGCATGAGAAGAAGTATCCTACCCATGATTTGGAATTAGCAGCGATCGTGTTTGCGCTAAAGATGAGGAGACACTATCTCTTGGGAGAAAGATTTGAGTTGTTTACCGATCATAAATCGTTGAAGTATCTCCTCTCAGAAAGATTTGAATCTCCGTCAGCAGAGATGGTTAAAGTTCTTGGCTTCGTATGATTTTGATATCGCATACACGCCTAGGAAAGGTAATGATGTAGCCGATGCCTTGAGTAGGAGACATGCCAGCTTAGGGGCTATGTTTCTTGAATGGAAGCAACTGGAGTATATCACGGGGTTTGATTTCAGACCAAAGTGCGAATTGGATCCAGTCATGCTAGCTAGTTTGGCGATCAGACCCACTTTGATAGAGCGGATTGGTTCCAGCCAGAGGGACGATCCTAATCTATTGGAAATCATCTCCAAGTTAGAGATGGACATCGACGGTGAGGAGATGAATTTGTATGGGCTTGATTGAGATGGATGGCTTAGAAAGAATGGAAGACTAGTAGTGCCCAACGTGAATGGTTTGAGAGATGAAGTGTTTATAGAATGTCATCACTCAAAACTGACTATACATCCCGGTGGTAATAAGATGTATCGAGATATAAAGCAGACTTACTACTGGGAAGGGATGAAAAGAGACGTTAGGAAGTTTATATCCAAACGCATGAATTGCCAGCTAGTTAAAGCCGAGCAAAAGAAGCCTAGTGGGTTATTGCAACCATTAGAAATTCCCGAATGGAAATGGGAGCAAGTCTCGATGGATTTCATCGATGGTTTACCAAGGACTAGGTCGGGACATGATAGCATTTGGGTAATTGTGGATCGATTGACTAAGAGTGCAAGATTTATACCAGTCAAATCGACCAGAACGGCAACCAAGTTGGCAGAATTGTATATGAAGTGGGTAGTGAGATTTCATGGCGTACCTAAAAGCATTGTGAGTGACCGAGACCCGTTGTTCACTAGTGGATTTTGGAAGAGCTTACAAGAGGCTCTAGGGTCAAAGTTACATCTCAGTACCGCGTATCATCCTCAGACCGACGGTCAGACGGAGAGGGTGAATCGCATATTGGAAGACCTCCTGAGAGCTTGTGTACTGGATTTTGGTGGATCATGGGATGACCATTTGCATCTAGTAGAGTTTGCATATAATAATAGCTACCAATCCAGTATCGGTATGGCTCCGTATGAAGCTTTGTACGGAAGACCGTGCAACTCACCATCATGTTGGATAGAGACTGGCGAGAAGTTTATGTTTGGGCCAGATGTGGTGAGGGAAACTTCAGGCAAGATCAAGATCATTCAACAACGAATGAAATCTGCCCAAGATAGGCAGAAGAGTTATGCTGATAAGAGGAGAAGAGACTTAAAATTCTCCGTTGGTGACTTGGTGTTTGTCAAGATTTTTCCGTTGAAGAGCGTGATACGGTTTGGCAGGAGAGGCAAATTGGCACCAAGATTTATTGGCCCATTCCCTGTTCTTGAACTAGTCGGGAATCTGGCGTATAGAGTTGGATTACCAGAGAAGATGGCGGGAGTTCACAATGTATTTCATGTTTCCCAACTAAGGAAGTTCGTTCACGACCCAGATATGACTATTTCACCTGATCAGTTAGAGGATTTCGAAGTAGAACCCGAGGCGGTTGGGAACCGTAAGCCGATTCCTATTGTGGGGCGTGATACGAAGCAACTTTGAAGGAAGGCGGTGAAGCTAGTCAAGGTTCAGTGGGGCGAGAACGAGAATGATTGTACTTGGGAGACAGAGGAGAGCATTAGGAAGGCGTATCCAGAACTCTTTGTCTGGTAAGATTTACTTTACAATTTAGTTATTCCGCATGCTAGGATAGACTTGTCTTGCTTGTTTTGCATGTTCATTGTTGTTTTATGGTTGATAGGCATGCGGGACCCTTTTGTGTGTTTTAGTTAGGGAATTTCGGGGGCGAAATTTCTTAAAGAGGGAGAATGTAACAACCTGCATTCTACGCATCAAAGGATCGTAGAATATTTATTTCTTTCCCATATGAAGTTGTATGGTCATGTAACTTGAGGAAACATCTATTAGAGTCATTTCCCATGTTTACGATTTTTGTCGATTTTTTTTATGACCATTTTGCCCCTAGTTGATCTTGTTTTGGCCATTACTTTTGATTGGAAAGGAATTTTGACCTGAAACCATTTCCATTAGATTCGTTTGATGGTTTACCTTTCCGTAGAGTGGTCATAATAGCCAAACGGACTTACCGTTTGGGAGATATGGCTGAAATAAGGTTTGGAAGGTGAAAAACTGCTTAACCGGGCCAAATAGGGTGATTAGTGAATAGGCCCATAACCCATTTCGGGATTACGGTTATGGGAAGGTTGAAATGAGTTAGAGAATCATTCCATTTCAGTTTTCTAGCCTCCACTTATCACCAAGGAATCCTAAAATTGGCCTCTAACCTCTAAATCACCACCAAATCATCTTTTGATCAAGGATTAAGCTTAGCAACATCAAATCAAGGAAGATCTACACCAAATCAACATTGTAGTTGTTGTTTAGCATTGGGATTTGCATCAAATTAGAGATTTATTTCAGATCTTAGTTTATTTGTGGCTAAGGTGAGTGATTTGCATAGTTTTGCACTAATTATGGCTAATTAAGGGTAATTAGTGTTAATTAGCGAATTCAAACTTGAAAAAACTCTGGAAAATGTTCATAAATTCTTAAATGATGCTTTAGACCTCTGATATGAATTTGGGTTAATTTGGTTAAGTTTTGCTAATCCTATCATTAGTTTCACCTAAACATGCTTAAGGGGGAAATATGGGGTTTTGGGTATGTTTGATCCATTTTAACCTATCATGTTGATGTTTTGATGTTTGTGGTTGATTATGCATGTTGCTATGACTGTATGATATGCTTTGTGATTGATTTCAATAGTCAGAATGGTAGAAAACGTCGTCGAATGGCGTAAACACTTGCTGGAAAAGTTTCAGAAAATAGTGCAGGATCGGATCGGATATGGTGGCTCAGATCGGATAAGTTGAACTGGGCAAGGGATTCGATCGGATCGGAACCTGACACTTGAGAAAACTGGAAAAAAGGAAGGCCATAATAATTGAACTGGGATCGGATCGGATAAAGGAGGAGGGATCTGATCGGAGCATGTGAAGAACGGAGGAGCTGATCGGAGCGGGAGCATGAACTGGATGGGAGATGGCACCCGACCCGACCCGAAGGGGGACACCCCGACCCAAACCGACGCGATGGAGTGGACCCGAACCGAACTGTTGCCAGAGGAAGACCATGCACCGACGCAACGCAGTGGACCCGACCCGAACCGATGGCTTGAAGAGGAACCCGACCCTACCCAGTATTGACCAATAACCCGATATGCAAAGGTAGTCCAATATGGGAAGTTAGAGCTCAGGTTCCAATTGGGAACCAATGAGTTCACTTCATGGTTGGGATTTGCTGCGGGACGTGTGCTAAGGAGTTGTCGACGTTCATAACTTCGATTCACCACTAAAAACGGATGAAGGGCTACTTATTAGTGCAGTAGAGTCATTGCGACTCGAGGGGGCAAGGTGATTGTTGCTAGACTACGTTATCAGTGCAGTAGAGTCATTACGACTCGAGAGACAAGGTGATGCGTAGTAAGACTATGAGCCAGCGCGGATGCGGTGAATAACTCCATAGGGCAAGTGGACATAGTAAAGGATTGGTAAGGCTATGAGCCAGCGCAGATGGGGTGAATAACTCCATGGGGCAAGTGGACATAGCAAAGGACTAGTGGCTACGTTATCAGTGCAGTGAAGCCATTTATGACTTCATGGGGCAAAGTGATCGTAGCAAGGATGGGTGATCGAAGTGGTGAATATCGTATGCTTTACGCACTGAGTGAGAGAGGTGAGGATGGATGCTATGTTTGATTGTTTTCCATCACTATGACATGCACAACCCCACCTCCGTATCTTTACACTGTTTGATATGGCACCTTAGAGTGTTGTACAGTATGTAGTGCTAACTCTTTGGTTGCAGGTCCAGGTTCAGGTATGTTTTAGTCTACCTGTTATTGTTCACTTTAGATGCTTATCGCTCATACCAGGCTTTATGTCTGACCCAGAGTTTAATGTCTCCTCTTGTTACTCTGGGTGCTCACACGAGCAGACTAGAGACATGTTAGCTGGTGATGCGCGAGTAGCTGATTCGGAGGCGGGCAGGAGGCTTCCACGTATGATATATAGATATTCTTCCTGTGTCGCTGGTGGTCGCTACTTGGGCATTAGTAGCGTACCTCCTTTATCTTGCCTTTGCTTTGAGACAGTTTGAAAAGTTGTAATAATGTTTAACTTTGGATCATAAGCTGTACTTACATTTTCCGCTGCTATGTTAGTTGTTTCAGCTTATGCACTGTCTCAACTGTTTTATGTCAAGTATGTTATTGTTATATTTTATTCTATGCGCTGTGAGACATTCTACAGTTCTTTGTATGTTCATTTACTTCTTCCCTTTTTCTTCTGACGACCCGTTCCGTGCTAACTGGACATGTGTACATCGCACTTTTGGAGTAAATGTGGGTTGGTGCGGGGCGGACCGTCACAAATTACAATAAGTTATTGTACAATACAGTGCAGTGGAAATAATATAACTAAGGCAGCGGAAGGCAACTACTCTCTGGACACAACTTTAAGCTTCAATCCAGCATCCTGCCCGAGATAAGAACCTGTAGACAAACTACTAGATTGCCCGTATGGAGAAGAGGGCACCCGAGTTTGTAAAGGTGGAAACAAACAGCGGGTCAGTCATGGGACTGGTGTGAGAATTCTTAACTAATTTAACAAATAGTAATAAAGCAAATCCAAGGACTACGCCGCTAATGCGGAACGGGTTTATTCCAGTGGATTTCCGTGCATAACTTAAAGTAAATCGTTAAACAACGCAATGCTTTTTAGAAAAATGGAATCACCATAAGACTCAGGTCCCATCACTCAATGCAACGCACACCAGAGGATAGAGTTTTACCTTATGGTGATTAAACATGCTTGGTACGATAAAAAAGAATTTGATATTATTATTAGTGTATATAACTTTTCAAAAACAGTTCAATCATAATGTATCAATCCTAGGACAAATAGATACCATAATACTATGCTTCCATACTAGTAATATGATCAAATCCGTGGCTTCGTATTGGAAATTGGGTTTCCATCATGAGTCAAGGCTAGGGAGGAGCTCCTTACCGATTCGAGACACTCTAGCGAATGTCTCAGGATCCCCCGTAGTGAACCCTTGGAAAGCTGCTGGGCCGGTCCACCATACGAGTTGCGGATTAGTTATTCCTGAACACACGTCTCCCGGTCCTATAGGACCTATCATCCGAGGCGCCTCATTCCATCATCGACATAAGTAAAATGTAGGGCCGTGTTAAAACCCAAACACCACTCCTAGCTAGAAAGAAACGTGCTACTCTCCCTGCGTTCCCTTCTCCAGTTTTAGACTCCGCCGGTGTGTGAGGCTCGCGAAGTCACGTTATACACAAAGCTATGCCTAAACAGGCTATGCTTTGATCATCCCACAAGGCCTGTTTTTCAACAAAGCCTTGATCACATGCATCTTAGCATGCCACATCGTCACTCCATATCACACTACCAATCCTTTGCCGAAATATATGAAAGGGTGTTAAGCAAGAGAATAAATTCTCCACCACCAAACATTCATACATTTGATCGAAAATCAATAAATACAATATAAAGGAGTACAATGTCAGACACACATTCCATTCATAAACTTATGCTCTGGGTCTGAGCGAAAGCCAAATCTATACTAATCAACACTATGTCCGGACGGCCACCACTGTAGCCCCTTCAAGGTAGCTACTCCAATCACGGGCATCAGCATTTGTCGTACATTCGATGTGAAGATCGCCGGTCTTCAATCACCATCTTCAACTCATCGACTTTCATTCGTCGTATGATCATTTGAAATGAGATTGAACTCGGACTTTTCAAAAGATTCTCGCATATATATATATATATTTAAAAAATCATTTCATATCGTTGATATTAATTTATAACGATCAACCTTTATTTTTATTTATATAAAAATAATTAAATTCCATTTAACGACGTTCCAAGTCAAAAGCGACTTTGGCGCTGTTTTCACCGTCTTACACGTTTCTTTAAATCTAACCGTTGGATTTTAACATAATTTATAACGTTGGAAAGATCTTCCCAAGGCGAACCTAACGGTTTCAGATTTGGGAAAATCCGACGGTCGGATCTTTCGTATAATCGTTTAAAAGTACAATACCAAAACGCGAACTACCACGCTCGATTCGTTAAATTTTAATTTATTTATATATAATTTTATGTAAAAATAATTCCTTCGT
The DNA here is from genome assembly GCA_030737875.1 of Allium sativum. Taxonomy (NCBI): domain Eukaryota; kingdom Viridiplantae; phylum Streptophyta; class Magnoliopsida; order Asparagales; family Amaryllidaceae; genus Allium; species Allium sativum. Next base: position 140,777,819 of record CM060914.1, on the reverse strand, counting down.
CCATTTCATTATTGTGGTAACCATGACAAGTAAAGATATATAACCTAACACGCAATAATGTTTATTTTATTTCACATACACAACATATATATGCAATGTATTTTTTTATCTTTAATCTATACAAACATGCAATTTCTTGTGCGTCATTTCTAATTCAACAAAAATGATTATTTTGTGTCATTCTTTTCTTTACAAGCAAAATGATATTCTAGCTTTAATCTGTACACATGAAAATGTAAAATTCATATCTTTGATCTTTTTTTATATGAAATCAAATTCGTTAAAATGTAGATATTTATTGTTATAATCTTCATTGAAAACCCATTTACATAAAAATGTAAATTTCATATCCTTATCCTTTTCAAAATGAAAATCTAATTCATTAAAATATGAATTTTCACTTTAAAGCTTTTTACATGAAAATGTAATTTCTACCTTTAAATCTTTTACATGAAAAATGTAAACTTCCTCCTTAATCCTAAATGTAAATTTTCTTTTTAATCAAATTATATTAAAATGTAACTCTTCTTTTTAATCTAATTCACATTAAACATGTAAACTTTTCTAACAAAAATGTTATTTTCATACAAGTGTGACATTTTAACAAAAATGATATTTTTATACTGATGTGACATTTTAACAAAAATGAAACTTTGTTCCTAATGCAACCTTTTTTGACTAGAAATGATAATTTTTAAATGCTACATTTTATAGAATTAAAAATGTTACTTTCCTATGCTAACATTTTATATAATAAAAATGATCTTTTCTAATGCTAACATCTTATATAAGAAAATGTTCCTGTATATACTGACATAAAAATGGGATTTTATTATGCAAACATTTTTATACATAAAATGTTTCTTTTCTAATGTTAACATAAAAATGTGATTAACATTACAGTGAAAATTTCTATCCTTTTTAAATTACATAAAATGGTGATTTTGATTCCATTGTCAAACTTCTCTTTTTAATTACATTAAAAATGTAATTTCCATTACGGCGATGAATTCTTACCTTATAATTACATTAAAAATGTAATTCTCTTTTCTTTTTAATCTTGATTACATAAAATGTAATTCTCTTACTTTTATTCCATCACGTGAAAAATGTAACTTCACTCTAAATCTTATTCTCCTTACGGTGTGAATAATGTCATTTTCCATGTATTCTAATATCAAACAAAAGGACATTTATTTGTTAACATTTTTCTATGTTTTCATCATATCATATAAAAGTGTATTTTATATGTAAATATTTTTTTTAACTATTCATATTAACATAAAAAGGATATTTTATGTTAAATCCTTCTTAACATTTTAACATAAACAAATAAAAGATAACTTTGATTGTCATCAATTCTAGCACAACAAAATATATAAAGAGTTATATTTTGTCTAGTTAACATTTTATAACTAAATTGTTATTTTACCCAATCTCAACATTTTATATCTAAAATGTTATTTTTCTTTTACTTTGAAAATTTTCTATTTAACAAAATGAACATTTTGTTATGACATACCCTTCTATTTAACAAAATAAATATTTTGTTTTACATATAACATTTAAATAAAAATAAGTTTACAAATTTTGCTTTTTATTCACACATAGGATATAAATAAAACCGTATACAACAAGTTTGTCTTTTCCAAATCTCTTTTTAACAAAAATATTATTTTTGTTCTCAACCATCACATTTAACCAAATGTACATTTTTTTATTTCAACTCTTTCCTTTAGACAAAAATATGAATTTTGACGCTACTCTTTTATATCGACAAAAATGTGAATTTTGACGCTACTAATTTATATTGACAAAAATGTGATAAATAATATAATTTTCCATTTTAACAAAAGAATATTAAAAATGTTCTTTTTTACTTTCACTAAAAATGAAAATTGTTTGTTAACTTTCAATATACAAACAAAAATGAATGTTTTCTTATTTTATTACAAAACAAAAATGAATCTTTCTTTTTATTGCAACAAAATGAATCTTTCTCTTTTTCTTATTACAACAAAATGAATCTTTTTTTTATTACTACAAAATGAATCTAACGTATGCGACATGTAAATTTTCATAACTACCATGAAAACACACAAACAATTCAGTAATTCATCATCAACATAAAACAGTCAACACTGAAATCATTACATACACAACATTAACATGAATTTTAAATAGAACAAATATAAATTCTACAGTAGAATAAATAATTAATTTTAAAATTTAAGATATAGAAATCTCACCTTGCTATTTGGTCAGATCTAAAATCAAGGAGGACTCAGAAATTGTTCAAACAGATCTAGAATGTTGTATTCGACGACACGGTCCTAATGACTCTGAATTCGTTCAATTCTGAAATCATACGAATAAAATATGAGTTTTACAATTTAATTTTAAATTTGCAATGCTTATGGATGTTAAAATATGATCAAATTATATACCGTATAACTCAGAAATTGTTCAAAACTTTGGATCGAGATAACTCGAGCTACGGTTGACGGTTTTAGGTGTCGTTTGTTGGAGAGTGACCGCCTAGGAGAGGTGCATCCACGCCAGGAAGATGGGGAGGTGCGATTGCAAGGAGGAGGAGTGGCGGGGGTCCGTTCAGCGTGGGTTGGGGCTCGCGGTTCGAGAGCTACGGGGCGCGGTTTTATGTGAGACTTGTCGGAGAAGGAAGAGGAAGAGAAGTGCTTCAAAAAGTTCAACATAACCTAAGTCTAATTCTTTGCGGATTGGGAGAAAAGGAGGAGAGAAGTTTGGAAGGGTATGGCGGCTATGGGTTATCTGGTGCGTGAATGAATCGGGGAAGGAGC